>CM062293.1:346274623-347474623 GCA_031216915.1 Pictodentalium vernedei
TTTGAGATTTTGGACTTTTTTAATGCAACGTTGGACTTTTTTGCCAGTGTGGACTTAGAAAATATCTGACCTGTTTTGCTAGACATGTACATGGGGAGGATTCTACTGGTATGCTGTTGCTTTTATATTTCATATGTGTGCTAAATGCATCAATATAAGACGACATTAACCATTGGCCGGACATTTTTCGGAGATTTTGGACTTTTTTTAATGCAATATTAGACTCTTTTTTGGTCAGTGAAAATTTCTGACCTGTTTTGCCTTACATTTGCATAACCGGACATTTTTTACAGATTTGTAATAAGCCTAGGTTTATTGCATGCCATGCATTTGTGATTTAATGGGGATGGACACCCCCCTCTTGCTGTTTTTTTGTGGATAACCTGTAATTTACCTAAAAAGCCTGCTTCTCTAACATGATCCTGAAACTCGTCATTCATTTGCTCGTCCAGGGTTTCGTATCTTTTTGTTTTCTTAATATCTGACCGCTTCCAGATTTCTGAGAATTGTATTGAATTTAAAATGTCACATACTACATTCCACATACAACACACACTGAGTGGATAGGCACGGCGAAACCCCTTTTGTTGAAAGTAAAATGAAAAAAGACGTAATTAAAAGTAAACTGAGATTAATTAACCCTTTACCCAACGTAACGGAAAAAACCGGACAGCGCTATTTTCAAAAATCGCCGATTAATTTTCATTATTTTTAGCTCACCTGACTGAAAGTCAGGGTGAGCTTTTCTTATCACTCGTCGTCCGTCGTCCAGCGTGAAGGTGGTGTTTGAGCCTCTTTCTCTTAAACCACTGGCCACATTTTAATTAAATTTCATGTAAGTAGTGGTTATATAGGGGCATTTTGATTTTTATGCAAATTAGGTTTCGGCTCATATTGAGCAGAGGTGTGGGGAAAAAATTGCCAAATTTTTTGAAAATCTTCTTCTAATGAACCACCAGTAGCAGAGACTTGATATGTGGTATACAGAGTCCTTTTGAGGTTTAGAATCAAGTTTGTTCAAGAGACGTTTGTCGGGCATTATTTGCCTTCGTTATGGGAGGGGCAAGAATTTTTGCCAGTACCAAAATTTCTATTTTCCAAACCGAGAGGCAGATTTCAACCAAATTTGATATTGGGTCATAAGTGCTTAATTTATGCCCAATTTTTTTCCCGTCGCCCCATGGGAACCGCAGGAGCTAAAAATAGAAAAAATTAAAACGCCCATATCTCCAAAACTACACGGCACTGAGAATTCTTATTTGGTGTGAAGCTTCCTTAGGACCAACAGAATGGAATGGTAAAAAAATTGCCATCGGTTTTATCATGGGGTACTTTGAAAAAGTGCTGAATCAGCATTTTTTAACACTGTGGGTAATGGGAAAAACATGTAAGACTACTTTTCTCCCAAACCACTGCTCCAAAAGCTTTCAAATTTCACATACAACATCTTTGGAAGATTGTTTCGCATGCTTATTGAAATCAATTCCCTGGGTCCATATTTGGGCTCTCTATAGGAGCCCAAATGTTTAAATTAGTGCAGTATGAGGAATATTCTTTAAAAATCTTCTTCTTCAGATCTTCCAATAAGAATCTTTTGATATTTGGTATGCAGCATCCTTAGGGGGGTAGATAAAAGTTTGTTCAAGCCAAGTCCCTGGGTTCATATTTAGGCTGAAAATTTGGGGCCCCGTTCCGGACTTGGAAATTTTGGACCAAAATCCGGAATTTTTTTTTTGTTTTTTTATGCGTTTCGGTCAATTTTAAGACAAAAAAAAAAAAAAAATTTTTACACTGAAAATTTGGGGTCCGGGTGGGACTTAATAATGAAGTGGGGTGGCCGACAAAATATTTTTCTGCTGTCCGAGTTCGGTCAAGAGTGTGTACCCTCCTACAGGTGAAGGTCCCGGGTCTTCCATGTGGGCAAAAATTAAGCTTTCATTCCAATTAGGGCATCCAGGGTACTTTTTATGTGCAGAAGTACACAGAAAGTGAAAACATAATTTTCGCAAAATGGGCCCAATACTATAAAACTTTTACAATTGTATTTTCTAGAATTGTATTTTCTAGTTATGACTTTAAATGGGTTGAAATGAACCACTGACATTTTCAAAGATGTGGCAATTTAGCATTTTAAAAGATATGGCAGTTTGCCAACTTGCAATGATTTATTTTAGTTAGGCATGTTAATAGATAGAAAATACAATTCTAGAAAATACAATTGTAAAAGTTTCATAGTATTGGCTTCGGTTTGGGAATTTCAGGCATACATGCATTATAGGGTTGACATTTGCTTGGAAAAGTGGTCCTCAAAACCAATCACCTCCCTGTGGTTACGCCGCTAACTACGATTGTCACCCACATCCATGGTTAACTGTCTTTCTCCACCCCCCTCTCAATTAACCAATAGCTTCGTCAAGACAGGGAATTCTTAAATTCTGCCTCTCGTTTCTGTACCACATTCATTTGTTCCATAGCCCGCATTCTTTGATAAGTGCTTGGATATGAAATAATCCGTTGGAATTGTCTGACTGAGAAGTATAAAAATGACGGGATGATCTGTGCAGTCTATATTTGATACTTTCAAAGTGTACACTAAAAAAACTCTTTATGTCAGATCTCTGAACTAGATTGGCAAATTATTTCAACAAATATCCACGGCAGAAGTCTTGCGCCAGATACTACTGAGATAAAGATTCCACTAATCTATCTCAACTCATAAACCCAATTTATCGAAACACAGGTGCGTCTGGCCGTAAACCTGCAGTTTTATTTACCGAAATATCTAAAGCGATATTGCAATAATGTATTAATACATTAACCCTTTAACCTACGCACACGATATCAAAATTTACTGTTTTAATTATTATTTTTTTCAAATTTTTAAAAATATTTCGGCAAAACCATATCACGCGACTACTCATTGGAATGAGCTCTGTCACATGATATGGTTTTGCTGACATTTTTTGAAAAAGATTTGTTTATCAACTATTCTTTATTTATTTATCGGTGTTTAAGGTCACATACTTATGCACAATGGCTAATCATGACCGTGACAGTTTTTACGGGTGGAGGAAGCCGGAGTTCCCGGAGAGAACCACCGAGCAACGACGAGCAACTGCCAGCTCCCCAACATCGTAACTGGTTGAAGACATGCGCACCATCGACGTGCAGTACGTCTTAGTACACGGCGTCATCGTGCCCCCATGTGGACAATCGGGGTTAAGTGCCTTGCCCAAGGACACAACGCGGGAGTCCGAATCGATCGCTCAGACCGTCACCCATCCGAGGTCTACGCTCAGACGGTCACCCATCCGAGGACTAACCGGGCTCGACGTTGCTTAACTTCGGTGATCTGACGAGAACCGGTTACCGCAACGCCACCGCGCCCCCTTATCAACTGTTCATTTTGTTAATAACGCTAACGCGGGTGGTTGCAACCGATTGGTTAGTTGGTTAGGTTAGGGTTAACTCTTATCAGCATCCCTTGAAAAGAGAGAGAGAGAGAGAGAGAGAGAGAGAGAGAGAGAGAGAGAGAGAGAGAGAGAGAGAGAGAGACAGAGAGAGACAGAGACAGAGACAGAGAGAGACAGAGAGAGAGAGAGAGAAATACGTACATAGTTAAAAACACAAAATATATACGCAGTAGACGAAAAACACGAAATACAAATGCAGTAAAACACCAGAAACTCTAGCAGTCGGTCATCTCATGCTATAACACAAAGTGCACCATGTGATTCATGAACTGAAAGGATGTTAATGCTTCTGCTTGTCAGAAATCATAAACTTTTGAGGTAAACTCTATTCTCTGGTAATAACCCATTCACTCCATTCCGAGCACAACCAGCAGAAAAAAGATTCGTGATGATGACCTCACAAACTCACTTATTTTTCTTCATCGATGAATCGTTGACATTGATTATTGGAAAACTCTCCCAGTGAAAGTTTTTGCGATTATCTTTCGACATAATTCGTCTGATACCTTGTCAAATAAGAAGAGATTGGGGACAATATCCTACAAACGTGTGTAGGCATTCACATACTGAAAACGAGGTGAGCGACTGGTAGAACCTCCAACTTACTAATCCGACACGAGCAGGGTTAGCAGTTGCTGAAGGCAGGTTCACCATCGACGTGTAGTACACCTTAAAACACAGCTCCATGATGCCCCCACATGGGAAATCGGCATTGAATAACTTCCCCAAGGACCCAGCACCGATGGCACGGGTCATACTCGAATCGTCGAACTCTGGGTTTAACTTCTCGCATGCTGCTGGCGTATATTCCTTCCCAGGACAGGAAATCTCTTGCCAGTAGTATGTCTCGTATGTTTGGGGCCTAGGTTGCCGGACCCCGGTGTCGGACCCCGGAAGTGACGTCACGTCATGCAATCGGTTGGTTAATAGTACCAAGCACTAACAGGGGCCTATAGGTGTATATACCGCCATACTATAGTACCGTTCTAAACTACCAGGCAGTACCCCTACCCACAATACCCCTATGCCTAGCATTGCATACTACCTATACCAGTCATAGGATAACATAAAGCATCAGGTGGATTAATAGTACTAAGGGCCAGCAAAAGACCTATAGGGATATGTATAGCCTATATAGTATCCTCAGATAAGTATCCTATAAAAGGTATCCTCGATAGGTATCCTCGATAGGTATCCTCGAATAATACAATACCAGGCCATGGGTATCCTCAAATACCGAGATGAGGCTAAGAGTCGTAGTAAATTATGCCTCATTGAGGGATTTTTAAAGGTCCTCATAACCTCAAAATTCAATGAGGCTATGAGGGATAATAAATGAGGACTCATTGAGGGCTTTTACATAGCCCTCATAGCCTCATAGGACAAAAAGGGATTCCACAGTCACAGGCGTTTTCCAAAATGGGATTCCATAGGATATACCTGTTAAATACTGAAATGAGGCTAAGAGTCGTAGAAAATTATACCTCATTGAGGGATTTTTCAAGGTCCTCATAACCTCAAAATTCAATGAGGGTATGAGGGATAATAAATAAGGACTCATTGAGGGCTTTTACATAGCCCTCATGGCCTCATACGACAAAAAAGGATTCCATAGCCACAGGTGTTTTGCAAAAAATGGGATTCCATGGGATATGGCCATTGGATATAGTCTTTTGTTATACAAAAGGGAGATAACTCTGCATACAGATTACGGGAAATCAAGCAATCTGATTGGTTATAAATGTTCTAGATAAATGAAACAACAAGAGTACTTAGAATAGGATCAGAACTAACAAGAATAAACCAGAAATAGCTAAATATAGTAACAATAAGCAAAGCTGTTCCAACTGATAGGCTCTTCTACGCTACTGGAGTATACTCTAGAATAAAGGAACATGGCCAGACAAACGATAACTATTGCATATATAAATAGAAGCAGAGAATTCTGGAAGAATTCGAAATAATACAAGTTGTCGGGTTGTTTGTGGTAATTATTCAGGGAAGTCGTTCCAGAAAATACTCCGATTCAATCGAACATACCCCCAAAACATACCCCTGTCCTATTGTAGGCCTTAGGTAACATAGCAATCACGTGCTACCATAGAAACCAAGATGGCGGCCTCTAGTATACAAAATGGACGACGGAAACACGTATCACCCTAACATCACGCGCTGCGCATGCGCACTAACAACACGTATCACTATGGAGGTGGCGTCACAACATGGCCGCTCACGCGGGTTACCATAACAACACAACATGGCGCCACTAGGTCACGTGACATGACGTCACTTCCGGGGTCCGGCACCGGGGTCCGGCAACCTAGGCCCCAAACATACGAACACTACTACTCTTGCCACTAAACTAAGTACAAATTGAGGACACTTAACCAAATTATCACCTACAAATTATACCGACTTTTTGACCAGCGATTACTTGAGTCAAACTTTAACGAATTTTTCATCAAATCTAGTCATGGCTGCAACATAGCAGCCATGACTAGACTTGATGAAATTTTTTTTTAAAATACTCAGCGGGTAAGAGTTAAAGACCAATGCTTTAACCAGTGAGTCCCCGTATTCCCTGTGGAATAATTAAATCCACTCAAAAATAAGACAGTATCTGTCGAGTGGACTGCTTCTGAAACGCTGCGAGTGATTTTCCACATGGATGGTACTAACATTTTTAGATAAAGCGCGAGATACACATGCAAATGTCCACCTCATGAATTATTGAATTATACCAGGTGACGCATCAGCAAAAAAGGTCCCTGATGAATGCTGTTCAATGATAGAAAATTGATGATAATTCTGTTGCACAAGATACAAGCTGCACAAGCCCATTAACAGCATACCCCAAATCTCCAAATAATGCATTTCTCCAAAGCCCCTGCATTGCGGCCGCCGTGGACTGATCACTTTCCACGGGTGGACAATATTTCCACGGACGCAATAATATTAGATTTCAAACACTAATTACATAAATAATCATCAAAAATTTAGTTATTGAAACACCGTGTACAACCTGGGCCAAGTACTATAAAAAGTTTACAATTGTATTTTCTAGAATTGTATGTTCTAGTTATGACCATAAATGGGTTGAAATGAACCAATAGTATTTTCAAAGATATGGCAATTTACAAGTTGACAAATTGCCACATCTTTTAAAATGCTAATGATTCATTTTAGTGAGTTATATTAATAAGCAGGAAAGAAAAAACAATTCTAGAAAATACAATTGTAAAAAGTATAGTATTGGTCACTGGTGTTTCATTAATTAAAATTTTGCTGGTGACGAATTTTATTACCTGGTATTCAGGTAAATGCATGTGTGGACATCACTGCCCACGCGTGGATTACGACCGGTCCGAGGTGACTGTAATGTATGTACCTCATATGATGAACAAGAACGATTCAGCTACAGACACGATAATTCAAGTTACTGGGCAGCTGATTCGTTTATCGTTGATGAAGTGTCATGATCCTGGATCGAAAATAGGCTTATCCATTTGAATGGATCAAGTAATCCATCTCACTTATTCTCAGTGGTAGAGGTCCCGAGTTCGATCCCGTCCGGGACGACCAGCGTTGTGTCCTTGGAAAAGGCACTGTATCCCGGTTGTCTACATGGGGACACGATGACGCCGTGTACTGAGGCGTACTGCACGTCGATGATGCACATGTCTTCAACCACTGTTATCCTAATTGAGTGGAGCTTGAACAGAGTTTGAATGTTGAGGAGCTGACAGTTGCTCGTCGAGGCTCGGTGGTTCTCTCCGGGTACTCCGGCTTACTCCACCCGTAAAACTGCCACGGTCACGATTAGCAATTGTACACAAATATGTGACCTTAAACACCAACAAATAGTGATAATCTCACTAATTGTCAAACAGCAGTTCACACGCGGTGAGATACGAAGGAAAGACAATAAATTTTCCCAAATGCAGGATTGGATGAAAAACAGCACTGTGAATTCGTCCCCTGAGTTCCAATGTGTTCTATGTGCCAGTAGGCACATAGAACACATTGGATCTCAGGGGACGAATTATCAGTATGTGAAATTAACCATTTTCAATTGTTTTTATTCTTTCTTCATTAATTAAAATATGTTTTCTGGTCACGGAATTGTGAAACAGGAGCATTGCATAGTTGCTTGTCATATTATTGTTCACGAAAATCAAATTTATGTTCAGAGGACGTTGCAATATTTTGTATCCTTTTGACCTCCGTTGACATAATTAACCAGCTAATTTACCAATACAGAAGGGCTCAATTTAACACTTTACCTAACGAATCCGCCGCATCCGCCATTACAATTTACAAATTAAGCGGTTGAAAAAAATTTTTTCTCAAAAACTTTCGACAAAACCACTCCTCATTGGAACGAGCTAGACCAAATATCGGCCCTTGAGAGGAACAAGGAGCCATCTGCAGTGCAAAAGCAAAGTTTCGGTGAAGGAAGCAGGAGTTCCCAGAAAGAACCACTGGGCAACGGCGAATAATTATCGTACTGCCCAATTTACTATCCAAGCACAAGAAGGGTTAGCATTGGCCAAAGACATGTGTAGCGTCGACATGTTGTACGCCTGCGATCGACGTGCTGTATACATACGGCATACTAAACGCCAACAATTGCTAACACTACTTGTGCCGGGATAGTAAATTGAGCAGTTACTTACCATTATCCAGTGGCTCTCTCTCTGGGCACCCTTTCTTCTTCTCTCTGGAAAATTGCCCAACACAATGTAGCCCAGGCTGCTGAAAATCTCGCTGAACCACAAATAACCACTCATAAAAATTACACATTTACCTTCATGTACAAATTTGTCAATGTGTTTTGGTTGATCTTTAACAAAATGTGAGTAGTCAAAACATACGAATCCTATATTACGCGTTCTCGCAAGGGCACCGGAAGTGCTGTGACCAAGATGTGCAACTGCCTCCCTGGACCTTATGCTAGGAGGAGGGTTTGCTTTTTCGTCAAAAGTGCACTGGTGAAAAAGACTACTTTCCGAGGACTGGAACTCAGAAATTCTCGAGTTTCTGTTTCTTACGCATTTTACATGTATCAGTGCCAATAGTGAAGATATAATAACGAAGTTTTGTCGATAATTACCAGACGGGGAAGCTATACAATCGAAGCTATACAGATGGCACCTTGAGTGGAACAAGGTGCCATCTGCAATGCTTTAGCATTGCCTATGGCACCTTCTTCCTTTCAAGGAACGATATGGCACCTTGTTTCTCTCAGGGGACTATATATATAATACTTGGGTGTCTCATAACAATTTATGACACGTTGTAGACTCCCGGTCTTAACCCTTTACTCAACGAATCGCCCGCATCCGCCCGCGTAATATGCAAATTCAGCAGTTGAAAAAATATTATTTTTAAAAAAATTTCAACAAAACCATATCATGTGACCCCTCATTGGAACGAGCTCGTTGAGCTCGTTCCAACGAGGGGTCACATGATATGGTTTTGTTGAAATTTTTTGAAAAAATTTAAAAAATGATATTTAAAATAATAAATTTTGATATCGTCTGCGTTGGGTAAAATGTTAACTCATACCCAGAATTGAGTGCCCTTTTTAATACCCCTGCCCCTAGCCCTCGGATGGGGGGGGGGGGGGGGGGGGCGGTGGCTCAGTAGGTAGAGGTGCTGGCTGCAAGCCGAGAGGTCCTCGGTTCGAATCCCACCTGCGGCAACCGCGTTGTGTCCTTGGGCAAGACACTTCACCCCCATTGCCCATCTGGGGGCACGGTGACATCGTGGACTAAGGCGTACTGCACGTCGATGGTGCACTTGTCTTCAACCAATGCTAACCCTGCTGGTGTGGAGTTAGTATGTTGGGGAGCTGACAGTTGCTCGCCGTTGTTCGGTGGTTCTCTCCGGGTACTCCGGCTTCCTCCACCCGTAAAACTGTCATGGTCATGATTAGCCACAGTGCAGAAATATATGACCTTAAACCCCAATAAATAAATAATAAATAATAAATTGCCCTCGGATGCTCCCAGCGCCCTTTCGTACATGAACAGGCAACGCTCCAGAGGAGTTAAAAAAGTGAATTCAGCAAAATAGGTCACGAACTACAGGTGTAACATTCTGTTACTATACGTTATTGTGATGAGGGTTTCGTTATTGTCGTAAACATTTAAATTACATGTTGTAATTCAAATATGAATTCTTTGCGTCAAAAGAAAATTAGGGAAATATTCGTGTACTCATTCCTAAAGTGAAAGTTTTCAACGCTGCAATCCTTCACACAGATCTCGACAGGTGGGAGTTGAGAAGACTAATGTTCTCCTGTAATACTGACTTATACGTGGAGATACACGGTTAGTACCCATGTTAATGTCGTTACACACAGGTCGCGACGCGAGCGTTGTTCGCTATGCGATAAAGTGACAATTACCATTTATTTTATTTTCATTCCAAAACAATTCGTACATTCCCTCTCCCACTCGCCGAAAATGGGATTCCACTCCTAGCATCGTATTCCACTCGTGAAATCCGTGCGCCCGACTCGAGGATAAAGATCGTACTCGAATCCGTGAACTGTTGTCTATTCATTCTTCCAGTTTCAACAGTGTGATACTTCAGATGGGAGCCTTTCTGCAAAAGAAGCACAAAATTAATATTGATTGACATCTGTATACCGATGTGAAAATTAAAAAAAAAAATAATAAAAAAGGCTGATTTTAACTTTGATGCAACGAATCGTCCCTTAAAATTAACTCTTACTCCACTGAGTATTTTCAACGTAAAGCAGCCATGACTGGGCTACAGTGAAAAAATTAAAATAAACATTTTACTTGCCAAATCTTTGGTGAAAATGTTTATTCAGTTTATATGAAAAATTGGATGGAAAATGCGTAAAGTTTACCAATACTAATGGCATGAGATTGCTGCGCTGGCAGGAAAATCTGCGGGCATGAAGTTAAACTTTGGATTTCACTTCGGACCACTTGCATATTTAATTACGGTTGCCAGTTCGACAGCAATGCTTAAGTTAGAGATATCCCAAAAAATTAAATGGAGAAGAAGTCGTTATTACCTTGGCGCATCGCGACAAAATCTGGCAAGCAAGATCAATGATTTCGCGCACCGAAGGCGCACAGGGACAGTGTGGTGCAAGACCCGTTCGACCCTCTTTAAATGTATTGAGTTTTGAGTTTTTCAGCAACATGTCGGGATGCGTTAAAGGAGGAAAGTGCCGAGGTGGTTAGCGGCGCTTGTGTTTCTTTTTGAGTTTTTTTCGGTGGAGGTGGCAACTTTTCCTTGTTCTTCCTTCTCTGTCATCCATTTGTGGAAGGCAGGATTTTGAAGGCCTCTGTTTTGTTGCTAGTGAGTGCGTTGAAGACTGATGTTTAAATCCGAATAATCCCCGTGGTTATGGATGAATGAAGTCCATGAATTCTTCGTTGGTGCCCGAGAAGTCCAGCTGAAGGTTACCATGCTGACGGATGCAGAGGTTGTCTATCCGTTCGATGAAGTCTCCTAGTGATTCCTGATACCATGGGGTGTTTGCTTTTGGTTCTGGATCCTGGCAGTCGGGTACCGAAGCCGAGGACAGCATGGAATTGTGGTCCGATTGGTCCAAACCTGAAGGAGAACCAAGCTTGAATTGATTGACCTCAATCTTCCTCTCCGACTCCTCCCTACCTTCCGACTTCCTTGGGGGAAGTACGGCTAGGTGTGGGTGGGGTTGGTGGTGGAGGTGAGTTGATTTCAGTCTCTCTCTCCTTCTCTAGTTTCTCCTTTTCAGCCCATTCTCTGATCAGACCATGCCTCCATACGTCTGGCAACCCGGCGTTTGGTAGATGGTGACTTGTTTTTCTTTTTTCTCTTCTTCGTGGATTTTCTGGTGGATTCAGTGTTCGGCGTCTTATTAATCTTCCTCTGGTTTGGACCAGAGCGGGAGGGGCGCGAAGGGTACTATCACTTCCAGAGGTGGGTCCCTGCTGGAACTTGATAGTTACAGCTGGACGCTGTCACTATCAACTTGGACGTCCCAGTTGATAAGTTCACCAGCGTTCAGAACCATCAAAGCATCCTTCATCTGGCGTGTGAGGAAATCCATCACCAGCAGTTAATTGTGCTATTCACTCTCTGAAGTCAGAGGTGCGAATGTGATGATGCGACAAACTCTCGCATCGCATCGCGTCCAGTATTTAAAGGCCTTACGATACATCTTTGTCGTGGTTGACAGTTTTGGTCATTGGACGGACGAGATTTACAGGAAAGTTCGCTCCCCTTAATTTTCTAAAGCTGTCATTAAATTTAACATAAGGGTATGGGAATTTCATTTAAAAATTGAAATTTCGAAATGTTAGCAAAGTAGTGTCATTTTACAAACTTCAGACATTTTCCTGTAGAGTAGTTTAATAATCTAGAATCTGGCTTTTTATAGTTTTTTCCCAATAAGTTTGAACGTTTGACTAATATTCTTTGTTGAAATCCATTTACAAATAAGAAAACGACGCTTTGACAATCATTTTATGTTCTGTAACCTTTTTCTGTTAACCCTTTACCCAACGTAACTGCCAGAACCGGCCAGCGCTATTCTCAAAAATCGCCAATTAATTTTCATTATTTTTTCATTTTTTTGTCTGAAAAACATAGGTTATGACCCCTCATTGGAAAAAGCTCGTCAAATAATAATACAATGCCAGGCCATAGGTATCCTCAAATACTGAAATGAGTCGAAGAGTCGTTCGAGGAGTCACTCGAACGAGCAATTGCTCTATGGCTCATTTGCTCGATGGGCTTGGAGTCGTTCGAGCAGTATGTGCGAGTCACTCTACCGAGCAATCGCTCTAAAGCTCATTTGCTCGATGGGCTTCGAGTCTTTCGAGCAGTATGTGCGAGTCACTCGACCGAGCAAGTGCTCGATAGCACATTTGCTCGATGGTCTTCGAGTCGTTCGAGCAATGGTTTATGAGTAACTGCTCGATAGCTTGGTTTTGGGAATGATATAGGCTTTTGTTATTCAAAAGGGAGATAACTCTGCATACAGATTATGGGAAATCAAGCAATCTGATTGGTTAGCAATAATCTATATAAATGATCTAGATAAATGAAACAACAAGAGTACACGGAATGGGGTCGGAACAAACAAGAACTGACCAGAATAGCTAAATATAGTTGCAATAAGAAAAGCTGTTCCAGTTGATAGGCTCATCTACGCTACCGGAGTATACTCCGGAATAAAGGAACCTGGTCAGGTAGAGGAAACTAATGCATATATAGATAGAAGCAGAGAATTCTGAAAGAATTCGAAATAATACAACTTGTTGGGGTTTATTTGGGTAATTCTGCGAATCGGAAAAATACCCTATTCAATCAAACACACCCCCGGTACCCCCTTGGTACTATAACACTACATGCTAAGCCGATAAAATGGGGAGTTCGTAGTAAATAAAGTCAACTTCGGTGATTTGGAGGGATTGTCAGGTTGTTTGTGGTAATTCTACGAATCGGGAATTTACTCTTCTACAAAGGAACACATCCACCGAACATACCCCTGTCTTGTTAGAAGGTTTTGGGTCACATAGCAACCACGTGCTACCATAGAAACCAAGATGGCGACCTCCAGTATACAAAATGGACGACGAAAACACGTATCACCCTAACAACACACGGTGCGCATGCGCACTCACACCACGTATCACTATGGAGATGACGTCACAAGATGGCCTCTCACGCGGGTTACCATGACAACCAAACCTGGCGCCACCAGGTCACGTGACATCACGTCACTTCCGGGGTCCGGGCCGGGGTCCGGCCAATGAGGGACGTTTACCACATCTCCTACTACTGGCGAATCCATTTTGTATAATTATTGGGGGGTTCGGTAATAATATAATCCAACAGCCCTCTAGGGCTAATAGATTAAAATATTATCACTGAATCTCCTCAACTGGTAGCTTCTGCTTTCGGCTACAGTGCACGTTCGCCTACAAAATGTATCTGGTAAAAGTGTAAGCGAAAATGAAGTGGTATTTACATCTATCACTTGATTTATCCATGGACAACTAGAGGTGTGACTCTCTCAGTTAGGCCTGTCCATACCCCCAGCCGCCATGACAATTCTAATACGAAAGGAGGCATAACCCTGGCAAAAACGCCCAATCTAAACTATAATCGCAGGTGCACAGGTTCCCATGGTAGTGAAGATCCATACTAAGTTTCAAAGGAATCAACCCATAAACATCGAGAAAATCTCCGGACAAAATTCAGGCCTATGCGGCTGCTATTTCAAGTCGAAAAGGGGCATAATTCTGGCAAAAATAATCCGACCGGAATTATAATCGCAGGTGCACAGGTTCCTATGGCGGTGAACACTCATACCAAGTTTCGCCCATAAACGTTTGAGAAAATCTCTGGACAAAGTTATGTCTTCGGATAGACAGAAGGACGGACGGACAAGTTGATTCCATATACCCCCACCCCAACCCACAACTAGTTGCGGGGTGTGGGTATGATAAACTTGGTCTATTTTTGCATAAGTGGTAAAAATTAAATATTTTCTTAGTCATGAAGATTAGTGGATGGGAGTAGTTCTTTTAAATTATCATCAAAAAACTATATGGTATATGAGAGCGTGCAACATCCAGGGTATTAGCGCACGCGAAACATCGGGTTTATATGGTTTAAACGAAAGCTTTCCGCTTTTGCTCGCCTCGAATTAAAAATCGAACCAAAAAAAAAACGAAAATAGCCACAAATATCATCAGATTTCCGACAATTCAATCATAAAAATAAAATAAGAGCAAATAATTCGTCACCTGAGTACCAATGTGTTCTATGCGCCAGTAGGCACATAGAACACATTGGAATTCAGGCGACGATATGTCAACAAAATACTGTTCACTCGTTTCCTTAACGATCCCAGGGATGTAACTCTATCTTTTGTCTTCTGCGATTATAAAAACAAAATAATTATCACAAATTTGGTCCAAGTGATTGTGGAGCTGAGAAATGCGTTCACAAATTTATTTCCACTCTGTTTGTATTGTGTTTGAAATGGAACAAAAACGTTATCTCCGCCAACATGTATGGTATATGGAGATTTAATACCTGGATATCTAATTTAAACACCCCGCCTGCGGCTCGGTGTTTAAAATCCGACATCCACGTATTAAATCTCCATATACCATACATGTTGACGAAGATAACTTATAATATCATCACTTGCATTGTTTTTACACCAGTGATAAAAAATAAATCATTTTCGTCACAAATACTAGTAAATGAGGGCAGCTATTAAATTGTTTTAAATAATACCTCGCCTCTGGCATGATTTCTTGCAAAGTACAATTTGGAAGCTTCATAAGAAATGATGGCAGAGCCTGATATTATCAATATAGGTTATTGCAGTTATCCTACAGCTTTGAACTTCAGAAAACATGTTTTGGTTATGACAAACAAATGATATTGTTTTGCCGTATACCAGTATATCATCCCTTTAGTTCAACAAGGCGCCATCTGCAATGCTTTAACATTGCAGATAGCACCTGATGGCACTCAAGGGACGATATAAATTTTTATGTATTTTTTATATATAATAGAATAGGTTTGTTATTTAAATGATCCACTTTATAAATCGTCTACCATTTCGTTAATGACCAAGTCCATGTGAAAACAGGTGTTAATTGTTAATCCCATCAACCCAATCAGTGCATATTCGCCTACATGTTTACCAGATTTATTTTGTAGGCGAAAGTAGGCCGAACCCCTTAACTATAGGTTGTCCATTTTACCTTGTTTACTAACCAATCATTGAATTTCCTTTAAAAGACAATAATTTAATTGCCGATATTGTCTCAGCTGCTGCATGGCCAAGTAGTGGTTACGAAAGATGTTCTAAAGAGCATTTGCTCACCCACAATGCTAGTATCCTTGTTTACGAACTGATCACACACAAAATCTCCCAAGACATTAACTGCGTGTGTGACGAAGAGAAATTCCCGGGATAAAATCCTTCATGACAAAACTTTAAAAAAAAGAAGGGGAAAAGAACTCATAAAAGCCTCAAGAAATATTTTTAATATTAAATTAATTTTATATGTCAATATTTTGTTTATTTATTTTTTTTATTTGGGGTTTTAATTTTTGATAGAGATCAATTAATAAATTAAACATTGAGGCTGATGTCTGCAGGTTGGAAATAGTAAGTAATCTTTCACGCAAAACTACAATACAAATTCATTCGATGCCGTTCAACATTATGAAATAATTTAATTTAAACCAACGTTTTTGCCGAGAGGGAAGATTTAGCGAGCGTGGCAATTAAAATATATATTATTTTTATTGCTTTTTTTACACTTTCAATCTTTTAAATCATTATTGCAGACATGGCAGAATCCAGGGACTGAAAATTTTCCGACACGGTAGGAAGAGAGTTGCAATTTTTCGACATTATTTCCAGGTCGTTGGCTGCCGAAAAAAACTTGAAACCTAACTCAATTCACACACGTCTTTAGATGGTTGAGTGATAAATTTTCCTTGGTTGCCTATAGGAACTCTACTATAAAATGTTACATGACAAATCCATACATATTCACTTCAAAGATAATGTGAACCACAGCCACAGAATATGAAACCCTTAAGTTGTGGTACATGCATTTAAGAATGGAACCCAAATATTGGCTTAACGAAAGTAATTCTTTAACCCTTTACCTAACGAATCGCCCGCATCCGCCCGCAACCACCCGCATCCGACCGCGTAATTTGGAAATTCAGGAGTTGAGAGAAATAAATTTTTCAAAATATTTTAACAAAGCCATATCATGTGACCCCTCATTGGAACGAGCTCATCGAGCTCGTTCCAATGAGGAGTCACATGATATGGTTTTGTTGAAATTTAAAAAAAAAAAAAAAAAAAAAAAATAGTAATTAAAATAATAAATTTTGATATCGTCTGCGTTGGGTAAAGGGTTAAAATAATAATAATCCACGAAATTACGTCGTGTACAGGACTATTTGGTTGCCATATACTAATAACGAGCGCTTTCATACATGGGATATTTGAAACGTAGGAGTAATTTTGTATAATGAAAATTGTAGTTTCGTCAACTTTTTTTCAAATTAGTGGCTGTCAGAAAACATATTGGCGTTCGAGCGATCAACACTTTTTCCGACGGACAACTAAAATCTCCCACAGACAGCGGCACAGGATGCGAATCACTCCTGGCATCCCTCACCGGCTTCGGGTTTGATTGCAGAGTTGGACGGTAAACGGCATTTGGGAAATTTCAACAATGCATTGTAAAATTAAGGCAAATATATGCTATTCAAAATTTTCTGAGGAGCCCCCTCCCTACTCATCGACATATTTGTACATAAAAGGCAAATATGGATATTTTTATGCTTGTTTGTTCTTTGGGGTTAACAAGAATTTCAATAACGTGGGTAGTTCTGCTGCGATAGTAAATTGACGAGCCCGACAGTTACTCACCGTTTTCCAGTGATTCTCATCGGGTACTTGGGCGTCTTCCACCCGTAAAATTGTCCAACAGAATTTTAAAAATCTTATTTGTTTTACAAGGATTGGCGAACAAGTTATGCAGCTTATATTAACGCCTCTCTTAGGCTCAATGCGCAGGTGTGTGGGGTGACCTTCGTAGCGGCAACTTCGTGGCCTCGCTCTTCTCGAATACTACGAAGGGATCTTCAGCCTGCACGGAGTGTATCTCTCTCCGCACAGAGGACAGCCATTTTACGTGCTCATCCGATAGGACGGTACGCTGTGACAGCATCAACCCCACAATTGATGCTGACAGAGAGTCTTCGGACACCTCGAGAACTTTCCCAGACCGGGGATCGATCCCGGGACCTCAGACGAGAGACCAGCGCACTTATCCAATCGGCCACCACTCCAACAGAATGTGACCCGAGTTTTTAGAAATGTCTTTAGAGCCCCAGTGAAGAAATAAACAAACACAAAAATGCACTCATTTACCTTTTGTGCCGGGTGGTAACTTGCCCCGAATATTGGAATATTGGGGGGGGGGGGGGGGGGGGTGACGGGGCGGAACAAACTCCTGCCGGGCGATTAAATGAAATTTCCTGACAGACAATATTAATATTATAGCGTGCAATTCCGCTCATCACATTATTATAGCTTGATGCCATGCATTTTGCTTTAGGAAAGAAATAGCTTTATGTATGAATGACAACATGTAATTCAAACTTGGCCATACATGGCGCTATATAATTTTTAGGGTTGCTCTCCCCACAAGGCGAGCAACCCTAAACGTTATATAACGCCATGTGAGGCCAAGTTTGGACTAGCCAACATGGCGAGCCCATGGTGATTGCGTTCTGGTGTCCTTTAATTACCCCTGGCCCTAAATGCACCTGAATCCCTAAAGTAGGTAAATTATTTTGTGCTGAGTTCAGATATCACAGATGCACTCTATTAAGGAGCTGTCTGGCTTGGCATGTCTAATGTGACACAGCAGTGGAATATATCTTATGTATGTGGCATTTGCTTAACAGAGCAAACGCCATTTTTGGAAAAAAAAAGATTACCGGAAGTAACTATAATTTGCGTCGGGCAATCACACGTCAATTGCTGTTATGTTGGACATGCTCTACAGTACAATGCCCAACAATTGCTCGACGGAGTCCCTCTCTGAGAAAATGCTGAAGGTCCCACACACCCCTCCACACCCCTGAGATTTACGGCTATGCTTTTATGTACAAATATGCAGATGGGTCCAGGCGGAACTTAGAACATTTTGAGTGGTACAGTTGTCTTAATTTTAATAAGGCGTTCGGAAATTTCACACAACATCCTGAAATAGGTGAAAATTTCAGTTAAATTTTCCGACGAATGGATTTATAGGAGTGGGGCGAACTTCGAGCTTACAGCTGTCGACTTTTCAGGTTTTGACAACTTACTGTTCAAAAAAAAAAAAAATAAATAAATTGAACAGTTTATTCTGACAAAGCTGTAGAGACTTCACTTTTGATGAACCATGATTTAATGCAAATGAATCTGGCCATGACGGCCACTGCTACAGATTGCCCATGAGGCAATCACTTTGTGAGAGATTTAAACACAACTTTTAAAGTGGGGCATCAAATCGGAATGAATCTTCAATAAATTTAATTTCGTCGCACTGTTGAGAATAAAGAAAGTGAACCACAAAGGAAAGATTAGAGAAAGTGAACAGAAGCGCGATTGTAACCTTATATAATAGATTTTTTACATGATCGGACAGAATGATTAATTTCTTCAACGAGTTTTTTTCTTTGTATCAGTATCTCTAATCGGATTTGATCCATTGTATTTGATGTGGCCATTTATAACTGTCCTAATCAATGACCTACCGTTACATGAATGACCCGTTGCCTGTTGTAGATTAAGCGAATCATTTGCTAATTACATGATGTAACTTGACATAATGGAATGATTAATGGAAATAATATTCTCCTGAGGCTTTCATCAGTTTTTTTTATTACCTATCCATTGTTTTACCGTATTACTAAAATATACACCTTGACGAGCATATAATTTTTATTGATTCTGAGAGAGCCAGAAAAGTGGTAAAGTTGAAGAAAAGGGGACTCTGAAATTTATTTTAAAAATACCTGGTCTCCTAAACTGTTTTTTCATTTCTACCACTCTCCATCATATTTTTAATAAATTTAGTGGAAAAAAATGATCTTTTAACCCTCTTGTATTATTTTAAGCCCATTTTGGGGCTGTAAGGCAATGGTACTCACTTTCCCCTGTCCGTGTTCTGCTTGTATTATAAAGCGCCACCTTCTTCTGGAAAGGACAAGTTAAAACTTGGGAGAGTTCATTAGGGCCAGTGAGGTATTTATTTATTTAGTGGTGTTTAAGGTCACATACTTATGCACAATGGCTAATCGTGACCGTGGCAGTTTTACGGGTAGAGGAAGCCCGAGTACCAGGAGAGAACCACCGAGCGTCGACTAGCAACTGTCAGCTCCTCGACATTCTAACTCTGTTCAAGCTCCGCTAAATCCGGGCTACAGCGGTTGAAGACATATGCATCATGGACGTGCAGTACGCCTTAGTACACGGCGTCATCGTGCCCCCATATAGGCAACCGGGATGAAGTGCCTTACCCAAGGACACAACGTGGGTTGTCCCCGACAGGGATCGAACTCGAGACCTCTAGGATAGACGTCCAACAGTCTACCACCGAGCCACCACGCTCCTGGTCAGTGACGTAAAGGCAAGGGTTAGCAAGCCACTGCCAACCCTTACCCTTACTATACTAACCCTAAACCATTTTGAATGTCTCCCATTTTTCTCCTGGAGTTTATTAAAAAATTGACCCAGGATCTAATCTCCCTTCATGTGAATGAGTTTGAGCTAGGAGACAGAGGCGTCGCGAAAATGACCGATGGGGGCGGGGGGGGGGGGGGGAGGGGTGAACCTGATTTGTCCTGACTGTGTTGGCTCAAGTCCCAACTGACTAGGATTCCAACTACATCATCAAGGCATGCCTTCATCGCAGGCATGTCTAGATGATGTAGTTGGAATATTTATTATTCAGATGGGATCAAAGTTCGAAAAAACAAGATGTTTTGGACATTTATCAATGAATAAATAAAATATACATACAGTAGTCGTGACGCTACTTATTATTCGATTAACACATACTGTACCTGTACTCCAAATTGGTAATGCCGAGCTTTCAACCGACTGAATCGGATACCCCAGGCCTCCATTTGTATGACCAACTGTGTGTGTGACACACGTCCATGAATCAATTCTAGTCTTTTAACTCTTTACCTAACATAACGAAAAAAACGGCTAAAAGTTTAACCAGAACAAGCCTACCACAGCCTAAAATATCTCGGAATTTTCTCAGTAAAACCATACAAATATGGATATCATTAGAACCAGCTCATTGCGCTGTTTCAAATGATATCCATATTTGTATGGTTTCATTTAAAAATTGTGAAATTTGCTTTCGAAAAATGTAAAATTTAATTTATTTTTTAAAACTACTGTGTTAGGTAAAGGGTTAAAAAGCATATGATTACAAGCTAGAGAGAATTGATATTTATCATATGACTCGTCCGTTTTGTTGACTTTAAAACATTTGATATTTTGTTTTCATATTAATCGGTGATAAATAAAACCTTCCGTCAATTTCATTGGTCAATTTCAAAACTAGACAATTTGATTGGCTGAACAAAATACAACTGGGCCACATTTTCATAATTTGCATAATTAGAGTTGGGAGCTTTCATTGGTCAATTTCAAAACTGGACAATTTGATTGGCTAAACAAAATACAACTGGGTCACATTTGCATAATTTCAGTAGGGAGAATTTACGTTATCTGTCCTATTTAGGGTGGGTTATATTATTACAAGAAAAACGCCATTCCTTTTTTTATATTTTCACTTTTTGCTTCCTAAACATAGATTATGACCCCTCATTGGAACAAGCGTGTCGCGCTCGTTCCAATGAAGGGTCATAACCTATGTTTTGGAAGCAAAAAATGAAAATTTTTAGTTATACGAGGATGTTTTTTCCAAGTGCCGTCTGCAACTCAAGTTAGGTGATGGGTTAAAAAATCATACTAAGTGGCTAATTTATGCGTGTGTGTGTCATATGATAAATAGAATATGAAATGAGTGATTTTCTCATATAATATTTATGAAACTCGTCCGAATTTTCCGTTTAGGCTCGCCCAAAGGGAAATTTCTTAGACTCGTTTCATAAATATTATATGAGAAAAACACTCATTCCATATCCTCTATATATCAACTGACGAAAATGTCCCGCTGGAAAATTAGTAGGATGGGGGTGTACTCTACCTGGATTTGTGGTGCAAATCCGAATATTACCAGAGTGAATGTTTTTTTTCTCCTTGTAAACGCTAAATAGTTTGCGTCTGGAGTTTATACACATTAGTTCACAAAGAAAGGTAGGAAAACTCCTGCGCGTTTAATCCATCTATCATCGAACAAAATAGCGCAACCCAAACCACGTGGCGGCGAGTGGGTTTGTTGGGTAGATCAATCAGTATTTTCAGTGTGCAGCCCCAAGGCTGCACGCGTGTCGGACAGTTTTACGGATGCATGAAGCAGGAGTAACCGGAGCAACGGCGAGCAATTGTCAAGCACCGCACAAGCAGGGTTAGCATTGGCCGAAGACAAGTGCACCATCGACATGCAGTACGCCGTAGTACACAGCGCAACCATGCCCGACGTGTACAATCGGGATTAAGTGCATTGCCCAAGGGCCCAACGCAGTTACCCCTAGTGATAATCGAACCACTGACCTTTCGGTTTGAAGTTCACTGCCGTAACCACTGGTTACGGAAGTGGACTTTTTTGCCTCAAAAACATAGCATATAACCTTATGAGGATCATAAGCTATGTTTTTTGACGTAAAAATGACAAAAATAGATATTCAAATTTTGTTTGCAAATGTCGTCTGCTTTTCATGTTAACTGAAGGGCTAACTGATTGAGCATCTCCAAGGGGAACTACCATTACTTCTTTACATGAGTGGCAACTAGTATTCCAATACGAAGGGCAACTTATCTTGCTAATTCTCACTCGAGGATCAGGGAGGGGGGGGGGGGGGGGGCTAGGCCTGGCACAGGAGTCAGAATTTCGGGGAATCCTGGACTCCTGGGTCAGCCCCCCCCCCCAAAAGCTTCGGACTCCGGGTTACTACCCCGGGCCCCCACCCTCTCCCCAACCTGATAACCATACCCTGATTCTCTAGTGGTGATGTGCTATAAAAATATGCGAGTAAAGATCTCTCCATTTCTTTCAACTATTTCTGGAAAACAGAGTAGTGATACGTTCATATTTGAAGGGTTAACAAAATTCCATGTGTACGTTCCAAAACCAGCGATCACACGGTAGCCATATTGCTACCACCGCGACACATCACAGCATGTAAACATCTTCCAACATTGTTGACATACGGATTTCTTATCTTGTTATAGCGGGGGAGGAATTCGTCACATACAGGTGAATTGTGCACTTGGTGATACCTTCTTGAAATTTGGCACACTGTTAGTGTAGGCTATGAGGTTCTCAAAAACGATCGGCTACAAGTTGACACCGACCGGTGGCGACCAGTAGCGGCACAATCCAAAATGGCCGCCAGCGGCTGAAGGGAACCTCCTTTTCGACGGTCTACCGACTATACATCCGATTGTAAGGGCGCGAAAGTGAACTCTGATCCACGCACGTGTTGGAAACAGACGTGGGAGATGATGTAGAATAAAACGAGATTCTCTATACGGACGCATCAATTTCTTGGAACTTGAAAAGAGCGTTGTTTCTCCGGGATCAGCGTCATTCAGGCAAACCTGAATGACGCTGATCCCGGAGAAACAACGCTCTTTATGAAGCAGTCTCTTTGCCATACAATCTCTTGTTTGGCGTAATTCCGCAAGCAATTCTGATTTGTCTGTCGAAATTAATTCGAGAACGCGATTGTTCACAAAAATCATTCACAGAATGAGTGAGAATCCTCTTCGTGTACGGACTAGTACTGACTGGGAACGTTGTTGCTTTTGCCAGCAAGACAGTTCCAAGAAATTGATGCGTCCGTATAGAGAATCTCGTTTTCATGACGCCTATAAAGCTATTGAGGAAGACATAACGCGCTTCCTAGATAATGGCGTTGAGCTTCCATATAATTTGACCATTGATTGTTTGATGAGAGAGAGTGATGAGTGTATGTCGATGTCACTGTTGACGAATAAGGCAATATATCATAAGACATGCCGTGACAGTATTCGGACTCACATCGTACAGCGCGTGCTACACAAGCGAGAGCGAAATGAGGCAGTGGCATCCTGCTCCACGCTGAGTCCTAAAAGAACACGGACAAGTTTTGAATCTGGCTGTGACAGGAAACTGCCCCAGTGTGTTTATTGTCACAAACGCGAAGGTGACAGCAGTGAGCCTATTTGCAGATCAATGTCTGATAACAATAAACTCAAAATTATGGCAAAGGAAGCCGAGAACTGGGTTGTTTTTTCTCGGGTCAATGCAGCATTTGATTCCGCTGCTAGTGATCTTTACTATCACAAAACCTGTTATTGTAAGCTTGCCAATGAAGCACGAGCGGCTAAATCTAAAAAGTCGAAGAACGCCGAACATTCCGCGTCAGGCCTGCCCTATGACCCTCTCGTTATGGCAGAGCTCATAACATTTGTTGAACACAACGATTCCGCGATGAAGCTTGTCGATCTCAAGAATCTGTACAGTCGGAGGTTGAAGCAAGTCGGTTCTGATTGGCTTAGTGAAGAAATACATTCCACTCGATTCAAAGAACATTTGTTGCAGAAATTGGGCGATGGCTGGGACGCCTTCACACAGGGTAGAGATGTGTTTATTTCAAGTAGGTTTCGAGTTGGCTCCTTGTTGTCCGAATCTTTAACTCGTATAGTGTCTGAGGAAGAGGCAAAAAAGATAGTTGATGTGGGTCTTCTTCTGCGTAAACACATACTCATATCTCAAGCTCCTTTCACGGGATCATTTTCATCTTATTGCTTGAGCGAGCCTGTACCCAACTCACTCCTGACTCTTCTTAGAGTTCTACTTGAGGGCACATGTAGTATACAGAACTTAGGCGATGATGAGACTGTTAATGCCAAGACTCGAGTGGCTTGTACTATTTCACAGATGTTGATCAGCAATTCAGCGAAACGCTCCGAACATGCACAAAATGTTCACCAGAGACGTGACAGAGAAACTCCAATGCCTCTTTATGTGGGTTTGAAGTTGCATGCCCATGATCGTATGAAAAATCTTATCAGAGATTTTCATCAAATGGGACTCTCTGTCTCTTATGATCGCGTAATGGATGTTCGCAGGAGTTTCGCGAGAGCTGTTTCACTGCGGTTCAAGAACGAAGGTGTTGTAGTCCCAGCTAACTGCAAACGTAATGTTTTCTCGATAGGAACCACTGATAACATTGATGTATCTGGTAGATCTGATATGCATGGTACGTCCATCACACTCATTGGTCAACTGAGCAGGGACAATGTGGGTACTGATCCCCCACCACTGAGTTTAGATGTTCCAGAAGACACACAAATTGAACTCCCAGACGACTATGCATTTGTTCCTTTCGTTGAAGACTTTGGTGGGGACATCAGGCTTGAATCTCCAGATGAATGTAATGTACGGCCCAATGAATATGCAGATTTGAACGTGGGAGAGAATGACTGGTTGTCTCATGTGTCACAGATCAGCAATAAAGGGAAGGTTGATGGCAGCTGGCAGCTGGCAGCTTGATGAAGTCCCTGTGACCTTTTCAGGCTTCTTTTCAAAACATGAAGATCAAGACAATGTCAAACCTCGTGCAGTTATTGGGGTATTCCCTGTTTTCAGTGAGCAGAAAGCGGACTCACTCAGTATGCAGAAGCATGCTATGTATGTGGTCAGGGAAGCTACTGCTTTCGTAAACCCCGGCCAGATACCTGTCATTGAAGGTGACTGTCCGTTGTATGCCAGGCAGAAAAAATGTCAATGGCTGTTCCCAGAGGAGATAGGTGAGGATCGAATGGTGTGTATGATTGGATTCCTGCATCTTGAAATGTGCACCCAAGAAGCTGGTGGTAAGCTTATGGGTGGTTCTGGTTGGGAGCGAATGTTTCACCTCGCAAAGATATTCACACCCGGTGTAGCATCATCCCTACTTGGTGGGAAACATGTCAAGAGGACGCGACAGGCATATCTTCTCACTCTAGCTTGGCTTGAGATCCTCAGAAAGAATGCTTATGAGATTTACTGTCAGCAGACTGGGCCCCATGAGTCATTTGAAATGTGGGAACAGAGGATTCTTTCACAATCTCCAACTGCGCGCTATTGGGGTGAAATCGTTCGGAACTTTCTCTTGACAAGCTGTCAATTCGTTCGGAACCAACGAATCGGTAACTGGCCTGGTACACTGTGTTCTATCGATGAGTTGTGCAGTTACTTTTTTGCCCTAGGACATACAAATTATTGTCGGTGGGTCCCCGTATTTCTGAGAGACATGTCTCAGCTACCCAGGCGGCATCCTTCAATCCACAACAAATTCATGGAAGGCCATTTTGTGGTCCAGCGTAGTGAGAGGAAGTTCAGTATGATGGGTTTAGATCAGAGCCAAGAACATAGTATCCAACTACTCAAAGAAGACAGTGGTCCAAAAGGTCTCTATGGCCAGGCTGAAGAGAAAGTCGTTATTGAGCTTTCAAGGTCAGAAGTTCTGCGTGTTATAGATGAGTATGAATATGCAAGTTTCCACACAACATCATCAGATAACACGGAACACCCGGAAAGTTCGGTATCAGAGCAGAAAAAATTTCTGAATCAATTGAAATCTCTCCTCGATCTGGTGAATCAGGGACTCATTATCAACCCTTATGATGAAACTAGTGGTCAGCTGGTGACATTAGATACTGGTGAATATATGGACCCCGAAGTTAGTAAGAGTTTACGGTCATTACCCGAAAGGGGCAAGCATTTATATTCCACTTTCTTGAAGGAAAGGCTTGTGGAATGCACCGTACCCCTGAATGATGTTATTCCCAAGGCAAATATATATACCTTCCTTAACCCACCCCCAGCCAACCTGGACAAAGGCCGAGACAAACTCATGTCAAGTAAAGCAACTGCCGCAATAGTTACCCAGATGTTCGTTTCACTGCAAGCCCGGCCTGATTCAAACATGGATGAGTTTTTCATGCACGAGAATGCACGTGATCCGCCAGCATTATCCGATAGAGGTAAGCTACGGAGTGGGACAAAATCTCAAATTCTCAATTGTTTACCAGCTATTCCTGCACAAGGGAAGAATTCAGCAGCTAGACAAGCTTCAGTTGTCATCTTGGATATGCCTGCTGTAGTCCATGTAATCAAACCACAGAAAGCGGATCTGTTTGGAGAATATGCTCGATTGCAATTATTGCCATACATCGAATCTCTGATTAACACGAACACCACAAGGGTTGATGCGATCTATGACTGTTACCCCGAAGGCAGTTTGAAGAATCAGACGCGAGCAAAACGCCTCGGTGAGACAGCAGTTAGGTTGATACGGGTGTCCGAGAACGTCCCTTTACCTAAAGGGAAGAATTGGCAGGCATTCTTGAAAGTTAGTGAGAATAAAGACGAATTTTTCAAGTTCCTGTCTGCTGAACTGCTGAAATTAACATCAACATCCGAGTACCAGTTGTTAACGACATCAGGAGAATATGTACTATGCAATAAGGATGTTAGCTTATGTGACATATCTCCATCGAACCACGAGGAAGCAGACACGCGCATGATGCTTCATCTCAACCATGCAGTCTCACAAGGTCACAAAATAGCTTTTCTTCGCACGGTTGATTCTGATGTCGTCATTCTGTCTTTGCACCATTTCGCAACATTCCGTGACCTTGGACTCAGTGAGCTGTGGATTGGGTTTGGAATTGGAAAGGCATATAAAGATATGCCAATTCATGAGATAGCTTCACAACTTGGACCTGATTACTGTAAGGCCCTGACTTTCTTCCACGCCTTCACAGGTTGTGATGTAACATCCAGCATGCTCGGCATTGGGAAGAAGACAGGATGGAATGCATGGATGAATTTTCCCGCATCAACTGAAATGATGATAGAATTGACTGAGAATCCGCAAGTCTTTTCAGAGGATTCCCCTCATATGCAGCATATCGAAAAACTCACCATACAGATGTACAGTAACAGTTGTGTCAGTACACGTGTCAATGATGCGAGACGGCATATGTTCACACATGGCCTTAAGTCTATGGAAAACATCCCGCCCACCAAAGCAGCTCTGTATCAACATGTAAAAAGGGTAATTCTTGTGTCATCTTTCATTTGGCATCGTGCTCTGCAGAAACACTTATGTGTGCCAGACCCATCACAGTACGGATGGGAGTGGAATCCACGTCTCAATATTCTGGTCCCATTTTGGACTCACCTAGGAGACGCAAGTGCTGCATGTGCACTGATGCTCCACTGTAGTTGTGCCAAGGCCTGCAAGGGCAATTGCAAATGCTTGAAAGCTGGATTAAGGTGCACACCTTTGTGTAAGTGTGAAGGTGGCTGTTGTAACAATATTGAGTAGTATACTGTCATGTTAGGACCAGTCATCTCCTATTCTGGTATTTTTTTTTCCATTTTCGGCCAGTTAACACATGTCATGTTTCTAGTTGAGTTGATTTTGCTAACAAATGTTCATCCCATGTGGCTTGCTACATTGTCCGGGGTATAGGAATACAGTTTTAGATTTCGGAAAATAGTCTGTTATTTACTGCACAAGACGGTGTTAATTCATGCATAGCATGATACAATATCCCCAACTATTTTGCCTCTGTACAACAGTTGATACCTTCGTTCACCCGTGTGTTCATCTATGGTATCCTTGTCTTTCTCTGGCCATAGGCCACATGTGACTAGTCAGTTCCTACTCCATAGCAAATCAACTTGGAAATCCTTCATCTTGTAGCGCACTCATGTCTCAATGAATCCATACCTGAGTTGATCTAATAAATCTAACGTAAGGTATCAAATTGCCATACCGGATCATATTTCGATAAGTTATTCGCTAAAACATTTCGACCACTCATCGACATCAAAGGTCATGTTTTGGCTCCCAGTGGTGGCTATATCTCTATATCCCTGGTAAAGTAGCATACCATGAGGGATGGGCATTAAGTGTCGGCAACATTAATCCTGACTTGGAACACACCACATCTTAACTGGCCGAAAATGAAGAATACTACTTGTAGTCAAAAAATATTCCTGTACCTCGAATGACTGCAAACATACACTCACCCCTTCTAGTCCCATTTTGCCAATGTTCTATACTGGCAAGATAACATTGTATAATTAACAACGGGAACTAATGCATCCCGAGTTCATTCCAGCACTGCCCTTGCTGGCAGACGTGTCGCTATGGTGTTGAGATTGAACCAGAACTCCTCTAGAAATTTGATAGTTTTATTTTCTTAGAAAATAAATCTATCGAAAATGCCGGAAGTTGAGAATAGACTGTCACTTTAATTGGATTATCAAATGTCCAAGTATCCCCACTGCTGCATACTATCGAGTACCCTTGTTCATGTGTTGACAGGAATCTCTCATACCATGTTCATTTGACCATTGCATTCCCGAGAAACATTCAACACTAATTTATCTACGGACGGACGATCATACTGACAGTCAGACACACAGACGCACACATCGACGGAAATTCTGATCCCATTATCCATTAATCTTCCCCCCAACTTGTTCCAAGGGCTTCACTCCATCATTCACATCAATTACAGCACATGTATGGTGTTAGGTTTGGAGCTTCAGTTGTGCGATCGGCGAAAATAGCTTTTTTTCGATCCGCTTGGCGGCCATTTTGGATTTCGCTGCTAGTGGTGGCTAGAGGATGGTGCCAACTTGTAGCCGATCGATTTTGAAATCTCTGATGCCTACCCTTACATCATGCCAAATTTCAGGAAGGTATCACCAAGTGCACAATTCTAGCGAATTCCTCCCCCGCTATTAGTTTTGATGTAATTACGCGATGTCTACACAACATAACATTATGCCCATGTTTGCCTAATCATATTGTTGTGTGTCCACTTAGCACCCGGTCAAATAGTGATGTGCAAACATGGGACACTGGGCTAATTAGTCCCCACTTACCGATCAATGTATAGATTATGGATTTTCCGAAGCATAAAATGGCCGTGACGTAATTAATTGGCCGGTACTGCATGGTGAGCGCTACAGTCCGATATCCGATACGTGAAAAACCTTTCCGTGGGAATCTCTCTGTTACTTGAACAAACTCATTTAGCTCTCATTACCATAATGTTTGTAACTCAGACAGTGATTTTTTTTCTCGAGCACGAGTTCAATAAAATTATACGGAGAGTGGTTGTGCACTGAACATCCGCGGAGTGTGTTTCCCGCCTTGCTAATCAGCCTAAAATTATGTGAAAATTAGTCCCCCCCCCACCCGCGAAACTTCGAACTTCGAATCGATTCGAACTCGTTCCCATGATTCGTTAGATTCGACTCTGTACTAATCGCGCTTGGGAAATTTTCGAATCGTCGAAATGTTCTCAAAATCTCCACTTGGACTCGTCTTTTATCATCAGGTTTCATGTACTGGAGACCTGGTGATAGAAGAAGAGGCACAGACCTTGTGCTAACGATTAGCCATTGTGTAGAAACATGTGACCTTAAACTCCAATAAATAAATAGAAAAAGAGTTGAAGAGCTTTCCGCTTCCGAAACCACTCTGATTTCATTCTGGAATATTCCGATTTTTGGATTGACGTGCCCAAGCAGACGAGTTTCCGTTGAATACTATACGTGCCTGGCAATATTTTCGATTGTCTGGCGCTAGGCCTACAATATCTACAAGTTGAAGAGCGGTGAAAGATTCGATTCGAAATTCGGTTCGAGATTCGATTCGAAATTCGATTCGGAGTCGAGATTCAATTCGAGATTTGATTCGACTCGGAATTTGACACTGGCAGGGCCGAAGTGAAAATGCATCAGTAACACAAGCAAACTTTAGTAACTGCTGACAAAGTTTACCTAACCAGAAAAGCAGACGACACTTGCAAAAATAATTCTTGAATAACTAATTTTTTCATTTTTTGTCTCAAAAACATACGTTATGACCCCTCGTTGGAACGAGCTCGACGAGCTCGTTCCAACAAGGGGTCATAACCTATGTTTTTGAGACAAAGAATGAAAAAAATAATGAACATTAAGTGGCGATTTTTGAGAATAGCGTTGGCCGGTTTTGACCGTTACGTTAGGTAAAGGGTTAAGATTGTTTTCTGTTACTCTAATGTGCAGACTGAAACATAGAATCAATGACTATATATCTAACACAACGATTCGTTCCGTCACGCATAATTATAAAAGTGATTATATATTTCACCTACAGCATTGCCACTCAGTGTCTTTATACTGCAACAAAGAACAAACTTCTCGTCTCAGATAGAAATATGTTGAAAATGCATCGTAGAACTTCTAAAACTTGTTAACGTAATAAAGTACCGTTAACAATACTGCTAAAGTTACTGGCAACCAGTTAGCGAGTCTTCTACCCTAAAATGTGACGGGGAAAATGACGTATTGAGCTATTTCTGTCAATGCCGACATTTTTTGTTTGATATTGAAGCAAAACCGAGGAACTGATATTTGGTTGTTTCTTGATTACACCCGAAGGTTGTGCAACTCTCAGACCGATTAATGTATTTAACCTGCAGCCATACGGCTGCAGGTTAAAGATGTTATTCGGTCTACCTTAAAATTTAACATTTCTGAAACAAGGCATATTTCGGCATGGTTGATGCCATTTTGCAAAAACAAGAATTAAATAACTGAATTCGTTCGTTTTGAAAATGTTTTTCCACTGTGGAGACGAGCAGTTTTCATATGAATCAACTTGAATCAGCAATGGTTGTTAATGTAAAATTTACAGAAGAAATGCCGGAACTGGGCCCAGTACTATAACACTTTTACAGTTGTATTTTCTAGAATTGTATTTTCTAGCTACGACCTTAAATGGGTTGAAATGAACCATTAGCATTTTCAAAGATGTGACAATTTGTCAGTTGGCAAATTGCCATATCTTTTAAAATGCTAATGATTCATTTTTGTCGGTTATATTAATAAGTAGAAAATACAATTCTAGAAAATACAATTGTAAACGTTTTATAGTATTGATCCCTGGTTGCGAGTGCGTTAACTATATTTTTAATAAGAATTCCATGTTTGGCAGTGCATAGCAAAGGCTTAAAATGGACAACTTGATGTCTGTGCCACAATGGCGTTATAAAGGAAACAATATAACAAGTACGTTCAAATGTAAGGCAATAGCAACACTTGCAGGGAAAAATAGTCCATTTTATGGGTCCTGTATTGTATTTTCTTTTGAAAAGCTACCGATTTTCGTGTAAAATACATACGCATGATTAAGTTCAGTGTCTGGGTGCCCTAGAATTTTTATGGTGGCATCATCACTGTCACCCAAGTAGGACAGGGCATATCATGATGGCGGCTCTCGGATAACAACATCGATGTTAGAATTACATATTGTCTTCAAACGTCCCTCGTGCCATGTTTACGAGGCACAACCTTTGCACTGTTATGGGAAAGGAAAGGGTCTCTAACACTCCAAAAACACTTTCTCATACTAACTGTGATAAAAGTTGTATTTGACCTGTAAAGTCGTTGTCAGGGATGGAATTATTCACGAAGCGCCCAGATGACCCCTTTTTCATTAATTTAGACCCTTTGGCCACGGTATGGCAAATTTATGAATTTCATGGTTAAATTAGATTACTGGACGCCTTCGAAATAACAAAAACAGTATCTGACGCTCGAAATCTGAGTTTAAAAATGTCAAATGTGATGGACTGGATTCAGATTGTTTTAGCTGCTTTCATTTTCAACGATTTTCTTCAGAATTATAGACACAGTTTGCATTGAGGATCAGGTACGTAAGCGTTTCAGAGAACAATCTCACCAATAACGCGAAACTATTGCTTGTGTTCCAGTTTAACCCTTTACCTAACATGATAAGCAGACGACAGTTGCAAAAAAAATTCTTGAATAACTAATTTTTTTTCATTTTTTGTCTCAAAAACATAGGTTATGACCCCCTCATTGGAACGGGCTCGATGAGCTCGTTCCAAAGAGGGAGTCATAACCTATGTTTTTATCGAGCCCGTTCCAATGAGGGGGTCATAACCTATGTTTTTGAGACAAAAATGAAAAAAATAACGAAAATTAATCGACGATTTTTGAGAATAGCGCTGGCCGGTTTTGGCCGTTACGTTGGGTAAAAGGGTTAAACAAAAGAAGACGGTGACATGTTTGTTTCTATATTTTGGAACAGTATTTTTCACACTGACAGTATAATGTCAGTATAATTGTGGCAAAATACAGTTGATCTCACAATGCTGGGACACTATCGCCAAGTAGTTTCACAAATATGGCTTATGCAATAAAATATGATTTTATCTTATTCTGTTCTGGAATGTTCCACATTTTTTTCATTAATGTGTCCAACTGGCATATTTCCAACTGTAAACATTGAACACACAATTGCTTCTTCCGTCTCTTCTTGGGATTTTAATAACAAAATGGGGAGCGCGGTGGCTCAGTAGGTAGAGGTGCAGGCTGCAAGCTGAGAGGTCCTCGGTTCGAATAACACCTGCGGCAATCGCGTTGTGTCCTTGGGCAAGACACTTCATCTCCATTGCCCGCGTGTGGGCACGATGACGCCGTGTACTAAGGCGTACTGCACGTCGATGATACGCATGTCTTCAGCCAATCTAACCCTGCCTGTGCTGCAGTGTGGAGTTACGATGTTGGGGAGCTGGCAGCTGCTCGTCGTTGCTCGGTGGTTCTCTCCGGGTACTCCGGCTTCCTCCACCCATAAAACTGTCACGGCCATGATTACTCCACACAAGCGGGATTAGCACTAGTTGAAGACACGTACACCATCGACGTGTAGTACGTCTTAGTACACAGACCCACCGTGCTCCAAAGTGGGCAAGCGGGATTAAACCTTTACCCAACGCAGACGATATCAAAATTTAATATTTTAAATATCATTTTTTAAACTTTTTCAAAAAATTCAACAAAACCATATCATGTGACCCCTCATTGGAACGAGCTCGTCGAGCTCGTTCCAATGAGGGGTCACATGATATGGTTTTGTTGAAATTTTTTGAAAAAACAATATTTTTTCAGCTGTTGAATTTGCATATTACGCGGGCGGGTGTGGCTGATTCGTTGGGTAAAGCGTTAAGTACCTTGCCCAAGGACAATCCAGCCGTGGTCCATTCGGTTTGAAGTCCAATGTCGTACTCCCTGAGCCACCGCTCTCCACACGTCCTTGTAAACTCTCCATTGATACAATGTATACCACAAGAAAATGAACAGTAATCACAAAAACAACGGCTGATTCCTCTCAATTGTCGTATTAATTGCTTTTCACTTTCAGAAATCCAATATACACCTCATCCCGACTCCTGCAAAGAAAACAAACTAAAAATCGAAACACAAATAATCCCCAGCCAAGCAGGTACATATCCATGGCCAAGGAAGCGAAAAAATCTCGTTTCAATCGCGTATAAGATTGATTGGTGGTTCTTATTACAACTGCTTGTTGGCAGAGAATAAAACCAGCACATTTCGTGTTTACCAATGGCGAGCGTTGACGCTTGCTTTGTCTAGCAGTAGATAAGAAAAGAAAACACCTCGACAAGGAAATAGCATGCAAATAACACAGAATATGTCAATGACCGTCCCCTGGTACAAATCAATGTTCCAAGCAAACAGTAGTGTTTGCGAAGGTTTACCAAAATGCTGGTTGAGATAGCTGCTTCAATAGTTCACATTAAGTAGGGAAGACAGTGAACTGTATGATTTCACCAGTTTACTCTCGATGGGTTCACAGGAAATAGTCCAAGAGCTAATAACTCCTTGGTGCATTCCCCCGCATGATAACACGAGACCAGTCTTGGAATGTTTGTAACCACATTTTAGATATTATCACGAAGAACCTGGTCTTGTGGAAACATCACAAGACGATGTCCTAAACAGCCACCAAATTATGATGCTTTTACACAGTCATTTCGTCAATTTAAATTTGGTGTCTGAGGTTACCATATTCCTTCCAAAAGGTTGTCAGGTTGTCAACACAGAGTTGGAACATAATACGTTCAACTGGTATCAAAGTACTGAATATTTTCCCATAGGCGACCACTATAACGTTCAGGCGAAAAACAATATGATCGCATCATTTTATTTTTGGCATTCAAATATCATTGTCAAGTATAACCCTTCAGACAACTTTTTCTGACTCGATAAACAGGGGGTTATGCAACAAATAAGAGAGAAAAACTGACAGGAAGGGAGGCACCGGTCACGTGCACATATTTTTAGGGAATTCCCAACAAAACACTGTATTTTTTAGATCCCCAAAGTCAGCAAATCGCCCTCTTTATTTATCTGAAATATCCAACAATAATGCAAGATGTCAGTAGAATGCATCAAATGTTTATTGAAACAATATATTTTCCCAAGGCTGTTTAGTTTTGGATATTGCATCATTTCCGAGTGCAGGTTAAGGCGGGTACAACTTTCGTCGGGTAACTCAATTTCAAATATTCACTATTGTGATAACAACTGCGATACTCTAATTCTCGATTGGCCGCGACAATGGCGACTGGACATTTTAATATACTAAACTTTTCTCAAACAATAATTTTAGTTGATTGTAAACTAAGGTGAAGCACAAAACTCTAAATCAATCGGAAAAATTTCATTTGGTCTTTTTTTTGGCTGCCGCCTTTTGATCGTTTAAATGGTGGCTAAAAGACAACATTATCACCTTGGATCTTCCAGTCAAGAAGCCTTGAAAGAGTTTCCGTTATAATTTCATTTTGTGAAGAAATCAAATATTATTATTTTTATCCCTTTACCTAACGAAGCGGCCGCTTCTGCTCGCTTAATATACAAACTGAGCAGTAGAAAAATATTATTTTAAAACTGAAAAATCTACAATACCATATCATGTGACTCCTCATTGGAACGTGCTCGTCCTAATGAGGGGGATCGCATGATATGGTTTACGGAAATTGTTTTAAAAAATTGAAAAAATAATATCTAAAATATTAAATTTTGATATCGTCTGCTTTGGGAAAAGGGTTAAATGCTTGCCTCGAAAACATCGCTTATGGTCGTCTTTGGAATGAGAGCGTTGATCGCGTTCTGGAAAGTGGTGATGGGCTGTTTTTGAGATATCATTGAAAATGTTGAGTTATTAAGGCCCGACGAATCACGATTTTTCACTCGAATCGAATCTCGAATCGAATCAGACAAGGTTCGAAATCTAATAAAATCTCGAATGGCATCTAGTTCCCATATACAGTTAAAACTAGAAGCCCTGTCACGAACTGTGCGCTAATCTAGGCTTAATTGCGCGTAGGAATTGCGCGCAATTGCCATATTGAAAGGCATCAAAAACATGGCAGGTTGTCCTGGTTACTCAGAGCAAACACAGGCAATGTTTCTACCAATGGACCTACGGGTTACCCGGAGGTCCATTGGCTGAAACATTGCTTGTGCACAAGCCATACACGTTAAAAACTAAAGTGTTAAAAACTACACTTGAAGTGCTGTATTTAACACTTACTAAGTGCTGAACTAGCACTTTGTTCAAGTGTAGATATTCCAGAACTTGACAGGTGTTACAATAATACCACTTGACAAGTGTAATGTCGCGACACTTAAAAGGAAACAACGCAGATGACGCGGATCAGGCTCGACCTCTTGAGCCTGATCCGCGTCATCTGCGTTGTGTCCTTTTAATTATGTACCCACCAAGCGCAAATCAAATTATGGACGATTCTGGAAGAACCACCAATGCTAGACACATGGGAAGTGCCATCCATTCAAGTTTCAAATGTCTGACGATTGTAATGTCTAAGTGCTTAAAGCATTGCACTTTGAGTGTTAAAATCAAACCCTAAGAGTTAGAATGGGTTTAACACCTTGAAAGTGTCAGTTTTAACACTTTAGTTTTTAGTGTGTATGTACAGAATTTGATAGCCTTACTATGGCCATAACGCGTAAATTAACGCGCAGATCGACGTGCTATTTCTGCGCATTTCATGACCGGACTTCTAGTTCCCATATACTACTGGCGATGTCTATTCACCATGTGCTCCCAGTATCAATATATGTACTGGTTAGACTATTTCGCGAGGGACGTTTGCTCTGTGGTTACGGAATTGGACTTCAAACCGAAAGGTCCATGGTTCGATCCCCACCAGGGGCAACTGTGTTGTGTCCTTGGACAAGGCACTGAATCTCGATTGCCCAGATGGTGGCGCTGTGTACTAAGGCGTACTGCACGTCGATGGTACACTTGTCTTCAGCCAATGCTAACCCTGCTTGTGTGGGGTTAGTACGCTGGGGAGTCTGACAGTTGCTCGCCGTTGTTCGGTGGTTCTCCCCGGACTCTCCAGCTTCCTCCACCCGTAAAACAGTTCGACAGGAGGTGACCCTAGATGTTGAAAGTCTCGTTAAACCTCAATAAATAAATAAATAAATAAATAAATAAATAAATAAATAAATAAATTAGTTTATTTCGTACCATCGAACAGCAAGTACAAGTAGGGGACTAATAACTTATTTCATAGTAACTTGTTATAACAACTTAGGTAACTTGTTATAAACAACATAGCTTAACTTGTTATAACAACTTAGCTAACTTGTTATAACAACTTAAGTAACTTGTTATAACAACTTATTAACTTGTTATAACAACTTAGCTAACTTGTTATAACCACTTAGCTTAACTTGTTATAACAACTTAGTAACTTGTTATAACAACTTAGCTAACTTGTTATAACAACTTAGCTATCTTGTTATAACAACTTAGCTATCTTGTTATAACAACTTAATTATCTTTTTAATCATGGCCCACCCTAGGTCAGTTTGTCCCTTCCTTGGGGCTGATAGAAACTGGTCAAAATGCGTTTAACCCTTTACCTATTGTAACGGCCAAAAACGGCCAGCACTATACACAAAAATCGTTATTCAGTCTTTTTTATATTTACATTTTATGCTTCCAAGACATAGGTTATGACCCCCTCATTCGAATGAGCGCGTTGCGCTCATTCCAATGAGGGGTCATACCCTGTGTTTTGGATGCAAAAAATTAAAATCTTTAGTTACACGAGAATTTTTTTCACGAGTATCGTCTGCTACTAGCGTTAGGTAATGGGTTAATATGTCCCATGGACGGAGCTGCATTATAAACACTCTATCCAACAAAACGACAAAAACTTAAAAAAAAACCCAACTTAAATAAGACTCACAAAGTCTGAAATATCTTCGAGCTTTTTCAATAACGCCCTTTAAATATGGATATCGGCGGTTCTGGGTGATTGCGAAGGTTCCAGTGATATTCATATTTGTAAGGTTTTAGTAAGGTGTACCCATCTTTAAATAAAAGTTTGATTAGTTTTTTCTAAAAAGGCCTTGTTGGCAAAATAATTAAAGGTCAGGGCGCACAGCTTGCAAAACGTGAATAGGTCGTCGTTGCCCCCTCTTACAGAGGCGGATCCAGGATTTCTGAAAAGAGGGGCGTGTCTTAGTCTGAAACTGAGCCATGAAACAACAGGGTGCGTGATAAACTCGAGATCGATTCTCCCATCTCTAAAGGCGGGGAGGGGGGGGGGGGGGGCTCTCCTGGCAAAAGATAAATAAATACTGGACTCTGGAGTGACTTTTAATCCAGTACCAAGGAAAGCAGCCAAAAATGTCCAGAAATATATATTTTATAAACGTTTTTTAGTAGAACTATGTAAATGTGGATAGCATTGGAACCGGCTGAATAAGCCGGTTCCAATTATGCCCATGTTTACATTGTTTCAGTAAGATATAGTAAGAGCTATTTTCTCAAAATGTTAAAAAACTGCTTGCGTAAAGTTGCTTGGTGTTTTCGACTCATTGGTAGTGCGCTCCGACATGTCTCTGGGAAAAAATAGAGCGGGCGCGCACCGGATGCGCCCCGTCTAAATCCGCTACTGTCTAAGACATAATATTTTTTCATGATTCTTCCATTTTTACGTGATACAAGAGGTGGTGCAGTATGCCTTCAAAATGAGCTGCGTTTTCAAGATCAAGTGGGTAGGTCCAGCTAAGAGAAGACCAGCAACAGAAAACTAAAAAGAAATGTTTGGTATTTCACACTCACTGCATAATTTTGACGACGCAAAACGGTTGGCTTTCCTGTGACTGGGTGATCACGTAGCCTGGCCCACCCTTGGAATGTAGGCTGATTACTATGTGAGAAATTAGGCTTTGTTTGTTTTTCACATTCACTACGCATACTACAAAGATTCTCGAGGCGTTGTTTCGTCAGCCATCACAGGACTATTTTCAAGCGTTAAGTTCCCCATTGAAGTAGCCTTTTTTGTGCAGAAATATATGACCTTAAACACTAATAAATAAATAAATAAATAAATAAATAAATAAATAAATAAATAAATACAATCCCTAGCCCCCTCCAGCGAGTTCACTGCCTGTGGGGATCTCGAGTAGTGAAGCAGTGCTTGTTCTCTGTGGTAAACTAGCCCCGTTTCGCTGGTAGAATAGGACCCAGTAGCTGATGCTTGGGGTGGAAGTCCTTTAAAATGGGCAACGTGGGTATAAATGATAGTCTGAACTTGAATATATCTGTGTTACGGTCATGGCCATGGTGCAGAAACATATGAGCTGAAAGACAAATAAATAAATAAATAAATAAATAAATAAATAAATAAATAAATAAATAAATAAATAAATAAATAAATAAATAAGAAGGCGTACCCAAGCACAATGAACTTGCAATCAAAACGTTGTGAGTTTGATGCCTGGTCGGGCCAAATTGCGTTTTGTCACCCAGAACCGCAGATATCCATATTTAAAGGGCGTTATTGAAAAAGCTCAAAGATATTTCAGACTTTGTGAGCCTTATTTAAGTTAGTTTTTTAAAGGTTTTTGTCGTTTTGTTGGATAGAGTGTTTATAATGTAGCTTAGTCAATGGGATACATTAACCCATTACCTAACGCTAGTCGCAGACGATACTCGTGAAAAAATTCTCATTTTTTGCATCCAAAACACAGGGTATGACCCCTCATTTGAATGAGCACAACGCGCTCGTTCGAATGAGGGGTCATAACCTATGTTTTGGAAGCATAAAATGTAAATATAAAAAAGACTGAATAGCGATTTTTGTATATAGTGTGGCCGTTTTTGCTGTTACGTTAGGTAAAGGGTTAAACGCATTTTGACCAATTACTATCAGCCCCAAGGAAGGGACAAACTGACCCAGGGGGCATTGATTAAAAAGATAGCTAAGCTGTTATAACAAGATAGCTAAGTTGTTATAACAAGATAGCTATGTTGTTATAACAAATTAGCTAAGTTGTTATAACAAGTTACTAAGTTGTTATAACAAGTTAGATAAGTTGTTATAACAAGTTAGCTAAGTTGTTATAACAAGTTAAGCTAAGTGGTTATAACAACTTAGCTAAGTTATTATAACAAGTTACTAAATTGTTATAACAAGTTAGCTAAGTTGTTATAACAAGTTAAGCTAAGTTGTTATAACAAGTTAAGCTATGTTGTAATAACAAGTTAGCTAAGTTGTTATAACAAGTTACTAAGTTGTTATAACAAGTTAGTTAACTTGTTATAACAACTTAGAACTGCTAAAAAATGTATCTACTGGCGTCAGCACGCCGCCGTACGAGGCCCTGACGCAATGACGTTCAAATTACTCGAAGCTTTCGCTTTGAATGTATCTCTACCGAAAAGAGTTTTGACATTTTCTGTCCTTAATCTTCTTGTTGTGAACAATCACCCCGCATTTACCTCAGCAATGGGACTAGATTCAAACGAGAATTGACCAAGTCTCACCAAAGTGGACGATGAAAAAGCCATATGTCGTCGCTTAACTGAAAAAGGCGCCATCTGCAATGCCTTTTCATTGTAGATGGTACCTTGCTCAACTCAAAAGGCGATATATTGTATTAACTAGACTAAGGCGATCTCTGCTATCGCTTCAAATGATCCGAGGGTCCGCTTTTCCGACCCGGTAACATAATACGTCATAATTTCATTACGTAGGATGGCTGCTTAGTGAATGTTTGGGGTAGACCAACTTACCAAGTAATATTTTCAACGTGCAGCCCCATGTCTGCACGTTGAAAATATTAATTGGTCTACCCCCACATAATGAATATAGACTCTTCCAATTGCTGCCGTTTAACTGTCATGGAATATACCATTAGGGTTCAACGGGTTAAAAACTTACTTATTACTTCTCACATTCCAGCATTTTCGATGTTACAAGATGACTGTTTTCCCCGGCAAGCAGTACATCTGGATTGATGGAACGATCATTGTTGACAAATTTAGGGCCCAGTGAATCCGGCGATTCTTCGCTTAAATGGAATATTGAATCGAAACGTTTAAAAGGTTCGAAAATGAATCGAATCTCGAATCGAATCCACTGTCCAATTGTTACGACACTACCGTTGTCTTACTAGTACTGCCTCCCTCGGGAGCGCGATGACTCAGTGGTAGACTGTTGGACTTCTATGCAAGAGGTCCCGAATTCGACCCACGTTGTGTCCCTGGGCAAGACATTTTATCCCGATTGCCTACATGGGGGCACGATGACGCCGTGTACTAAGGCGTACTGCACGTCGTTGCTGCACATGCCTCCAACTGCTGTAACACTGCTTGGGCGGAGCTTGAACAGAGTTAGAAAGTTGAGGAGCTGACGGTTGCTCGTCGATGCTCGGTGGTTCTCACCGGGTACTCCGGCTTCCTCCACCCATAAAACTGTCACGGTCACGATTAGACATTGTGAATAAGTATGTGACCTTAAACACCAATAAATAAATAAATAAATAAAAAAAAAAAAATACTTCCTACCTCTCATGTATACCCGGTATCGGTTTACGTACTGGTTAGACTGTTTTGTACGATAGATCCGCAAGTAGAAGTAGATAGGCATGTCACATGTTTTTGAAAGGTTTAGCAATTTATTCTTATGGCAGCCAGGGATATTCCATGTTGGAATGTCGGCATGAACCGGTGCATCAACCCGATGTGCAACGCACGTTCATTAATTAGAACTGTATATGACGGGGATCGAACACATTGACATTCAAATTACTCTAAGCTACCGTTTTGAATATATCACTACCAAAGAGAGTCTCCACATTTTCTGTTCTTAATCTTCTGGTGATGACAACTCACCAAAACAGTTAATTTACTTTTGCAACGAGAATAGATTCAACCGAAAATTCACCAGGTATCACCAAAGCGGCCGAAGACAAGGCCATATATCGTCCCTCAAGTGGAACAGGCTCCACCTGCAATGCTTTTACAGATGGCATCTTGTGTCACTCAAAGGACGATTTGGTTTTCAAATTAGACTGAACGTGATCTCCTCTGTCGCTTCAAATGATATTTTTTTTCAGAAATTTCCATCTAAATTTGTGTTATCTAGTTAGGATGGATACGGTCAATCTCATTTCTCAGAAACTTGCAGCATGAGTTATCATCTTGAGAAAGTCGACATTAACACTTACGCTACCGAAATCGACTATTGTCACCTATTTTATGATGATTATCTGTACGTTCTGGTGTGCGCAGATCAAACCTACCATCTGATTAATTGTTGGAAAGGGCTCAGAGAGCCCTTTCCAACAATTACTCAGGTGATAGAGTTTCAAGTATGTCATAAATTTTATTAAACTTCCTCGCACACAGGTGTACATAGATTCCTCCACATATGGGTAAAGTGGCCGTGGCAGTAAAAGGGTAAATAAATGCATTAAATCCCAAAACTCTCCTGGATTCGAATTCCTTTCGAATAAACGAGATGGTTTCGAATCGATTCCATTCAGTGAAAAGATTCGAAACGGAGTCGAATCTCGAAACGTTCGCGGAGTCATTTTAGTTATTTAATAAATCGATTGCAAGTGTCACATCTAATTCGTGTATGTAAACGTTATTCTTTTGAGGAATCAAATTCGGAATTTGGAAAAGTATGACAACTAAAATGACAAATGAAAAAGACTCAACTTTCCACTTCCTTTTGATCACTGTAATCATCTTGGCGGCCCGACATTTAGTGAACATTACATCCTGGCCCTGATCAGATCGAGGCTAGAATCGCAAAATCTTCCGACATTGGTGGGACGAGAGATACAATTTTCCGACAGTGTTTTCGGGACCGTTAGCCGTCGCACGAATTTAAAACCTAACTCAGTATACTTCTTTAAAACAATAAAAAGACTGAACATTTCATTAAACCTTCACATATTATGCTCTGACCTCCGAAGGAGGATTCGGGGGTATCTAGTGGAGACTTCCGTTCGTCCGTCTGTCCATACAAACTTTTTGGATTGTAATTTCAAAGCCATCGGTCGGATTTGGATCTCCTTTGGTATGCTGATAGACCCTCATGGGAGAACGAATATGCACAAGAATGGGTTCCGTTCAATAATGTTTCCCAGAGTTATGGCCCCTTTCACTCTTTCGACTTAGAAATCTTTTTCTCGGAAATCTTTTTCTCGGCCTCTGTATTGCATTTACTCCATGTTGGATTTGAAAACTGCTTATTTGATCAAATAATAATTTTAGTGGTTACTTCTGGATGACTAAACAATGCTTTCTTTCGATTTTTGTCCAGTTTGCCAATTCAAAATGGCTGCCATGGCGGTATGACACCGTCGGGGGCATATGCCACGCTTTGCGTTGCTCTTGTTATTATTATTTTAAAGAATTACTTTCGTTTCATGAAAGTAATTCTTCAAAATAATAATAATACAAGATTTTTAGCGTGTACATAGATACTCGATTGCCATATACTCATAACTTTCATACAAAATATTTGAAACACAAGATATTTTTGCAGGACGGAAATAGTGGTTTCGCCAAATGGTAAACTTTTTTTTTTCAAATTTGCAGATTTCAGAGAAAATGTTGACTCTCAAGAAACCAACATTGTTTCCAACGGACAACAAAAATTTCCGACAGACATGGTCATGGGGGAGGGAGGGAGGGAGGGAGGTAGGGGGATGTGTCGAACTTCCTGGCCCTGGTACTTATTAATATGGATTGTTAGATTTTGAACGGGATTGGATGAGTCTTTTTACTGATATCCTACATTTTGTTTCTCGTATTATTTGTCAGATGACCATCTTGCTGCGGTTTGATGTTTCGGTAATTCTATACATTTAATATAATTACTAATTTAGTCTGTTGGTTGATTCTTTCCTTTTACTTACGCTTCCATTTTCTTGTATTCGTAACAAACTCTGCGTTGACCTCGAAGGTTCTGTAGTGCAGCGAGTCTCCCGATAGGAGAAACTGACAGAGAAAGAAAATTTAATGAATCTGACAACCGTTACTTATTCCCAGTTCCTTATTCGACATTCGTTATCAACCGATAAAATCGGTTGATAACGAATGTCGAATAAGTTACTGGGAATAAGTAACAGTTGTTACGTCCCCGGAAATTTAGCGTAACGTCAATGCGCGTATTGTGGATATACACGCAGCTGTCTTCCCGCTGTGGCAATGGGTTGAGCTGTATTTTTATAGAGTGGCATATGACAAGGCCGATCCCATAATTCACCATTTTTACCGCCATGCGACGTAATTGAACAGCGTGACGGGAGAAATACGTTCATTGGATCAAATTCGCGGATTTTTCTACGGCAACATCGTTAAAATTAATTTACGGCCTCGACAGTCATCTGACAGAAGTTAACCGTAGAATTACGGTAATTTTTTACAGTGATATAGTTGGAGCTGCAAGACTGAATTTCCTGATGTTTGTGAACATTGTGTGGCCACACAGGTGTGCATTGCATCGAACAGCGATACAATGGCAATACAAGGTTTTAGTGTGTATCCACATCACCCGATTTTAGACTACTAAGTCTTCACCCATAACATATAAATAGGCCAGCACTGTTAATAAAAATCGCCATCCAAATTTGATAATTTTAAAAACATTTACCTTAAAAACAAAGCTTATACCTCCTCGTTGGAACGGGCTGTTAAGCTCGTTTCAGTGTGGGTCATAAGCTATGTTTTGGAGAAAAAAAAATGAAGTTTTAGTTATTTGAATTTTTACAAGTATCGCCTCTAGCCGTATTTGACAATGTCTTAATAGTGAGCATTCTGGTAAATGATGGCTGCTGTGTTACAAATCTGAGTAGCACGCAGAATTTATGGAACCCAAAGGTTTCCAATGAATCTTGGTATGTGTTTAGGTTTATGCGCATGCATCGTATTGTGGTATAGGTAGGGTCTGTGTTCATTTTGATCTGATTATAGCCCTGTAAACATAGATTGTACTAATAATAAAAAAAATCTTTATTTTATACCATCTTATATTCGTTTTGTTACTTCTTAGTCGGCTGAGCACCATTATTAGGGAGTTCCGATATGTCAAGACAAAATTTCTTTATTTGTGTAAATATCTTTCGGCTATTCTTCTTATTCTTGTAACAAATAACAGTGAAAGGTAACGATTATTGTGAAGTTTATAAATAGCGGTTAACCCTTTACCCAACGAATCGCACGCATCCGCCCGCGTAATATGCAAACTCAGCAGCTGAAAAAATATTATTTTTCGAAAAATTTCAACAAAACCATATCATGTGACCCCTCTTTGGAACGAGCTCGTTGAGCTCGTTCCAAAGAGGGGTCACATGATATGGTTTTGTTGAAATTTTTGGAAAAAATTTAAAAAATGATATTTAAAATAATAAATTTTGAAATCATCTGCGTTGGGTAAAGGGTTAACGCGGAGACTTGAATTATGTATGTCAATCAACTGGTGAACATATGTCATAGAGGTGTGTGGCTATAATTAACGAACAGTGCAGTTCCGTAATGTCCACATTAGGTTAAATAAAGTAATTTACCTTTTAGCAAAAAATACTTAAATCTCAAAATCCAGATAAGATTGCAGTTAGGGAAATGTAAAAATCCATACACAACCACATCGTTCGGCTGTCGCGTTGTCCAGATGAAAGAAACCCCCAATTCTGGAGACATTTCTGCGAAGAGTTGTAATAATGTCTTGCAGAATCGCCAACGGAACTTAAAGTATTAGCTTAAACTATACTATTCAAAAGAGTAGGGGATATCCAAACTGATGTTGATATTTTCGGAAAATCGTATTGGATACGCGTGATTGGACACATGAATATATTCCCAAGTTTAATGTGGATCATGAATGTCACTGGCCCACGAAAACTTCGTGCAGGTTTTTCGCACTAGCGCCGCGTTAATGTCTGTGGGGTACGTTTTGAAATTTTCATTTGTACTGGACGGGCTTTTTCAGAGGTCTCATGGTTCTTTTCTTGGTATAAACTCGTTCATCAATAGTTTCTGGTCGAAACGTAACTTTTGAGATAGGCGAAGACTGACCGTGACGTGACGAACGTTTACGTGTCGTTGGCATGTTGGAAGCTGGCAACAGACAGACTGCAATGGCTCAAATTCTCAAGGTTACTCAATCGGTGATTAGCAGGTTGTGGTCACGCTACCGTCAGACAGGCAATGTTGATGACAGATGTCGGTCAGGTCGTCCAAGGGTGACAACTGCTAAACTGAATCGTTTCATCCGAACCACAGCATTACGTAACCGCCATAAAAGTGCCTCAGAAATTGGACAGCAGCTGCATCGAGCGACAGATTGCGAGTCAGTGGTCAGACTATCCGACATCGCCTACACAGCTGGAATTTGTACGCTCGACGACCTCGAATAATTCCACGTTTGACTGAACGTCACATCTCAGCAAGGCGTAATTGGTGCGGAGCACGACAGCCCTGGGACAATCGTCGGTGGAGCAACGTCATGTTTTCCGATGAATCGAGGTTCGCTCTCGACTTCCACGACAGGCGAAACAGAGTGTGGTGGCGGCGGAACGAACGATACCATAACGTAACCGTTAGGCAGCATGATCGTTTTGGAGGTGGATCGGTTATGTGGTGGGGATGCATAACCATGACAAGCAGAACAGGATTACATGTCATCCAAGGGCGTGTCACAGGGCAGTACTACCGTGACAACATGTTAGCAGCACATGTGGTGCCATTTGCGCGACGTCACTGCAGTCGATGCATTTTCCAAGGTGACAATGCAAGAGCACACAGGGCCCTTGTCGCTACAGAGTTCTTCCTGGAGCAGAACATCACTACACTGCCTTGGCCAGCACTAAGTCCAGACCTTTCACCAATTGAACACGTCTGGGATATGCTTGGCAGGCACGTGCGACAACGCCAACAGCCCCCTACCAATGTCCAGGAACTCGCCGCTGATTGCAGGAAGAATGGAATAACATCAGTCAAGCTGATATTGGACATTTGGTGAGGAGTATGCCACGTCGTATCCGCACTAATCTGGCGAACCGAGGAGGATTTACAAGGTATCGAGATATTCGACAGAATGTGCTAAATTCTCTGACTGAACATCCATGTCTTCTACAGCTCAGTGCGAGGAATGTGTGCTTGTCAGACACTCAAATATCACTGAAATCATCCACCGGATGTCACAGTGCAATGCCTCAACTGTCTTTTTGATGAGAATATAAATCTATTTCTTCATAATATCTCACTTTTATCAAATATCCCCTACTTTTTATGAATAGTATATAATCGTATTTATTATATACCTATCATTGATGCGGACTCGATTTCGGTCATGAATTCTCTGCTGCTGTATCAGATGGGGTATGACACTGCTGATACTGACAAAACGCCAGGGCCAGGGAGAGGGTAGGTGTCCGGGGTAGTAACTCCGTGGTCCAGAACTTGGGACAGGCAGGTTTGGCCGAGGAGTACAGGACTCCTGGGTTAGGCCTGCCTCCCAGAGCAAACATGGCCCGAAAGACGGTGTATTTAAAACCAAATAATTAGAATACGGGCTTTCAGGCCATATTTGGACCAGCCCTCCCCCTCCGTGTTTCTGACTCCTGTGCCAACAGCTAAGAAGGGGTTGCATCGTGAATGGAGCTCTGCACTTCACGAACGATTGTAAATTTGGACTGCATGGTACTTGAAGTTATAACTTTATTAAATCAACTTGACGTAATAAAGTTATCACTTTAAGAATTGTGCAGTCCTAAGGTATAGGGTGGGGGGGGGGGGGGGGGGGGGTGGCGTTGTGGTAACCGGTTCTCGTCAGATTACCGAAGTTTAGCAACGTCGAGCCCGGTTGGTTAGTCCTTGGGTGGGATTCGGATTCCCACGTTGTGTCACTTAACCCTGACGCACAAGGCGTAAGACGTACTGCACGTCGATGGTGCGCATGTCTTCAACCAATTTAACCCTTCCTGTGCTGCAGTGCGGCGTTACGACGTTGGGGAGTTGGTAGTTGCTCGTCGTTGCTCGTTGGTTCTCTCCGGGTACTCCGACTTCCTCCACCCGTAAAACTCTCACGGACACGATATGCCCTTAGCTGTTAATGTGTCGCTAAACCTTAATAAATAATTAATAAATACAATTGGATGGCATGTCACTCGGACTGGTCACAGTGGTGTGAGGACTTGTTTTATTTTTATCACTGGATAAAGGACCACGTGGAGACCCCTCAAGTATAAATCAAGACATTTTTGTCATAATTTCCTAAATATTAGAATGTTCGCATGTTTTATACATATTATACTCAATAAAAGTAACGTATTAGTGGTCTACACTAACCAAGAGGACACGGTGTCGCTAAGGCGTAAGAAACGACAGCGGTACACTTGCCTTCATTCGATGCTAACCCTGCTCGTGCCTGGTGAGTAAATTGAAGAGTCAGACAGTTACTAGCCATTGCTCGGTGGTTCTCTCTGGCTTCCTTCACCCATACAACTGCCCGACATGATATGGCCATGGCCGTGGAAAGTGTCATTAAACCCCAATAAACAAACCCAACCTCACACAACCGCATACAAACATACTCCAAGCACGGGCCGGGAAATAACCTGCGCACGATCGTTTATAGCTTACGTGGGAGTTACTTCAGTTGTAAAAAAAAATGTGGTCAAATAAAAAGCCATTTATCGTCATTTGAGTGCAACAATGCCAAAGTACCTCTTACTGTTTGGGCTTGAGACTTTGATCCAGACTAAGGTTCACAAAGGGTAAATTTAGTGATGCTACCCTGCTGTGCAGGGTAGCATCACCAAATTCACCCTCTGGAGACCTCATTTTGCAGATGACAGTTTGCTAATTTCCAGGCTTGGATATATGGAAATGATGAGGTAGATTGAGTCCACCCAGTCCAGAATGGGTATAAAGAACACGCCCTATCAACAACAACAACAACAACAACAAAAGTTTGTCGCTCGATTTCGTACCAAATGGATTTGATAGATTCCGCAATCGAGATTTAATTATTACATGGAGGCAGATATATAATAAAAAGATTATCTGTAAAGTGAACGGACGAGATGTTGTGTGATGTAAACGAGCCGCAACGCCATTTCTACTATCGCTTCAAATGCCATTTTTATGAATTTTTCGACTGAATTTGTTCTTCCAAGTTAGAATGGGGACGCTCAATCTTATTCATCAGAAAACTACAAGGTGAGTTGTCATCTACAGAATGTCGAGAATAATGAATCGTATGAAATTCAAATCTCTCCAGGATTAGATTTTTTTCGAATAATCGAGATGGTTTCGAATCAAATCGAATTAGTGACAAGATTCGAAATCGGATCGAATCTCGAACGTACGCCGGACCTTGCTCTTACCTCTCTTTGTACGTAAAATGTGATCACGGAGCAAAGGAGGTATTAACTGGTAGAGTGCTGGAAGCCCATATATGGGCTTTATTCTGAAGTGCAGGTGCCGCAACTTAATGGCTTCATATTCTGTAGATGTGCTTCATATTATTTTTGAATTGAAATTATTTAGTCTGTGAGGATTTGCCTTGTTACAATTTATGGTAGAGTGCCATTGGGCACTCTCCCATAAATTGTAACAGGGCAAAGAGACGGACAAATTAGGTTGACCAAAAATAATTTAGCACTCTACCAGTTAACTTATTTATTGGTGTTTAAGGCCACATATTTATGCACAACGGCTAATCGTGACCGTGACAAGTTTACGGGTGGAGGAAGCCGGAGTACCCGAAGAGAACCACCGAGCATCGACGAGCAACTGTCACCTCCTCAACAATCTAACTCTGTTCAAGCTCCGCTCAAGCAGGGTTACAGAAGTTGAAGACATGTGCATCGTCGACGCGCAGTACGCCTTAGTGCACGGCGTCATCGTGCCCCCATGAAGGCAACCGGGATAAAGTGCGTTGCCAAAGGACACAACGCGGGACGTCTCGGACGGGGATCGAACTCGGGACAGCAAAGGAGGTATGAAAACAAAAATTACACGTCGATGAAGCTAAATAAACTTTTTTCTTCTTCTTGTGGCCACGTTTACAGACACTCGCACACCATCCCAACCTTCGTACCGTCTCCCATACACACACGAAGTCTTGTTTAACCGATTTAGTGGGCACGTTGTTTTGTTTCCATTGTTCTCTGCGATACACAAGTCTACAGAATAGCGGGGAAACAAATCCCAACCCATTCTTTTCTCGCCGAGAACTGCAGAAAAAACAAAATAAATCTTTGTGTTTGAACTCATGCACGATTGTTTTGGTTCTCACAATATCGTTACACCCTTTCCACACCACCACCACACGCCGCCCGCATACACCCTGATGGCAGTTTTCAGATACCAGTTCCTAACGATCTCGTGCAACGAACGGTTAACAATTCTTGTTTATACACAACTTATTCATATTCCAACAGCACCCCCCTTAATGAATAAGTTCGAATTGATTCTCACTTGAAAATGGAGTGATGATATTGAAACCAAATGCAAGCAAAGTCTTTGTAGAGTTTTTATATTATTCATGAAAATATATCGAAATTTTTCTCTGTCGATTGGCACTTTCTCTATAAATCGTATGTGAGTATATATAAACTATAGCGTGTTGCTATTTGATGTCTGTAGATGGCACATTAAGTAAATAAAGCACGCGAGCTTGAACAGTTTCCAAGATATGGCAAATGCAAACATTACTTCCGTTGTTTTTATGCATCACCGGGGATCCTAGCCTGCCAGGATTTCTTGTAACACAAGTTGAACTGTTACGTGTAAGCGACGAGTCAAAACTAACAGCCGTAAAAATAAAACTGTTTGAGCGAGCTGTACTTCTCACATTTTGCTAAGGATCACCTCGACCCCTGAGTTCCAATGTGTTATATGTGCCAGTAGGGACATAGAACACATTGGAACTCAGGGGACGAAATACCTCCAATTCATCGAAATAATTTGTACATGAAAGGAAAACGTGTACATGTTTTGTTTGTTTGTTTATTGTGGAACAATGACACTTTTAACAGTCTGGGTCATATCAGATTGTACAAATGTACGGATAGAGGAAGCTGGTGTTCCCATAGGTAAACACTCAACAATGCCGAGTAACTGTTGTACTATCTAATTTATCAGCCTCGCATACGAAGGGTTAGTATTAGTTGAAGGCAGGTGAACCGTGGGAACACAGCAGGTCGACCATAATAAATGTACAACATGTCAACGCAACACTTACCTTCAAGCAGTGCTAACTGTATGTGTCAGGATGGTAAATTAGAGAGCCCGAGAGTTACTCGCCATTGCTCAGTGGTTCTCTTCTGGTACTCCGACTCCCTCCACCAGTACAATTGTCCGACATGCTATGACAGAAGCTGTTGAAAGTGCCGCTAAACTCTAATAAACAAATAAATAAACACAAAACTATACACATTTGACTTTTTATGTATCAAATATGTAGACGGACAGGGGTGATCCTTAGCAAAATGTGAGTAGTATATTTTGCGATTTATACCTTTCTGCATTCCCTAACGCGCAAACTCCATTCTTTATAAACGTCAATCCTCACAGTGTGACAGACAGTTTGAGTATTTAGATCCGATAATTTCAGGTAATATTTATTATTAACCCTTAATTCCTCAGATTAATTTTAAAGTATTTATGACCTTTTTCTGCTTACATAGTTATTGATGACTTGGCAGTGGTTCTACATCACTGCTGGCTGCCTATACAGGCAGCCAGCAGTGATGTAGAACCACTGCCAGGAAAAATTCAGTCTACACACAAGAGTAATAAAAAAGATTATACAAGGGAGCACCTGCTTCAATGCAATATAAAAGTGGCGGTTTGGGGCTATATGGGGGCTTAAGGGTTAAATAAAAAACACCAACGATAAGGCCTATTGCACGACAAAGATAAAACAAAAGAAAGAAACGAAATATTTACCAACTTAAATAGACGTAAACGTATTTATTTTCCGCTTGATGCTCGGGCGTCATAATTATTTATTTATTTATTTATTTATTTATTTATTGGTGTTTAAGTTTACATAGTTCTGCACAATGGCTAATCATGCCCTCGACAGTTTTACTGGTGGAGGAAGCCGGAGTACCCGGAGAGAACCACCGAGCAACGGTGAGCAATTGTCAGCTCCCCAACATATTAACTCCACACAAGCAGCGTTAGCATTGGTTGAAGACAGTGCACCATCGACGTGCAGTACGCCTTAGTACACAATGTCACCGTGCCCCCACGTGGGCAATGGGGGTGAAGTGTCTTGCCCAAGGTTGCCGCAGGTGGGATTCGAACCGAGGACCTCTCGGCTGGCAGCCTGCACCTCTACCTACTGAGCCACCGCGCCCCCTGGGCGTCATAATCTGCAGTTTAGGGGTAAAGACGACGTGCTGTAATTTGAATTGTTTTACTCCTTGCTCATTGATGTCAAAAAAGAAAATTTCAAGCAAAATGTTTTTCCCATAATGCAACTAGGACTTTAACCAATTCAATCTTGCTTGACAGAGCTCCATGAGCTCTGTCAAGCAAGATTGAATTGGCTAAATCCGTAGTTTCATCATGGGCTAAAACTTGTCAATTGAAATTTTGTTATTTCGACATCAGTGATGCGGAGGGTTAATTGTCGCATTTTGGAAGGGTGAAAAGGTCATATTGCACCCGTCTGTATATTCACTTTCTAAAAGGAATATGAATGTCACCGAGCGTTCATGCAAAGTTCAACTCGAACAAACCTGGGAAATAAATGTTAATTTATTGAATATCACATGCCGCTCAAGTATATGACCCAGCTGGTGTAATGGGCAAACTATCTGACATTACCTTACTGTTTTGTGTTAGCCGGAACTTATTTTACCTGCACCTGCATGTTGTTGTTTTCTAAGGGAGTTATCCCAGAATGCTCAGTTTTAGTTTGGAATAAATGATCGATAACGAATGTCAACACTTGTCCTAATAATTTTCATCACGACTGATCTTTACTGTTTTGGCAGACGGCACTCGACTAGAAACAACTGTTGATATTTTACAGTCCTCTCTGTTCACCCGGACTGTCTGTGACAGTGCATCCACTGCATTACATCACGGACCAGTGAACTCGACTTTCCATTTTCTGGAGGTTAATGTCACGATTCAATTTGGAATGGATACATCATATCCCAATGTTTATGAAATGTTAATACATTCAATTCAGTTCAATATTTATTTTGCGATAAATGTACCATAATAGTGTACAATAAATTGGAAAGCATGTGGGAATTAGAAATAATGATGCAAGTAATGAACAATATGAATTGATTCTGTGGTACAAAATGTACAAGGAGAGGGCATAGCCAGATTGGCTGTCAACCTGCCATCTCCTTAATGTAAATCGGATTGATCTCTTGGAGATCTACAAATCACAAAAAAATAATTTGTCTCATTTTAGTAAATCTTACTATTTGTTCTATAAAAGGGGGAACTGGCTAAATAAATCCACAATGTCCCGAGTATCCATCGCTCTCTTTTTAGTTTAAACAATATTTATTTCCAAAGTATGTTTAAATTATACAGTAACAAGCATAAATTGACAAAATGTAACAAACATGGAAATGGATTCAGCAACAAGCCAAAGGCTTATACAGGGCTGTCTCCAAGTGGAACGAAATATCACAAAGGAAAAGATTTATGCGGCAATGACCAGTCTGAGATTGTTGAGCCGGTGGTGGGCTCTGTACTGCCGGTTGGGATGTGAATTTGATCCATTCGTGCCCGTTAAGCACTTTTTCCGACACAGAACACACTTCGTTACTGCTCCAAATTACTCTGTTTAGTTACTTTAAGGGGAAAAAGAACCAGAATGCCTCATCGCACAGGAGGCAACTAGAACGCGACGCGAGACGCGGCAGGATGACAATACTGAAACTGGCATGACAAGCGAGACACAAAAGCATCAGATACAGTTCCGTTCCGTCAACATGTAGCTTCAGAATTGTGTCCGGTGATACAATATCTCACTGCTTAGTTTTGTTGACTCAATTGAAGTATTCAAAGAGTGACGTAAATGTGAATTTTTATTTATTTATTTATTGGTGTTTAAGGTCATATACTTAGGCATAATGGCTAATCATGACCGTGGCAGTTTTATAGGTGGAGGAAGCCGGAGTACCCGGAGAGAACCACCAAGCAACGACGAGCAGCTGCCAGCTCCCCAACATCGTAACTCCACACTGCAGCACAGGCAGGGTTAGATTGGTTGAAGACATGCGTACCATCGACGTGCAGTGCGCCTTAGTACACGGCGTCATCGTTCCCCCATGTGGACAATCGGAGTTAAGTGCCTTGCCCAAGGACACAACGCGGGAGTCCGAATTGATCGCTCAGACGGTCATCCATCCAGTGATTATCCGGGCTCGACGGTGCTTAAGCTTAACTTCGGTGATCTGACGAGAACCGGTTACCGCAACGTCACCGCGCCCCCTCAAATGTGAATGAAAAGCGCTTATTGTCACATCATCACATCACGCATAATGTCCGTACTTCACGAAAATAGGCCTTTAAACGATGGAGAAAAATAAGCTATTTGACAACAAAGTGATAAGATCCATTTATGTACAAAATGTTGTATCAGAGACGAGCTCTTGTTTCTAAGGCCATATATCTAGTAGAGATATGGCCTTTGAATGAAGAGCGAGACTCCGATACAACATTTGTACATATACATAATGGTGATGATAGATTTATCTGACATTGTCCGTGGCGGCGCCAGGATTTCAATTGGTGGGGGGGGGGGGGGGGGGATAAGTAAGATTCGGGGGGTCCAAGGTCGAGATGCCGAGGTATCTCCCGAACGCCGCTGGCCTGAGCTAGAGAGGAGGATAGGGGAGGAGGTAGTTCAACGATTTGAACGTAGTGGCTACCCCCTGTAAGGGGTAGCCACTATGTTCAGATCGCTGAACTTGGATGAGGGTGTCCCCTTCCAGTTTGTGGGGGGAGGGGGGGGGGTGGGGGGGATATCCCCAGGAATTGTTTTTCATATTTGGACTCCTTGGGAGCGATGTCTGAGCGTTTCTACAACACGTGACATTATGTGTATTTTTGTTGTGTGACGTTTGCGGGTGTGATATTGGGTGATAGTTTGATTTTGGGGGTCCGAGGGAAAGGTGGGCGGGGGCGGCCCTCGAGCACCCCACCCCCACCCCCACGTGGGCCGCAACTGGACATTTCTCAGCCGTAGTGCCAATAACTTTACTGATAAACCCTTTAATTTCCGATTTCATTCTCACACTCCTAAAACTCGGCTTGTTTCGCTGGATACTGTACATGGCTGTCTTCCGATCCTCGGATAAACTTAATGAGCACGTTTGTTCAACATTCCGAAAAGACTGTGCGCTATAAACGGCGTGTTGTTTCAACTTGAATACTTCCAATTATTCAAATACAGAAACATAAAAAGTAATGTAATGTGCTTTAATAATTTAATAATTATACTTTTGAGAAGGTTTTCTTTCCCTCTCATATACAGAAAAGTATACGATCTATCGCAAACGCCTCTCGAATGCGTGTAATGTTCTAGAAATGGTAACGTAAACATAATAACGTAGTAACGTAAACAAATCGTAACTAAGAATACGCTTTACCGATTTTACATAAGGGGCCCCTTCCTCATACACGCTGTATTCGGATAATACATACAAATTGTAAGATGAATTGATAGGACGTTCTCTCTCCAAACCCCTTCCAGTGTATCACATAACAGCTTACCCCCCCCCCCCCCCCCCCCCGAAAAAACCCAAACCCCCAAAACTGACATATAATCGCTTTTTAAAAAGTTGCCAAAACTGCAAAAAGAAAGAAAAAAAAATATAACCGGTTTTGATCGATAAGGCGTACTGCACTTTCACAAGCATTCACAAAAACTCAAACACTTAGGCCTAAAAAAATTAAAAATCTGTTTCTCAGGTCCTCCCGCATGGTCATTTTGGCTGCCGCATGATCTCTTTTTGTAACCAATGTAAACTTAAAAAAATAAAATTATATGGTTTATGTCTGATATTTTACCCAAGTTAATAAAATTAATAAATTTGTCCCTTGAGTGCAACAAGGCTTTGCAATGCTTTATCATTGCAAACCCTTCTTGCTCTCAAGGGACGAAATACACCACAACCATGCTATTCTGTACATTATGAGGCCTAAAGCATAAACGAAGAACTTGAACTTTTGATGGCTAAGAAATAATTACAAAAATAAAAAATAAAATAAAAAAGCGCTCGCCCGCATGCAATTTTACAAATAATGGCCTGAGAAACAGAAGCTTTACTTTGTGGGGCCTAATTACTGTTGATGATCCAATCAGCAAACTGTGGAGAGAGAGAGAGAGAGAGAGAGAGAGAGAGAGAGAGAGAGAGAGAGAGAGAGAGAGAGACACACACATTTTCTGCACAATCATAGATTAATTTAGGTCCATTGGCTGGGTATAGTGACTAGGTGACTTTCCCATTTTTATGTCAACGCCTTTGTCTTTTTTTGACACAGTGCTTGTTACAACAATTGGTTCTTGTCTCATTTGACTTGTTTTTGGCCCGGCTGTTTTTTTATGAATAAAAATAAAAATAGTGAAAGTTACCACATTTCTTAGATACATCCACTACCACATCCCTGTTCTTTTAGTCTACTACCGTGTACACGCACTTGATTAATTAGAAAACTGATAAAAATCTGTGTATTAAAATAGAAAGGACTGCATGTTTCAGTCTCGAAGAAAACGTATATTGAGTGACCAGTGACTAGAAAGTTTAAACCGCGAAGGCGAAGCCGAGTTCTGGTTTGTTCGGACATTTCTTGATCTTACAACGATTCACCCCACCTCTAACTCCAGAGAGCTTAACCCTTTGAACACCAGGGGACGCTTTACCGGCCCAGGGACATGGTACGTCATATTTTCATTAAGTATGATGCCTGCTAAGTTAAGGGTGGGGTAGACCAATCAGTATTTTCAACGTGCAGCCCTAAGGCTGCACGTTGAAAATATTGATTGGTCTACCCCCAAATAATGAATATGGTCTCTTCTAATTGCTGCATATGAGCTGACATGGAAGATACCACCAGGGTTAAAAGGGTTAAACATACCATAGAAATAATAGAAATAATCAAAAAGTAAACCTTGAAGTATTTTCTGTTTATCTATGCATTGCGCAAGCAAACATGGGTTGCGGGAAATTTTGGGACGGGTATTTTTGAGGCTGTGTACCGGCGTCACGTGTATTTATTCTCATCAAGTGCCTTCTCGTGGCCGCTTTCAACCAGTCGTCAATTGCCTAATTCATAATCCCTCATGTGCAGTGTATGGTGGGATATGTCCCAGGAAAATACAACAAAAGAGAATGCAAATCCAACTGAAATTTCTGTTGAAAAACAAGTGCATTTCTACCAAGGACATTCCACATTTCTACCAAGGACATACCACCTCATGCATTGGGCATGACAAATTACGGATAAAGTCTATAATCTTGATTAGCATTATCTTCTCTATTCCGCTATCAGCCAGTTGTTAATAGACTTTCAGTTTCACGCAAACATCGGTCATTGGTCGGGCAAATTTTAATGTACATGCCTAAGTTGAAAATACAGAAAACACAAACTCGATGTCTTTGACTATTCGAAAAAGTAGCACGTTCTTCCGAAGGAGTTACTTCCTGGTAACCAAATAATGCGGAAATACAACAGATCGTATGTTTGAGAACTAGCTGACAATATCATGGAACATTGGATAACTTGAATTAGTTTTACAGAATATCTCCAAGTGGTTTTCATGTTTGTAGTTTGACACACTGAATAATATTGATTCAAGTTTACAGTTCAGGAAACAAGTTCCAAGCTTTCATATCGAACCAAATAAGAGGCTGTTAACCCGTTTTTTTACCAAGCGTAATTTCGGTAATCCACAGTGCATGCAAGAGCGTCAGTAGCGAGGTGGCATGGGTGCAACTTCCCACTTTGTCCTGAGGATAGGGGGACGGCACGCGCCCTTTTTCGTCAGAAGTGCAACAGTGTAAAAAACTTTACTTTTTGGGATCTACTACTGAGAAACTCGAGAGTATTCGTTTCTAGCTTACTTCACACAGCGGCGTCATCGTGGGCCCATGTAGGCAACCGGGATAAAGTGCCTTGCCCAATGACACAACGCGGTTCATTCCGGACGAGGATCGAACTCGGGACCTCTAGCATAGAAGTCCAACAGTCTACCACTGAGCCACCGCGCTCCCACATTCTGGTATTATAATCGATGAATTGCATGTCATGCAAAAATTTCGTACCTAAGATTACTTCCGAAAAGTAATGAGATAAGTAGCATTTACGCCATGTAACAAATTTATTCATTTGACTCCCAACATTCACGTAAAGTGTTCACTGGAGTCGGAAACCAAACCCAACGACAAACCTTCCAGCAACCTGTTATCCGAATTAATTTCAAAAGTTAATAGTATTTTTTATTTTTGTTTGTTTGTTTGTAATTCTTTATTAACGTGACATGTGCAATACAATTCAGCATAACAAATGTAAGATTTACAATCAGATGCACCCGGCCCAAGGGACCTATATGTCACCTATTCCCCGAGATATGAAAAAATGCTGCCCAGTATTCACAGAAAAAAATTACTACGGAGTGAAAAAAGAAGAAAAAACGAAGACAAAACATGTTTCGTAATTCCCTAATTTGTAGAAGATTTGGATGTCTCGGCGCCCATCCATGGCGCCAACCATGAAACAGGTCAGAGAGTTGCCAGTCTCGCGTAGCCAACAGCGAGGCGAAAATGGCAAATCAAGACCGGCTTCACAATTGTCGTCGGGATGGGCGTAAAAACACTCTTTTTGCTTCACTGCGATCAGGCATTACTCAAAACACTCCTTGGTCAACGGTGATCAAGCACGCTAAGAGAATTGGAAAACAGGAAGCGTGAGCTTTAACTGACGTTATCCCACCAGAGAGTGGAGCGTCGGCTTCGAAAACAAACCCCATTCGAAATCAAACTAAAGTTCAAACCCCGAAACAAGGTTCGTTCCCGAGACCGCGCCCCCAGCGGGTCAACCTTTTCTAATTAAAGTTACTGTAAAGTTGTTCCCTCCTACGCTTAAAAGCATCATAAAGAAAGATGGCACATTGTCTGGGATAATTATTAATCATAATGGACAATTCTTTATCTTTGTTTAAATTAATCTCTGACATGTGGTCAGCTTTTATGAAGTTTAATAGTTTCAGTCGCAAGTCAGTATATAGATCACATTTTAGAAGGAAATGATATTCATTTTCTACCGCTGCCTGTTTACAGAAAGTACATAGCCTTTCTTCTAATTTCTCGTTCCTGAATCTGCCTGTTTCAACTCGCATTATTATTATTATTCGCTAAACGATAGATTATCGAAAAAATTGCGGTAAGATAGAAATCGTAACCCCCACTGTGAAGATATAGAAATTTTCACTTTCACGGTATCAATCAAAATGGTGGCTTTCAAACCATCACTTCAGGGTGAATACGAGACAAATTATCACTGAAAATGATCAATTTGTTTTAAAAACGTATAATGAATAGAAAATCTAGTGCTTTTGAGTGGATATCGATCACTTCCAGCAATAATTCAACACGTATTCACCTTGAATGGATGCATGAAACCCGCCAGCTGAATCGGATCGCAAGACGATACCTGTTCCGAGTATCGATCAAATCATTTCCGAGTATCAATACGCATCAGCTGTTCACTTTCGTGCATCAATTCAAGGTTGAAACGAGTGGAATTATCGACAGGAATGATCAGATTCTTATAAAAAGCGTAGAATGAAAAGAAAATCTAATGTTTTTCGCGAAAAATAAACATTTGTCTTGGTCACTCATGAGATAATTTTCGGTATCCACTCAAAAACACTAGATATCCTCTATATATGTACAATTTCTTAACGAGATGGAATAAAAGCATTAGTGGCTAGGACAATTTCATGTAGAAACGTGGATTAACCCTTTACCTGACGGATCGGCCGCATCCGGTCGCTTAGTGTACAAATTCAGTAAGAAAATCATATCCTGCGACCTCCTCATTGGAACGAGCTCGTGGAACTTAAACTTTGAAAAAATAACATTTAAGGTAATAAATTGTGATATCGTGTAAGGCTGGTGAAGGGTTATTTAAGTGCATGAACCTGGCCAGCGGTAACTATGTTGTGTCCTTGGGCAAGAAACTTAATCCCGATTGTCCACGCGGGGACATGGTGGCGCTGTGTAAAAGGCGTACTGCGCGTCGACGGTGCACTTGCCTTCAGCCAATGCCTACCCTCCTTGTGCAGAGTTAGTACGTTGGATAGTCTGACAGTTGCTCGCCGCAGCTCTGTGCATGGTTCTCTACGGGTATTCCCGCTTCCTCCTCCCGTAAAACTGTCCTACACGAGGTAAACCTGTCTGTCGAAAGCGTAGTTAACCCTTTACTCAACGCAGACGGTATCAAAATTTATTACTTTAAATATCAGTTTCTGAAATTTTTCAAAAAAATTCAACAAAACCATATCATGTGACCCCTCGTTGGAACGAGCTCGTTCCAACGAGGGGTCACGTGATATGGTTTTGTTGAAATTTTTTGAAAAATAATTTATTTTTTTCAACTGCTGAATTTGCATATTACGCGGGCGGTTGCGGTCGATTCGTTGGGTAAAGTGTTAAACCAAATAAAAAATAAGTGCGCATTGTAGTTTATTGCAGAAGTTAAAAAAAATTTCTTGAGGCGATAATCCATCAATTTATAAATTGATCGAAGTACTTTTATCAAGTATTTACATCAGACCCAATTGTTGTTTCATTAATGATCTTTGCCTGGCGATAGTATTATACATATGGTATACCAGGACATCCATTATACTGGTATGAGGATATTTGGGGTACAATACGTGGTTTGCCATTGAAGGGGCTCTCTAATTTACGGCTATTTGGTTGCACACAAGGTTGCTATCAATGAGGCATTTGGAGTAAAATATGTGTTTGCAAAAAGAAATGACAAAATTATAATGTAATTACGCAGTTTATTGCGGAAAAAAGCAAAATACTTGACTGATTGGCGGTACCGTATTTTCAAGATATATCCACATTTTCCACATTTTTTAAGAAAAGGGGGAAGCGGAAAGACCCCTCCCCCACACAATTACATTAAAAACATGCACCCTACAATACACACACAGTTCGATTCTGACGTCACTAATGGTCCAAATTGGAAAATGAATTCACAGAGTCAAGGAGTTAAGAGATGTCAAAACAAAAGTCTTTGTTTATGAACATATCGTGGGATAAATTTTTATACATTCTTATGTTTTCAGCAGCAGCAACAACAAAAAAAAAAAACAGTATAAAGTAACCAATGTTATTAAATTTAGAAAAAATAAGACATGAAGAAGCTCAATAATTATCAAAAGAAAAACATTTGTCTTAGAGAAGCGTGGCGATAATTATAGCAAACAGACAGACCCTGAATAATTTAATTTTGCGTTCAACAGAAACCACTTAGACATTAATCCAGAAAAGGCAGAGAGATGGTTTTGCAGTCAACGAAAGTTTTAAAAGTCGTAGCCAATCTGTTTAATATCGCGTCGTTCAAATCAAAAGAAAGCTCAGATGTGCATACTTTTCTGTAAATAGATATATATGTGTTATGTGCACATTGTTCCTGTACAGAATATTTTATCGCGACGAGATTCGGTTTTTTTTTTTTTGGGGGGGGGGGATGTATAGCTACGAGTCGCGCTTGCGCGACTTGCGGCTATACATCCCCAATGAAAGTGTCAATGATACTGTAGCTCAACTTGTCAAGACATGTACATGTATAGTATGTGGCACAGCAATGACAAACATCTAGGTAATGACCTGATAACAAAGGTACATATAAAGTATTGTAACGGCCTGTACATAAATATTGACCGTAGCCTGTAACAAATGTATAGGTAAAATATTGTGAAGGTGGGTGACAGTCAGATGCTAAACTAGAAAAGAAATCTTTGAGTCCCAGAGTGGGTCTGACTGAACCCCAAAATATTTGTTCTCATAGCTCAGTGATAACAAAGGCACCCCAAAACACACTCATTCCTGTCCCAAGGTGAAAACAAAGGTACCCAAGAAGTTTCGTGAAGATCAGTTCATAAATACGAGCTGTATAGAAGTTGTGACAAAAACTGATTGGACCTAATTTCGGTACAAAATGGCCACTGGCAGCCATCTTGAATTTTAGACCGCACACAGAAACACTCGTTCTCGTCCCAAAGTGATAACAAAGGTACCCAAGAAGTTTCGTGACGTTCGGTTGATAAATACAGCCTCTAGCCCGAGCCGTATTGACATGTGCACTTACAGTGTATAAGTAGCACTAAATAAATCAAAATTCATCTAATTTGCATAATTTCTGCACGAGAAAAAAACCCGTACTGTATGTGATGTATTCCATTTTACTAAACATTCATACAAAAAAATATTCAAATCTGAACTTTCATACAGAAGTTCTGTACAAAAGACTGATTGCACTAATTTTGGTACAAAATGGCTGCTTGTGGCCATGTTGAATTTCGGACCATACCCCAAAACACCCGTTCTCATCCCACGGTGATAACAAAGGTACCCAAGACGTTTCGTAAAGATCGGTTCATAAATACGGCCTCTAGCCCGAGCCGTATAGAAGTTGTGTACAAAAAACTGATTAGACCTAATTTCGGTACAAAATGGCCACTGGCAGCCATCTTGAATTTTGGACCGCACTCAGAAACACTCGTTCTCGTCCCAAGGTGATAGCAGAGGTACCCAAGACGTTTCGTGAAGATCGGTTGATAAATACAGCCTCTAGCCCGAGCCGTATTGACATGTGTACTTACCGTGGGTAAGTAGAACTGAAAAAATCAAAGTTCATTTAATTTGCATAATTTTTCTGCACGATAAAAAAACCCGTATTATATGTGATGTATCCCATGGTACTAAACATTCACACAAAAAAAATATTCAAATCAGAGCTTTCATGTGGAAGTTCTGCGCAAAAATCTGATTGCCTCTAATTTTGAACAAAATGTCTACCAGCGGGCATCTTGAATTTCGGACTGCACCCCAAAACACTCATTCTCGTCCCACGGTGATACCAAAGGTACCCAAGAAGTTTCGTAAAGATCGGTTCATAAATGCGGCCTCTAGCCCGAGCCGTATTGGCATTTGCACTGACAGTGCTGAAAGTAACACTAAATACATCAAAGTTAGTCTAATTTGCATAATTTACGTACGAGAAAAAAACCCGTATTATATGTGATGTATCCCATGGTACTAAACATTCATACAAAAAATTATTCAAATCAGCGCTTTCATATGGAAGTTCTGTGCAAAAAACAGATTTCTGCATCGTCGGTACAAAATGGTGGCTGGCTGCCATCTTGAATTTCGGACCGAACCCAAAAACGCTCGTTCTCGTCCCACGGTCATAACAAAGGTGCCCAAGAAGTTTCGTAAAGATCGGTTCATAAACACGGCCTCTAGTCCGAGCCGTATTGACGTTGTTGACGGACAGACGGACGACTGGCCATGGCATAAGCTCAAATTTGGCTTCGCCAAAGTTGAGCTAAAAACGAGCCGAGTCGCGATAAAAGATTCTGCACAGGCACAGTGAGCACATGACTCGTTTGTCTTCCCTTCAGTAGACAAAACCCATAAACACGACTTTTAAAAAAAAGCCGTTAGCAGACAAAAATCCACTCTAAACTCATCAAGAAAATTGGCTCCATTTTCAATTCTCTCAACCCAACAAGCAATTTCCTTTCAACTGAATGAAATTGTGCGTGGTGAAGACAAATGATCAAACTCCGCCCAAGTTTGCTTTTTCTGATGGGCAATGAAATTTCAAACCAAATTATTCAATTCATGGGGTCCCCCAATGGATAGGTGGACGATTTACGAAAACAACTAGGGAATTGTATTTTTGTAGTATGAAAGAATCGCTTTATGTACATGACGTCACTTCATTCATAATTTTTAGAAGCATTCAAACCACAATGAGATTGACGTTACGTTTCAGAATTTTCTCGCTATAACTTTCAATTTTTTGATTCACCGCTATCATTTTTGTTTTGGTGTTTTGAATGGTGGATTGTTTATGTTCTGGCTCGTGTAATTCACTGCCGCATGGAATATGTTGAGACAAGCTAGATGCATCATTAATTGCAGTATTATAATATTTTTTAAGGTGATTCTAAACTGAAGATTGTAGTTTGAGTGGACAGGTCGAAAACATGATGTTTTTTTCATTACTTTTCAATAGTAATGGTTATTTAATACATGAATGATTGCTTCCTACCTAATAGATTACAAAAATGTGATAGAATTTTTAAAAAAAAAGAATTTACTCACCAAAAAAATGCTTTTAAAAATCCCTAACTCACGGTCAACTTCCTGCCACCAAAACTTAAAATATGAATCTCACATTGAAAAATATGTTTTCTATGTGCACTGGAGAGCAACAGTTGAGTCATAACTTTTTAAAAAATAAATCCAATTGTATGTTTATTTAAATTTTTGAAGGACCACTGCATGCACTGGTCCAGCCATTTTTTTTCACAGGGAACTATTTACAGTTCAAAAGTATGGCACACCACACTAATCAGTAATCTAGTTGACCTCCCCTGGAAATATTAGCCATACAAGTGATATGTCTGTTCTGCCCTCTCCCACAAGTAAAACTGTCTGGACATGAAATGACCCTGTTGAAAGTGTATCGTCAAATCCCAATAATAGAAAATAAAAGACTGCGTGGCTACCCCCCCCCCCCCGCCCCCCCCCCCCCCATCACAAAAAATTGAATTTTTCGAAATTGAAAAAGGGACATAACTCTGGCAAAAATTGTCGGATCAAATCCTGATCTGACTTGATCTGCATTTTATTTTGATACACCTACACAACAAATTTTATTTGTCAATTATTACAGCTCAAGTTATTGGTTGGAAACTAAAAAAAGGAGTTTTCAAAGTTGAAAAAGTGTGACACTGGAATCACCTACCAGGACTACATGCAGGCTCGAATGGAAGTTATGGAATTGAATTCCGCCAATAAGTCACTGTATAAAGTCATACTTTATACAGTGCTCAAAGTATAAAATATTCGTCCAATTATTGAAAAAATCCGATAAGGTGCTTAATGTATAAAAGTATTTTTCATGTGCCAAGTGCTATGTTTTGGATCATGAATAAACTCATGTTGTGTCAGAAACCTACCTTGTATTATTTTTTTTTTGGTGGTGAGTTGACCCGTGCCGACTTGACCCGGTGGCGAGTTGACCCGTTCCCAAAAATTTGATGCCCGATTGTGCCTTGTATGTGTTGCCATACTTCACTTTCGTTGAGAATTTCTATGCAGCGACTGATAAAATAATTTTCTAGAGAAAAATTTCATGTTCACACTTCTTTCATATTTTATTTGTGATTAGGAGGTCTAGTGGGGTGGATAGAAAGAAAAAATATTATTTTTCGCACTTTGAACAAGCGACTTACCAACGCATGCGACTTTCCGGTGACAACAACTTCGATCAACAAATACTTGCAGGCATGAGTCTAACAGCCCACATATTATTCGAAATTATCGATGATCTTTGTGGATTGCAAACAAATTTAATGAAATACATCATTTACAATGATTTGCAATGTAAATCACACCAGATCGCAAAATTAGGAGCATTATTTCTGGAACTCACCGAAACCAGACCGAAACGGGACCGAATGACAGACCAATAAAGTTAACCATCAATATTATATGACGAACAATAAATAGTTCCCCCGATTTGCGATTAAAAGAAGTGAAAAAGCAACCAGTTTACGAATATTTCAACAGCGAAAGAATACAACATGGTTTTCTAATTCCACTATATGTCACCGTTTTGTTAATTAAAGAAAATTGAAATTTCTGTTCTCTTTTGGTAATTTTGGTGCATGAATACAAACTAATGGCAAGGTCGATCCATGTAAACAAATTTATTGCTTCAGTTGGTGGGGGAAGAATATTTACATAGAACAGAAGATCAATGCAATTTGGCTCTATTAGTCTGCTTCCCTTGAGATGTATCGACAATCAGAATTTCAGCAGTGGCATTATCATGAGAATTTACGGGACATATGGCGAGATCTTTTGTCGCAATGTTGCCCACAACCTTCAGTGTTTTGAATTTCCCACCGTAAACATGGCGGACACTTTTGAGACTGAAACTATCCAGGTTGACAACGTGCTTAGTCCTATCTTCGATGTGTTTTATTAAAAATTAAGACTCAACTGCTGCAGTACATTATTGATAGTTCACGTTGGTTGTTCATTGGAAGGTGAGGCGTCTCGCTATTTCTTGAAATCCTGTCCACGCCATTTCCGACTTTTTGACAGTACACATTTTCTAATGTCTCCAAATGACTCGTAAATTTGTTAAATGCATATTTTGCGGGTCCCATCACGTTCTATGGGACATGACCATTCCTCCCAACCCTGGTATCCAAGGGCAAGGCTGTTTCGTTGCCAAGTTATTGTTCAATGAAATGTTCACATTTTTCTGTGTTTCTGGCTTCCATGTTGGCAGCCATGACTTTAGAATCACCTTAAGGGAATGACTTGTGATTACCATTACTACTGAAGTAGTCCGTCAGTAGGGCTGGGAGAAGTTAAAATTATCCTTAACACGTTAACGTGTTAAATAATTCTGCGTTAACGAGTTAAATGTTAAAATGAACAGAATTTTAATAACTTCGGCCATTTTTATTACGTACAGTTCGTCTTTTGAGTTCCAATGTGTTCTATGTGCCTACTGGCTCATAGAACACATTGGAACTCAGGGGACGAGTAGTTAATATAGTTCTCGCAGGTTATCGTAAATTCTAACATTCAGCGATGTTTTAATTTAAGATTACAATCGCTGCGGCCGTATCCAAAGAAAGAGTCATCCGCCGTTGCTCGAATACCAGTCCTTCTATGGTAAACAGGCGTTCGGATGAAGCTGATATTGCTGTATCACCAAATATCAGCTGGTCAACTTCGCCAACGTTGGTAGGAGGACTTCATGGTCTCTCCACAAAACCAATGGGTCGTCTATAATTAACGGACATCTAAATTATTCGTGTTCTTCAATTTCGATGTCATCGGCACGCGCGATCCGGTTTGGGTAAACACAAGATGACGACGCAATGCTACATATTATACAATTATAATCTTCAAAGTTAAACGTTATTAACTTGCTTAATTTTTTTAACGTTGTTAAAATAATTTAACACGTTAACTGCTCCCAGCCCTGTCCGTCAGGCGCGCGTGCGTTCGTTTCTCACGACGTGATGTGACTTTTATCGCAACTGCAACAGTGATACAAGATCTTTTATCGCCGAATTTTTATCGCCACTGATACTGCGGTTTGCGATTGCGTATTTACGTAAATGGTAGATAAAATCACGTAACCTCCACCAGAATCTCGAGTGGACATTCAGTTGACAGTTCGAATAAAAACGCATATATTACCTGAATATAGCACGCACCACCAGATCAGCTCAGAAAGCCATTAGAAATTTCGAGATTTTATCCAGTCAACTTGAATAAAAGCAAAATTGTTTAAAACGATATTTATATTGGCCAATATGTTAAATTTCAACGAGAACACTTTTTTGCTGCAATTGGTGTTTTCAAATTGTATGTATTCGGGAACAGACCGAGAGCCTGCAGTCTATCATGCCAAAGGGAACTGCGTAGTTTCACAAAGTAGTGTTAGTGGAAAGCCATGGACCACAGAGGATTCATGGGCGCTAGCCATAAGTGGGTAAATACCCCAGAGCTGCGGAGAGCTGATTGAGCTCGTGAGCTAGAGATTTTTGTGTTGGAACTGTTTGTCGAGAGAGAGCTGGCAGCTGTTGACAATAGATTGTGAGAACTTTTTACGTGAAGTTTGAATTAGTATTTGCCTGATAGATGGATCCAAGTTAGCCCTGCGAGTGCAAGATCAGTGAGTTTGTAACTGAACTGTGCAATGCGAAACCACAGTGACGGCGACAGTAGAGCACGTATAATTATAAAGACGCCGACGAGGATGAAGAATTTTATTTTTTTCTCTATTATTTCGTCGTAACCTGCACTTCGTTCACGTATTTTACATTTGAAGTAACCCGACGTAATAACTTCCAGGCCCGTTTGCACCATGTTTCTTGTGATACGAAAAAATGAAAGAGTCAATGACTCTGTAGCTCAACTTGGATATGACAGGAATTAGTACTTGCTGTGACCAAGACAACTGAATAATGAATATGACAGGAATTAGTATTTGTTTTGGCCCAGTCAACAATAATAAAAGAATTACAAGGTGACTGTAATGGACTACAGATTAAGACCAATCATTGTAGATTATTATTTTTGTGTGGAAAGTTTCAGTCCCAAACAAAATATTTTCAGACTAAAATTTTTTCTTCTTCTTCTTAAAATTGACCAAAATGCATCAAAACACAAAAAACTAATTTCCGGATTTTGGTCCAAAATTTTCTAAGTCCCACCCGGACCCCTAATTTGCATAATTTATTCACGAGAAAAACTCTGTATTATATGTAATGTATCCCATGGTACTAAACATTCATACAAAAATTTATTCAAATCAGATCTTTCATTTGGAAGTTCTGCGCAAAAATCTGATTGCACTTAATTTTGAACAAAATGGCTGCTAGCGGCCATCTTGAATTTCAGACTGGACCCAAAACACTCCTTCTCGTCCCACAGTGATAACAAAGGTACCCAAGAAGTTTCGTGAAGATCGGTTCATAAATACGGCCTCTAGCCCGAGCCGTATTGGGATTTGCACTTACAGTGCTGAAAGTAACACTAAATAAATCAAAGTTAGCCTAATTTGCATAATTTACGCACAAGAAAAAAACCTGTAATATATGTAATGTATCCCATGGTACTAAACATTCATACAAAAAATTATTCAAATCAGAGCTTTCATATGGAAGTTCTGAACAAAAAAACAGATTTCGGCATCGTCGGTACAAAATGGCTGCTGGCAGCCATCTGGAATTTGGGACTGCACCCCAAAACACTCGTTCTCGTCCCACGGTCATAACAAAGGTACCCAATAAGTTTCGTAAAGATTGGTTCATAAATACGGCCTCTAGCCCGAGCCATAGCAGCTTGGCACTTACAGCTCTGAAAGTAACACTAAATAAATCAAAGTTAGTCTAATTTGCATAATTTACGCACGAGAAAAAAACCCGTATTATATGTGATGTATCCCATTGTACTATACATTTATACAAAACTTTATTCAAATCAGAACTTTCATACAGAAGTTCTGTACAAAAAACTGATTTTTGCATCATCGGTACAAAATGGCCACTGGCAGCTATCTTGAATTTCGGACCACACCCAAAAACACTCGTTCCCGTCCCAGGGTCATAACAAAGGTACCCAAGAAGTTTCGTAAAGATTGGTTCATAAATACGGCCTCTAGCCTGAGCCATAGCAGCTTGGCACTTACAGCTCTGAAAGTAACACTAAATAAATCAAAGTCAGTCTAATTTGCATAATTTACGCACGAGAAAAAAACCCGTATTATATGTGATGTATCCCATGGTACTAAACATTTATACAAAACTTTATTCAAATCAGGACTTTCATACAGAAGTTCTGTACAAAAAACTGATTTTTGCATCATCGGTACAAAATGGCCGCTAGCAGCCATCTTGAATTTCGGACCACACCTAAAAACACTCGTTCCCGTCCCAGGGTCATAACAAAGGTACACAAGAAGTTTCGTAAAGATCGGTTCATACATACGACCTCTAGCCCGAGCCATAGCCAATTGTTGACGTACGGACAGACGTACGGACAGACGGACGGACAGACGGACGACGGGCCATGACAATAGCTCAAATTTGACTTCGTCAAAGTTGAGCTAAAAATGGGAGATTTGGTAAAACACTGCCGGAGCCAAAAGTTGAGAGAGGAACACAGAAAAACGAACTGCTTTTGACAGACTACTTCATCGACTTCAACTGTATGCACAATAACCCACTTCAGAAATTGGAAAACGTTTAGATTTATGGATGAAAATATTCGTGCATGAATACTAAATTGGTTGTTGTTTACGGCTGGATACACCGACAAATGTTTTCGTGCTTGAATCACTTTCCGGCGGCTCTAACTTTCCACTTCTCTGCCGATTTTGAATGTTAGGACAATGGACAATATAAAACACCACAATCGGGTCAAAGCAAGGTGTTTTCTATCAGAACGCTATTGACACTGTTCAACATGGCAAGAAAGAAAATTACCGTCAGGTTATAAATCGTATAATGTTGTGTGACCAGGTTCGGAGATTTATTTTCATGTAACCCTCTACCGACTTTTTTTCCGGCAATAAGTTACGTGACATCCGACAGAACTTGTTTTCGATATAAACAGACAAATTTGAAGTATTTTCCGTGTGTGTGTTTTTCAGGCATTTGACTAATTTGTCACCATCATCTCTGTTCGATGAGTGCATCCTCCCATCTGCAGATATACTACAATGCAGAGAGGTTAACCCTTTACCCAACGAATCAGCCATATCCGCCTGACTAATATGCAAATTCAGCAGTTGAAAAAAAATTATTTTTCAAAATATGTCAACAAAACCATATCTTGTTACCCCTCTTTGGAACGAGCTCGTCGAGCTCGTTCCAATGAGGGGTCACGTGATATGGTTTTGTGGGAATGTTTTGAAAAATTAAACAAAAAAATGATACTTAAAATAAATTTTGATGTCTGCGTTGGGTAAAGGGTTAACAAAACATGTAGAGCAGCTATACGGAAAAAAAAACCCTCACGGAAAATACCCACCAGGAAACAAATCCTCACGACAAAACCCCTCACAAAATTTGTGTGGGTAGGAGAAAACCCTCACATTAAAATAGGAGGTGTTACTGGGAGTATTTGTCCCCACATTGATTTAAAAGATAGAACCAACTCTTTTGTTATCACTGAGTGTAGAAAATGTGTTGATGAACAGGTCGTGTTTTTATATTGTGGGTGTGTTATTTTTTATGATTAGGACGAAGTTTTTTTCCTGAACAAGGCTTCCTTGTTCGAACAACATTGGGATATCACGTAAATTCACGGGTTTGATTTCATCACCTTACGCAATCTACCTGGCGAAAAGTGCAAGAATTATTATTTCCAAATGAAACAAAATACTGCATTTTGATTGGCTGAGAGGTCAGGTACGGTGGTACTTGCAATCCACAGTGGCTTTTTTACACCGTGGTTAACTAAAAAAGTACCCAGTTTTAATTATTAATTCATACCTTCTGCTCGGTTGTTAGAACAAAAATAAAAACACAGGAAATTTAATATTTATGTGCAATAAAATATTCCAGAGGATGTCATTGGAACTGGCTCATTAAGCCAGTTCCAATGACATCCATATTTGTCTGGTTTTATTTATTAAGAAACTTACAAAGTACAAATTTGCTGTCAGTTTTTTCCCACAGTGTAGGTTAAAGTATTAAATACACCAAAATTCTTGGAAATAAATCCGTTATCCTTGTGTTTTCCAGGGCGGATTGGAGTTTACTCCGGTCTGGGAACTATAACCCTTCGGCTTCGCCTCAGGGTGTATGAGTTCCCAACCCGGTGTAAATTCCAATCCACCCTGGAAAACTCGAGGGTAATTAATAGAATTAAAACTGTATCAGCATGCCAGAAAAACAATTTAATTCCAAATGTTGTGGGATTACCACCTAAAAAGAAGTCCATAAAATGTCCTAAAAACTTCAAGACAGACTGAAAGGTTCTAGTGATGCATTCGTTTTTAGTAAATGAACATTTTAAATAAAAAAAAATGTTTACTGTATTTGATTTTTGGTTATGTGAGAGGTATTTTCCTACCCATGCATATTTTTTAGGGGTTTTGTCGTGAGGGTCTTTCTCGTGGCGGATGTTTTCCATGAGTTTTTTTTCCCCGATGGTTTTTTTCCTACAATCGTAAAGGCTATTTTGTTGAATTATTCTCCTATTATATTTTGTATATGAATTGTAGACCACTTGCTTCTAGATGCGGACGGGGAGTGGCAAAAAAGAAATTCATACGATGGTTCTATAATACAGGCGATTTTTTCCGCGGAAATTGGGATGGGGGACATTTTTAGGCTGGGTCATCCAAATCGGTTAAGTTCGAGCAAACTAGGTCCTAAGTCCAGGTACCCCCCCCCCCCCCAAAAAAAAAGAAGAAAAACAAAAAACACAATGGTCCCTGATAATTTGCGAACACCACCAGGGGCGTTGCTAAGGGGTTTCGATTTGGGGCAGGAGTGTCCGCCTCTAAATTTTCAATTAAAGCGCAGCACCCGGTTGGCAAAATTTCCACTACCACTACATGATTTCAAACAAGTTTGATATTCCATTAGCACCGCCCTTCTTGAGTCAAATTGTTTTAAGATTTTAAGGTTTTAAGATGCGGAATTCAATTGTAACACCCCCCCCCCCCCCCACCCCCCCTAGGTTCTCGGCGGTACTCTCACAAATGCAGACTACAAATAATCAATATTTGGGGCGATTTTTACTACTTTTCATTCTAAAAACTCCATATTTTGGCCAAATTCTAGATATGTTTGGAAAAGGTTATGTAACGCTCCGTCTTAAATTTCCAACTTTTTTCAATTTAGGGCGTCGACTTTCCAACTATTGTAAATTTTACGAATGATGGGGGTGACACACTCCCAGGGTCCAGGTCTTTGACTCTGGTTCGCCAGGGGAAACATGATAAGTTCAGTTGGGAATTTTTCGGGATGAAATTTCTGCTGAATTCAATTGTGTTTTGTTGAGTATTCTTCAGGATCCTTGGTTAACCCTTTACCCAACGCAGACGATATCAAAATTTATTATTTTAAATATCATTTTTTTCAAATTTTTCAAAAAATTTCAACAAAACCATATCATGTGACCCCTCGTTGGAACGAGCTCGTTCCAACGAGGGGTCACATTATATGGTTTTGTTGAAATTTTTTAAAAAATATTTTTTCAACTGCTGAATTTGCATTTTACGCGTGCGGATGCGGGCGATTCGTTGGGTAAAGGGTTTAACGTTACACACAAAACAAGGTCGTCCCAATGACATTTAAAGAAGGAGGAAAAAAGATACATACGTGATTTGAAGATATCTGTAAAGATTGTAATTTGGGTATGGATTATTGAGGGAGAGAGTGTGTCAATATTTTTCGAATCCACCTGTACAAAGTACATGTACGAACATACACACATTGGCGACTACCAATAAATTTTCTCTTTGTCCACTGCTTGTGTTTACCTTGAGGGGTAATATTTGCATTAGAACCAGAGTCACCGTACACTGGCATGTTCGTGTAGTGGAACACAATAAAACCTTTAACCTGATACGTGGAGAGAAAAAAAGTAATTCCAATATTCTAAGCCCCGAACAAAGGCATCGGATATCACGTGTGAATGTATATGTAAAAAATGAGGTTTGTTCGTGGAGTGTCATAAAAACATCACCGTTTAGCTCTGACATAGAAATGACATCTGGACCTTCACAGCAGAATGTATATAAAGTTTGATTTTAACTGTTTTTGCCTCACGGCCGTTCTGAATATGATGTCACTCAATGTATTTCTTCAACTAAACTCATATGATGAGCGGATTCGAACATTTTGAACGTTCGGGCAGCTGGTTTGGGCACCACCTTCAAAAGACAATAGAGCTGAAACGATTAAAAGGTTTTCTTGATCGATTAATCACATGGATAAACCTTGGTTAACTGATTAATCAATTGCCCTTACAGGAAGCTGAATAATTGCCGTACCGTTGATGATTTATAGCATTAACCCTTTACCCAACGTAAAGGACAAAACCGACCAGCTCCACATATAAAAATCTCCATTCAGATTTTATTGTTTTCAATTTTTTTCTCCAAAACATAGCTTATGATCCCTCATTGGAACGAGCCCTTTGAGCTCGTTCCAATGAGGGAGCATAAGCGTTTTTGAGAAAAAAATTCCAAAATTTTTAACAATTCAAGAATCTATTTTGCAAGTGTCGTCTGCTATCCGCAGTGGGTTACCTTAATGACCAGTTCCAGCTACTGATACAGTATAGTGATTATGCAGGTGAACAAGTATGTCATCACGTAACTTGCATGCTTTACTCTGTCTCATATAATTTATGCGAGTCAGTGTGACAATGTTTGCCTGTTTTGGAGCAAGTTTGTCCCTTTGTTAACCAAGAAAATACAGTAGTTCAAAAGTAACGGTTAATCGATCAATTACTTTTTTGATCGATCAAGACGTTGATAATTGGTTAATCGATTAGTAGGTTAACCGTTTCAACTCTAGAAGACAACCGACACACTTTCACAATTCAGTGATCGAAATCGATGGTGCGAAGTCATTGGAATTCACTGAAAAAGTATTCAGTGTTCACTGTGGACGTTTTCTTGGCAATCGATTTTCCAATCCTGAAAATGTATTATAATTTATTGGAGAAAAGCTTTCGATGCTCCTAGAGTTTGTGTAATATTCATTTATTGGTGTTTAAGGTCACTCTCCGCATCTTTGGCATTTTCCTGACGGCAGCATAGCTATGAGGTCAAGTTTAACCAATCGTGTATACCTGTACTTCCCATTTTAGAGGACATCAACCCCAGGTGTTGGTTGCGGCTTCTGTTCTACCAGTATAGCAGCACTTGTTTACCATAATAACATTGAAGCACTGCTCCACTAACTGGAGTTAAAGTCGGAGAAGAGGAATGGAATACTCAGAAACTCAATAACTATTTGAAAGACAATAACGTAGACTTGCTTTCTTCTCAAGTCACATTAAATTATCCGCAGGCTCTAGAATATGGGATAATGCTTTTTCTTTATCACGGGGTAGCAAGTTTACAAGAACAAAAGAATCGTAAAAGGTTAAGTATACAGCGGACAAATATATAGAGCAGGCCAGTTTCCTGACACCCGCAGGTCCGCCAATGGTAATCTAAAGTTTATTTCTTGCAGACTAAATACCTATTTGTACTTTACCTGAAAATATACCCTGTAGGACATCAAAATGCAGATGGAAAAGAACAGAGGCGGGCTGGCCGTTGGGTCTGCCCGGAAATTTCGCGGTGCCCCCCCCCCCCCCCCATTGGAAGCCCACTAGGGCATCCAGCATTTAACGCAGCCCAACACCTGTTGGCGCTTGAAATTTCATGAAAATGGTCAAAATGGGAAATTGATCTGATTGCAGAGTGTCGGTTTATCGAAATGCCCTCTATGTGGACATAGAGGGCATTTCGATATACCAGCTACCCAGTCTGCCATTGATCGGTCAGATGCAAGGAAACGGCGCTCTTTCGGTTCGAAAAATTAAAATTTTCTCCCATTGGGCCGAACTATAGTCGGCCTGATGAGTCCGGGGCCCCTTAAGTGCAACCATTTTTTTGCAAAACGAGAGAAAGAGATAATACAAAAATGCCCTCTATGTGGAAAGCTATTAGTCCCCCAGATGCAAGGAAGCAGCGTTCTTCCGGTTTGAAAAATCAAAATTTTGTCCGGTTCCGGTAAACCCCTCCCGGCCACTTTTTTGGTCCAGTCCGCCCCTGGAAGAGAAATACAGTACACGGAGAAAGAATTTCTTTTGAAACCTCCAACGACTGGAATTTTCAACAAGACAATAACTCTCAAACAGGCTGGCAGGAAACTTTTCGATCAATGAACTTCCGGGTTAAATCTTTACCCGACACGAATTGAAGACGACACTTGCAAATGAATTTCTTGGATTTAGAATAACTCCAATTTTTTTTCATTTTTGCCTAAGAAAAACAGCTTATCACCTCTCATTGGAACAAGCTCAACGCGTCCGTTCCAGTGATGTGTCATAAAGTATGTTTTCGTCGAGGCAACAAATAAAAAAAAACATTAATGACTTATTTCTCGGCAAGTAATGAATAAATAAAATTAATGACGATTTTTGTGAATACCCGGATCGGTTTTTGGCCATTATGTTAGGTAAAAGGTTAAGCCGAGAGGTCCATTAGCTGACACTTTAATCATGCTTCTCATATTTTGGCGAGGAATTGTGGTTATTATTTGAGTAAGAGATCCACCACATGGGTGTTTTAGTTGTAACCCACGCTTCACGCAAGTGTATAAAGTCGCGTCCAAATGTTGCTGAAAAACTCTACACAGTCGATCAAATGGACGTCTAAGCTATCGTCAGGGTTTATTTAACTCTGTACATGCTGCTGGTGGACATTCCTACACAGGGCAGGATTTCTCTTGCCACTAATGCAAGTATAACATGGGCATATTTAATCAAATTTTCGCTCTGTAAATTTCATGGATTTTTTCACAAATGATTTCTTGAGTTAAATTTTGATGGATTTTTCATCAAACCTAGTCATGGCTGCTTAACAGCAGCCATGACGAGATTTGATGAAAAATATCTTGAAAATAGTCAGCGGGTTAACATTTAACTCTTTAACGTCACTGGGGGATATTTTCCACAATATCCTTCCAAAACAACAGCTATCTGTTCACCAGTAAAAAATAATCTCGACTCTTATGAACCCCAAAAATGTATCGTGGTAATTTATGACAGCAAGGATTTGATATTCTAATAACTCTAGAAAAGTAACAGCATACACAGAATCAGAGCGAGTCAGCATGCGAACATTTCGTTCCCTGGAATGGTGAATCGTTCGTCCAAAATAATAGCGAATCAACAACACAGAAGTCAGTTCAGTGCACTGAGATTAGCAGTCCTTTCGCTAGGCGTAATATTACCTTCATATGTGGATTAGAATATAAATTATTTTCTATTTTTAGAGACGTTTATTCAACATTGTACATTAGCATTCAAAATTAGTTATGGGTTAACTGTTCGCAAACTTTATTTTAATATTTTTTTTGATAAGGCTATTCCGACATTGCATTGCTTCTTATAAGCGATCCGTGAGAGCATACTGAGAATTGCTGTTGAGGGACTCAAGACTACTAGTTTTAGACTTTTCTGCATTCTGTATTACTATTTCGGATTCCAGACCTCATCTCCGTTCGCTAACTTCGCTTTATCAGCACAATCATCGTTGTCAAACTCGCCGTGGTGTCTGTATTGGCATGGAACAAGTTTAATTGCGGTACAAACATCAAGGTGTTCTGTAGAAGCAGTCTTACAGCAAAACATAGTTACTTGCCTACTTGGGAGACTTGAGGAATACAGTCAAGATGGCTAAATTATTTCTCTACAGTATATGCAGAGACCGACCTAGTAAGGAACCAGTGTGAATTTGATTCTCAAAGTTCTGATTTGGCTCCTGAATCTTAAATATAGGCTTCTATGTTGGCTTGTAACCGTAAGACACCATTTCCTGCACTGGTCACTTGACAATTATGAAAATGAATGGTTTTCGTGGTGAAATGAAATTATTTTTCAATCATTTGAGAAACAACTTCATTCATGCCAAAAAATAACATAATTAAATGCAGAAAATTGATATATGTCCTACACAGCTGAAAGCTTCCAACAAGAAAATCGTTATCAAAACGCAATACAACTGCAATTAACTTGGAGGGTGCATGAAGCCCATATTTTGGGCCTTATGTGTGTGTGAAGGTGCTGCACCTTAAAGGCTTCATGTTCTGTAAATGTATTTCATATTATCGTTGTAGTGAATTTGTATCATTTGTCTGGATTTGCTTTGTTACAATTTATGGGAGAGTGCCTATAAGGCACTCTCCCATAAATTGTAACAAGGCAAAATACATGAAATATTTTTTGCCACCAACAGTAAAAATGCACTATACCGGATAAGAAGTCAACCTGGCTTCTAGATTTCAAAAGTGGGCTTCAAGTTTGGCTCTTATTTTTAAATGCTCAGATCGGTCCCTGCGTATATGTATGTACCTAGCAGAGATAGGCATTAGGCAATATACCGAAAAATAGAAACAGATACCGATATCAGGAGGATACTGAAAAACCGAATCCACCATTTAATAACGAAACTGTCTGGATTTTCATATTTCCCTACATTTGCTGCTTAGGTCTTGATAAGGCTTGATGACAGTTGAAGGATTCATTTTCACGAAAGAAGTGGCCGATTTTCTTTTCAGTTTTTTAGTTAACCCTTAAGGACTGGAAATGTATGCTGAATTCACACTGACCACAACCTGTACATGTCCAGTTGCTTTGGCAGTGATTTCTAATCAAGTCTTGGCTAGTACTACCTTAACAGTCAGCCAGGATTTGATTAAAAATCATTGCTCATGTGATTTATCTATTGTCGGCAGGACCTTCCAATGATGGCATCTTAATGGCACATGTTTTGAGACCGCAAAAACCTGAAATAGGCCTTTGAGGGATAAGGTGTGTTGGAAACAAGACACAAAATTACTGTGGATATGAAGTATGTTGGCAAAAGAATGCCAAATGTTGAGCTGATTAGCAGTGGCATTTGTGGTGTTGTGGAAGAATGATACAAAAGAAACTTATGCTGTAATTATCTCGTGTGAATTTCTCTTTGGTACCATCAGCAACACTCAATCAAGTCAAACGCGGTATACACCCCCCGAATACCAAACCGATACCGCGGTATACACCCATAATAATACCGAAACCGATACCGGACTCAAAACGCCCATCTCAAGCATCTATCTAAGAATACTATACTACACACTAAATATATTATCCTTAACCCTTTACCCAACGTAAAGACCAAAGCCAATTAATTTTCATTATTTTTTCCTTTTTTGTCTCAAAAACATATGTTATGACCCCTCTTTGGAACGAGCTCGACGAGCTCGTTCCAAAGAGGTGTCATAACCTATGTTTTTGAGACAAAAAATGAATAAAATTAATTATTCAAGAATTTTTTATGCAAGTGTCGTCTGCTTTTCATGTTAGATAAAGGGTTAAATTAAATTTATATGCGTCTGTATTACTTAACTAAACTGTGTATGCTGTATGCAAATATTTCAAAATAAAACATTTTATGATTCTTTTAAGTGCAACAAGGCGGCATTTGCAGTGCTTTAGCTCTTCTATTCTCAGTGATGAAAATGAAATAGTAACCTTCTTCTGTTGCCCGTTTCACACCCTCTTTTGACTGACAGTCACTAACTAAACTGCCCCCCCCCCCCCCCCGTGTGAACTGCAGGAAGTGAAGCGGTGCTTGTTTACTGTCGTAAACAAACTCTGATTTACTTTAAAATAAGACGCAATCAACAATGCTTGAGGTGGAAATCCTCTAAAACGGGCAGCACAGGTATAAACAATTGACAAAATGTGACTTTATATCATGTTGCGGTCACGATTAACCATTCTGCAGAAATATTTGATCTTAAACTGTAAAACACCAATAAATAAATAAATAAATAAACATAGCAAAGACTATTCGTAGAATTTTTCTGCCTCATAAAAGCCTTTGGGGTGGTGACATTTATTAATTTATTGGTGTTTAAGGCACTTAATCCCGATTGACTACGTGGGGGGCACGGTGGCGCTGTGTACTAAGACGTACTGCACGTCGATGACGCACTTATCTTCAACCAATGCTAACCCTAATTATGTGGTGTTAGTACGTTGGAGAGTCTGATAGTTGTCCCCCGCTGCTCTGTGGTTCTCTTCGGCACCCTCCACCCGTGAAACTGGCAGACACGATGTGACCCTGGTTGTCGAAAGAGTCGTTAAGCCCCAAAAGATAAATAAATAAATAAGTTTAAGGCCAATTTAAGTATATTTAACAATATCATGACAGAAATGTAGGTATGAAGTCAAGTTTACTCCATCGTTTACACCAACTCCACCCACTTTAGAGGACTTCCATCCCATGCGTTGTTTATGGGTCATATTTGCCAGTGAATCCCTACTTTGTTACCGCAACTTTTCGGGGTTCCCACGGGGTAAGGAGGAAGTGATACAGCACAGGTTTATCCAAAACTGCCTGACTGCTCAAACGGGTACTGACATTTCTGGGGACCACGTTGTCACCAAACAAAACATCACCCCTCCCCCCACCTGTAAATTCAGCTGGAGGATACCGGATAAGTCGAAAACATGTTGCAGAATAATCCTAAAACAATATTACGATTATACCAAAACCTGATATCTTCACTGAACAGCTCTTCATAATCCTTTATAAGAAATGAAAGCGGGAGTTTGAATTAGCAAGGAAATACAGCATTGTCGAAGCAAAAGTGGGTACAGTTTCGACCGGATCGCGAATGTGTCGCGATCTGTCAAAACTCTTTTTCGCTGGCCTACCCACAACAGTGTAGGGCTGGGCGTTTTTCGGTTCGATTCCGGTTTTTGCGGCAAACTAGAAAACCGACCCGCAAGACCCAGCAAAAGCCAGCCGAACAGTTTTACTTTGTTTTGCATAAACTGATTAAACAATCTTACTGGGAAGGAACAGGACTAGCGACAACTATGGACTCTCGTCTTAGTCTATCCGTCAAAGGGGCGAATTGTGTTTTCATTGTCGCATTTCCCCCCTTATTGACTCGTCCACCGTACGAGTCAATAAGAGATGAAATGTAACAAGGAGAACACAACATAGATTAGAGGGGGCGCGGTGGCTCAGTTGGCCGAGAGATCCTCGGTTCGAATCCCACCTGCAGGGGGAACTGAGAGTTGATCGCCGTTGCTCGATGGTTCTCTCTTGGTACTCCGGCTTCCTCCATCCGTAAAACAGTCGTGGTCATGATTAGTCATTGTGCAGAAATATGTGACCTTAAACACCAATAAATAAATAATAAATAACAGAGATTAGATAAACTTTATTAATTTGTTGTTCCCTAATTTGTGTTCTTTCGGACTCAATAGGCTAAGCAACTGGTCCCCTATAGAACCCCGAAGAATAACCAAAGGGAAGTTAGGCTGAACCTAATGGAGATACTCAGAGACATGGCTTTTTATGGCGAGTGGTATCGTACAAACTATTGCAGATTTTTTTCGAAGTTAACCCTTTACCCAACGTAACGGCCAAAACCGGCCAGCGCTATTCTCAAAAATCGCCAATTAATTTTCAAAATATTTTCATTTTTTGTCTCAAAAACATAGGTTATGACCCCTCGTTGGAACGAGCTCGTCGAGCTCGTTCCAACGAGGGGTCATAACCTATGTTTTTGAGACAAAAAATGAAAAAAATTAGTTATTCAAGAATTTTTTTTGCAAGTGTCGTCTGCTTTTCATGTTAGGTAAAGGGTTAAAATGCCTGAAGTGTTATTTACTATATGCTCTTAACTGATTGACTGCTGGAAGCCCAAATCTGGGCTTTACTCAAAAGAGTGGGTACCACAATTTAAAGGCTTCACATTCTGCGGATGTGCTCCATATCATCCTTAAAGTGAAATAATTTAGTCTGCAAGGACTTGTCTTGTTACAATTTATGGGAGAGTCTCCATAGGCACTCTCCCACAAATCGTAACAAGGCAAAGAAATGAGAGTAAATTTTGCTGACCAAAAATAATTTAGCACTCTACCAGTTAACAACACACAGAAAACCCGAACCGAAACAGAGGTGTTTTTCCCGCAACCGAAAGCGAATCTGACAAATCTGACCCGGCCATCTCTACGACAGTGCAGAATACCACTTGTTGAAAAAAAATGTGAAAACAGTGTGAATCATTTACACCCCATGTTGCCTATTTTACAGAGGACTCGCACCCCATGCATTAGTGACTGGGTCCTATTTTACCAGTGAAACAGAGCTTGTTGACCATAGTAAACAAGCACTGCTTCACTTACGGGTTCCCACAGAGTGTATTTTACTGAACCGAATTGGCGAATACCACAAATTTTCTTTTCGACAATTGGCGGACAGTGTGTAATTGAATACGAAACAATTCATAATTACGTTTTGACGGACAGATAGATAGGGCCCCAATGAGACCATACTAGGGGCGGGGGACACTTGGTGTTCGGCCATCCTGGCCCATAGGACTAGGCGCCCCTGCAGATGCCGCTTTCGTTTCTTGATTTCATATTTTATTATTGAAATCTCAATCAAGTAGTTTAATGAAAGTGTCGCGACCACATGGAAATCTGATCGAGAAATATGCGAGTTTGTTTATTGGGCTTTAATGACACTTTCAACAGCCAGGATCACATCGTGTCGAATAGTATTACGGGTGGAGGAAGCCGAACTATCCAGAGAGAACCACTGAGCAGTGGCGAGTGACTATCAGACTCCCCCCCCCAACTTACGAACTCCACACATGCAGAGTTAGCAGCGATTGCAGGCAGGTGCCCCATCGACTTGCACGCCCTAATACACAGCGTCACCGTGCCCCTACATGGGAAATCGGTATTAAGCAGGAATGTGCCTATGCCCATCTGAAAGTGAGTGCGGGGCGACAATCAAATGATAGGTCAATGCAAACTAGTTCATCAATCTGGACATAGTGGCTGACCAGCCACTACGTTCAGATTGCTGTACTAGTGTAAGGGAGAAGTGGCAAGTGTAAGGACATTTTTATTGTCAATTGTCATTCACCATTCTTTCTAAAAAATTCCACAAAACTGGGTATAAAAAGCAGCACAATTTAGCTGTGTGTATGTTAGGAAGCATTAGCATGGTCAGACAGACTGTTATTATAATTAGTTCAACATGACAGACGATTTCTAGAATCTTTGCTGCGCAATCATCGAATAACCATGCCGGGTGGAATCTTTGTCACAGTCCTGGGTGGTAAGTTTCGGTGCTTTACTTCCCACTGTGGGCACCTCCCTATCAAGTGTCTTTCAACACAGTTACCAGTGGTTTGAAGCGAATGGTCCAAGTTATGTGATGAACCTAAGAAATGAGATGATTCTAGTTGTATGAGATAGACAAGGTTTCCTTTGGTTAACCCTTTTCAGTTCTTGCTGACTGTAGAGTCTAATCGAGTAATGTACGCTGGATCCAATTAATGAACGATAAGACATATTTGTTTTCAGTGTTACAGTTTTATTTCATCCATTTTTGGCATCTAAAGAGATAGAAAATAGGCACACTTGTTTATTAGTGAGCGACCGTCTCTTATTTACAATTAGTTTTGGTGATTCAGTACATTCCACCAATTGGACATATATATACAAATAATCTTTGCATGAATGTACTAAATCACAAATTTGAAAATACATGTACACTGGTCTAAAGTCAAGAGCCATAGTACATAGGATATCGTTATTTGATACACGGACACTAGGCGAATGGACATCAGCCGTTTGTTGTCATACACTCGAAAATCAGTTGGGTTAAAAATGAACCCAAATCAACTGGGTTGAGTGAATATGAACCCAACTGGGTTCATATTCACTCAACCCTGTTAATTTGGCGTTTTGGGTTGATTTTTAACCCAACTGATTTTAGAGTGTAGAAACTCTATGAGAACAAGCGTACTCCTAACAATGTTTGTGCCCTACGACAGCAGGATGCTCAGTTCTGTAGTATTCAATTTTATAAAAAATCCAAGACATACAATTAATAATAATACACACACTCCCGATTTTGGCCACCTACCGGGTAGCCCACAAACTTACTTACGGGGACAGTAGATACTTGAGAACCCAACACAAAATCAGAAATTTCTGGACCACCAGGCTGTTGACCGGGCTTTCCATAAACTGCAAACTTGCTTGTTTTGTTCTGATATTTCTATTGCCGGTCTAACATGTAAGCAGATGTTCCTACCTACGGCAGTGGTCGAGTATCAAACCAGTGTGTGTGGCCTGTACTCCACGTCAGTTGTACAGTTATACATGAGCTCAAGTTTCATTTTAAACACAACAGGTGTTACCACTAACGTTAACAACAGATTCGGAGAAACTCAGTTCCAGATTCGCAGTATAGTACTGTGATAAAAAAACGATGAGAGAATTTCGATCGGATTGCGACTCTGTCGCGATCCGGCAGAAATTCTCTCTACCCGCTGCTTTCCTCCCCACGGATATCAACAGCAGTAACAGAAACAGGAGAACATTGCATCTCAAATGTCATTTTCGTTCGTTTTTCCTCAGTCGTCTTGATTTCGCTGTGCTTTGAAATATCAATCCTGACGATATCTCGATTTGATCGAGAAATGGACAGCTTTTGCCATCGCGGTACTGCACGAGAAAGGGGTTTACCAAGAAAACACTAACAGACTCGAGTTAGGGACCAAACAAAGCTCAAAAGCTGTAAAATAGCATGAGAAGCACAAACTGAAGTTTCTGTCGGTGAACCTTTGTGTGCCACCCCGACTTCTGTTTACTTAAACATTGCTTGTGTATTCACGCCTTTTCACATGATTTTGTCTAGATGGAAACCCCACGCCATGGGTGTTTTGGTCGCGATAAACTATCCAAATCGTCTACAGCAGATGCTGAAATAGATTCTAGGAAAGATCTCCCGAACTTGACTTACTACTTGCAGTACTATGGTCAGAAAAGCGGACAGAGAAATTCGACTGGATCTCGACCAGGTCGCGATCCGGTAGAAATTCTCTGTTCGCCATCCCGTCCACTACTCCGTAGAATCTCACTTGCAGTAACAGAATGAAATACCCAAGTCATCCACAGCAGATTCTAAAAATGCTGAAACAGATTCTTGGAAAGATCGCCTGAATTGTGAAACCAGCGACTGTGATCACAAAAGCGGACAGAGAAAATCGCCCCAATTCCAGTCACGATTCGGTCTAAATACTCTGCTCCCACGACAACTACTCTCTCGAGTCCCACCTACTGTAAAAAAAAATTCGAAAAGCCTACATCTCAAACATCAATTTCGTTAGTTTTCCCTCCGTCGTCTTTATTTTGTGGTGCTTTGTTATTAACTCTTAACCCGATAAGTATTTCCAAAATATTTTTCATCAAATCTAGTCATGGCTGCTTCACAGCAGCCATGACTAGATTTGATGAAAAATTCATCGAAATTTAACTCAAGAAATCATTGGTGAAAACACCATGCCATTTACAGAGGAGAAATTTGATTAAATGTGCCCAAATTATACTTCAATCACTGGCAAGAGAAATTCTGTCCTGGTGGGAATGAATATATGCCAGCAGCAATCAAGGAGTTAACAAACTGTTAATCAAATATCGCGATCTGATCGAGAAAAGGGGCATTTCTGTGATCACAGAACTGAATGTTACCCTACAGAGACAGACAGACAGGACGGAAAAGTATCTACAGTGACCTCGCATGTTCTTTCGCAAAGCACTCTATAAAGATTCGCGACAGTAATTAATCAGCGAAATTGTTACTTCCTTGTAGGCTAAACACTTTGCATGTACAATTTATGCTTATTGTTTCTATCATTGTGACTCTTAGCAGTGATTTATTGTCCACGATGGTACTCTAAATGCAATAAATCATGCACGTGCTGGCCACACGTGCATGGCATAAATGAAAAATAGTTTTTGGTACGTCTTTTCTTTGTACACTTGACAATTCATCCTGTCGGCCTTTCCGATACGACCAACGCCTCTCTTGTGAGCTGCGATGGTTTCCCAGGGGGTATGATCTACTTGGATTTCCAACGTGCATAAGATGCGCTGTTGCAATTATATGCCAAAGGAGGTAGCTAAAATGAAAATACTATAGAATTCTACTTTTCTGTCTTAACCCTTTACCTAACATGAAAAGCAGACGACACTTGCAAAAAAAAATTCTTGAACAACTATTTTTTTTCATTTTTTGTCTCAAAAACATAGGTTATGACCCCTCATTGGAACGAGCTCGACGAGCTCGTTCCAATGAGGGGCCATAACCTATGTTTTTGAGACAAAAAATGAAAAAATAATGAAAATTAACTGACGATTTTTGAGAATAGCGCTGGCCGGTTTTGGCCGTTGCGTTGGGTAAAGGGTTAAGCAGTAGCACCACATCTGACAATGATTCTCAAAAGATCTTTTCAAGAGCCCAGGCTTTTAATTTGGGCACCTCGTGGAGACCGACGCGTTTCGAACCTGATGTTTTTCACATCATGGCCGTTCAACGACGCAGAGAAGAGCGGTGAAACATTGTGATAAGGCCTTGTTCCACATATTCCCGGTGCTTGAATCACTGAAAAGGTACTGCAGGAGGAGGTTACTTCGAGTCTTTCCTTCACTGAAGTCATTTTACTCAAATGACTGGCAGTTAGTTGGCACCTCTTGGTAATTCAGACATAGCGCTTAACGGTGTAACTATTGGGGGATTTAAAGACCTGAGAGGTATTTGAAGAATCGATCATTGAGGCTGTTATTATTTGTAAAAACGAAATGAAAAGTTGACAATGCCACAAGACAAAATTCTTGACCATGTACAGGAATTGCAACACTCACTTATTATCCCGACATTTCCTGTAAATTGTGCAGTGTTTAAATATGACACCTGTGTAATTTGTTTAGGCCTCCTACTCAAGACTCTTGACTAAAAAAACCCCAATCACTTCTCAATATTATAATTAAATCCGCGTAATTTTCATGTGATCCAGGGGAATGTACAAATACCACCCAGGTGCTATCTACGTTTGCTTTAAGAGCGCCGGGTTATAAATCGCGTGATAAGCTTATTAATTCATTTTTTGCGCTAAAACATAGCTTACGACCATTCACTGGAACGTGCTCAACGAGATCTTTCCATTGAAGGGTCATAGGCTATGTCTTTGAGACAAAAAATGAAAAAACATAATGAAAACTGAATGGTGATTTTTGTGAATAGCTCTGTCCGGTTTGGGCTGTTACATGGGGTAAAGAGTTAGATGAGAGACCCTCTACTCTGAATTTCAAAGACTATGAAACAGGACAACTATTCGGAAGAGCTTCTGTGGGAAATCTCAGTACAAAATTCTCTCTGCAGACCCCAACATCGAGTCTTTGAAGACTGCTTCTACAGACGTTTTCTAGAGCTAGGAATGTTTTTGTTTTCCGGTTCGGTTCCGGTTTTGCGGCAAATCAGAAAACCGAACCGCAAAACTGATCAAACTATTACTATCTAACTGTGAATGAACTGTACTAGTGGCCCACATAATCGCTCGCTACTTAGTCTATCCGACAAAGGGGTGAAGACGTCGTGATTTCATTCTCCCATTTACTTCATTATTGACAAGTCAACTAGTACCAACTAGTCCCTCCGAACCATCGCTTTTGACTTTTCAATGGAACGAGGTCCTCGACCTCGTTCCATTGGAAGGTCAGAAGCTATGGTCTTGTTGAGACGACATTGGCAGGCATACATTCTAAAATCAGTTGCGTTGAAAATCAACCCACCCAAATCAACTGGGTTGAGTGAAATTGGGTTCAAGCCCTTCATGAAAACATGAGAAGCGTGACCAAAGCTTCAGCCACTGATTCTCCAGGTGAAAACCCAGAGGTCCATTGGCTCAAACATTGGCAGCACCTTTTATGCTTTTGTTTAGAAATTCCGCTACTGTTTGGTGAGAATTTCACGCCAATGGTAGAGGTAATTAATTCTCTCTCCGTGTAGTGAAATAATAGGGTTAATTTATATTCGATCGGATCCCCAATCCAAAGCGGCGGCAACAACAAGCGTTCGCATCACAGTTTACATGTACATGTATGTTTGCAAAAGATCATCGCCTTGGTTAAACAACTGGGTCAGCAAGTACAAATTTTCTTGAACCACATGAAAACCTGGCGATTTAAACAAATCCCCCCGAGAGTCAAAATAAGTTGTGGATAATCTGTCACTTGAATACAAATACCACCTTGAACCGCATATATATTAGAAAAAAAAAAACGATTCGAAGTTCCATGTGAGGTGAACGCAAGAAAATTTTCATTCAGTTTCAAAAGCTGCAGACATCGTTTACTGTAAAGCTCAGCCACGGAGCATTCCAAGAAAAGATGACTTGGTTGTTGGATGATGGATTGACCATTTAATAAGAGAGTAAATGACAGATAAATTTTCTTGCGGTCATATATTGTCCCTCGGATGCAACAAGGCGCTATGTGCAGTGATTTAGTATTGCAGGTGGCGCCTTGTTGCACTCAAGGGACGATATTTCAGTTGCTATTCCTAGTTCTGGAAATTTTGTATCGAGCCGCCGATTTTTTTAACCCTTTACCTAACATGAAATGCAGACGACACTTGCAAACAAAATTCTTGAATAACTATTTTTTTCATTTTTTATCTCAAAAACATAGGTTATGACCCCCATTGGAACGAGCTCGTTGAGTTCGTTCCAATGAGGGGGTCATACATAACCAATGTTTTTGAGACAAAAAATGAAAAAATAATGAAAATTAATTGGCAATTTTTGTGAATGGCGCTGGCCGGTTTGGGCCGTTAAGTCGGGTAAAGGGTTAAGCAATTCAGTGGTGAATGTAAATCGTGTATTCGGTTGAACAGCAAATCTATGGCAACGTTCATGACCCTGACTTCACTAACCCCTCCCTCATCCCATCCCCTAATGCTACAACGAAATTCCCCTGCATAAAAGTAGCACTGTTAATAACAAGGAAATACTCCAACATCTATAATCCACGTTAGTCCTCAAAGCTGAAGAAGTAGTTATTTCCGTATATGGAGTCAAAGTCTCCATCTCAATTGTTCCATTATTCTTCCTTGGTGAACTCCGGGAAATGGGACCTGAGTTGGGATTTAGTCGTATCAAATCCTTCAAGGCATTGTGGGATGCCAACGTGAAATTTTTGTCACCCGTAGTCATGAGATCAAACACACACGATTCGAAGTAGAAATCTACCACGTCCGCCCTCTTGCAGATTTCCACTGCTTTTTCCCGCGTCATGGCGAGTTTAATTTTGTCTATTTCCATATATTTCGTCCTCTGCCTCGCCAAAAATTCACGATAATTTATTTGTTCATTCAAGGGACAACCACGAACACACAGTTCCAGAGAATCGGATTTTTTAGTGTTGTTGAGCACTTCCTCGGGCATGCTGATGGCGAATGTAAAATAACGTCCGATCTGCCGTACGGAGATGGTTGTGTCTATGTATTTCACGAAGATTTCCACATGTTTGCCGGGATCTCTTTCAATCAGTTCAACACTTTTGTCGACACCATGGTGAGTGTGTCCGTCGTAGAAATGACCAGGTAAGTAGTCCGTTTGTGCCTGATACATAAGAAATTTATCTGTAACACAGTCTTCATTTTTCTTTATCACAACAGTAAGCTGGAAAAGAGAGTGACAAAAAATTGTTAAATTCCCCCCAAACTGAGTTAAATTTACGAACACAAATTATTAAAAAGTATAAATCAAGTTAATTGAAGGGGGGGGGGGGGGGGGGCACAGGGATATTTGGGGGGGGGGGGGGCTGCCGAGGGGGGTCCGAGCATTTTTATGACGCACAACTATCCCCAAGGTCGAAATCTTAAGTTGGGAAAGGTATGGAGGCGGTGTCCCTCTTGCATTGGTATGCCCGTTTTCTTTCCCCAAAGTTCCCTGGGGAAAATTTGTGAAAAATAAGCCCCAAATGGCGCTTCGAGACTCGAAAGAACGTCAATTATCACCAAGCATGGTGTGTCATCTATAATTTCGCTAATTGACGCCCCATGCAAAATGTAAAATTCAGCATTTTCTTGGTGTGTGTGGGGGGGGGGGGGGGGGGGAATTTTTGTTTGGGGGGGGGGGGGGGGTAAGCCCACTGACAGACCAGATTCAGTATAATCACAAAACCACAGCAGCTTAAATCGAGCAACGATTGACCTCGGCATTATGTGTGATGCACATACATTCGGGTTGTCTTACATGTTCTTTTTTCTCCAGGTCTTCCCAAACATAACAGTTTAATACCTTTTTTTATAAATGGACACGAAACGTGGCTACACATGTAGTCCCTCCACAGGTGCGCTCAGTTTGAAAGTACATGTTTACAATCTTATCGCGCTGCCCGCCATTTTGAAAGTATTCTTTATTCGCGAAGAAAGAAATTTTATGAACAGTGCAACCAACAAGTGTAATCGTTCACTGAAAGCTCTTCGCAATCAACTAGAATGTTAGTTTACATTTTTTGGTCAAAACTGCAATTTATTCTATTTTTACTTCATATGACAACTTGAAAACGTCACGAATGAAAAGAAAAAAACTTCCAAGACAAAAACTAAAAAACAAAACGATAACCGAGTTCACAAACAGGTCAGACATGAGGTTACGAGGATACCCCATTATTTACACACGCTGGTAGGAATGTGTATAAATTGACAGTTATTGGTGTTGTTCGTTTTTCTATGTATATATATATATATATATCTCTCCACAGTTTTCTTTCAAAAATATATTATGTGGATACGTTTTTGACTGAGACGATTACTTCGAGTTGTTAAACATTGATCTATCTGCAGGCACTTGTTTGCCATTTTATTGTTGTTCATCTGGTGTGATCCAGAACGCAAGATATGTGAAAACGTGACCTTTATCGCAACTTGTATGCTTTGCGTATCTATTTTCACCCAGCTGTATTAATTCAAAAGTTCTAGTGGTAGACCCAAAGAAAGCTGTAGTTTTGAACTCACTTACATCTGCAAGTATGAATTAAGATAACTAAGAATGTCGATATGAATTAAGATAAATAAAACGAAAGGGTTTGTCTCATTTCCCTTAACCCTTTGAAACAGAGCGGCCGTTTTTCCGGTCACGAAGATGACCCGTCATAACGTCATTACATAGCATGGCTGTTCAGTATATGTGTGGGGGTAGACCAATCAATATTTTCAACGTGCAGCCTCGAGGCTGCACGTTGAAAATATTGATTGGTCTACCCCCAAATAATGAATATGGACTATTCTAATTGCTGCCATTGAACTGGCATGGAAGATACCACCTGTGTTCAAAGGGTTAAATTACTAATCATCAGTGGTTTAGCCGGGGAGGAGGGGGAGCCATGGCCCTAAAAATTAAGAATTCTACGATCTGCAACCACGCTTGATGGAAACTGGCGGTTTGTCGAGCCTCGAAATGACTCCTCAAATAGCGCACTTTGAGGCTTTATGTTTCAAAAAAATAATTCCGGGGGAGTTCACTGAGGGGAAAATATTAAGAGATGGGCAATGTACCGATAAACCGACCCGATACCGACATCATGAGGATACCGAAAAACCGAACCGAACCGAATTTTCCTACATTCGCTATTTATAAGTCACTGTTGAGGCTTGATGTCAGTTGAAAGGTTCATTTTTCTGAAAGAAGTGACTGATTTTCCTTTTTCAGTTTTGTTGACACTCAATAGACTGGGCAACTGTCCTGAATTCCCACTGGACTACAACCTATACATGTCCTTAGTGATTTCTAGCCACGACCTGACTAGAAATCACCGCCTGGGTGTTTTGTCTATTATCAGCAGGACGTCCTAAATATGGCATGGTCAGGACTCATGCTCTGAGATCGCAAAAGCCCGAAATAGGTCTTTAAACATTAAGGTGCATTTAGAACAAGCCACAAAATTACTGCAGGCCTAGATACGATTTGTGGTCGTAAAGGAATGCCAATGGTGTGCTCATTGGAAATGTCATTTGTAGCGTTGTGATAGAATGACTCTACTACATCTTATTCCGTTTTTCGTGATGTGAATTCCTCATTGGTACTATCAGCAAATATCAGTTAAGTCAGATACCGAACCGATACCGAGGTATACTCCCTAAAAATACAAAAACCTATAAAAAACTAAAACTCAAAATTCCGATACCACCATCTCTAGAAAATATTCTCTTTGATAGACAAATGCGAGAGGATACCACCTACATAGTTTTCCCCAACTCTTAAACGAGAGCTTTCCAAATACCAATGTAAGGGAGTGTTATGCAACGAGCACACAAACCAAGAGGTCTATTTTCCTGGGTATAAAACACTTCTTTGTTTCTGATACATATTAACAAATTCTCCCCAAAGGAAGTAAAGATAAGTGGTTTACTATCAAAAGAAACAATCAATGTCTGATCTATACCACCATTCAGTCAGGGTCCGACCGGTAAGGAGGCGGGGAAGTCGCTAGCAGTAACCCCGGTCGACATGGGATGTGAACACAAATTATCCACAGAATTGGATTAAAAGCTGTCAACCATTTGTAATGACCATTGTGGGAACGTTCCTCACAACACCATTAACAAAAGAACCAACTTCTTCCAAGACAGGATTCTTTAAATAAATGTGCACAGAATGATTCTACCTTGAAAACTAGATCTCCTTCGGGTTAATCGACCTTGAAGCCTCGAATTAATTTTACGACAATAACTACCGTATATACATCGACCCCTGAGTTCCAATGTGTTCTTTGTGCCAAAAGGCACATAGAACACATTGAAACCCAGGAGACGGCATGTACACAGATACAGTTGACTTAATAGTGTTTTGATATCATTGTTTTGAGGCAGCCAACTGCCAAGAAAAATCCAGCCTACCGACAGAGTTCTCGTGGAAAAATACACTTGGGGTTCTTCTTCAAAGACAAGGTGGCACTTTTGGTTTGTATGGGAACTTAAGGATTGACAAACCTAGACCAACTGAATAAATTTCTATATTATAGTATCAATCAAAACCATCTCATAATCGCACCCAACTATACCTTTTCTTCACTGAATATACATTGTACTACACTTGAAACTAGTAGTCCTGTCACGAACTGAGCGCTTAATAGGCTTAATTGCGCGTAGGAATTGCGCGCAATTGCCAAATCGAATGGCATCCAAAGCACGGCAGGTTCTCCTGGTTACTCATGGCAAACACAGGCAATGTTTCTGCCAATGGACCTCCGGTTACCCGGAGGTCCATTGGCAGAAACATTGCTTGTGGACAGGCCATATGTACACAATTTGATAGCATTACTATGGTCATAACGCGCAGATTAACGCGCAGACCGACGTGCTATTTGTGCGCATTTCGTGACAGGATTTCTAGTTTTAACTGTAGTTCTTGGAAAGTGTTTTCTCAAATGTGCTTTCCGTGGATGATATACAGAAATGGTATTGACAGACAAGGCATAACGTGGAAATTTTCTAGGAACTTATTCATTACTACGGCAGAATGAGGTATTAGGGTTGATAACCGCTCAGTACCCACAAGGGACACTGCAACAATGAACAACAACACTCTCCATTTCAATGTCCAGAACATAAAAAATAATCAATTTAATCTTAACTAACCAAACTAAAGCAAAGGTTATTAACGAATAACGATTGAAGTGTCTTGAGCAATTTGGGAATGACTATAAACTTGTATCTTTTTGATTATCGATAAAATGATGTCGCGCTTTCCAACAGTATGCCACATACTGGCAAACCATATTGACCCTTTTACTGGCACGCCCACTTTATCCATATATGGAGGACCTCTATGTACGTCTGTATGCGAGGAAGTTTAATAAAATTCATGACATTCTTGAAACTATATCATCTGATTAATTGTTGGAAAGGGCTCTTTGAGCCCTTTCCAACAATTAATCAGATGCTATGTTTGATCTGCGCATACCAGAACGTACAGATAATCATCATAAAAAGGTGACAATAGTCGCTTTAGGCAGCGTAAGTGTTGATCGTACTGAAAAGCGCTCCCAGGTAACTGCACTGCTATTTGATGTCTATCAAATGGTACCCAACAATAAAAGATTTACCGTACCACAAAATAAATTTCTGGGGAGTTTTCCCTCACCATACTCGAAGATATCCAAAAATGTACCCCAATACCGCCTTTTGAGTAGTTAGTTGGGGAAAAAGATACCATTTTGTATGACGGCCTGATGCGCTGAGTTGGAGCATATATGCAGATCGCAGAATTGTGAATGCGGGGTGTTGTCTTTTACGACTGGAAAGTGGTAGGCTCCGTAACTGTCCAAGAGCAACTCGTATTTACACCATGGCTATAAAAAACGGACAGAGAATTTCGACCGGATCGCGACTGGGTCATGATCAGGTCTAAATTGTTTGTCCGATCCCCACCCACCTTATCCCTTCAGTGCAGTATAATCTATCGCCTCAGTCGAACTAGAAATTGCGAGAACGCTGAATCTCAGATGCCATTTGTGTTAGTTTCTTCCTGATTTGGTCCAGAAATCTCGACCCACTGTGGTCGCGATCTGATCGAGAAAGAGACCGCTTTGTGGTCACAGTGAAATACTTACTTTGCTGGTCGCCGTGGCACCACCATTTGGATTCACAACATCATTCGTCACTTGCACTGTCAGATGCTCATTGTTGACTAAAGGCCAGGCTCCTCGAATTTTACACGTTTGAAACTCGTTGTTAAACGTCCTCAGGTGAGGATCACCAAATAATCCACAGTGACGGTGAATTCGACGTCCGTGATAGGCACAGGGGGAATTGATAGGGGGTACGACCGGACGGTTTGGATCAATTTTGTGTACGGGTCCACTAGCGGTGCAGTTCAACTGGGACATTTGGTTCTTGAGTCCAATCTTAACAGTCTGGTATTGAATGCTGCCTCCACATCCACGAGAATGATTTTTTAAACAGTTGTTGTATGTTCTGAGTGCCATACACTTCAATTCGATCGCCTCTTTATTGTTAGTAAGCTCGGAATTCATCAACTTTTCGTCCATAATTCGAGTAGCGGAATCGTATTGGCTCCAACACTTCTTTAAATTACAAGCAGTGACTGAAATAAAAAAGAAGATACTTAGATCAGCTGAACCTGATGTACAATGATGTTTTTTGGCGGCACAAGTCGCCTCAGTCGTGAGCAGCCATCAGAACAGTAGCCACGTGGGCCTGGGAGGGCACCCCCCCCCCCCCCAATCCCCAAGAAAATCTGACTATTATGTGGCGCCAGTAATTGAAATTACAGATGACAAACCAAGCTTGACATTCTTTCAAGCCTCAAAATACAGCCATTTGAGGCATAATTTTCAAAATTTCTCTGGCGGAGGTCCACACCCGAAACTCCCCCCCCCCCCCCCAAAAAAAAAAGAACAAATCGAAAAGTTCTGTTCATCATGATAAACGTTAGTTTATAAGGTCCCCTTGCAGTACTGTAAAAAAAACTAGCTGGATTTTATTCCAGTCAACAATACATGTTCATTTAAATTCCCTAAAAAGTGCGTTGGGACCACAGGATCACTCTCATTGGCTTGATATTTCAAAACATTTCCTTGGCTAAGGCTTCCCCACTCCCACTAACAAGAGGGGGCATCCCTCTCGTGCTCTTCCTGACTTTTCTCTGCGGCAGATGCGGGTGACCTTTGGTCACCGGGGGTCCATAAAACTCAAATTACTTAAAACCCACCCTGAAATATCCTGGCTTCGCCTTTGAGTGCCAAGTAAAGTTGATGCATTGAAGTTGACACTATTGATTTATGCAATTAAAGAGCTGGCGGAGCTGGGAATAGGGGGGCAATGCTTTCTCAGTGGGGAATGTGAACTTTTCTACCAACAGAACTTCTCCGAATTTGATACTAATAAAAGCCACATTCTATAGCATGGGCTTAACCCTTTGAACCCTGGTGGTATATTCCATGTCAGTTCAATGGCTGCAATTGGAAGAGTCCACATTTATTATTTGGGGGTAGGCCCATTAATATGTTCAACGTGCAGCCCGTATTTTTTAGTCAGTCTGTCGGAGAGTCTCGTAAACCCGACTTCACGAGAAATGTCCGCCAGTCGAATGTAGATATCTCGTCTTGTCAGTCTCGAACCCGTGCAGCACTGGAACTTTGATAGAGAATAGTGATTCTCACGAAATTCCTTAATGTCGTTCGTCAAACTGGCTTTATAGAGGTAATATTTCCCGACCTTATTATAATATGTTTACGTTAAATAATCAGCAAACATACTCAATTTGCTTCTATTTTGGTTCTCCAATTTACCAATTTTCTCTCATTTTCCTGCGTTTGGGAGGTCAAATTTTTATAGCCCTCTTGTCGGAGTGGTCAGCCCCCCTGTCGAGAAATCCCTGGCGCCACCCCTGATTATTGTTCCTGGGACGTAGAAGCGACCGCTCGGGTTCAAAGGGTTAGAACATAGTTTTTATGCCATAATTGGCGTTAGTATTCGCAACAGGGATATCTAAGAAGACTATTTTTTCTCTAGTTTACTGTTAAATGAAAAATTTTAAACACCAGTATTTTATCATAATACAACTAGAATTTAACAAACTGAATGCTCAAATGATTGAACTGGTTAACCCCCTGCACACTGATGTCAAAATATCTAAATTTCAGGCAGAAAAAGATTTCCCATAATGCAACTAGAAATTTAACCAATTCAATCTCGTTTGACAGAGCTCATTGAGCTCTGTCAAACGAGATTGAATTGGTTAAATTTCTAGATGCATTATGGGAAAAAACAGCTTCCTGAAATTTTAGTATTTTGACATCAGAGTGAAGGGGGTTAAATTCTTAGTTGCGAAAAAAATACTGCATGAAATCTCGGCATTTCGACAACCGTATCTAATGGGTTAACTGTGAATTCAATTCGTCTTACTCTGTTTATAATAACAATTCAAAAGTAAAGAACAGTACCGGCTGAAATAAATTGTAGGATAAGTCCCAGAAGATTTCTATTACTTTTTTCTTATATTGTTAATTCCAACCCGTGACATCATTTCTTGGAAGCTCTCCAGAGAGCTTCCGAAGGGCTGATATTAGGGTTAGAATTTTAGAATTATCAATCGCGGAGAAATAGGATCAGAATTTTATTGTGGTCATTCTACAGTAATCTGGTTGCAACCGCCAATCAAAACTGAAGCGTCAGTTATGATCCTCAAGTCAGTCCCCCGCGCGGTATAGATGTAAAACAAAAAGTCCATGAAAATCGAAATTCTATCCGATTCGATAAATGCATGCGTCTAATCCCGTTGCGAACCTCATATCTTTAAGCATCAACTACTCCGCGAAGAAATAATGGCTACTCCTTTTATATAGCCGATATGAATCGGGACAACTATGTCGATGGAATTCAAACCATGAAAGAGAAAAAAGTTCTACTTACCAACACTCATGTGAATCCCAACAATGAAGTAAAGAACCAGAGTAAAACTTGGATTCCAGAGTGTGCTAACAGGGTACCGTGTACCCATAACCTTCCATTCAGTCAGGCCTTGTGGGGTCCGGGTCGGCAACCTCCTTTCACCACCAGATCTGTAAATAACAAAGTAAAATCCCCATGAATTAATATTCCCTCGTAACGACAACAAAATCCGTGGAAAACATCTCACTTAAATCCGCTACATTTCCAGTCACGGGTTTACATCTACTGTCTAAGTTGATATCTTTTCTCAATGAAGAACTTATAGATCAACAAAACGATATGAATCTGAAGTTATCGGCCTCGCTTCTGAGATAGCTTGCAAATTGATAGCGTTTTCAAAGTGGGTCATGAGGCGGGGTTTATACTGTCAATCAAACAGGAAGGTGTTTGCTCCACCTAGAAACTAAACACCTTATCTGGAATGTTATCAAGTAATAACATCCAGCTGTCATTAGAAATCAGCGGTGAAAACATTTTCGTCTCATTGGATTGGTCAAAAAACTACGGATTATTATCGTACTTTGCCGGCTCAAAGTTAAGGTGTACATTCTTAAAATAGACAAACATTTACGAACTGCTTTGAAACGTGTCAATCAAATCAGTGTAATAAACGAAAAGAGTGTAAAATTTAATAAGCGACATGATTGGCGTTATATGCCACTGTGGTATGGAAGTGCACTTGGTGTTCTCCTAATTCGAGTCATGATAGCTCACACGGTTTTCGTTCCTAGCCGCAAACTAAATGATATCGGGAGGTGTGAAACAGCACGGTGGCACGACTGTATAAGTTCGCAGTGTTTGTTTCGATTCTTGTCCACGTTTAACTAAGTTAAGAGGAGTACGGTAGTCTTACTGGTAAACGAGCGAAGAACAACGAACAAAATTAAATAAAAAAGATTAGAATGAAGAACGGCTACGCGATGGTATTGGGCTATCAAATATTGAAATGTAACCTTGATATTATATTGTAAATTTAAGGTGTCCGAAATGAACTTGGCGGGCTCTTCGAAAACTCATCATGGGTATCACTTCACTTCACCATGGCGCAAAGTGTAACACGACTTCAGTGTTAAGGAGTACATGGGACGGTTAAAAAACGCAATAAAACCTCCCGATAACTTTGTTCTGGAAGTGACCATTTGGTTAATTTCCAAAGAACTTAATTAAAAAATGTTCCATCCAGAATTTTCTTTAAAAACTTCTCCTACATCCAGTATTCGTATGGGGCCACCAAGTGTTGAGGTTGAACCGAGGTTGATACTCCATAAATGGTATGCTGATTATGGAATATAAACCTTCCAACCTATGCATCGAGTCAGTTTCTCATCTAAAAGCAGTAACACATCATCTTATAAGTCCTGTCGAAAACAAATCTGGACTATGACGGTTGAGAGAAAAATAATCAATTGAGTGCAACAAGGCGCAATGCTAAAGAAAATATTGAACATTCGTTTCTAATGTACTTACGTGTGCCAGTGTCAATGAGGGGGGGGGGGGGGGGGGGGTCAGCACCAAACAATGATGTTATACAATCGGCGGGGTGATTTCTAAAGCTTTATATTGTCTATTGAGGGGAACAAAGTGCCATCTGCAATGCTTTAGCATTGCAGATGGCACCTTGTTCCTCTCAAGGAACGATATACTAGTATATATAATGCCAATGCTATTGAGTTTAACACTACAGATTTTATACGTTGTTAAGTCTAGGTCTTAACTCATACCAAGAGTCGAACGCCCTTTTTTGATACACCTACCCACTTTGCCCTCGGATGCGTCTGGCACCCTTGAATACCACCATCGTCACCCACACCGCAAGCCCTCGAATAACTAATGATGGGGCCGAGGAGATCTTGAAATCATATTTTTATTTTGAATAAGCACAGCTAGTTTTGTTGGACCTGTGCATGCAACAAAAGTTTTAAAACAACAAGAAAGACCCTTCATAGAGTTCACTGTTCCGTCCATGCATCGGCGCTTTGTAATCTTTCAATTTCGCTAGTAAACCTTGTATAAACATTATTAAAACGCGACCAGAACAGAAAACGGAGCTACAACAAACAAGTACAAAAGAAGATTGTGTTTCTTCCATACCGGGAGCAAACACAGTACACGACATGTTCAATTGGGACCAGAAATATGAAAGCCTTTGCTAACTTTTTCTATAGAAGTAATTTCCTTTTCCATGGTCAATGTGTTTTAAAAGTCCAAGGGGGTTCGTTTGTGACCGATAAAGTTAACCCCGCCAGAGCCGGTGACTCTGGGAGTCGTTGGCGATATTTTTTCTTCAAAATACGCAGAGTTGGATTCCCCATCCAACACGAAGGATAAGTGGATGGGGAATGACATGAGGGAAAGAGTCAGTCTTATTGTTAGGGAGACCGAGAAAGCGCCGATGGGAAGAATTATAAACACTTTTTAACTGAATGCTGGGAGATCAGGAGGGCGAGTGGAGGGGGGAGGAGGGGGAGTAGCCCGGCGTGGAAGTGGGTTGATGTAGGCCTCCTCGTCAGAGCACCGCGACAAATCAGCGGAAGGCCAAACAATTATTATTATTAGTAGTAGTTGAATACATTTTGTTCCCAAGAAATTCTTTCATTGATTTTATATTTTGAAATCTTACCAAGTAGCATGAGGTGAAACCCCCTCCCACACTCTTAGTATAGCTTGACTTCGCGACTGGTGGCTTATATATCAAAGGGATAATAATGACACACATCGAACAGGCTCATCGGTTATCAGCCCCCATTGCAAAACTATAACCTTTGGCATCCTATAATGTATAGTCACAATTGTACAGGCCTTAAAATATCCTAACTCTCGGGAATCGGCTTCACCTTTGACTCTCGCAATCCCCTGATGCCACAATTAATTTTCAGTTCTTACATAATTTAGAAACTGAAGAGTATTGTTACATCCCTATGGGTGCAACCAGGGGCCAATACTGTAAAACTTTTACAATTGTATTTTCTAGAAATGTATTGTCTAGTTATAACTTTAAATGCGTTGAAATGAACCATCAGAATTTTAAAAAATATGGCAATTTGCCAGTTGGCAAATTGCCATATCTTTTAAAATTCTAATAATTCATTTTAGTTAATTATATTAATAGGTTGAAAATACAGTTCTTGAAAATACAATTATAAAAGTTTTATAGTATTGGCCCCTGTACATATATTCGATAGCAAAAAGACAAATCCTGCGTTTATAAATTTTAACACTTTGGGGTCAATTTCTGTTGGTTTCCTCTCTTAGATGTGCATGTGGAATGCTTTAATTGAAATGAATCATTGTTTTAAAGACAGGGCAATGTTACCGATAAATGACACCGTTCTTTTGAAATGCTAATACATATATAATAATTCACCTAATAATTCAATTTAGTCATTTATATTGACAGATAGAAAATACAATCCCACAAAATGCAATTCTAAAATATTTTCAGCCCTGTCCCCGTTATAAAAGTGTTAACACATCCGCTAATGGTGTAAGGAAACGCCATATATTTCATTTCGTCTGTGCAGCAAAGCTAGAAGAGAATGGTGCTAATTGCTAAATATAAATTATTACCAAATGATGTAGTAACTTCCGTTCTCAAATTTCATGAATTCACTTGTATCTTTTTTTTATATTCTGTAACATGTGCTGTATATGATCGAAATGTCCGGAATGAAACATTTGAACGAAAATTCTAGTATTTATCAAATTCCGTTGTAGAAGCCATTAGAGAAACCATGCATAACCAAACTTATCCCAACTGCCGTGATCAAACAGCTTGTGAAAACACGTGCACCTTGGGGTGCGGCTCTTCAATGGACCTCATTAACTTCGAAAACTGCCTTATAACAACACTTCACGTGGGTAAGACTTCTGATCTACGACATAATCTTTTTTTAAATACAGCATTAAATGGGATTTACGAACAGGGATTAAGTGAACATATAACCTTTAAGAAAAAGTTGAGAAAATTTCTTTCTATAAAGTCTGAAGAAACAATGTAAATTAAGGCACATTGAAAAAGGAAGGGATTGAATATAACTGTAATGAATTCTTAATTTCAAAGTAGATTTAATAGCTTACATAAACATGTATTAACAAAATAAACTGACTTTCAACCAACAAACCCCTCAGTTCTGAATACAAATTCGCCAACATAATTTTTGTTTAACAACAAACTGTCTTACATAATTTACCACACCAGAGGAGAATTGATGTAATTTTTGGGTCCGATTTACAAGCTTACTAAGAACGCCAGCTGTAAAAGCTAGTATCTTGTTTTCAGAAGTTTATTACTTACGAAAACGAATATATTTCACACACTGTTGTCAGAGAGAGAGAGAGAGAGAGAGAGAGAGAGAGAGAGAGAGAGAGAGATTTTCTATTTTCGCATCTTTTTGTTTTTTTTTTCTCTATAATGATCTTCAACCTGGTACTGTAACAATCGGAAAAAGTTTTAACCCTTTATCCAACGTAACGGCCAAAACCGGCCAGCGCTATTCACAAAATTCACCATTCAATTTTCATTAGTTTTTGTCTCAAAACCATAGCTTATGACACCTCATTGGAACGAGCTCGTTGAGCTCGTTCCAATGAGGGGTCATAAGCTATGGTTTTGACCCAAAAAACCAAAAAATTAGTTATTTAATAATTTTATTTGCAAGTGTCGTCTGCTTTTCGTGTTAGATAAAGGGTTAAAAGCAACATTCAATTTTTTTCCTCATTTTTCATTTACTGGTACCCTGCCTGAAATTTTTATTCGTTGAAATCTCTCAGAGCATTCTACGAATCAATGACGGGAGCTATAATCAACCCCGGGAGCTCTTTTGTGGTAAAGGTGAAAGATAAGAAAGCAACGTTACTGCAGTTATTACACGACGCAATTCGCCTACTACTCTGTGACAATGGCGACGATGGCCCTTTTCAAGGAGGTACCGAGACATTTCTAAAAGACAATAGTGATGCAAAGCATCGCCCCGTGGTATTTCGGGCACCCTGCGATGGTTTACACTGCTTGCTCCTGTCACAAATTACCTTCCCCCACGTCCACCTAATGTGGATTTTCTCTAAGTTCTTAACTCAGAAAATGTGTTGAAAAATGGATCTCTCGAAAGGGTGCTCTGCTTGGATCAAATTGGGGAAAGTTGTTAACAATAGGCTACTTTATTTCAACGTTGTGGGTAACACAATTGCAGGACAATCATAAAACATTTATAGTGTGTGAAAATGGATTCAGCAGCAAGTATAGTGTAGCTGTTTTCAGAATGGATGAGTCATGGTTTAAATAAAAATTGGCCAGAACTAAAACTTTCCATTAAATACATTTATTATGGAGTGGTGCTCCATCGGCCCCTCCTATATCTTGGACATTGCTGTGTATTCGAATGTTTAACTACAGTTTTTCTGAATATTAACAATAAATGAAAGTTACTCACGGGAATGTCTCAAGAAGTCGAAAAGGTTCAACTGTATGCCTTTTACAATAGATACTCTTCAAGAAAGTTTGAGATTTTTTTTCTTTGAAATTGACGCTTCGTCTTGGGAAGACTAAAAATTATAAACTTTGCTTTGCCGGTGTATTCCTGAATTGGTGCAGAACAAGTCGAGGCAGCATTATATTACTTGGGGTAATCAGAAGGCATAATAAGACAATCATTAGCCGCTTAGGTGACACGGGGACAATTTGCAGCTCAACCTGTCACGCCATCAACGTTGGCACAATGCTTCCTTGATACGGAATACGAGCCGGGCGACGTAATTTGATAGCATTCAATAATACAATACATACTAATCGCAGTCATACACACGACGCTTGTCAACTGCAGGGGCTAATTACTAATTAATCTAAAATCTTAATATATCACTTAGTCAGCAAAAGTTATCCTACATAGGCGAGAGGTTCCAGTCCTTGCATAATTACAACACTGTGAGGCAATGAACGCCAAGAAGGCAAATTAATGACTGGATTGGCGAACGATCACAAAAAGGCTCCTCAGATTATTTTCAAAGAAATGGTAACAAAATGAAAGATAAAAGAGTTGAAGGCAGCTCTCATCTACACAGCAAAACTTATATTGGCAATCGCTGTCGGTATTTCTACAGTAAAATGGTACCGAGAAAAAACATATTAAGCTGCTTTTCGCGATGCCTATCCATATTTTGTACCATCTTGGAGCAAAACCAAATTAATATTTGGTATCTCTGCATTGTACGAGAAGGCTGTTGATTTGTCATATAGAGTAAACTAATCAAGATCTTTAACCACAAGCCGTGTGACTGCAGGCTAAAGATATTAATTTGTCTACTTTAGGCCCCACAAAGTAGATCTATTTCTCGGGTCATTTTTTTAAAAATTACATTTGGACGGGGGATTTTTTATTTTTGTAATTATTATTTTGCCATCAAAAGTTCCCATTTTTGGTTTGTTTTATGATTTAGGCCTCATAATCAAGAAAATAGCTTTGGTGGTGGTGTATTTCGTCCCTTTAGTGCAACAAGGCTTTGCAATGCTAAAGCATTGCAAAGCCTTGTTTCACCCAAGAGACAAATTTATAAATTTTATCAACTTGGGGAGAATATCCGACATAAACCATTGCATTGGTTATAAAAAGAGAGCATGCGGCAGCCAAAAGGACCATGCGGGAGGACCTGAGAAACCGATTTTTAACTTTTCAGACCTTAAAAACTGACTCTTCTAAAACAAGGCAACTTTCGACATGTACGATGCCATTTTGAAAAGGCTGGAATTGAAAGGTTGAATGCGTTCGTTCTGAAACAAACTTGTTCCACTGTGTGCTCCTGTCTAAGTTTTCAGATGATCATACTTCCAGTAACAACAATCATTATCATAATATTTATGTCAGAAGTAGTGGCAACTGTTTACCAGTACTTCTACCGCAATGTTAACACTAAGTTTTTTACAGTGTAACGCCATTCAAAAAAAAGCCACGGCAGCTCCACTCTCTCAGTTAAAATACAATTGCTTTTGTTTGTTTAATACTACTATTAGATTCATTTCTATTGTACGAGCACTTCCTCACCAATTGTTTTTTTTTTTTGTTACGATTTGTTGGAGAGTGCCGGTAGCACTCTCCAACAAATCATAACAAAACAACCCCCCATTAACAAAATGTTGTTCGTCTCAGAATTCGACGCACACTCGGAGATAATGAAACATCTATCGCTATCCCGACTTTTTTCAAATGGACACACTTTTCAAATGAGCATATATTTGGGATTTTAGCACTGTCGCAGTTTAATAGTATGGTCTTGCGGACAAATGAAAGTACTTGAGATCAGTACAGTAAATTGAAATATATTAAATCTACTATCAAACTAAGTCACCCTCTGAAAATGCGAATGCAAATGTTATTTTAATATTACGGATAATGTTTCAAAGTGGCACGCTAAGTATTAAACTCTGACTTGTGACAAACATCATTCGGAATTCTGATGTTAACAACATTACTCGGAAAATAGATTAGTATTTTGAAACTTATATTTACGTATAAAAGATATTTCTGTTATAATTTTGGCGAAGTTGATACTCAAATACATTTTTTTATATCAGAAAAATAAATTGATATGTATATAAAATATAGAGATGTATTATAAAAATAAATATATATATAATTTGTTTACTAGGCTCCGGTGGGTCACTGGGCCGTGGAAAGGAAACAGTGCTACTGATAACAGTAAAAACAAGTACACCCTTAATTTAATTATCTCACGCTTATTAACACAGCAATCAACAAGAGGTGAGGGATAGTCACTGTTTATCATTTTCTTGGCACTGATGGCGATCGACTTATTGCGTCTAACTGTGAAAATAATCAACGGAGATAATGGACTTTAAATGTAATTTATCAGTTTACTCTGAAAAAGAGGGATTCCTGAAAGTTTATCTTAGTAATCAATTCTGACGACTTCATCCACGGTTTCATAAATGTGAAATGAGATCGAAGTATAACCATTATATATTATATTTTTAAAATCCAAGCTGTCTCTTCATTTCGATCTCATTGGGACGCACTGAATGACACTTTTTTTTCTTCTTTTAAATTAATTTTATTCCATCATTTTTTGCCTTCTGTAAAGGCATCAGCACATCAGCAGTGGAGCTATTTGCCGAGATCGTATTTCAGCGGCAGACGTTCTAAGGGAGATAACAACGCCACTTAATGTTTGAATAGGATAGCAACTGGGGCACTTAAAACATAACACGTCGAGTACAGGAGAGAGTGAATAACACGCAAGGCTTTTACTTTGTAACACTCGAACCCTTTGCCTTATCCATTCTCTCAGACATTAATATTTTACTAAATGATCAGTCGTCAAAATAATATTTTAACTATTTTCTGTGTTCATGTTTAGAGAGGACACGCAAGATCTATGAACTTTTCAGTAAAAGCTGTTGTGAACAGTGCGCTCTGCCGCCGAGAGTAAAGAACGAACACCAGAGAAATGTGTTGATCGCCTACCACTTTACTGCTTGTTCAAAGCGCAAAACTATCGATAAGTAGGGGTTGTTGGGGAGGGTTGGGGATGAAGGTCCTCCCGGAGAGTATTTTTTTTAAAAATGTGTTCCAAGCATATAGTTCGCCTACATTTTCTTTTTTAGTCCATGTCAAGCTTCGAAATTCATTTCGTTGCGAAATCGTGATTCGGTTCGAGTTTAGCGGATCCGGAAATTTTCGAATCGTCGAAATGTTCTCAAAATTCTACCAAGTGTGTTGTCTATGATATATTGTGATCCCTGATCATGTCGTCGATTAACACATAAAACGTTTAGTGGTGTAAATTATGTTGTACAATGGATAAAACTAAAAGGTGTTTTGATTCTCAGGTAATCTCTCAGTTAATTTAAACACCCTCATTGGACATTTTTATTGCCTTTCAGTGTCTTCCAGTATTAGTACAAACTCAAGGAGATCTGAAACTTTTTACATTTTTTGATTGATGCGTACTTACTTAGTTGCGTCTGCAGTATGTTTGCCTTGTTGCAATTTATGGGAGAGTGCCTATAGGCACTCTCCCATAAATTGTAACGAGGCAAATCCCCATAGATTAAATACTATTACTCCAAAGATAATATGAAGAGCATCGAAAGAATATGAAGCCTTTGAATTGCAGTACCTACAGTTTGTTTTTGGAGGATTGTTTTATCTTTTCAAACTAAAAATAAATTTATTTGTATAAATATTCACTTTCTTCTATATCTCTGTGTGTAAAAAGACAGCCGAAATTCTCTCCAAGTTTGCTCACTTTTTGCAAACGAAAAAGAGAAATTAAAAATACCCCCCTCACTGATTTGAAAAACAAATAGCCTGAGAATCAATTAATTTATTTTGTGTGGCCTAAAGGTAAACTTTTTTTCACATAAGGAAAAATTGAAAAATTATACAAAACATTCAACTCTTAACCCGCTGAGGATTTTTAAAATATATTTTTCATTAAATCTAGTCAGACTGGTGTGAAGCAGCCATGACAAGATTTGATGAAAAAATCATGAAAATTTGACTTACGCAATCACTTGTCAAAAGGTCTGCACAATTTACATGGGAAATGAAATTTTGTTAAATGTGTTAAAAAATGTTTACTTATTTTTGCGACAAGAGATTTTCTGCCGTGGACAGGAATGTCCGCAAGCAGCATACAAGGAGTCAAGGCATGTAAGGGTCTCGCGTTCAGGGAGCATGTGTTTTTTGAATGTACAGGAGCCTGATCAGTAATGGAGCTAATCGTAATACCTCAATCATCTACCAGCGTAGGAGGACCGTCCTAAAAGTCTTACCACGGCATAAAGGCGTACTGCATCAGTGGCTATAGTGGCGGTCCCGTGATCGTTCGATTGACCAATCGACACTTTTTGAGGAAGCATATATTACAGGTCCTCTCCGTTGTTCTGGCTGACTCTTCCCGTCTAGGCGGTAATGACTAGGCACTATGAGTGAATAACATGCGATGCTCTAAACTAATAATTACGAATTTTTTTCACAGTTCTGACGTCGTGTGATGCATCTGATTTGAGCCTCGATGTCGACGAAAATGGAGTCCGAGGTCCAAAATGAAACATACGATCACTGAACAGAGTCGTGGCGTAACGATTTGTTCCGTCAAAATTATCATCACTTATTTTATGATTCAGTTTGAATATCGGTCTCAGTGCAGTTCACCTGGAGAATTTCAATCGGCAGATTTTCCGGTTTTAAAATCATTAAATGGTTTCTAGACTTCAGTCTGAAGGCCAAGATTCAATCTAATTTTACAGCTTTTTCGACTGAGGCTCCCATATGTCCACCTTTGGAAGTTTGCTGCAAACATTGTGAGTTGTGTGTGTGTGTGTGTGTGAGAGAGAGAGAGAGAGAGAGAGAGAGAGAGAGAGAGAGAGAGAGAGAGAGAGAGAGAGAGAGGAGGGGGGGGGGGGGGCGGGCTTCTGTGAATGTGCGTGTGTGGGGGTAGATGGGGTTTACGTCCGCTACACACTAGTCACATTTTTGTGTATAATATTTTATAATATGATTACTCCCGGATTGCTTTTGTAGCAGTATCCATATCGTCCCTTGGCTTCAAAATGTCTTAGCAACGCCGCTCGCGCCTTCATGCATTCAATGGACGATATGTTTATGTCTTCCACTCTTATATGTGGCACGTGTGGCCCACGGCGATGCTTTGTATTATTCGTTCGTATCGAAATTTTAAGGTCTCGGCCCTCCATCTGTATCATATCTTTCAAACTAATGTCTATTTTTATTTATTGTTTACTTTACGCGTGCCATGCCTGTTTATTCGAGGAAGGGCAGTAAAGTTTGTCTTATCTAATCTTATCGTGAGAGCGGATACCGCCACCTCCTTACCTCAAGTTAAAAAAACTAAAAAAATTGATATTCGAAAAGTGTAATCTGTGTGAATCAGATTGTTAACTGACAATTATTCTTGACGTGAATGGACAATATTTTATACTCGTGTAAGGACAATCGACACTTTCTGACAAACTCTTTAGTGGAAAAAGGTAACAAACTCTATCCACATCAATGGCATTTGCCTTAGAGCTGAAGCGGTTAACCGATTAATCGATTAACCAATGATCAACGTCTTGATCGATCAAAAATTGATCGATTAACCGTTACTTTTGAACTACTGTATTTTCTAGGTTAACAAAGGAACAAACTTGCTCCAAAACGGGCAAACGTTGTCACACTGACTCACATAAATTATATGAGGCAGAGTAAAGGATGCAAGTTACGCGATGACATACTTGTTCACTTGCATGATCATTATACTGTTCAGTAGCTGGAACTGGTCACTCTTAAGTTAACATTTACCCAATGCGGGTAGCAGACGACACTTGCAAAATAGATTCTTAAATTACTAAAAATTTTCAATTTTTGTCCCCAAAACATTGAGCTCGTTCCAATGAGGGATCATAAGCTATGTTTTTGAGAACAAAAATTGAAAACATAATAAAATCTGAATGGAGACTTTTATATTTAGAGCTGGCCGGTTTTGTCCTTTCCTTGGGTAAAGGGTTAATGCTATAAATCATCAACAGTACGGCAATTATTCAGCTACCTGTAAGGGCAAGTGATTAATCGATTAATCAAGGTTTATCCATGTGATTAATCGAACAAGAAAACCCCTTAACCGTTTCAGCTCTAATTTTCCTTCTTAGAGTTTCAAATCACTGCCATAATACTAACATTCCAACTGTGGAAGAATATTTCGGTACACCATTCACATGGATACTATTTTCACAAGGACACTCAGCCTTAAGATCAGTTGCGCAGATAGCTTATTCTGGAAGGTGGTGATGGTGAGAGAGAGGTGCAAGACCATAAAATATCGGACAGGAACTGGCAATGCAAAGTCTCGTCGCGCCCATAGGTGGCACGCGGCGATGCTTTGCATTGCCAGTTCCTATCGCAGAGGTTATTGTTTCGGCCGCATATTGATGCAGGTCCTAAACAAAACTGATTTTTTCTCCCTTCGTGGTGGGTGTGGGGGGTTTTGTGTATATACACGTTTCTGTAAATATCATTATATCTTAACCCTTTATCCAACGTAACGACCAAAACCGGCCAGCGCTATTCACAAAAATCGCCAATTAATTCTCATTATTTTTTCATTTTTTGTCTCAAAAACATAGGTTATGATCCCTCTTTGGAACGAGCTCGTTCCAAAGAGGGGTAATAACCTATGTTTTTGAGACAAAAAATGAAAAAAATTAGTTATTCAAGAATTTTGTTTGCATGTGTCGTCTTCTTTTCATGTTGGGTAAAGGGTTAATGCATTTTAGCATATGACATTAAGTGTCCCATAAGCCTACATTGGTTGGGTTTCATACCTTTCACACTGTCAATTTCTCATTCTATAACATCCGATGTGTGACATGTCAGTAATATAATTTACTTACTTACTACCACTTGGGAGCGCGGTGGCTCAGTAGGTAGAGGCGCAGGCTACAAGCCGAGAGGTCCTCGGTTCGAATCCCACCTGCGGAAACCGCGTTGTGTCCTTGGGCAAGACACTTCATCTCCATTGTCCGCGTGGGGGCACGGTGGCTTTGTGTACTTGTCTTCAACCAATGCTCACCCTGCTTGTGTGGAGTTAGTATGTTGGGGAGCTGACAGTTGCTCGCCGTTTCTCGGCGGTTCTCTCCGGGTACTCCGGCTTCCTCCACCCGTAAAACTGTCACGGTTATGATTAGCCATTGTGCATAAATATGTGACCTTAAGCACCAATAAATAAAATAAATAAATACTACCACTTAATAAGAAAACGTGGTTCCCCATATTAAAAGAGGTTGTATTCCATTTTAATTTGGAAATATTTTTTTTAAAATGCACATGTCTAAAATATCCAATTTAATTGACGTTAATCGATTAGATAACGTGCAACGCTTTGTCCCCGTGTGACAGGAATGGAAGTCCGTAGAAAAATTAGTCCCTCGCGGAATTATAGTCCTAGGTCTAACATTTCTAGGAATAGTAGTCCGGAAAATTAGTCCCTCTGGACTATTATTCCGCGGAATTATAGTTCTAGGTCTAACATTTCTAGGAATAGTAGTCCGCCGGACTACTATTCCTAGAAATGTTAGACCTAGGACTATAATTCCGCGGAATAATAGTCCAGAGGGACTAACGTTCCTACGGACTTCAATTCCTGTCACACCGGACCCAAATTCCAGAACCTTTGAGACTGTCCACAGAGCCCGGTTGTTTCAGCCTTAAAGTTCGAAAGGCATTTTCTCATACTGATCAAACTTGTTTCAAAATGTCTCATCTTCAAACAGATGAAAAAAAGAAGAACAACCAAAATGAAACCAGAATCGAAAAGATAAAACAAAATCTGAAAATAATCGGTTATTTTGACACCTCTCCTCTCTTTATCTGTGTTATATTACGTATGAATACATCGCACATGACATGACACTGTTTCGCCTTTGGTTATATCCCGTGTAGTATTTCTAAGGTCGATTTTAAACGTGAACAGGTTAATTGCTGGCAGATTGGGAAATAACTAAAATATGCACCTGACAAAGTGAATGGAATCTGACCCCACAACTCATGGCCGATTATAGTGAGAAGTCAGAACGTAAGTCGTTTTGCTAGAAGAAAAGCCACAAACAATAAACGGATACAAGATTATAGAGTATCATATTTTTTTGTAACCATGTCATGGCATGACATTCTTGCTTCGTAGACGTCTAAAATAAAATGTTTTTCGATAAACACGCTGGTACAGTTCTGTGATCACGAAAGCGGACAGAGAATTTCGACCGGATCGCGACTGAGTTTAGATCCTGTCGAAATTATCTTAACGCTTTTCCTTCCACGTCACTGTAGAATTTCCCACTGTCGGAAAATACACGCGAGAAAATTGACTCTGGAATGCTATTTTCTTGTTTTTCGTGATTCCGTCTTGATTTTGCAATTTTTCATGACATCTCCACCCATGATGTGTAAATGTATCGCGACCTGCTATCGATCAGATCGAGAAAAATGTACTTACAGCTAACGATAACAACAGTTTTCCAGTTAGTTTAACTCAAGTCCATTTCTGAATAAGTCGAAAAGCCTGACACGGCCCTTGAAATGGAGGGCGGGGGAGCAGAAACCATATCATGTGACCCGTCATTAGAACGAGCTGGACGAGCTCGTTCCAATGAGGGGTCACGTGATACGTTTTTGTTGAAATTTTTTTCAAAATTTTTTTTCTTCAAATGCTCAATTTGTATATTTCTTGGAAGATGCGGTTGAGTTGTTGGGTAAAGACTAAAAGGATTAATATGGTTCTGCAAATCGGAAACTCCTGGAGCCAATACTATAAAACTTTTACAATTGTATTTTCCAGAATTATATTTTCTACCTAGTAATATAACTGACTAAAATGAATCATTAGCATTTTAAAAGATATTTTAAAAGATATGGCAATATTGCCATATCTTTGAAAATGTTAATGATTCAATTTAACCCTTTTAAAGTCACAACTAGAAAACACAATTCTAGAAAATACAATTGTAAAAGTTTTATAGTATTGACCCCTGGTTTGAATCGAATGACGAAGACTCAAATCAAGTTAGGCATTCGAAGTCAACCTGAATATTGAATCAATTCGAAAAGCTCTGTTTATTAGTGCTTCCAGAGACTGGAGTGATACAAATGTTATTCGATAACCCTTCCGAAAACAGTATCCTACATGTACGCAGTCAAGTTATTTTCGATGTTCAACTTGGTTTCCTGCACCGATAAAATGATCTTTGCGACGACCACCATGGAAATAATATGCTAACAAGTCGATTTTAAAACCGTCAGTGTGGAATGTTTAAAACAAAAGTGTACACCATTGCTACTTAAGTAACAACGGTAGTACACATCTGCTGTAGACATTCTACTCTCGTGTTAATTTAAGTAATTCATTAAATACCAATAATCGAACCTAAGATTCAGCCCCCTCCACATTCAAAATCGTTCCGCTCGGACCCTGTTTTTTCGGACATTAACGGTATGCCGAAAAAAGAAATACATAAAATTCAGTGACGCGCACATTGTATCTGCTCGACTTTCTTAGTAATCTGAATAATACCGACCACTGTTATCTTTTGTTATGATAAAGAATTTTACATGATTTACAGGTCACCGTACAAGCGCAAACTCATAAACTGCGGCTAATAGCACCATCATATCAGCTCAATATCCGTTTGTAAACACACTCAAGATGGTTGGAAGTTTCCTGTTGGCGATATCACCACACCCCTAAAACTCACCCTGCCTCAAATTTCTATTCTTCTTATTTTTGGCGTAAGAGTAGGTTGCAGTTCGGCATGCGAATTTTCCTTGTCTGTAAAAGACCTTCTATATTTTGTGGTGAGCCGTCAACTACGAAAATGGTTGTCTGTTCTTGTATCACGACAGCCTTGTTAAACATTTCCAAAATAAAAATAGTTTCTTTTGAAAATTGTCCCACATTTAATTTAGGATACAAGCTGCAACACCAATCGAAAAAAGGTTTACAGTGGTGATAAGGACGTTTCGATTTTTTTTCAGATTGTCAATAGATTTGCTACATGCGTTGTTTATGTCACATGTTGACCATTCCATTAGCCCTGACGGGGGCACCCCATGCCATTTTTGAATATTTCTGTCAAATGCTTATATATAGACCACCAGTCTAACTTTTTAAGGAATTCGACGCTGTTATAGCCTGGAACCGTTCTGGTCCTTAAATAGTCAATTGCCTTTGTTCAGATTCACTCGTCTGGAATATTCCAGTTGGTCGGAAAAGCGATCGCTTTTCCGACCAACTGACATATTCCAAACCACTGAATCCAAAAATATAACAAACACCCATCTGCTTTGAGTCAACGGAAGAAACGCTGCTCAATCGAGACTTCATTTGACCGAAGTTTTTATGACATTACCGTTAGGAATGAATACGCACCACAGTCGTAGTTTGATGATAACGCCGCGTAGTTCCACCAATTCTGTGTGAATATATTGATGGTTTCAATATGAATTAGATACTTAGTGACTGGAATATCTATAACTGCAGTACGAAAGAATATCTGTATATATATATATGTGAGTGAAGAAACACCACATTAAATCAGCGGTAGTTTCCGCACAAACTCCACGAGAAATGGATAAACAAATGACCCACAACAGCATCAAATTTCTTACAAAATTAGACTGGTGGCCTGAGAGCTTGGCTTATATAGTGCCAGATTAATTCAGACCTTACATATCAGTTCTTTGTGGGAAAATTAACCGTTTACTTAACACATCCCCCATGAGAGCCCCGGAAAGTATAGCTATGCTTGTTTATCCCTATAGATCAGTTCCAGTTCACTGGTAGAATAGGGCCCAGTAAGCAAAACATGAGGTGATAGCCTACTACAATGTGAAACATGATTACAAATGATCAACTCAACACAGCCTTATACTCATATTACAGTCGCGATATAGCTGTTGATGCGAAAAGTGATGTTAAACCCCTAGATAAATACGTAACAAGACTTTGATAACTTTATTTTTTGTCCAAACCATTGCCTGTGCCGCCTCATGGGGGCGAGCTTGAGGATTAGGATGTACAAAGCCACCGTTTGTTAGAAAAACTTCCTCTACCTATCCATTTACAAAAATTTGCGTATGGATGTGTTTTGCAGTGAATAATATTTAAGTTGCAGAAAATATTATGTTCGGCCTACAATAACTGGGACCTTCAGGTCAAGTCCACTATGCCTAGCTGGTAATCTCACACAGATTGTTTTAACTGTGAAATAGGTAGGGCCTCTGTTTCCTTTCGCTTTCATCATTCGACCCAAGCTTTCACGCCATCAGTCTTAATTCCGGAACGATTGCGATGTTGTTATAGCCCGGAACAAGTCCAGCCCTTAAATAGTCCATCGTCTGTGTTTTAGTGTTCAACCGATTACCAGTAATGATAGCTGACCGATTACCGGTTATTTGGCTCAGATCGGCCGACTCTGATGCCTATTCCGATTGTAATACCGTTCATAACTAGACAAGTCGCGGCTCGATAGAACTACATTAAACTGAACATTTTTCACAGTGTAAAACTTCGTTGACTGGGGTTGCTGTAAAATTACCAGTCGCGCACACTTGGGCAGTAAACATGGATCTCAGAGCCACGTTTACCACCCAAGTGCGTGCGAGTGGTATAAATTTACTGCGAACTGAGTCAATGGAGTGCAACCTACACTTTTCCGGCATGAACTGGCGATTGCAGCAAGTACTCTCAATTGTAAGCTTTACGTGTCGTTTTACTTGTATATGCCGTAAAAGTGCCTCTAGAGAGACTGAGAATACACTTTGTGGTTGTTTCTCAACTTTATTGAATGGTATCATTGACATCATTTTACATTAACAATTGAACAATTGCAGAAGATAATAAAATGCGGTTAATGAATCATCACAAAATGCTTGGCAACAATCGGTTGAGCCGATGTTCCAGGAGCCGATGCCATTGTCATCCGATTGTCCACAATCGACCGATTGTGATGGCCGATGTGACAGGAATGATAGTCCGTAGGAAAATTAGTCCCTCTGGACTATTATTCCGCTGAATTATAGTCCTAGGTCTAACATTTCTAGGAATAGTAGTCCGCCGGACTACTACTCCTAGAAATGTTAGACCTAGGACTATAATACCGCGGAATAATAGTCCAGAGGGACTAACGTTCCTACGGACTATCATTCCTGTCACACCGGTTCCGACCATCGGTTGAACACTACTGTGTTTATGTTCACTCGTCTTGAATATTTAGTTTGGTTAAAAAGCGAACTTACGGTTCGCTCTTCCATCCAACTGATATGGTCTATAGGCGATTGAATCTACAAACACCATAGTATTAATTTTCTTTGAATCAACACCAGAAATGTTGCTCAACCTCGACTTTATTTGACCGACTCTTTGATAATATTACCATTAGAAATGAAGACTCGTCACTGTCGCTGTTTTATGATTACGCCGCATGGTCCCTGTAATTGAGATAATATCGTAATGCATTGTTTAAAGGTGACTGAAATACTTCTTGACTGAATATCCTTAACTGGAGCACGACACAATATCTGTATACATCTAAGAGTGAAGGAACATCACATAACATCAACGGTAGACTGTGGGCAAACTCTACGAAAAGTGGGTAAACAAATAGCCCATAACCGCGTCGAATTCCTTACAAAATTTGACTGGTGCCTGGGAGCTCGATTTTAACCTTCATTATTTTGTACTCTACACTCCCACTGCCACTGCGCGTAAAACAACTGATTAATTGATTCCCAACACGTACGACTAATATGATAAATTTTTGAAGCAGTTTGCCCACATGATGTTTAGTTTAAACTTTATTTCAAGCCCAGCCCCAGCTAGATATGTACATGATATACATAGTTGTGGATTCGACAGTAAGCTTGTAACAGCGTCGGTTCCACGGCCCTATATCTTGACACAAATTAATATTAACAGTAATAACATGCAATGGGTCAATATAAGCAATATTTCTGGGATTTATGTTGGTGATGTAAGCTACTGTTATATATTCTTGAGCTTAACCTTCTGTACATCGATGTCGAAATGTCAAAATTTCAAGCTTCAAATTTTTCACACAATGCAACTAAGAATTTAAGCAATTCAGTCTTGTTTGACAGAGCTCATTGAGCTCTGTCAAACAAGATTGAATTGGTTAAATTTCTAATTGTTTGATGGGAAAAATGTTCTATTTCAAATTTCGGTATTTCGACATCAGTGTTCAGAGAGTTGAAGAAAAGCTTGATTGTCCACTCGCTTTGATTGTTGCATGGTTTGTCTTTAAAAGTAAAGACAAACCTTAAACATTCACGGCAAGTGAACAATTTAAATTTCTGATATCATAGCTTGTTGCCCATCATTAGGATGTAAGGGTGTAATTCTTTGAGACTCTTTGGAGCTTAAGATTTTTGCTTCTCCACCAACCTAATTTATTTATTTATTAAGGTTTAACGACACTTTAACAGTCAATGTTATATCTTGTCGGGTGATAGTTTTGCGGGTGGAGGAAGCCAGAGTACCCGGAGAGAACCACCGAGCAAGGACGAACAGCTACCAGCTCCCCAACATTGTAACTCCGCACTGCAGCACAGGCAGGGTTAGATTGGTTGAAGACATGTGTACCATCGACGTGCAGTACGCCTTAGTACACGGAGTCATCGTGCACCATGTGGACAATCGGGGTTAAGTGCCTTGCCCAAGGACACAACGCAGTCATGGCATGCCTTAATGATGCAGTTGGAATATTACCCTGTAAGGATTATTTGTCATCGTCGACATTGCTTGGAAACCTTAAATTTGTGTCTAACAGTGGTGGGGAATTGTGATATTGGAATTAACAAGGCCGGTGGCATAAGTATGGGTGTTATTAACTGATAGGGTGATGGAAGCCCATATTTGGGCTTTAATCTGAAGTGCAGGTAGTCCATCTTAAAGACTTTATATTCAGTGGATGCACTTCACATTATCCTTGAAGTGAAATTATTCAGTCTTTAAGGATTTGGCTTGTCACAATTTATGGGAGAGTGCCTATGCACTCTCCCATAAATTTTAACAAGGCAAAGATAGGTCAACAAATTTTGATGACCAAAAATAATTTAGCACTCTACCAGTTAATGTTAATGTAGAGGAAGTTACACTCAGTCTTTTATTTCTACATTATTTATGTATGATTTCCACCTAAACTATACGTTTTGTGAGACAATAAAGATGACTGATACCAAGCTATATTCCTATGATAAAGATTCGAGAGGAAACGAAACGGGAAACCGATTTCGAATCGAATCGAATCGAATATCTAAATAAGATTCGAAATCGAATCGACTCTCGAAGCTTCGCAGGGCCTTAGGTAAGAATATGTATCGCCTATAGTTGAAGTGCCAGGGTCTTCCCCCTGCGGAAGGGGGGGGGGGGGGTGACCATTTATGCCACTTGAAGCACCCTCAATACCTTTTGAAGGCATAAATGTCCTACAAGTGAAGGAATAACTGCAGCAAAATGACCCCAATATTATCAGTGTGAGAGTACTTAAAACCAGTTTTAAGGTTTTCGTGTATGAATGTATATAAGGTTGACATTTCTCAGGAAAAAATATGTGTGTGTGGGGGTGGGGGTATGGGTTGCCATCCCCCACCTTGGCTACGTCGCAGATCAGTTGCATTTTTTTTAGTACTTAATGCGATGCATACGATGTCAGGAAACGTTTGGACCGGTAAACATATAGTTCAACAGTTAGAATATGCGCCACACGTTTTCTTTCAACAACGCTCTTTTTACTGTCCGGCTGGTCATTTGTTTAATTTATTTCGGGTTATTTTATGAAAAACAATAACGATGTTCTTCTCGTTACACGGATCTGGAAACAAAAAACAATGAATCTAAATTGGTTTGTTTAGCTTTTTAGTCTCGAAATACTACCAACAATCAATCATTTGTGATAGACATACATCTTGTAAATAATGACTTTGGTCGTGCACTTCAAGATTCCACCAACTGATGAAGTTGCAAAAGTTCTGGTTGGTGGGGTCTTGATATTAACTTTGTTAAAAATGTCATGCAACCAAGCCTGACAACTGTAGTTTTGACGAAAAATACAGGCTAAGTATTAATGAGGTTGTGCAGGCAATTCTGAATATGCCTTGATCACAAAATGTAGTGAAAGTTCAAAGAGAAGAGGACCGAAAAAATGGAGAACGCTTCAACGGCACAGGCACTCGACGTATTATCAGATTTTATTAATTTTAATAAAATATATATTATATTATCAATACTAAAAAACACGTGTTTTTTAGTATTGATAATATAATATATATTTTATTAAAATTGATAAAATCTTGTAATACGTTGAGTGCTTGCAATAGAAAACGAATAAAAGTCTCCAATATTAATTTAACTATTTTCCAAGTCCAGGTCCTGTCTAGCGAACGAGGCTAGAAAAGGCCCTAACCACGAGATCTATTAAATTTATTTATTTATAAACATGTGCACCATCGACGTGCAGTACGCCTTAGTACATGGCGTCATCGTGCCCCCATGTGGACAATCGGGGTTAAGTGCATTGCTCAAGGACACAACGCGGGAGTCCGAATCGATCTCTCAGAAGGTCACCTATCCAAGGACTAACCGGGCACGACATTGCTTAACTTCGGTGATCTGACGAGAACCGGTTACCGCAACGCCACCGCGCCCCCGATTAAATATATATTGAGAAAATTAGAAAGTCCGAAAAAAACAGAAAACAACATAAAACTGAAGTACCAGTACCGAACTCGAGGGAAAAATGTCTTTGTTCGCTACCATTATCTTTGGAAAAACATAACGTGATCATGGTGTATCTGTTTATAATGTGATACAATTCTGGTTGAAGTTTTTTGGTTGTAAATACGAAATGATGAACGATGGTGTCAAATAATCTTCAAAATCTTCAAGAAATATGCTTGAATGATCATATTTTCAATCTGTCTTCACCAAGCAGCGCATGCGAAATTACTACTTTTCCAAAGATGGCGGATGGTCATAGTTACTTTAGTGCCCGATGAATCACAATACTTTGCTCCAATCGAATCAGGCAAAATGTTCGAAAGCGATTCGAATCTCGAATCGAATCCACTTTCCTATTGTTAAGATACTTAGACTGTCTTTCTAATGCTGTCTCCCAATATGTACCCAGTATCAATATGCGAACATGATCAGACTGTTTCATACCATCGAACCGCAAATATAAGTAGATGGATCTATCACTTGCTTATGAAAGGTTGAGCAATTGATCCATATGGCAGTCAAGGGTATTCCGTGTAGAAATTTCGGTATGGACCAGTGTATAGACCCAACGTGCAACGTATTTCATTAATTAGAATCATATAGGACGGGGTCCTGACGCATTGAGATTCAAATTACTTGGACGTTATCGCTTTGAACGTATCACTACCAAAAGAGTTTCGACATTTTCTGTTTTTAATCTTCCGGTGGTAACAACTCACCCCTCAGTTATCTTAGCAACGGGACTAGATTCATACGAGAATCGGCCAGGTTTCACCAAAGAGTACGAAGAAAAAGCCGTGTATCATTCCCTGAGTGGAACAAGACGCCATACGATGGCGCCTCGTTCCACCCAGAGAGCCATTTTTGTGAAAACTAGACGTATTGCTTTTACTTCAAATGACATTTTAGGAATTTTCAAACTAAATCTGTGGTATCTAGTTAAGCTGGGTACGGTCAATCTGGCTCCTCAGAAAACTGCAGTATGAGTTGTTGTCACCTTCAGAAACGCGACAACAAAGAACTGTTTGAAACCCCAAACACCCCGGGATTCGAATTTTGCCGAATAATCGAAATGGTTTCGAATCGAATCAGTGAAAAGAATCAAAACTGAACCGAATGTCGAACGTTCGCCAGGCCCTACATCTCAATTTTTTTCGACTTGAAGTTGTGAACAATCTCTTAATACAAAAATGTTATAATAAGGAGTCAGTGGCAGAAAACCATACCATAAGAAATCTAAATTATCCGTATATCTCAAATGCTCAAGCCCTCTAATCAAACTGCAGTTTCAAGAAATGTTATGAGGTGTCAGACAAAAAAGTATTGGCGACACCAGGTCGGGTTCTGAATACCGCAGGTATGGTGAAAGGTGATAAAAGCTACAAATCAAGTCTCAATTTAAACGGAAAGCACGATAACGGGACTATTTGTGTGTCAACATGCTTCTTCAACAGACCACTGACTGATTTTTACTTACCGATACGGTACAAGTTCCGTCTCACATTCAATGGAACACCACGTCATCTGATTAATTGTCCATCAGAGTGTAATTATATACAAATATACCGCTAAATAACTATCCATTGTATCTATTTGGTATCATATGTTCGAGGGGGTATATTTTCCCCAAACTCTCCACACTTGTTGAAGTGAACACTTTGTACGCACACCTCCGAGAGGTCGATCGATAAGATGTACGACAGAGGTGTAAAAATTATGTTTGCTCGTTGTGTTTGGTCGTCGGAGGCGAACTAATATTGACACTCTACCTAAATTCGAATTCCGCACACAGTCTGCAGGTCACGTGTCTGTTTAATAAAAACAAATTTTGACAGATCTTGCACGCGGAGCTGTACAACTATGAACAGCGAAGAAAAAAGATAAATAAATTCAAACTTTGAAGGTTGGTCTCTCATTGTTTCTTTGTATAGATTGTCCGATCTATATAGCCGAATTTTTAGACGTCCACATGTATCTACAGTGAGCGATGCATGCACAGCGAGCGATGCGAATAATACCATGGGCGGATACGGGGGGGGGGGGGGGGGGGGGTGGATAGGGTGGATTTCCACCCCCCTTTGATATTTGAAAGCGGAGACAACAAGCAATTTTTCAAATTCAACCTGTATTGAAATTATCTTTACACGAGGAATTCTCGCGACTAGACACCATCGTATAAACGATTGGTACAATGTATGGTCTGTACTCTGTACCTCAATGGGGTACAGACTACAGACCATACATTGTACCAATCGTAGTCAACATAAATGTCGATTCATCAACAAAAATAGTCTGATACATGTTATTTGGATGATCAAGTGCAACCTATTTGACTTGAATCATGTTGCGATCCGAAGAAATGTACTGTAAAAATCGGTCATTTACGAAGCATTAAATTGCCTCTAGTACACAAGGAAATGCATCCAGAATGCGTCTCCCGCGATCAAAATTTCAAAAAGTTGCCGGGGGAGGACCCCCGACTCCCCCGTACGGGAGGGGGGATAGCCTCCTATCGAGCTCACCCCCAACTTGCGCTTGCGGCGCTCGGTTTATGGCTCCGCAACTCAATTCCCCCGCCCCCCCCCCCCTTTCCAATCCTGGATCCGCCACTGAATACAGTTGATTTTTCTTTTCATCCTGCAATGCAGAGACCGGACTCGGAACAATGTCAGAAATTTTACTTTGCTGTAAAACTAGGGACCTGCAAATGTCAAATTTAAAGTCGAATCGAGTCTCGAATAGGATTAGACAGAGGACTTCGAATTGAATTGATTTTCGAATCGAATCTCAATGCTTTTCAAGTTGTAGCATTGCACCTTCTTACGGCCGTGAAATATAGGCAATACTGTCAATCTTCAATAAAGTATTGTATTCAATGGCGATTCGTCTGCGCTGTGTCCTTGGGCAAGGAACTTTATCCCGATTGCCCACGTGAGGTCACGGTGGCGCTCTGTACTAAGACGTACTGCACGTCGATGATGCACTTGTCTTCAACCAATGCTAACCCTGCTTGCCCGGAGTTTGTACGTTGGGGAGTCTGGCAGTTGCTCGCCGTTGCTCGGTGGTTCTCTTCGGGTACTCCGGCTTCCTCCACCTGTAAAACAGTCTGATACGAGTTGACCCTGGATATCGAAAGTGTCTTTAAACCCATATAATAAATAAATAAATAAATAAATAAATAAATAAATAAATAATGGCGATTCGTCTGTTTGGGAAAGTCAATTAAAAAAGCGGAATATCACAGAAACAATCAAAAGTAGGTTAGGAAGCGGAACCTCCTTGAATACTTCTTCTAACATCAGGTCTCCTGCGCAGGAGATCTGATGATAGAAGAAGAGTTCAGGAGGAGACACATGCCAGTATTTCGAGAATATCTCGACGATTCGAAAACATCCCTATCACCCCAACTCGAATCGAATCGAATTTCGAAGCTTCAAAGAACTCTATATAAAACAGAGACGGTAATTAATTACACTAACCCTAATGTCCAAGGTGAACTGTATAGGGCCATGCGAATCTCAAATTACGGGGCGGATCGAATCCAGAACCGAACTAGGCAGAGAATTTCGAATCGAACCGCTCTTCATGGTGTAAATATTGCACCTAGTATTGTTTTCAACAGCGACTCGTTTGTTTGGACAAGCCAATCAAAATGCGGAATATTCCAGGACGGAATCAAAGTAGTTTCGGAGGCGGAACCCATTGAACTCTTCTTCGATCACCAGGGATCAATACTATAAAAAGTTTTACAATTGTACTTTCCTGAATTGGATTTTCCACAAGTGAATACAAATAACGGAAATGAATCATTAGCATTTTCAAAGATATGGCAATTTGCCAACTGGCAAATTGCCAAATCTTTTAAAATGCTAATGATTCATTTAAATTAGTTATTTGTATAAATAGAAAATACAATTCTGAAAAATACAACTGTAAAAGTTTTATAGTATTGGCCTCAGATCTCTTGTAAGAAGGTTTAATATTTACAACATGAAGAGCCCTAAGATTCGATTTGAGATTCGATTCGATTCGAAATCATCAGTCGGATCCGATTCGATCCGAAATTTAAGATGTGCAGAGATTATCTAATGGGGATAAACATCAACGGACGAGAGATATTTTTGCTATACTCGTATTTCCAGAGTAGACAAATTTAAGACAAATGGATCAACCACTAAAAATTGAAAAAATATCACTTTCATTTATTATGTATTAAATAAATAACATTCAAATAGAGATTGATTTAACGTTGATCCGAATGACACTTTGGCATAAGTGTATATAATTATTATATTTACGGCATCGGCATGTTCACGATATTGGTTTTTAAATAATAATAGAATGTGTTCCATAAGGTCCAGGTCCAGATAAAGGGACCAAAGTATTAAATGGACAGACGGACATAGGGTTCAACTACTTTTTTAGTGACAAACCGCTTAAATAAATTAAGAATGCAGAGAAAATTTATATAGAAGATCTCTCAAATGAGTCGCAGTGTCATGTCAAATCGTGACGAATTTGAGATTCGTTTTATCACAGAAAAAGATCGCTTATGACCCACTCATTGGAACGAACTCGTCGAAATCGTTCGAATAAGGGGTAAAAAGCAATGTTTTCGAGACATAAAATTAGATCATTTAGTTATTTAGGAGAATATTTTCTACAAATGTCGTCTGCTATTGGTATCAAGCCTGAAAATAAGCAGACTGTCATCTGCAAAATGAGGTCCCCAGAGGGTGAATTTGGTGATGCTACCCTGCAGAGGGTAGCTTCAATAAATTTACCTTCTGTGAACCTCAATCTGAATCAAGGTCTCAAACCTAAACATAAAGAGGTACCCAGAGTATAAATGGGCCCACTGTATGGGATAGCATCAGCAAATTCACCCTCTGGGGACCTTATTCAAATGACAGATTACATATTTCCAGGCTTGGTTGGTACCGGGAAGATGATCATGAAAAATAAGAGAAGACTAATTCAGTTCTACTTCCTTTACCTAACATGAAAAGCAGACGACACTTGCAAACAAAATTCTTGAACAACTCATTTTTTGTCTCGAAAACATAGGTTATGACCCCTCATTGGAACGAGCTCGATGAGCTCGTTCCAAAGAGGGGTCATAACCTATGTGAGACAAAAAAAGAAAAAAATATTTGGCGATTTTTGTGAATAGCGCTGGCCGGTTTTAGCCGTTACGTTGGGTAAAGGGTTAACAAACTCACTCACAACGTTACGACTTCGACGTTGACATATGACGTCATTCCCGTATTAGACTTGTGGGCGATAGTTTCCGTAATGAGCTTTTTGATGGTGATTATGTGATAAATATATATAGGCCTAAAACAAAAACTAAGAAATAGATTACTTAAGCTTTTACCAAGTGTGGCCAGATGGTGCATGAACTGAAAGTTTACTCTCGCTTCCTGTGCTTTGTTTTCAGACATTGTGAAACATCGTCGATTTCGTAGCAATCAATACTCCCCATACTGTGGAGTAGAAATCTACCGCCAAACAAGAAACGTAAACGTTGACTAACTTCACATGACAGACAGACACTACTCCGTTTTCCATAAGTTTTTAGTTAATGTGGACCCCTTGTAATGGTGAACAAAACACCATTTATAACCAATGACGAATTCATTAAAAGTAACATGATTTCACGACAATGGCTTTTATGAAAATTTCTTTTTGACAGCCACTGACTAATGACATATTCATCGAATTAAGAAGAAAAAAAAATCGAAATTTGTGTCGTGTTCTGACCCCGGTATAGCACCATATCACTGTTTAAAGCCACTTGCAAACATCGACCAAGTCATAACTAACTAATAGGACATACTGACACGTCATGACCTCTCGCTTATGAGACCAATTATACAAACACGATCCAACTGTGAGACATGAATCGATCAACGTCAAATTTGATGAATTCATTTATTTCAATAAGATTCTGTTAAAAAATGCTGCGCCAATTACTTTGATCGGAGTTGAATGCAATTGCCACAGAACGAGAATCCCTAGAAGCACACTCAAATCAAAGCCGCTTGTTGACGGTAACGTAAAATGCATTCTAAACAACTTTAACCTTTTGCGGCGTTTTTCAAAAACAATCGGCCCAACATTCCAAGCACTGTGTAGCAGGCACATAACCAGGGTTTGCTTGTTGGGGGTGGGGTGTGCACCAAAATTATTTTAATATATTATTAACTCTCAATCATGGTACACCAATAAAAGCTACAGTGGTCAAAGTAAAGATATTTTAGTATTACCATTTCGTTTTGCAAATATATCAACCACATCATATGGATTTGCGAGTAATATCTTTTGTTTCTCAGATATTTTTTTTATATATTTGTGCATTCCATTCAATACAAAAATGTCTATTTTTATCGCCGACAGTTACTGAAGGGACAGATTTCAATTTAGGTTGCTTAGGACCAGTTGCCTTGGTACCCAAATCGAGAATGTCCAACAAGCAGCTTCAACAACTTTAACCCTTTATCTAAAACGAAAAGCAGACGACACCTGCAAACAAAATTCTTGAATAGCTATTTGTTTTCATTTTTTCTCAAAAACATAGTTTATGACGAGCTCGTTCCAAAGAGGGGTCATAACCTATGTTTTTGAGACAAAAGGTGAAAAAAATAATGAAAATTAATTGGCGATTTTTGTGAATATCGCTGGCCGGTTTTGGCCGTTTACGTTCGGTAAAGGGTTAATTAACACTTTGTTGATAACTGTTGGTTCAGTGCTACCTCGTTGTACAGCTTTATCCCGAGAAAATCCAAAGTTCATTAAAGAATTTTTTAGTGTATGAATATAATGTGATGATCGAATGTTTTTTGCGCGCAGAAGGCACGCAGGAACGGTGTGGGCAAGCCCCTTTCGAACCTTGGTTACTGTATAATAGTTTTTTTCCTGCTATGCCTGAGCGTGGTAAAGGAGGAGCGGGTTAATATAATGTGTTCATATCCGTTATTTATAAAGCTTATACCAATTACCCCTTGGTGCCGAGGTACGATGGAGGTTTAGAGCCTACAAATAAATTTTGAGAAAATGTTAAGGGTTAACGCGACGTTGGACGCCATCGGGACCCTGAAACACATACGAGAGAGAGAGAGAGAGAGAGAGAGAGAGAGAGAGAGAGAGAGAGAGAGATTTTCGAATCGTAGAAATGTTCTAAGTGTCCCGCCTAATGTCTCTTGAAATCTTCTCCTAAAGTCTCCTGTACAGAAGACCAGATAATAGGAGAACAGTTCCAAGAGGTTCCGTTTTTGAAAATTAGTTTGATTCCATTTCTTTAAAATTCTGCTTTTTGATTGATTTGCCCAAACATATCAGCTAACGATGCTTGAGAGGAAACTATTAACACTTGCTACAGTACTTCCGTCGTGGACTTGTCACTTTCCACGGGTGGGTAATATTTCCACGGACGCAGTAATATTATATTCCAAACACTAATTATAGGAACAGTCATCAAAAATTTAATTAATGAAGCACCGGGTACAACCCGGTGCTTCATTAATTAAACTTTTGCTGCTGATGATTGTTATTACCTGGTAAACGCATGCGTGGACATCACTGTACATGCGTGGATTACGACCAGTCCACGGCGACTGTACTGTGTATTCCAGGCTTGTAAGAAGAAGCAATATTTGGAACATGAAAATCTGTGAAATTCGATTCGAAATCCTTTTCCTGATTCAATTCAAGATTCGATTTTGTGTTCCAGAATGATTTTCCAATATTCGATGCTGTTTAATCCTGACGGACTCGTCGACATATGCCCAGAAACTAGGTCTCGACTTCATTACACCATCTCGGAAACCCGCAAAGTGGTAATAGCCTGTATATACTGAGTGATTGTTCTTGTATAACAGGAGAACATCATCGAACATGAGCCAGCGATTGGTAAAACTTCAAAACAATTGTAAAAAGCTTTGTTAGACACTTGATGTATAGCTGGAGAGGGGTTGGGGTTGTTCTGATGATCCTGTTCTAGGTGTGATTTTCTTCACCTCGCTCGTTAGGTATTTTTGTAACAAACAAAACGTCGACAGGCTGTTCCACAAACACACACATACTGCGGTAGATCACCGAACACGAGCCAACGATTGGTGAAAGCTGAAAAACGAGATTAAACCAATTACCGGGTTTCAAAAGCTGAACTGAGTGAAATTTTAATTGACCAAAAGATAAACGTTTTGAGACAAAACTTATGCGTTGAAGTGGAAACCGAGATTGAAAGCTGTTTTATTTACCAGTTTTACATAAAGTGTGTCAGCTGGGTAAAATCTCAACATTTTACGTTATCGATTGATTCTTCTTTAACCCTTTAAACCTCAGAGGCTCTTTTTCCGGTCGGGTCACAAGCTACGTCATAATGTCATTAAGGGGGATAACTGCAAGGTAAATGTGTGGTGTAGACCAATCAATATTTTCAACGTGCAGCCCAAAGGCAGCACGTTGAAAATATTAATTGGTCTCCCCCAAAGATTAAATATGGACTCTTTCTATTGCTACCATGGAACTGACATGGAAGATACCATCAGGGTTCAAAGGGTTAATTTCTTCCTACGAGAGTTTTATATCGAGAAGAAGGCAAAATTAGGACTCTTATATACAAAATGCAATGCGATGGATTATAATTAACAACTTTCTCCATTTTGAAATTTGACACTATGTAGTGTGCGTTATATTAGCCTTCAGACCAAATAAAATAAATAAATAAATAAATAAATAAATAAATAAATAAATAAATAAATAAATAAATAAATAAATAAGTGCGTCCAAAGTCCAAGGCGGAACGCAAAGCATTGATTAATACTGACGCACCAAATCGTTGCGTCAAATTTGTTCTCGCTGATTTCACACCCAAATAGACCATTTTAACATTTCGCCAATTGAAGACGAATTGCTCGTGTTGACCAGCTTTGTTAATAAACATTGCACATACGTGCACCGATACATATCGAAAGAGAAACAAAAACAAACAAAAAATAAAAAAAAATAAAAAAAATACCAAAAAATATAAAAAAATATAAAAAATAAAAAAAACAAAAGAAAATAATGAAAAGTCCAATCATCCACGTGGGCCAACGTACTTCCGTTGTTCGCAGGAAATACTTTTTATCCTTAAAAAATACATGATGTTACATAATTTACATTATATTTAGCTAAGTTTAAGTTAATATCAGTGGATTTTTACGCGTCGAGCCCGGTTAATCGTCGGATGGGTGACCGTCTGCGCGATCGAGTCGGACTCCCGCACTGTGTCCTTGGGCAAGGCACTTAACCCCCATTGTCCACATGGGGGCACGATGACACCGTGTACTAAGGCGTACTGCACGTCGATTGTGTGCATGTCTTCAACCAATCTAACCCTGCCTGTGCTGTAGTGCGGAGTTACGATGTTGGGGAGCTGGCAGCTGCTCGTCGCTGCTCGTCGCTGCTCGGTGGTTCTCTCCGGGTACTCCGGCTTCCTCCACCCGTAAAACTGTGACGGCCATGATTAGCCATTTGTGCATAAGTATGTGACCTTAAACACCAATAAATAAATAAGTGTATTTTACGTTATTTTCCATTTTATATCTCATTTATCGCTACAAGTTACAACTCGCAATATCAACAGATAATCAAACGAACTCCCATCCCGGGATTCCTCACTTATTAAAACTGCGTTGACAAGCCACTTTACTATTCATTTTTTGGCATTCTTTACACTTCGGTTCTTTACAAAAGATCAACCACTTCCCAAATATTTAATTTGAAAAAAATGGGGAAGCGAACGATATATTGTTTAATAGCAGCGATCTGTTGTTCAGCACACGTGCGTGCATTGTTTATCAACAAAGCTGGTTTATACGAGCGTTTCGTATCACGGATGTTAAAATAGCGGAATGCTAAAATAGTCTGATACCAGTGATCTCTATTCAACTGGATTCCTGGAACGTCAGCGAAAAACGTCGCAACTCAGTGTGCACCCCCACCCACCCCCTAAGATGGCGTCAGGTCAATCAACGCAACAACTCACCCCATCGATGACGTTTGACATGACGTGAAAGCTGTTACGCTGTGACTGTATAGTCAAGGCATAACAGCCTTCACTTCACCAAACGCCAGGATGTTGACCTAGCACGAAAACCTGTTACGCGGTATCAACTTACCAACCTCTGTACCTGTTTGTCAACATAACTAAAATATGTTGCAAATATTCAATTTGTGTTGCCGTCAAAATGTGCACATCATCCATATATTCATTTTTAACACAGCCATCAAAGTATACTCTTTAACCCTTTACCCAACGTAACGGCCAAAACCGACCAACACAATTCACAAAAATCACCATTCAATTTTCATTATCTTTTTTGTCTCAAAAACATAGCTTATGACCCCTCATTGGAACGAGCTCGTTCCAATGAGGGGTCATAAGCTATGTTTTTGAGACAAATAATTAGTTATTTAAGAATTTTATTTCCAAGTGTCGTCTGCCTTTCGTGTCAGGTAAAGGGTTAAAAAGCGATCGGCGATAGCGAGGCGTCGGGGAATTGAAAACTGTGGGGAATTTTTATTGACCATTGTTGCCACCACCCGAAAGTTGGCTGTCGGTGAGACAGTTTTCTACATTTAACCAATGAGAGTTCCTGCAATTCAGTTTTATAAAACCAGTGTCTATTGCGGAAAGGCTACAGACAGGTTTAAGTAAAAATACTATACACCCTGTTAGAACGCAGACAGAAAAATGCTACTTATAGCTTTATAGCATCGTTCTGATCGTTTCCAATGTGTAAGACTTTAATTTTCATTTTTGGATGCTGACATCACTTTCATTCTATTACCATTAATTGTTGCATCGCCCATAACGCCTGCAGAATGCAAGGACTTTTAGAATAGGAAAAATTTCGCAGATCGTTGCATTTTACCCTGAAGGAATAAGGAGGGTGGTGTAAATATATTATCTTCTGCAGTCAATGTCCCACTATGTGACGTAATATTTGACAGGTCACACAATGTTGGGTCAAAGGTTCTTTTTGTGTTTGATTCTTTCTATTTTCCTCATGTTAATCCCTTACTGAAAAGAGTATTGTTTGATTCTTTCTATTTTTCTCCTGTTAATCCCTTACTGAAAAGAGTATATCTCCACACCTTTCTTAATCATTCCACATACCACACAGGTGTAAAATATTTGGTGTTCTCTTGATAATTGCATACAATAACTCACAATGCACCTCAATCAATTAAAATACCTCCTTTGCCATAACTCATTTCTTTCGTATATTTCCTTTGCAAGTTTGCTGTACAATTGTCGGACAATTTTTCATTTCAAAGTTTCAATAGCGAAGGTATGCTTAATACCTTTGAGGTACCAGGAATGTTCAGTTGAAGTGGATTTTTATGATTTATTTTATTGATAATTAGCATTTTTTCCGACTCTGAAGTTCACAATATATCGTAAATTGTAATGTGGTTTTCAATAGTATTGACATTATATATATATATATATATATATATATATATATCGTCCCTTGAGAGGAACAAGCATCCAACTGCAATGCTAAGGCATTGCAGATGGCACCCTGTTCCACTAAATTACCCCGCTGATCGCATGTATTCTTTGCTGGGTGATTATCCACCAAACTTTGTCATTTTACCTGATCGACCACTTCCCACCCCCATTGGCATTAGCACACGTAAAATGCGTTAGAAACGAATACTCGATAGCTTTTCAGTTGCATTTCTCGAAAACTGAAGTCTTTTCCACTGATGAACTCTGACGAAAAATGATACGCGCTGCCCCCTTGCCACCTAACCTCGGGGAAAGCGGGAAGCAGCCAGTCCCCTTCCCTTCAGCGCATGAGATATAAGAACAGATTTTCCCGTCTGAACTTTAAAAATATTGTTTAAATATGTACGACTAACATTTATAATATCACTAACTCAATCTGACAATATTTCAGTATTAAGAACCATCGTGCAAGTGAAACAACCCGACAAAGCTTTATCCCGCAGATTCTTGATGGGGTTGAGGTTCACAACCTACTCTATTTTATCTACGCCGCTGCATATATATATATATGGTTTCGAAGAATCTTTTCTCATAGACGTCTTTTGCTTGGTTTGGGCGCAAAACAGTTGATAAACATACATGAATAACCTGAACCACATGCTCGGCACTAAACACAACTCAGTAGCCACTTAGAAGGAAAACGACATTCGCGGGCTCTGGTTCTAGAGTTATTTAATAATGATCTCTTTATTATGTTCAAAATGCAAATGTCAAATACCATACAACAGTTAGTAACAGCAAGAATATTTCTATAAGTTTCACTATGTGCATCGTTAAGTTTAAGTATTAACCCTTTACCCAACGTAACGGCCAAAACCGGCCAGCGTTATTCTCAAAAATCGCCAATTAATTTTCAAAATATTTTCATTTTTTGTCTCAAAAACATAGGTTATGACCCCTCGTTCCAACGAGGGGTCATAACCTATGTTTTTGAGACAAAAAATGAAAAAATTTAGTTATTCAAGAATTTTTTTTGCAAGTGTCGTCTGCTTTTCATGTTAGGTAAAGGGTTAATGAAGTAAAGGTGCGCGGTGGCTCAGTGGTTACGGCGCTGAACTTTAAACCGAAAGGTCCACGCTTCGACCCCTATCAGGAGTACCTGCATTGTGTCATTGAGTAAGGCACCTAACCTCGACTGTCCAGATGGTGGCACGGTGGCGCTGTGTACTAAGGCGTACTGCATGTCGATGTTGCACTTGTCTTCAACCAATGCTAACTCTGCTTGTGTGGAGTTAGTACATTGGGTAAATGGACAGTTGCTAGCCGGTTCTCGGTCGTTCTCTCCGGGTACTCTGGCTTCCTCCACCCCTAAAACTGTCCGACACGAATTGATCCTAGCTGTCGAAAATGTCGTTAATCCTCAGTCAAAACAAATGTAAAGATTATGTTAAGTGATGCAGATTATGATGATGGTAATACTGATTTTATTTATGTACCAGTGGCGGAGTCCCGACCACTCGGAAATCCGCATCCGTAATTCATTTTGTCCAAAATCTAAATCCGGTCCGATTTTAAACTCATGTGACGGACCGTTCATGCGAAAAATACTGCCATTTTTATTGTCCACCATGCAGCCAAGAACTTAACTCCTTTAATACGTTATGTATCACCGGCCTATTTAACCCAACATCTGAGGTTAGGAGCCAAACTAGCACTGCAAACATACGTCATTTAAATGTCATTTTCTTTTCAAATTTTTACCCCCCAAAATAGATCATGATCCCTCATTCGAACGATCGCAACGAGATCGTTCCAATGAGGGATCATAAGCTATCTCTTTTATGCAAAAAAGGAAATTGTTCATTATTCAGTAAATTTCGAGCAAGTGTTGTCTTCAATTCGTGTAGACGAAGGCAGGGGAGATTGAAACCACAAAATTTCCGACAGTAATGAACGATACAAGCCGAAGCCATTGTGGTGCTTTGCTTCGCTAACGACAAAGACATTAAGTGTGGTGAGGTTATCAGTACTATAATATTTCCTGCAGACATTAGCAATGGTACACAGCTCTGCTTACATTACTAGTTCCTATCGTAAGTTTTATGGTCTGAGCCGGTGCGCGGTTGCTCATTGGTTAGAGTACTGCACTTTAAACCGAAAGGTTGACGAACGATTCAAACCTGACCCACACCAATTGCGCTGTGTCCGTCGGACAATACACTAAATCCCGATTGTTCACGTGGGGGCAAGGTGGCGATGTGTATTAACCCTTTACCCAACGTAACGGAGAAAAACGGCCATCGCTATTCTCAAAAATTGCCAATTAATTTTCATTTTTTGTCTCAAAAACTTAGGTTATGACCCCTCGTTGGAACGAGCTCGTTCCAACGAGGGGTCAGAACCTATGTTTTTGAGACAAAAATGAAAAAACTTATTTATTCAAGAATTTCTTTTGCAAGTGTCGTCTGTTTTTCATGTTAGGTAAAGGGATAAGGCGTACTGTACGTCAATGGTGCACTTGTCTCCAACCGGGGCTAACTCTGCTTGTGCAGAATGAGTAAGTGGGGAGTGTGACAGACGGCGAACAACTCGCTGGTTCTCTACTCCCCCGTCCGTAAAACTGTCCAACACGATTTGACCGTGGCTGTTGGAAGTATAGTTAAACCCACACAGAACAAACATATGTGGTCTGGCGCCTATTAGAAAAATATCTTTAGCATTGTAAAGGTTGAAATGGTGTTTGAGACTCGTCGAACTTTTGTCTAAACTTCTCCGGCGAATTTAGATGTGGCTTTTCAACTGCACTTGAGCGAAAAAGTCGTGAGATTTTTGTAACAGTGTGTGAGATCCTGTTTAAAAAGCTTCGGACTTAACGCCAAATTCGTTCGAGTTAACAGGTATGTTATCAACTACAACAGGGCGTATTGGATGGAAATTTACCCTTTCATTTCAGAATCCAAGGGAGGCAATCGGCCTCATCTCTTATGTTCTGAATAAACATATATATGGTATCGCTGAACTAAATATTTGAATTAGAGTTAGCCGCCTTGAAATGTTGCAATCTCTAAAAATAAACAGTCTTGGGAAAATATGTTGTTTCAATAAACATTTGAAACATTTTATTGACATCTTGCATTATTGTTGAATATTCCTGATTAAAAAAAGGTTGATTTGATGACTTTTGGACCTAAAAAATACAATTTACCCTTGTGTGTTTTTGTAGGGAATTTCCTGAAAATATGTGCACTCCACCGGTACTTCCCTTTGTGACATTTTTTCTCTCTTATTTGTTGCATGACCCCCTGTTTTCGGGTCAGAAAAAGTTGTCTGAAGGGCTATACTTGACAAAGATATTTGAATGCTAAAATTAAAGTACTGCGATCATATTTTCTTTCGCCTGAACTTTATAATGGTGGCCAATGGGAAAATATTTAGTTCTGTGATGCCATATATATATTTAAATTTTAGAAACCTTCATTTCCACAGAGTGCTTAACTGGAGAGTGAACCTTTTATTTATTGTCTCGGTGTGTATCTGTATATTTAAAAAAAATACCCTCTGAATATCAAATATTTCGTGTCCTTTTATTAATCTTGAAAGGTTTAGACTGAATTATAAAGAATTGCTTATAAGCATATCTTTTCTTTGCTTACCAGTCAGACAATTTACATGAAAAAAATGCCCAACATTTTTCTGTCGGCACGACTGGTACACGACACTTGCCATTATTTTTGAATAACTACAAATGTTTTTTTTAACTCTAAAACATACCTTATAACCCCTAATTGGATCGTGCTCGTTCCATTGAGTGGTGGTCATAACCTATGTTTCGGAGGAAGAAATAGATTAAATAATAAAGTTTCAATTGAGATTTTTGGAAATAGCTCTGGCCATATATTGTTTACATAAAGATTTAACTCTTACGCTGCCGAAAGAGACTAGTGTCACCTATTTTATGATGATTATCTGTACGTTCTGGTATGCGCCGATCAAACCTATCATCTGATTAATTGTTGGAAAGGGCTCAGAGAGCCCTTTCCAACAATTAATCGGATGATAGAGTTTCAAGTGTGTCATAAATCTTATTAAACTTCCTCGCATACCGGCGTACATAGAGGTCCTCCATATATGGCTAAAGTGGGCGTGGCAGTAAAAAGGGTTAAACTGATCGAAAAACATGATATTCGAGTACATGTCAAGAATACCTGTTCTCACACAGCACGTAGCCTCATTTCTATCAGTAGCGTCGACACCATTTGTGTGTTGGGGGAGGGGGGGGGGGGGGTATTCTGAAACTTTACCACAGATATTATTTATCCACTGGAAGATTTAACACGCTAGACACGATGGCTATTTTTATTTTCTGTTTGGAATTTCGATATGGTATGATGCCTCTGATTTCACCCTTGCTGTAGAAAAATGAAAACCGTCCGACACGATATGACAATGGCTGTTGAAAGTGTCATTAAATCCGCAACGAACAAACAAACAAACATGGCCTGAGCCTATCAGAATTTTTTTATCTTTAGCACCGTCAAGGTTGAATTGGTGTATGAGACTCCATCGTTTGTCTAAAGGTCTCCGACGAGTTGAGACGTGGCTTTAAAATTGCATATTGGCGTAAAAGTCGTGAGATTTTTGTAACAGTGTGTGAGATCCTGTTTAAAAAACTTCAGACTTAACGCCAAATTCATTCGAGTTAACAGATATTTTATCAACTGCAACATGGCGTTTTGGTTGGAAATTCACCTTTTTCATTTCAGAATACAAGGGAGACAATCGGTCACTTCTATTGTGTTTCGAATAAACATAAATATACTACTCAAAGTTTGCTAAGCACCAAGTATATCCAACTACCTGTTTTACGTTTTAGTTAAAATATTGTAATGAAAAGTGTATTTAATTTTTTATTTAATTATACCTTTAATGATTTAAGTACAGAAATTAGGATTTTATTTGTGATTGACATTATTTTTTAGCCTTTGAATACGATAACCATGGACAATGGATATTATAGGTGAAAAAGGAAATTTTTCAAATTGCCAAAAAGTTGAAGGAGCGAACTGGTTTGGCTTCAATATCGAGTATGAGACCCATTACTGTTAGTTACAGCTTGACAGCACCTTCTCATGCTCCCAATCAGGTTCCTGGTGGTCCTTTGTGGGATGCTGTTCTATTCTTGGACCAGCATGGCACCAAGCTCCTGGACACTTCTTGACTGGACTGGTCGGGCTTGAATTGCAAGCTGCAACTCATGCCAGACATGTTCGATTGGATTGAGGTCGGGGTATCTTGCTGGCCAATCCATACACTCAATAGCCTCCTTCTGTCGGTACTCCCCGACAGCACGGGCAACATAAGGACGGATATTATCGTCCATCAGAATGAATCTATCACCCACTGCACCTCCATACAATCTGACATGGACATCCAGGATCTCATCAATATACTGCTGAACAGTCAATGTGCCACGTTCAAGAACACAGAGCTATTTACGTCCATCCCTGCTGATGCCGCCCCTGACCATGATTGACCCTCCACCACAGCGGTCAAGCCCAGCAATCTTGGCTGCATGTAATCGTCTCCTGGTCTTCTCTATACCTTAGAACGCCTATCTGTGTGATCTAGGTAGTACCTTAACTCATCTGTAAAAAGGACAGGTCGCCAATCTGGTCCATTCAACGTGGTCCATAGCCCATTCATATCGTGCCTGGCGGTGGTTCTGGGACGGCGGAATGCGAATACGTGGTCTTCTCGATCGATGACCACCTTCGTGCAACCTTGCCCGGATAGTCTGCGTCGAACGAAACATTTACCCCGGATGCAATCTGAAGGTCACTGCGAAGCTGGGTTGTTGTCGCAAAGCGGTTCCTACGGGCCTGAATGACCAAAAATTGCTCTTCAGCTGCAGATTTTGCCCTGTCTCTGCCACCACCATGTCGTCTTACTGGTGTGCAATACTGCTGAAATCTTGCCCAGGCTCTGGTGATCACCGTATGCTGCACACCAAGGGCCTCACCAACCTGACAATGGGTACCCCCTTGCTCCACCATCTCCACAGCCCGCCACATTTCTGCTTCAGACAAATGTCTTCTTACATTTGCATTTGCCATATTCAATCATTAAATCACAGGGGTTTGTGTTGAAATGAATACCCTACACATGTCATGTACATGTAGAGAGTACACGAAAACATCATGAAAATCAAGGGGTACATGCTTTCCATGACTGTCACGAAAAATCTGCCTGTCAAGAGAGCTAATGTAAACACTGGGAACCATCTCAATACTTCCCTTAATCATATCCACCAAAAATATCGCAAGTTTGTCAAGCAAATTTCACAATGATGTGTCAAATATTTGGTGCTTAGCAAACTTTGAGTAGTATACATAATTTTTAAATTTTAGAAAACTTCCTTTCCGTTGAGTGCTTAATTGGGGGATGCACTTTATTTGTTGTCTCGGTGTTTATATTAAAAAAGCTCTGAATATCAAATATTTCTTCCCCTTTTAATTACCTTGAACAGTTTTACACCGAATTTTAAAGATTTGCTTACCTGTTTACATTGGACGGGTCGCCAATGAACACAAATTATAAAGCGCTATGATCATAAAAGCGGACCGAGAATTTTGACTGGATCGCGACTCAATCGCGATCCAGTCTTAATTATCGGTCCGATTTCTATTTAACACACTGAAATATCTCATCTGTTGAAAAAGATACTCAAAAACACTGCATCTCAAATGCCTTTTTCGATTGTTTCTCGTTCTTAGTCTTGAGTTCGCAAAGTTTGAATAACGAATAGCGACCCACTGGTGTAAATGCGTCGCGGCCAGATCGCGATCTAATCGAGAAAAAGGCCACTTAGTACTGTGTCCTTACTTTTTTCTTCCCTCTTAAACATAATCACTTGGGCGTTCGAGGTCTCGGTAACAATTTCAATTTATTTATGTCTGGTTTAGCTCAAGTAATTAGGATTACTATGTAACCAATAAAATGCTGATAACACATAAAGCATGTCCACGGAGGTAAACATATCTGAAAACATCTCTCTCCCTCTCTCTCTTCCTCCCTTTCTCTCTGATTTTAATAATATCATTCTAATTGGGTCCAATTAATCAACACTCTCTCTTGTGCATTTTAGGCCACCAAAAAGCACCTGGTGTGTATCGCGCCTCAAAGTTTCCAACCTCAAATCAAAATCTGAAACCCAAAGGACTCCAGCCACTATCCGTCAGGGGCTGACCACCCCCTGATCGTCACCCATCCCCAAAATTAAGTACTTTAGTTCGAAAGTAGCTTCCAAGTAATAAGAGAAATATAAAAATGCCTGTTGCCATGTAATTCCGACACAGATTGTCCCAACACGAAATATATGTTGGTAAACTACAGTTGTTTTGAATTGGCGTAAATTAGATCGGATCATCGTTAATTAAAACTAATATGCAGTTATTGTATGAAACCCAAGCCAGTAATTCTCATGTCAACAGTTAGATACGACTTGACACAAACAGAAATAAGACACGATTGCCTTTCTCTGCCGTGAAAAAATACCTCTAATACTGCAACAAAGTCTCCGAGCTGAACAATGAATGAAATCAAGAGGTATAATTTTCGTACAATTTCTACAATAATATAACCGTGAATGCATTGTGCAATAATTTATTTATGTTTCCTCTTCCTACTAGCGACGATGTCAGTGTCATCAGTGTCAATGGAGAAGTGACATCCACCCCATCAGTTAGTTTTTCTACCATTCGACGCTAAACACAAAAATCACCCATCAGCTTTCGTTACTGTTTAATTCTGCTAGTTTGGTTGTGTATTGGGGTTTAACAACATTTTCAATGGCCAGGATCATATCGTGTCGGACTTTTTTACGGGTGATAAATAATAAAAAAAATCCTCAAAATGCACTTCAAGAAAATCTCATCATGTAAAATCGTTATCCTGAGTTAATTCCATCATTCATAATTGCCAAATGATGAAACATCTAAAATTGATCATTCCTCCATAAGATTTGATTTAATGTTAGGACAGTGTGAATTGCTCGAAGTTCTAAGCTTGAGCATTTGTTTAGCATATATATTCAATTCCCAGAAGAATACCAAATAATAATAACCTGTTAATTCTATCATAAATGTGTTGGCACTTTAGTTACTAGAATCAATTTTATGCCCCCTTTCATGGCTTCATTTTCAAACATTTTCTCCAAAGTGAATTTCTAACTGGAGGAGGGACCGGGAGGGGGTTTCCCCCTCCCGGTCCATCCCCCTAGTTGGAAATTCACCACCCTACACCCCCAATCGGAAACCTCAAGCCACGTCACTGGTTATTAATAATAAAAAAGTGATGGTTCCTTCTTCAAGTCGTGTTAAGATTATAATAAACCCATCTTATGATGCTGTTTTGATTTTGCAATATTATTTTATTGATGAAATCTCTGACCACTAATACGAATACAGGAAGACTATGACTCGTAGTCCTATCGAGATCAGATCGAGGAAAGGAACGCATTAGCGATCACAGTACTGCATAAATCCACGGGACATTAAGTGTGCATCGCCCCTTGAATGCAACAAGGGAATCCTGGACAAAATGCCAATGGACAAAATGCCAATCAGACAAAATGCCAATGAACAAAATGCCAATGGACAAAATACCAACCAGACAAAATGCCAATCAGACAAAATGTCAATCGAATCTAATACAGAAGTACAAATGAGAGAAACATAAAGTGAATTAAAAGTTTATTTTCCAAGGATAGTAGCACTTAGTTATACATGTTTTCAACATTTCCCCAACAAATAACATAACTTTACATAGCATTACATGTACACAACAGACAGAACTCAAAAAGTAATAAAATGACTTTGAAAAAGAAAAAAAAACAACAGTTGAAGGAAAAACTCCTTGATAGTCATTTTGTCCATGTTATCATGGCTATAATATTGCAATAGAAGAGAAAGAAAGAAATGACCCCAAAAAACCCCAAAATGACCAAAAAAACCCAAAAAACTTCCATTGGCATTTTGTGCATTTTATACTTTGTCTATTGGCATTTTGTCTGATTGGCATTTTGTTCGTTAGCATTTTGTCCATTGACATTTTGTCCATTGGCATTTTGTCCGCACAACTGGACCGCAACAAGGTGGCCATTTGCTATGCTAAAGCATTGCAGATGGTACCTTGTTGCACTCAAAGGACGGTGTGTTATGTTGTTTCCGTTTCTAAAAAGACTCATAAAAATCACTGAAATTTCACGTCAGATGACTCAAGCAGGTACATTGGCTAAAATTCTTCTTGCGCATTCTAATCAAATTAACGCGGCAACTCCTTCCACCTGTGGCGTTTAATGACGTCAAGGATGTGACGTCACAGCTTAACAACTTTCAGGTCATCAAATATTATACGATAGACTATCACGAAAACTATTAATAGGGTATCAACTTTCCAATATTATCACTTATTTTTTGTCAACATGAACTAAAATATGTTGTAATGATTCAATTTGCATTGCCGTGTAAAATGCGCTCATCATAAACGTATTCATTTTTTTGCAGACATCAAAGCATATTCTTTAAAAACGATCGCCGAATTGACCATGATTAACAAGCAAAGAGTAATCTACAAAATTCACTTGAGAAATACTGATAGGGCCTGCTGCACCGGTTCAAACATAGCTGTGAATGTCCTGAAGGATATATGCGCTTCCTAACCCACGTGTCAGCCCGCCTATTTACAATGGTGTCGCACAGCTCTCCTGTGTTAGGGAATTGTTTTCGATTATGTCGATGAAAGCACAACAACAGAAAGCCAACAACTATAGAATATCAATGTGTTCAGAAAAAAGAAGTGTTCGTGTGTAAAGGAAAAGTTGTGATGTTGAATGACAGTTGCTGTTGCCAAATTCATTTGATCGCTTCCTTCTCTTGATAACTTAACATCGACTGTTTTCGCACAAAAGGTCGGATTGAAACTCATTAGGGGATTAACATTCTAACTTTTGTAAGCAAAGATATCAAGTGACAACGTGGCTTTGTCGAAAAAAACTGCCATCAACCAGTTCATTGTTATAAGACAACCACTGACTTGAGATAATCTTATAACACGATTTGATACATGCCCATATAACAACGATATTTCAAAACTGACAGCTTTTCGGAATGAAATTAACGTTTCACGGAAAGATCTTTGGAAATTTACGTACAATGAACTGTCGGAGAATTCTCCCCTCAAAGAAAACTAATTTTCTTTCACAGCATCAGCAATTTTCAAATGACTAACGAATTTTAGGAATTATAACCGCAGTTTCGGGTGATTTCTTCATCCATGACTTTGACGTACTCGGGGAGGGTGTGGACCACGAAGGTTCGCGTGCTCCAACCTCCTCGCCAAAGGTGTAAGAAGCCCCAGTACGCGGAGAGCACGCAGCAGCGGCGAATCACTGATGAACTGTCCAACTTATAATGTTGGGCAGTTCTTCAATGCACACTGTTGGCAGTGGATTCTCAGATGATGTTATTTTCCCATTAGAGCTGAAACGGTTAAGGTGTTTTCTTGATCGATTAATCACGTGGATTAACCTTGGTTAACCGCTTTATCACTTGTCCAAAGATGTCTGAATAATTGCCATACCGTTGATGATTTACAGCATGAACCCTTTACCCAACGTAACAAACAAAACCGACTAGGCCTATATACAAAAATCTCCATTTAAATTTATTATGTTTGCAATTTTTGTCTCAAAAACATAGCTTATGATCCCTCATTGGAACGAGCTCATTGAGCTCGTTCCAATGAGGGGTCATAAGCTATGTTTTTGAGACAAAAATTGAAAATTTTTAGTAATTCATGAATTTATTTTGCAAGTATCGTCTGCTACCTGCAATGGGTAAAGAGTTAAGAATGGCCATTTCCAGCTACTGATACAGTATGATGATCATGCAAGTAAACAAGTATGTCAGCAAGTAAACTGCATGTTTTACTCTATCTCATATAATTGATGTGAGTCAGTGTGACAATGTTTGCCTTTTGGAGCAAGTTTGAAACTTTGTTGACCCCAAAAATACAGCAGTTCAAAAGTATCGGTTAATCGGACAATTACTTTTTGGATCGATCAAGATGTTGATCATTGATTGATCGATTAATCGGAAAACAGTTTCAGCTCTACTTCCCATGAATACCAGTTGATCATATGATTTATCCCATCAATACCAGTTGATAATGTGACATTCGAACATCGCGCATTGATATTACGCACTACATTAGATTTTCCAGAGTCTACTTTAACATTCTGTAATTTGTGTTTACGTTCTATAAATAGACGGCTTTCCCGACTCGAGTGTGAGTTGTGTTTTAGGCACAAAATTGACAGTTTAGGGGACCTATTTTGTATCAGAAGCTATGTTGTTTCGTTTCTTTTTGGGGGAACAGAACTTGACCGAATTTTGATTTGTCAAGTCGGTGCGTTGCAGATAAGCCAACTTGATATCCTGTCCCGACATAAAATAATTTTGTTTTATGAAGGGAATAAACATAAGAATTGAATCATGACTGCTCGAAATCCACGAGGCGATGAAACAAATTGATCACCCGCTAATTTACCATAAGAGGTTCATGGAATTTGCCCCTGGTCAAATTGTTTTATCACCATGTGGATTGTCATGACTCAATTCTTAATTATATTAACCTTGCACAATAAGGATAGCATCGGCTGAAGGTTTATGTCCATCGATAATTCGACACGCAGTTCGCAGTGTACGCCACCGTGCTCCCAGTTCAAGCAATGTAGAGCGAGTGTCTTTCCTAAGGACACAATGCAGATGGCGGGAGTCAAGACTGAACCTACGATCTTCGATCTGAAATCCAGTGCTCTAACAAATGAACCAAAGTAATTCGATATCAGACGATATCAGACCGATAGCGCCCTAAAACAAAATTGGTATAAATATAGATCGCAGACTTGACAGGGGTTATGCGATTCTCAAATTGTGAACCGAATCGAATCTCAACTCGAATCAGGCCGAATTTTCCCTCTTTCGCAGGAACTCATTCAAGCTACGGAAGTTCCATCGCATGGGCGAAGGACTCTTTCTTTTCTTTTTGTTGTTCTGGGATCTGATTTATTGATGTGACCCAGGCTTCTTCAGTCTTGTGTAATTGCCTACCGTCGTATTGATGTGGTGTAGATCAGAGTTAGATTAGAGGAGCTCCTCTCATAAAACGCGCAACATCTTCTCCGAAGGTACAAGAAGTGCATTCAACGGCCAGTTGTCCGTTTTGGGCAATTTAATCAAAAAGTGGAACATTCCAGAAACGGGATCAAAGCACATTTGGAAGTGGAATATCCTTATACTCTTCTTATATCATCAGGTCTCCTGTACAGGAGACCTGATGACAGAAGAAGATTTCAGGTGGAGACAGTTCGCAGGATTTTGTGAAATTCTCTACGATTCGAAAATTCGTGAGTGCATCTTTAACATAAGTGAGCTGCACGCACTCGTTCTTTATACTTGGAGCGTCCAAGTAAGAAGACGAGACGGTTCGGTCAAGCCACCTTAAGGGTCTCTACAAGCTAGCTAGTAATTACTAATTCAATTTCCAGTGGGAGAGCGTGTATATCAGTCTTTATACCACAGTTATTGATGTTGTTTGTATTAAACGTTACCCGATACCAGGCAGCCATTGAAAATGTATTGGGAAAACAACGTGTGGAATCCGGACCGCAGCATATAAGAATGGATATGAGTGGTCGTTACTCATCCGTTACATGAGCCAATGAAGTGCTTCAACAGGAAATAGCAGTGTCGAATGAGAAAGTAAACAGACCGCCGAAAGTAATATTTTTCCTTAATTATCCACTTAATTCAATTTTGTATTAGATTAATTCGAGTTTAATCGTGGTAAATACAGAACACAAAACACAACTCAGGTCAACTCATGGGGGTGGGGGGGGGGGGGGAGGTGGGGTAGTGGGTAGGTATCAACGACCCTTGTTGGTGTTTTCCCTTTATGACAATCGCGCCTATGCGGCGCTCGTGAAACTCCCCCAAAAATCCGATTCGGGTCTTTGATTCCTGTCCCTGGTACTCCACCCTTGTTGTGTTCTGTCTTATTACTCCCTAGTGTCCAAGGTGAGTCCGTTCTTTTGACATTTTGTATCTGATTCATTATTAAATACTATTTAATGACCCCCACCCCTGACGTGATTGGTAGTTTTTGGAAACAGTCTTGTTTGATTGCATATCGTCGTGTTAACTAAAACAGAACAATTCGACGTTTGAAACGCATCATAAACATATCGTCGGCTGAGTGCTAGAATGTTCTATGTCCCGTAGGGGACAGAGAACATTCTAGCACTCAGGCGACGTTATTTCTTACGAATTCATCTTGTGGGGGCAACTTCATAGTAAACGACTGAGTGAAATAAGTAACTTTTACACGCCCGTTTGAAAAAAACGGCCGTATTATATAATCAGTTTGTCCGCCCGTCCGTCATTTTGTCTGTCTGTCTGTCTGTCCGTTAACATTTTTGGTTTCCGACCGATAACTCCAGTTTGGATTACTTGATTCCAACCAAAGTTGGTATGTGTATTACCCAGCTAGTAATACAGGCCACGTTAGATAATGGGTTCTGTCCAATTATTTGTACACGAGTTACGATCCTTTTTCGACTTAGAATTCGACTGTCTATTAACATTTTTGGTTTCCGACCGATAACTCCAGTTTGGATTGTTTGATCTCAACCAAAATTGGTAGGTGTATTACCCAGCTAGTAGTACAGAAAAAGTTCGAATATGTGTTCCTTGCAATTATTTTTACATGAGTTACGGCCCTTTTTTCGACTTAGAATTTCACAGTCTATTAACAGTTTAGGTTTCCGATCGATAACTCCAGTTTTGATTATTTGATCTGAACCAGTGTTGGTACAATTCAAAATGGCTAACGGGCGTATTTATCCACGCCTGGCGGTGCTCTTGTTAAAACGAGTAGTTAGACAGAAATTTGGAACTACTTTATCAGGCGAGTGTGCGTAAAAGGAGCAAATCATCGTAAAGCGCCCCCGCAGTGGTAATTTTGAAGTTGGAATTCTTTCAAGACAAACCTTAACTAACAGTACAAATCTATATTTTTTAACAAAATGGTTGCCATATGTTAAACAATATATGGCATTCGTTGTTTTCTCATCGGATATTTATGAATGCCTTCGAATTTTTCAATTTACCTCGTCAGAGGCTCCGACAAAATGGAAAATTTAAAGACTCCTTCCATAAATACAGTACTACTGTGGTGGCAAGAGCGAACAGAGAATTTCGATCGAATCGCGACTGGGTCGCGATCCGAACAGATTACCTTTCAGTTTTTCTCCTCATTACAATGAAGAATATCATCTGTAGGAATCCGAGATGCTACTGCCGTTTGGTTTTCATAATTCTGCCTTGATTTCGCAATATTTCAGTTATGAAATCTCAACCCAGTGGTGTGTAAGGGAGTTTGACCCGATCGAAATCTGATCGAGTAAAATGCTACTTTTGTTATCACAGTAGGGTATCTTATAATAGAAACACTATCTATCCTCCCCATGTGAACTCCGGGAAGTGAAGCAGTGGTCGTTTACTGTGGTAAACATCCCCATGTTTTACTCGTAAAATAGGACCCAGTCACCAATGCTTGGGGTGGAAGTTCTCTAAAATGGGCAGCATGGGTATAAACGATTGACTAAACTTTATCGCCATGTTGCGGTCACGATTAGCCATTGTGCAGAAGTATGTGACCTTAACCCTTTACCTAACGTAACGGCCAAAAACGGCCAGCGCTATTATCAAAACTCGCTAATTAAATTTCATTATTTTTTCATTTTTTGTCTTTAAAACATAGGTTATGACCCCTCATTGGAACGAGCTCGTCGAGCTCGTTCCAATGAGGGGTCATAACCTATGTTTTTGAGACAAAAAATGAAAATAATAGTTATTCAAGAATTTTTTTTGCAAGTGTCGTCTGTTTTTCGTGTGAGGTAAAGGGTTAAATACCAATAAATAAGTAAATAAATACTATCTATATCCTCCATTCCTTTAGCTCAAATCTGTGATATCACACTGTCGAAAATACAGACCAGAAGGAAAATCTATCATATGATCGCATCACTCGCATCGTGCCTAGTGTGTAACTGCCTTTATACATCCATACTTCCCATATTCCTTCACATGACTAGATTATATCAAATTATTTGCCATTAGCGCCAACAACTCATTCTTTGTTGAGAGAAACAGTAATATGTGTATAAATCTAATAGCTTTAGAAAAGACACACAGGAACAGTTGCACGAAAAACTTATGTTTTCTAATTAACTTGTTTTTTGTTCTTAACATGGAACAGGGTTAAGTTCATTCATGGACACAATAAAAGCGTTATAATCCAGAACAAACGGAATAGCTTGTATACAGTCCAACACTTAAATAAAGGAACAATTATATTCTTTGATGCGTTTTTTTTCTTGTAATTAGCTTTGACTAACGATAATAACTCATAAATTGAATTTCATTGCTATCCTGCGTACAACACTTCACAAACATCACACAAATACACTCCATTGTTAGAAGAGTATGGTGCTGAAGTGTCTTACACGTGCACGTGTGTGTGTGTGATGGATTCATTGACTGATTGCCGAATTATAATTACATACACACGCGTAACCCATCCCTTTACACAACGTAAGTCCAACCCTATTCACAAAAATCACAATTCAATTTTTATTATTTTTTTAATTTTATGTCTCAAAAACATAGGTTATGACCTTCTCATTGGAACGAGCTCGTTATGCTCGTTCCAATGAGGGGGGTCATAATCTATATTTTTGTGCCAAAACTTAAAAAATGAGTACTCTAATTCAAGAACTTTGTTTGGAAGGGTCGTCTACCTTTCGTGGTTGGTTTAACTCCACCAGTACCAATACTCATGGACAAAGGCTGCAAACCCGCGGTGGTGAGAGCAGGGGGAGGGGAGGCACGATTCCCCACTCAAGGGTAATAATTTGGGTTTTATGGATCATCAATGACTAAAGGTCACCCACGACTGCCACAGATCAAACAAGCTGGATTGAGCACTAGCGGGATGTCCCCTCTTGCTGGTGGGGGTCCGGGAAACCTCCTCCCGGAATTCTTTTGAATTTTCAAGCACATGACACTGAATCTGTGCCTCCAGTACTCTTTTTAGAGAATTTAACCCATTACCAAAAGAAACGGCCAAAACCGACCAGCGCTATTCTGAAAAAAACGCCAATTAATATTCATTATTTTTCTATTTTTTGTCTCAAAAACATAGGTTATGACCCCTCGTTGGAACGAGCTCGTGTAGCCCGTTCCAGTGAGGGGTCATAACCTATGTTTTTGAGACAAAAAATGAAAAAAATAGTTATTCAATAATTTTCTTTTGCAAGTGTCGTCTGCTTTTCATGTTAGGTAAAGGGTTAAAAGAGGTAATTTACAGTATAACTAGGGGATCTTAGCCCATGTTTCTAAATTTGGACAGTAATATAATTGTCTGGTTCACAGGACCTACCGAACCAAAATCATATTACTTACGGCCTTTGGGTCCAAGTTTGAAAGCTGGACCTTTTAGATATTTGGGGTGGGGGGGGGGGGTGGGGGCATATTACCCCTATTACCCTCCGCCTGGCTACACCCTTGGTACTCTTTCGTCAGACATCTATTATATAAATGTGGAGTGTGTGATTCCGTGATTTCGCGATTCCGCGATTCAGAAATTGATTATCTCCCGTGACATGCAATGCAACTAGAAATTCTCTGCCGTACGGGCGGGGTTACCCGTCTTGTGGTGGGTCGGCCAGCCAGTTCAATATAACTTCACGAAGACTGTATTTCTATGGATCCATTTCCATTTTTTCCTCATCGGACCGAACCACGCTATGTCCCTTGGAAATTTATGTCCTCCCCACGTTTTCCTTGATTGCCCACCGCCTCTTTCCAGGTATGAACTAGAATTCGAAAGCGGTCCACATTTGTGGCGCACCAGGCGTAATTCACTCGAATCACAGAAGATGGTGTCCAGAGGTCTCTTCTTACAAACGAAGAATGATATTTCAAGAAAATACATTTGAAAGTGAACCCCACCTCGAACAATATTAACCGTCGTAACGTAATGTTGCTTAAAGGCAACGCCCCCCCCCCCCCCGGAAACCACGGAAAGTGGGGTGGAAGTCCTGTCAGTGTGTAACTGTGTATTTTAAAACATCATAAATTATGTGGGTTGCCCTTTACCTATCACATAAGACAGACGACACTTGTAAACAAAATTCTTGAATTACTAATTCTTTCATTTTTGCGTCAAAAAATAGCTAAGGACCCCTCATTGGAACGAGCTCGTCCCAAATGAGGAATCATAAGCTATGTGTTTTAGACAAATAATAAAAAAATAATGAAAGTTGGTGTGATTTTTGTTAACCCTTTACCCAACGTAACGGTCAAAACCGGCCAGCGCTATTCTCAAAAATCGCCAGTTAATTTTCATTATTTTTTCATTTTTTGTCTCAAAAACATAGGTTATGACCCCTCATTGGAACGAGCTCGTCCAGCTCGTTCCAATGAGGGGTCATAACCTATGTTTTTAAGACAAAAAATGAAAAAAAATTAGTCGTTCAAGAATTATTTTTGCAAGTGTCGTCTGCTTTTCATGTTAGGTAAAGGATTAATAACGCTGGCCGATTTTGGCCGTTACGTTGGGCAAAGGGTAAAAGGCGAAGCGGCCTTACCCTATATATCGGTAGCGACATCCGCCTAATATAATATAAAAGGCACGGCCTGGACATGGATGAGAGCACTGATAATTTTTTGGACCCTCGTTTGTACATATTTTAATTGCATCCGCAGCTGTTAGCTTGTTTGATTGATATTGAAGGTCAAAATCCATCCAGCAGTAATTGATTTATTACACTTTTTTGAGTATGCCTAAAGTTACGTTCCAATAAATTATAACAAAAAAATCCATGTGAACAAAATATCATTTACATTTACATCTGAGTACGAAATCTAAAGAGTAATAATACACGTTTATACTGACAGTTTTGAATAAAGCATTAACAGAGGTATCTATTTATTTATTTGTGGTTTTTAAGGTCACATATTTCTGCACAATGGCTAATCATGACCACGACAGTTTTACGGGCGGAGGAAGCCGGAGTACCCGGAGAGAACCACCGAGCAACAGCGAGCAATTCTCGGCTCCCCAACATGCTAACTGCACTCAAGCAGGGTTAGCATTGGTTGAAGACAAGTGCAACATCGACGTGCAGTACGCCTTAGTACACAACGCCACCGTGCCCCCACGTGGGCAATGGGGGTGAAGTATCTTGCCCAAGGACACAACGTGGTTGCCGCAGGCGGGATTCGAACCGAGAACCTCTCGGCTTGCAGCCTACATCTCTACCGACTAAGACACCGCGCCCCAACAGATGTATCTAGCAGGGCAACAAATTCATACTATCAAATTAATATTGCCCTTTACAATATTTACCCCAAAAGCAACTGACATCCAGCACTATGATCTCAAAAGCATTGCGATCTGCTCACAACACATTTACACAGTTGGGCCTCCTAGACTTCATAATAAAATATTTAAAAAAAAACAAGACCAATTCTAGAAAACCAAACATGTGAGATGCAATGATTTCATTTTCGACAGGTGAGATATACAGATCTACAATGACGTGTACTGAGTATTTCGGCTGTATTGCAACCCAGTCGCGATCTAGTTGAACTCCCCTTACAATGGTGTAGCCAATCCTGAAAAATCCTGGCTACACTCCGCTATCCGCTTTTGTAATGTCTAGTATTCACTGCATTATTTTCCTCCCACAAAGGTAGCAATGTCGAACAAAATAAACTGACGACACCGCTTCATCAAATCGGTGTCTCAGTTTATTGCAATATTAGTATGTTTCTCAAGCAGTAGCACGTTTTCAACTGTGCTCCCATATGTCAGCTTGTGTACCTACAGGGGCCGTTTAGAGGATCCTTTCCCAATGACATTTTTTTCCCAATTCTTAACACCAAATTTGCCGATCTCAGTTCCCACTCAAACACACATTTTATGCACAACTGATGCCATGAACTGGGTAGTCATAAGGCCCCCAAAACCCTTTGATTTTCTAAGGCCTTATGACCCCCCTCCCCAGTTCAGGACACCAGTTGTACATTAAATTTAAATTGCTTGCCAAACGAAGTCTCTTAATTCAAAGGCACATGACAAATTCTTTTTCAATAGTATAAGAGGGAGCGCGGTGGCTCAGTGGTAGACTGTTGGAGTTCTATGCTAGAGGTGGCCGAGTTCGATCCCCGACCGGGACGACCCGCGTTGTGTCCTTGGGCAAGGCACTTTATCCGGTTGCCTACATGGGGGCGCGATGACGCCGTGTACTAAGGCGTACTGCACGTCGATGGTGCACATGTCTTCAACCGCTGTAACCCTGCTCGAGCGGAGCTTGAACAGAGTTAGAATGTTGAGGAGCTTACCGGTGCTCGTCGCTGCTCGGTGGTTCTCTCCGTGTACTCCGTTTCCTCTACCCGTAAAACTGGCACGGTCACGATTAACCATTGTGCACAAGTATGTGATCTTAAACACCAGTAAATAAATAAATAGTATAAGAACAGTTTTCTTTGACAACAGAGACTACGAAGACTATGTGAACATAGTTCTAAGTGACTGTTAGTAAACGATTTACTGGTAGTCTACATGCACTTGCTTAGGTATCGGTCTTAACCCTCTGAGAATTTAATTATCCGGACGTTCAAACGTCACTGGGAATTCAGTTTCTTCACCGTTTTTCAAAATGCGACGTCAAACATCGGAAATTACAAATAACAAGATATTTTTAACATTAATGATTATCTAGCTGGTGGCTAGATTATTTTGGTGGTCTGAATTTGTTATTCAAAACTTGTTTTATTACAAATTATTGGAGAGTGCCCATAGGCACTCTCCAATAATTTGTAATAAAACAAATTTATATAAACAAAATATTATTTGTGTTTGACTGAATATGAAATATAAGCACGGAAAGTGTTGTCTTTTGCTCTGGTATCCTCATTTATTGAAAGCCATGATAGTGGCTTCTAGCACTCAACCAGTTAAGAAGTCTTGACAGCAGGATAATATTAGTATTTTAAGCTGCGATAACATTTAACTCAACGGTTGTCACTGAGCACTATTCGGGAGAAAATAGGAATTGAGGTTAAAACTTTAAAAAATCGAAAAAAAATAACAGAACAAATAACCACAAAGTATCAAAGTGCTGTTTGATTTTGTACGTCATAAGACGTACAGAAATATCAAAGGGTTAATGTTCTCTGGTCAGTTCGAAAGTAATATTTCTTTGTCTTTGTATGTTTTCCCCTCCAAAACAAATCCCCAAGTGGGGCCTCGCAAATTTTCCCTTTCCCACAGAGGGAAGTAGAATCCCCGGGTCTGTATTTCCGTGTCCCCGGGTGACGCCCTTGCCTTAATACTTCTTTTTGGAAAGACACTGGACATAAATCTTCTCTGAAATCCGTAAGTTTTGCAGATGTTACGACAATCACGAACGTTTATGGCACTCCTTCTCACCCAAACAAATTCTGTTACGCGTTTTGTATAGGATGAAAGCGTATCTGGAAGGATTCGAGGCTTTACCTATTAAACATCATCAACAAATTGAACTAATAACCAGAACGTCACCCCGTCGAGTGTCTTTAAACCCGAGGAGAACTTTGTTCGTGTAATATTGCCCCAAGAACGATTTACTCGTGCTCTGTTTTCACCTACATTCCCTTTCCTACGAATACGTCTGTTTCTAAATTTGTTTGCCAATTCCATGGAATATTCTTTTGACTAATCGTAAAAATAATCCTCTTCATCCATCCTTGTTATCAGACTGATACCGAAGCCCTTCTCAGTACCATAACAACACGCCAAATATTTTTCCATAAAGCTTATTTTTATTAAAAAAATGTGATCAATTCAAGCCATGTCTGCTATACAGCAGACATGGCTTGGCTTGATCACATTTGAAAATGGATTGCCTTAGAAGTGTATCATACAAAATTATTTTTGTTTAAATCATGCAGTGGAAAAATAAATAACATATCTTCCATGTGAAAATATTTCGCCAGAAATGTGATTATGTCAACCAAAGGGTCTGTATTCGCATATTTTGCAAACCATGTAAAAATACAACAAAGATTAGTACAGAAACTTATGTAATGATGGATTTTAGGTGTGTATTCAAAGTATGTGAAGTCTTACCGGTTTATTTCAAAAGTCCACATTCCACTTCATGCCACATGGAGGTGGTATGTTCCGCTCATTTTCCATGTTTAAACTCCAGTCAGATTTGAATGAATCAGTATTATTTTTACCATACACCAGGAAAAATATTGCAACGTCTCGGTAGAGAGTTTTCAAGAAACTGTTGGCATTCCTGTTGACGAGTTAGACAAGAACTAGAAAATAGATCGATATAATTCCCCTTTCAATTGCGCTCTGTTTCTTCGACAGCTTTCTAAATAGTATCGTTTCAACACCGAACTGAAATTGTAATGTCGAGATGTTTTCTTTCGCTAGCTTGAGCGCGATACAGGACTAATTAACAGCCCGCAAGAACCGTAAAATGAAGCTTTATTTTCATACGAAAAACGTGATATTGGCAGCAGGGGTTACTTCTTGCCATGTGGTGAACAAATTTGCGAAATAGGAACAGGTTTTCGATGTGTACATAACGTCTACGAGTTTCCTCTACCGTTCCAATTTCCTCAAACAAAGAATTTTAGAATCCATTCAGAGTGGATGGAATTTCATAAAACTAGCCAACTTTATGTTGAAATATTTTCAGAAGTGTCCACCATGTGTCGACATATTTTGCATAAACTGTGATCACACATGTATTTTATATCGGTATCTCATCGAGATAAAATCTCACGGAGATATCGAGAGGTAAAGACATGTGTTTGTTGCGAGGTATATGTTTGCTATGCATGAAGTTAATTACATACCTTTTGGTATGTATCAATTCAATAAGATGTTAAACAGAAACTGTGTTATTCACGTGTTCAGAGTGAGAGAACAAAGTTAGCAGTAATGTACAGGAAGTGACACGTACCTTTTATCCCTCTCTTTACCGACTCGATTTTATTGATGTCTGGTTGACTCAAATTGAGTTCTCTAGAACAAAAAAATCGGGAACGTGACAACCGTTACTTATTCCCAGTTCCTTATTCGACATTCGTTATCAACCGATGAAATCGGTTGATAACGAATGTCGAATAAGGAAACTGAGAACGATGAAATCGGTTGATAACGAATGCCGAATAAGGAACTGGGAATAAGTAACGGTTGTCATGCCCATAACAACTCAAGAGCACCGCTATGCGTGGCTAAATACGCCCGTAGCCATTTTGAATTGTTCCAACTTTGGTTGAGATGCTAAGTCGAAAAAGGGCCTTAGCTCATGGAAAGATAATTGGTTGGAACCCATATTCGAACTGGCCCTGTATTACTAGCTGGGTAATACACATACCAACTTTGGTTGAGATCAAATAATCCAAACTGGAGTTATCGGTCGGAAACCAAAAATGTTAACGAGCGGGCGGACGGTCCGACAGACAGACTGACTGATTACATAATACGACCATTTTTCAAACGGGCGCATAAAAATTCGAGAGAACGCAGATATGACCCCAAATTTCGGTTTCTGTATAGATGATTTTTTCAGAAAGAGCAAATTCATATCCACCTGAATGCAAAAACTCCGAGTTGTGCAATATTTGTTTTACTGTGTTTATAGTGACTTGCCCTATCTCCTCAGCCTCTACGGACCCGATAGACTTCAAACTCGAGGTGTATGTATTTCTAACCGATGTAACTAAATCGACATGTTTGGTGGCAATATTTTGCGTTATTCCCGAAAATCGGCAATTGTGTCGCATAATCGCAGCCTGTGCTATTCTGTATAGTGACACGAGTCGCCATAAAAAACGGCATTTCGCGGATCCATCTAATCCGCTAGTAACATACAACACATATATTGGTTAATCTCGAGCTGTCTTAATCCTCAGCACACTGATATCGAAATACCAATATTTCAAGCAGCAAATTTTTCCCATATTGCAATTAGCAATTTAACCAATTCACTCTTGTTTGACAGTACCAATAAGCTCTGTCAAAGAAGACTGCACTTTAACTAACAAAAAACTACAAAATCCGCACAGCGCTAAATGCAAAACTCACCATTAATAAAACTTTCTTATTGGATGAACCAAAAAGATGCTTTCCAACCAGGGTTTATTTGCTACGCTTTTGAAGCAAAAAATGATAATGTTAAGTTGACTCGGAGAAATGTTTCTAAGTGTCGTCTGCTGGACATGGTAGAAAACGAACTGATGCAATTTGATTTTTGTTTGGAATCTGTATTAGCGTTTTTTTCACTACCGACAAATTTTAACTCTGAACGGATATTCTGCAGGTCTTCTTGGCTTCCACTGGTTACATACTTCTGGAAGTCGGCAGGGGCGCGAAAACGGAGTCAGGGCAACACGTCGATATGCTTGCATGTGCATCGTGCACGCTCTATCGCCGAATTCAAAATATTCGATAAAGTAAATATTTATGCATACCGTTTTGAGAGTGTAAAATTCCTCAAAATACCGCCAAGTGATAAAATGAAGTAAAGGAGAATCAAAATAGGTTGAAGGCAACACTTTTCTTTACTATAACAACTGTTTACCCAACACAGAAAACTGAGAGCCAGTGATTGAAGATCAGATTAGACTGATGACCAATCAAACACAGGTAGGTATGGATTATAATTGATATTTTACCTTCGTCTCCAGGTATGTGTGCAGTTTACCTTACTTCATGGCCAAAATCGACCAGCTCTATTCCCAAGCATTGTTATTCAGATTTTATCATTTGTTCAACATTTGCCTAAAAACATAGCTTATGGCCATCTTTGGAACGAGCTCGTCGAGCTCGTTCCAATAATGGTTCCTAACATATATTTATTACGAAAAAAGAAAAGTGTCAGTTGTTCAAGAAAATGTTTTGCAAGTGTCGTCTGCTATTTGCGCGAGGTAAATGGTTAACAGTTGGGAGGTATAATAACTGGCGCGCTCAGTTGGCTACGTCTGAAATTAGTTCGCATAAATAGCTAACAACACTGGGGAACCTTGCTCCTTTGTGTTGAGAAAAATAAAAACGAAGACGCTTTAAAATAACCAGATCAGACAACTTATGATTGTGAAACAGCAAAAGGGCGATGTGCTTGTATAATTTGGATATAAAAAATCGGAAATGCAAGTAGAAGGTCAGTCGGACATACATGCCTTGTGTGCCAATGTGAACCAACCAGATTTATTAACTCAGGTTTATGCAATCCGTACATTGTTCGGACATCAAAGAATATTTTGTATTTTCAACCTGCACCCATGAGGTTGCTGGTTGAAAATATTAATTATTCTACACCATGAATGGAACATGGATTTTTCCAATACATGCTGTTAATTTAACCCTTTACCTAACATGAAAAGCAGACGACACTTGCAAAAAAAATTATTGAATAACTAATTTTTTTCATTTTTTGTCTCAAAAACATAGGTTGAGACAAAAAATGAAAATATTTTGGAAATTAATTGGCGATTTTTGAGAATAGCGCTGGCCGGTTTTGACCGTTACGTTGGGTAAAGGGTTAAATGGATTTTGAAGGCCCCATTTTGTAATTTTGAGGTGAAACGCGTAGTACCATGGTGTGTGTCTCTCTTCGCACAGGGGATAGATATTGAGTTCATGTCCTCACCCGATGGGACGAGACAATATGTTTTTAAGACAAAAATTGAAATTTTTTAGTTATTCGAAAATATATTTTGCAAGTGTCACGTCTTTTGGGTTGGGTAAAGGCTTAACCCTGAGGGTTTATGGTAGAATATATTTTAACCTTTTAAATTTTTTTAAAAACAGCTTTTTTGTAACTTTTTCAAAGTGTATATTTACAAGCCATTTGAACATATTAATATGTGCATGACCATAATTGGTGTCCATGACAAATTCTCCCCCGCCAAAATCCACCCGACAAAATCGACCCCAACAAAATCCATTTCAATAAGTATACCAAATATGATAAAAGCTCTAAAATCCCTCTGACTGAAAATAAATAGTGATCAATATTATTTACCGATTTGTACATAAAGATATATCGTACTATGAAAGTGCTGTATAAATGTATTGTGTGCTAGTCTTGAACTGTGGTTCAATAACATTTAACCCCGATGTCGTAAAGATAACATTTTCAAGTCACCAATTTTTTCCATAAGGCCCCACTTTTTGTAAAATTGCATGTGGGCGGGCGGGCGGGCGGGCGGGCTTACGGGCGGTTTTTTTATTTTATTTTTTATATTTTTAATTATTTCTTTGCCAACAAAAGTTCATGTTCTTGGTTTGTTTTATGTTTTAGGACTCATAATGCACAGAATAGTATAGATATGTCGTCCCTTGAGTGCAAGAAGGCTTGAACTGCTAAAGCATTGCAAAGCCTTCTTGCACTCAAGGGACAAATTCATCAATTTTATTAACTTAGGTAAAACTTCAGACAAAAAAACATTTAATTTTTATTTTTTTAAGTTTGAATTGGTTTTAAAAAGAGAACATACCTCAGCCAAAATGGCACACGGGAGGGCCCGAGAAACAGATGTTCAACTTGTTTAGGCCTAAAGCAACTAGGAATTTACCATAATCAGTTTAGTTTGGTTAGCATTTTCCCCGCCATACACTTAGGAATTTAACAAAGTCAATCTTGTTCGGCTGAGCTTTCTGAGCTCTGTCAAACAAGATCGATTTGGTGAAATTCCTAGTTGCATGATGGGAAAAATTGTGACTTGAAACTTCGATTTTGTAGACATCTGTGTACAAAGGGGTAAGCTATACTTTTTAAACTTCATTAACCCTTTATCCAACGTAAACGCCAAAAACCGACCAGCGCGATTCTCAAAAATCGCTAATTAATTTTCATTTTTTGTCTCAAAAACATAGGTAATGACCCCTCGTTGGAACGAGCTCGCCGAGATCGTTCCAATGAGGGGTCATAACCTATGTTTTTGAGACAAAAAATGAAAAAAATTAGTTATTCAAGAATTTTTTTTGCAAGTATCGTCTGCTTTTCATGTTAAGTAAAGGGTTAACATGTAAATATATTGCAAAACAAACATTGGACTACTTTTTTTCAAATCAGTTGTCCATTAACTGAAAATGTGCTGGTGTTTTTCGTCTCTGGCTAAGGGCTAGTCGGCAGATGTATAGAAAAAGGATTTTGTCGGGTAGGCATTTTGTGGGGGAGGAATTTTGTCGTGGGTGGGGGGGGGGGGAGGGATTTCTTCGGGGGAGAGATTTTGTCGGGGATCGATTATGTCGTCGGGGGAAGTTTGACGGTATCCCCTATATTTGTGTGAATAGCGCGTTTCCTTATGACCGTTATATTATAGGTAAAGAGTTAAGCGGATTTCAAACAAGCAAAATATTGAGAGAAATTTGAGTCCTCATGCCAAAGGAATATGGTATTGTCATTAAAAAGATTTCGAACTGTGAGAAGGAAGCTGCTGGTTCCGTTTCAGCGAAAACGTGAAGCTGAAGTCAAAATAAATTAAGGGTCAAAGCCATGTAAAAATCTGTTCATATTATCAGCAACTAAGAGAAGTGAAGTTTGTTACTAGCTTCCACTTCATAGCAGAGTCTTAGCCGTTAGGTGAAATGATGAAAACAAATATTTTCAAATGATTTACGTGGAACAATTGTTTGCCGTTGCATAACGAAACCCAGGTATTTAAACAAAATGTTTGCATAGAGAAGGTGGGATGGTAGGTGGAGGGTTTTGAGATCAGTAATAAAGGAATAGCAGACCTCATGGGATGCATAATTTATTTTCACCGATATTTAATACAGATGCCGAATAGTAAATTCATCTGTACTTGATAGTATTACATGAGTCAGTACCATTAATAAATAAAATCATCACTTTACCTTGAGGGAGGAGAGGGCAGATGAGAGCAAGATAGTAGTTGGGAATATTATAATCCCTGATGGGTACGGGTGTGGGATGGGAAAATCTCACCCGAGGGCAAGATATTTGGGCCAGACACGAGGCTTGCCGAGTGTCTGGACCAAATATCTTGTCCCGAGGGTGAGATTTTCCCATCCCACACCCGTACCCATCAGGGATTATTTTTCTCCCCCCACCATACAGCGGTTAAGTTAGCCAGAGATAAGCTGCGGTCACGTGCTGATATAATCAACTCATTTGGTATTCGTTGTTTTGAAAAACTAATGACACCATCGGAAAGAGAATGCAAAAGTTATGTATATACAAAAGGTATATACCACGAAATCAATTAGGAACGGTGGCATCTTGGGGTCTAAAGAGTTTGAGAGCATCAAACTTTGATCACACGGCATTCTGATGATGTCAATATGAATTAGTTGGTAGCAAAAAACTGATACGATATGCATAACGTCATAATAACGTTATAAATGTATAACGTCACGTGGGTGGGGTGAGAGACATCTGTCTCTCCCTGCTATCTCACCCTGGACAGACGTATGTTACACATGCAGTGAGCAGAGAATGACCTTTCGTGGGAAGAGATGGGCAATATACCGAAAAACCGAACCAATACCGATGTGATGGGGGAAACCGAAAAACCAAGCCGAATCAATCATTGACTATCGAACCCATCTATAGTTTCAAATTTTCCAACATTTACTAGACCTTGTTGAGACTTGATAGCAGTTGAAAAGTGAGGGGTTTTCTTTTCAGTTTTGTTAACCCTTAGAGCACGGGCACTTGTCCTGAATTCCCACTAGACTACAGTCCTGTACATGTCCAGCCAAGATTTGACTAGAAATCACTACCCAGGTGATTTGTCTGTTGTTAGCAGGAACCCCTAATGATGGCATGTTAAGGGCAATGCTCTGATATCGCAAATGCCTGAATCTAGGCCTTTAACCCTTTGAGACATTAATAATTTTATCCTGGCGTCCAAACGTCACTGGGAATTCAGTTTCTTCAACGTTTTTCTAAATGCGACGTCAATCGTCGGAAAGTACCAATAACAAGATATTTTTCACATTAATGATTAACTGGTTGAGGGCTAGATTATTTTTGGTGGTTTGAAATTGTTATTCAAAACTTGTTTTATTACAAATTATTGGAGAGTGCCCACAGGCAGTCTCCAATAATTTGTAATAAAACAAATTTATATAAACAAAATATTATTTGTGTTTGACTGAATATGGAATATAAGCAAGGAGAGTGTTGGCTTTTGCTCTGGTATCCTCATTTTAGAAAGCCCTGATAGTGGCTTCTAGCACTCAACCACTTAAGAAGTCTTGACAGCAGGATAGTATTAGTATTTTAGGCTGCGATAACATTTGGCTCAACGGTTATCGCTGAGCACTATTCGGGAGAAAATAGGAATTTGAGGTTAAAACTTTAAAAAATCGAAAAATAATAAAAAAACCAATGACCACAAAGTATCAAAGTGCTGTTTGATTTCGTACGTCATAAGACGTACAAAAGTATCAAAGGGTTAAATGTCATGGTGTGTTTGGGACATGCCAAAAAATTACTGTAGATATGATCTGTGTTTGCAAAAGAATGCCAATGTCGAGCTCATTGGCAGTGGCTAAATTTGTGGTACGGTGGCAGAAGGATACAAGAACAACTTATTCTGTATTTTCTTGATGTGAATTTCCCTATCAGCAAATCTCAGTCAAGTCAGATACCGAATACCGAACCGATACAGCGGTATACCATCCCCCTTAAAATACCGAACCGAAAATCGACACCGAACTTAAAATTCCAATACCGCCCATCTCTATTCTTAGGGGCCAAAATCGGAGGGTTTTATATCAGCACAGGATAATACTGTTGTCATTCGCGGCATGCTGCAATTGAGGTAACTATTAAAAGGGTAGGGAGAGGGAATCGCCCTCGACTCGTAGTAGAAACATCGAGGCAGAAACGACTCTCTCCACATCATTTCGGGACAGGTGACGCCGCATAAGGTAGGTCTTCGTCTGTCGTGATAACCCCATCGTTCAGTCATATGATCGGCTTCGAGATTTAGTTAGCAACAACAACTAACCCATTCAAACACAGAATGTATGTATTGTCACCTACTTTTAGGGGGTGATCTTCCCCTTACACTTGCTGGCGAAAGAGAAGGGGGATACCACCCCCGTGCTACGGCAATCCAGTTAACAGACTGTTAAACAGCTTCATAGATCACACCCCATGTTGGTTCGTCTCTCATATCCTCAAACTAGTAACTAACTTCCTTGGACAGTTGTATGCCTAAACGAAAGTCTTTGAACAAACCAGGTTTTGCATAGAGTTATCTGGATCCTTCAATGTAAAAAAATACTGTTGAAAATACGGTAAAGTACTGGCAACTAGCTGCCGGGATACTACCGTAATATTTGACGGTAAAAATCCGTATTTTTGCAATGAATACATTTTGTTCGATCGAGAAGCAGAACCAAGGATATATGTATATATAGCTTCACAATACCAGATGCTTGTGCAATCGTCATTAAAAGTAGACCATTTAATATCTTTAAACTGCAGCCGATTGGCTGCAGGTTAAAGATATTAACTGGTCTACCTCGAGAATGGACTCTTCCCAGACAAGCCGGCCTGGGTGATGAAGTTACACAATTTTAGCAGTAATTGAAGAATTAAACGCCTTCGTACTGAAAAACAAGCCCCACTAAACATGAGCACTTCTCTATTGCTTTCATAAAACTTTGAGCAGATACGGTGGTTACCGTAAAATTTACATTGGGTGGACCTGCATCTGGTTGCCAGTAGATTACCGTAAATTTAACGGCAATTTCTAACAGTCTTGTATTCCTGCTTCAAGTCTGTGTCCAGATCTTCCATTTGAGATAAAGCTTGTCTCTTGGGTAACGTATTGCAGTACTCTACCACACCCAAAGAGATACGCCACTACCCCACCCCAATTCCAATACTTATACCAAAACCATCGAACTGACAAAAAGTTCACAAAGTTTGAAATTCGTCTCCACCTGTAATATATTGCATAGGAAAGAGTCACGATAAAACATTGAACGTTATCATCCGGATAGTTTTGACTGCAGCGTAACCATACCTTGGTGTACAACGTACCGACCCCCAACGCCAGGGAAAGTTTAACTGTTGAGCCTGGTGCATAAATGAAGATCAAAACAGAAAAGAGCTGGGCATGAAAATGTAACTCAAAGGCCAGAAAACTGACAACTCAAACAGCTGAGGGACTTTTATCATTAGCCAGTTAGGTTGCGAAAAAACAAATACACTATTGTTTTCTCTGTTTATCAAAACAAATTGCGTTCACATATAATATTATTGTGCGCACATATTGCATTTAACCCATTGCCCAAAAATGCCTTCGTAGCTCTGTGGGTGTGGAAAGGAATGGAAAGTATGCGCCTCACGCAGTCGCTGCAATGCTCAACTTATTTTCAGGAAAGGGTGTCTTCATAGCTACGGATAAGATATTTGTACAATGTATTTAACCATTGAAACGATGAAACCGTTCAGGCTTATTCACACAAATAATCATTAAAATTGTCTCAAAAATATAACTAATGACCCCCCCCCCCCCCCTCATCGGAAAGAGCTCGTTCTAAGCTATGTTTTCGAGACAAAACAAAGAAGAAAATTTATAGTTATTCGAAATGTTTTTTGCAAGTGTCGTCTTCTATTTGGATTTGGTTAAAGGTTAACCCCAGACTTTTTGTAGAATATATTTCACAGTGTTACTTTTTTGCACAATAGATTTTAAACTTCCAAAGTGTAATTTACCAACAGGTAATACAGTAAAGCTTCGCTAGTGTATTCTTGTGAATCTCAAGTTTTTGACAGAATCTAATACCGCTGAAGGGAGCGCGGTGACTCAGTGGTAGACTGTTGGACTTCTATGCTAGAGGCCCCGAGTTCGATCCCCGATCGGGACGAACCGCGTTGTGTCCCTGGGCAAGGCACTATATCCCGGTTGCCTACATGGGGGCACGATGGCGCCGTGTACTAAGGCGCACTGCGCGTCGATGGTGCACATGTCCTTCAACCGCTGTAACCTTGCTTGAACGGAGCTTGAACAGAATTAGAATGTTGAGGAGCTGACAGTTGCTCGTCGATACTCGGTGGTTCTCTCCGGGTACGCCGTCTTCCTCCACCTGTAAAACTGCCATGGTCACGATATACTATTGTGCATAAGTATGTGACCTTAAACACCAATAAATAAATTAATAAATAAATAACACTGTTGAAGATATTGTACCTTCTTTTTTACACCCGTGTATGCTGTCGTTCTCCACTCAAGTATTGTTTTCAACGGTGATTCTTCTGCTTGGATAAATCAATTAACCCTTGATCAATTAGCAGACGACACTTGTAAACAATAATTTTGAATAACTATTTTTTTTTTCATTTTGTGTCTCAAAAACATAGGTTATGATCCCTCATTGGAACGAGCTCGACGAGCTCGTTCCAAAGAGGGGTCATAACCTATGTTTTTGAGACAAAAAATGAAAAAATAATGAAAATTAATTGGCGACTTTTGTGAATAGCGCAGACCGGTTTTTGGTAAAGGGTTAATTTAGCGGAATATTCCAGAACGGAATCAAAGTAGTTTTGTAAACGGAACCTCTTTGAGCTCTTCTTCTATCATCAGGTCTGCCGTACAGGTGACCTGATGATTGATGAAGAGTTCAAGAGGAGTCAATTGGTAGAATTTTGAGAACACCTCGAAGATTCGAACATTCCCAAAAATCGCATTATCCAGACGATTTCGAATCGAATCGAATTTCAGAGTTCCGCAAAGGCCTACTCGATTTATTTATGTGTTTATTGGTGTTTAACGACACTTTCGACAGCCAGTGTCACCTCGTGTCGGACAGTTTTACGGGTGGAGGAAGCCGGAGTTCCCGGAGAGAACCACCGAGCAACGGCGAGCAATTGTCAGACTCCCCACAAGCAGGGTTAACATTGATTGAAGTGCACCATCAACGTGCAGTACGTCTCAGTACACAACGCCACCGCGCCCCCACGAAGGCAATCTGGATTAAGTGTCTTGCCCAAGGAGACAACGCGGCTACCGCAGGTGGGATTCGAACAGGGGACCTCTCGGCTTGCAGCGTGCGTCTCTGCCTACTGAGCCACCGCGCTCCCGCCCTACTCGATTATTTCTATCTAAAACTCTATGGTCTCAACCAGTCGACCCCTTCAAAAATAGTGCCCCTACTTTGGGTACTGAAATATGATGTATTTTTGCGTTGTCGTTCTTCGCGAAATTCTTGGGTCATATGAACAAATTTATAGAGTTAAACAGCTCCCACTAATATGCAGCCCACGAGACTTGTTTGAAATCCAACAAACGTTACAAAAATTAAATAACCTCTTAACATTTATTCCATTCCAGTCGAGCCAATGAGTTAATTAGCACTCGGCGTGCACAGTGCAACTTTCCATGCATTCCAAAATATGCGTAAAAAGAAGAGAATCTAATTGAAAGTAGAAACGTAATTCGCATTGGGGCTGGGTGTTTTCTTCAACAAAGATCAGACGGTTAACTGAGTGCAAGATACCATTCGTCACACAACAAAGTGTTCTACCAGGTGTCCCGAATAATTCTCCTGAAGTGGAGAGGGCTTGAACAAAAAGATGGACGAATTAGCATGAGGAACAAACTAATTACGCGAGTGCAGTCAACAAGTTTCAAAGAAATCCTACAGTTAGTAACAACTACCTAACAACCATGGATGTAGAAGCTCACTTACTATGTGGACCTATTTAACCCTTTGCGCAAGGTAACGGCCAGCGCTATTCTGAAAAATCGCCAATTAATTTTCATTATTTTTTAATTTTTGTCTCAAAAACATAGGTTATGACCCCTCACTGGAACGAGCTCGTTCCAATGAGGGTCATAACCTATGTTTTTGAGACAAAAAATGAAAAAAATTAGTTATTCAAAAATTTTGCTTGCAAGTGTCGTCTGCTTTTCAGGTTAGGTAAAGGGTTAACACGATCATACCACAAAGTCAGCTTTGGTCTTTCATATTCAAGAGAAGGCTAAATTTAATTACATTATAAGATAAGGACGTAGGAAGTATATCGAAATTTGGGACGGGGGCTCCCACTAATGACAGAAATGAGCTGTTATAAGAGTAATGAGTTAATGGTACCATTAGTTTTCTGTGCAAAACAACCTTTTGATTGAATAACTTGACGGTGAAATGTAGTTTAAAAGTATGAAAACAACTTAGAAGTTACTAAAAAGGATCATTTGCTTCAGAAACGATACTACTGTTGGGTGGGTTCCTATTGTAATACAGATCATTAAAAAAAGAGATGCTAGAGTAAAGAACTGTCGCCTGACATCATTAAAATCCGTACAGTGCAAAAGGATGTGTTCCACTGTCAACATATGCTGGCATGTAACACAGTCTCAGCGCATAATGTCAGCGCTGTGATCCACATTTTGGTGGTGATTTAGGTGCACGCAATGAAGAAATAGCCCTGCCGATAAACAATGAAAAATAATTGTGGTTTGCTTTTCAAAGGTCATCGATAAGATAAATACATTGCACTTTTTTTTGTTGACCAGGTACAAAATTATAGAGGCAAACCAAACTTAACATTTCACCCAATGTAACCATCTTATCCACTTAGCGCCATATTCACTTGGATCTGCAAATCACAAATATTTTTTCGAATCGAATCTCGAATCAAATCGTATCTCTGATACCGATATCGAATCGAATCTCGAATCGAATCTTAATAGACAAGTTATTTCATATTGCACCAAACGGATTACGGAACACTGTGATGACCCTTACAAGACTATGTGAACAACTTAAACAATAAATGACTATTCTCTGTAGCACCGTCGCTAAAACAGCTGGGCCAATTATCCATAGTTTTAGTTTTTGAAGGCTTAACTTGTTACTATTCACGTTCTTAACTATGGATAATGTTCTGGGCAACATTGACTACTTACATAACAATTAAACATTGTCAGTTGCTCAATTAAATAGGAATTGAGCCTACATGAATGAACTGTCTAATGACAATTTTATCCAATTTTTGTTGGAAATGTAACAAATTGAAGTTAGTACGAGAGATTCGAAAAAATCGAATCTTGAGACTGATTCGGGATCGATCTCGAAACAGACGTATGGTATCGATATCGAATCGAATTTCGAATATTCACAGGACACTAATATTCACAAACTTCGTCATTGAAATCTTATTATTTTCTCAGTTCGCATAAAAACATAGTTTGGCAATGAGATGTCAAAATCTTTGGTTTGGAAGCAACGTGCGAAATGTTTTAGTTATTCAAGAAATGTATTTGCAGGTGTCGTCTATTGTCGTGCCAGGTTTGTTTGTGTGTTTATTGAAGTTTAACAACACTTTCAACAACCAGGGTCATATCATTTCGCCTAGTTTTGCGGTTGGAGAAAGCCGGAGTACTCGGCGGAAAGAACTACCGAGCAGCGGTGAGCAACTGTCAGACGCTCCAACTTACAAAAACGGCACCAACAGAGGTAGCGAGGGTGGAAGGCAAGTGCAATATCGACATGTAGCACGTCATAGAACACAACACCACCGCGCCTCCACATGGGCATCTGGAGGCGCGGTGTGGAAGCGCGGTGGTGTTGTGAGAGTGGTGGCCAAGTGGATAAGTACACCGGTCTCTTATGCCAGAGGTCCCGGGATCGATCCCCGGTCGGGAAAAGTTCTCGAGGTGTCCGAACACTCTCTGTCAGCATCAATTGTGGGGTTGATGCTGTCAAGGCGTACCGTCCCATCGGGTGGAGACGTAAAATGGCTGTCCTCTGTGCGGAGAGAGACACACTCCGTGCAGGTTAACGATCCCTTCGTAGTATTCAAAAAGAACTAGACCACTAAGTTACCGCTATGAAGGTCATCCCACACACCTACGCCATTGGGCCAAGGAGAGGCGTTAATATAAGTTGCATAACTTGTTCGCCAATCCTTGTAAAACAAATAAGATTAAATAAATCTGGATGAAGTATCTTGCCCAATGTCGTGTTAGGTTCAAACTTAACTCGTACGACTGATACCTTGCTATGCCTCTTGTTACATTCCCCCGCCTCCTATGCAAGATATGCGTGTCTCATGTGAGACGGCCATGTGAGATAGTTATCTTTCTCACAAGACCCACGTGACCATATTTTATGTTTCGTTGGTGTTCAAAGTATTGTTGTTTGTTGTACTTGATGTTAATAATACCAGTATATTGTATACTGTTAATTTTCTTAACTTAATTCCTATCACTACAGCGTCATTCGATCGATTGAAGCACGCGCCCAACTGACGTCATCATGTGTCAATGTTCATTTCGCTACAAATCTTTACTCCCTGTCTTGCCGGCGTTTTAATTTAATTTTGTGGTATATACCTATGGTATATACATAACTTTTGTGCGCTCTTTCCGATAAGCAAATCAGTTTTTTGAGAAATGGACAACAAAATTGTTCGATATAGCTGCACGTGCCCCTGGATTACTTTTGATGACGTTAGAATGTTTTAGTGGGGAGAGGGGATTATCCCTGATGGGGGTGGGTGTGAGATGGGGAAATCTCACCCGAGGGACAATATATTTGGTCCAGACATTCGGAAAGCCTCGTGTCTGGCCCAAATATCTTGTCCTCGGTGAGATTTCCCCATCTCACACCCTCACCCATCAGGGATAATAATATTTCACCTCGGAACTCACAAAAAACATGTATTCAATAATACCTGTACATTAAACATGGACTGAAAATGAGACAAGCCCAGAACAATTCACTTGAGCCCATGATAGTGGCCTCTAGCACCGGGGTAGTTAAATAATTATACACGCTCTGTAGGCAGTTCTAATTTTCAGTAATTCAAACGTCAAGAACAGATGACCGATGCGCCACCTTAGCAACTAATTAACGTGCTTGTTCTGAAAATGAGGTAGTTATAAGATTTAATAACCACAGAAACACTTTTTCATGGAAATGACGTTCCGTGAAAAATAAATTACCTACCTCTACAGATTTTATTTAATTCTGTGACAGACCAATGTGCTAAACAGGGCAATATGTATCACTAATTACTAATCTCCGTCAACATGTCTCAGAAAGGAATATTTGTTTTAACGCGGAGCGTTATTCTCAAGCTTCGGATCTCTTTCAGACTTAGCGGTGAAAATTGTTTCATTATTCTCTGCAGTGTTAGAAACAAATCGCCCATTGAGTGCATCAATGCCTTATACAGCACCCAAGGAATGAAATATTGTATTTTATTTTATTTCTGACGACATCAGATAATGACATGAGTTCATCGAAAGTATTCCCAGAAATTCATTTCCTTTTTTCTTCTTTTACTTCACCCAATTTTGACACTCGATATTTTTATAGTTTATAAGAATATAATGTTTATCCAATTATTCTTCTTTCATGAAATTAATCTCTTGCGTCTTTGTTCGTGAATCTCCCTCGGAGAGTTTTACAAACAATGATGTAAGAAAAAATATATATTAACCGTGTAAAAATATAAACATTTCCAAACTGAACAAAGAAATAAACCTCCCTGAAGTCCAATTATGAAGAAATCCCGCATGCACTCCAAAACACATGGAAAACAAGTGTTTTTCAAGGGTTTTATTAACTTGAAAACCCAGAAGCACATTTTATCATTGACAAGAAAAAGTTTAGTAGTTTAAGGGCCATGGACTTTGTAGATGGACATAAACAACTTGAATACCCTTGCTTCTGCTGAAAGGAATGTTGGAGTGCAGTATTGTAGATAGCTTTGTGGGGTCACAATCTGACAGTGAATGGATTGGAGGGGGTGAGGTGGGTGGGTGGATGGATGTAGAGAGCATAGATTTTCAGACAGAAATCAGCAAAGCAAAGGCACGTGTCGATGCTTTGCACCACTAATTTTTGTCGGAAATTCTCTCGTGTCGACCACAGCAACCTATATTAAGAAGAGAGTGCCCCCACGGTTAACTTGATTTTTTTAAATTATTGTCTAAAATGCGAAATCTCCTGCACTCGAATTGACCACAGACAGTTATTTTCAGCAAAAAATACCCTTCATGCAGATGAAACAATCCTGTGGAACTTAACATTTCCGACAGAATCACTGGTGAATGAGCAGCTCAATCCCACCCCACCCCCACCTCATATATATATACAACACAATTGTTTACTTACACAGTCGTAGACAAATTTCGAACACTGCATCACAAAAAACATACCATTATACCTTAACCCTTTACCCAACGAATCTTCCACATCCGCCCGCGTAATATGCAAATTCAGCGGTTGAAAAAATATTATTTTTTAAAAAAAATTCAACAAAACCATATCATGTGACCCCTCGTTGGAACGAGCTCGACGAGCTCGTTCCAACGAGTGGTCACATGATATGGTTTTGTTGAAATTTTTTGAAAAATTTAAAAAGATGATATTTAAAATAATAAATTTTGATATCGTCTGCGTTGGGTAAAGGGTTAACCCTTTACCTAACATGAAAAACAGACGACACATGCAAACAAAATTCTTGAATAACTATTTTTTTGTCTCAAAAACATAGGTTATGACCCTTCTTTGGAACGAGCTCGACGAGCTCGTTCCAGAGAGGGGTCATAACCTATGTTTTTGAGACAAAAAAAATGAAAACAATAATGAAAACTAATTGGCGACTTTTGTGAATAACTCTGGCCGGTTTTTTCCGTTACGTTGGGTAAAGGGTTAATCAGTAAGAAAATGTTAGATGGAGCTGAAATATTTTAGGCTAGTCAAATTAGCCATCGGTGCCACGCAATTTGTTAATAATGCAGCAGAAGCCAGGGAAGAAACAACAGGGACGTAATGAACAGAATGAGCCCCTATTGTTTGTTGAAAAATTTTAGTCTTTTCCCGAACAAAAGGAATGGATACATTGTAAACTTACTGTCCATATCAAAAAGTCACATGGAAAATGAATGAAAATCATTTTCATGTGGATACATTGATAAATTTTTCATAATTGGGTAAGAAATTATCTCAAATCACTAAAGGCAACGAAATCATTAAAATGAAACCTTTCACGGACACAGGCTCATAGTATTTAAAATGAAGAATTGGCAGGAAGCGGGTGGCATTTTTAAAAAAAATAATTTTGAACAAACTTTAATGTGGTAAGTATTAACAGCTGATGTGGATTTTTCAGCAAAAAGTCATGGCTGCTGTGAAGCAGCCCTGTCTTATTGGGTGAACATTTCAGACAAAAACACTATATTACAAAGATGATTCAGTTAAGGAATTGTATTGCATTTAGAGACATCATTTTGTCATTGAGTGGAACAAGGCGCCATCTGCAATGCTTTAGCATTGCAGATAGCACCTTGTTCCACTCATAGGACGATTTCTTCAGACTGAAATTATCCTCTGATCTTCTTTTCTGACTGTTATGCCATAACACTATAATGAACCTGTCCTTGCCCAAATCACCATAAGCACTAAACCTTACCCTCCTCCTTTCGATAACATAAGGCCTGGAAGTCTTCATACGTCTAAGCATAAGATCCAAAAACTTGTATGATAGAATCCACTGCCGATTAAAAATATACTGTTTTCCCGAGAACAAAAAATTGAATTTGCTGGAGCTGTTTGCAAGATAGAACTCGTTTGACCATTCATGCTGTTAAAACCTTCACATCTGAAGTACCAATGCCCGAATTCACCGTCACAAAAGAACGAAGCACTCGAAGAAATGTCGTCAATTTGTGTAACTGGGGTCTCATTGGCTGTGAAAGGTGAGAAAACTTCAATGTTAGTTCAGCTCAAGTGTTTCTTTTTCTGAAAGATTCGAACGAGAGCATATCCGCTCCTAATTCCGCATAAAATCGAGTTAACAAAAAGACTGACAATTGAATGTTTACACACGTTCTTTACGTTTAAGCCTTAGCAAACACACCACTCGACACCTGTGCGAGCGCTCATAAAACTAATCCCACACCACCGATTGAATGAGGGAATCGCTTTATTCCAACTTGGTCTCAGTTAAGTTTCCTTTTTCTTGTGTATGGTGGTGCGTGTGACCAAACTTGAATGGGTAAGGTAGAAGTCGTATTGTGACTTTAAGTTGTTTATAGAATATTTTCTATTGGAGAAACATCAGTAATTTAATTGCCCCCCAAATGCGCTCACTCAGGCGTTAACCATTGAGATATCATTTATATTGCATACTCGATAGTCACTGCTACCTTGTTTTTTCCGTTAAGGAGGTCTGTTGGAAAAACGCGTAAATGATCCGATGCGCAACACGTATTCTGACCATGACGCATGTTTCGTCGGGTTTCTCTATTTAAAGAACAAACAAATATCAATTTGGAATCCTTCATTCTATCAGCCCCAACCAAGAACGGACCCAGTATGAGAGAGATAGAGAGATACCGACCGACCAAACCCAGAGTAATCTGTATAGGTTCGCCTGTGTTTTAACTAAAATGTGGAAAATTAGATTTCGTGCCACCAAATTAAGCAAATTTCAAAGGCAAAGGTCAAAACAGTCCATTTTTAGATATACACTTAAATATGTATATAACGTTTTATGTCGCTACCTACATCAGCTTTTCGTTTTTTGAACGCTGTAGCTGATCAGGAACGTGTCTAATAGGTCTTGAATGTGGGGATGCCCAGTTGGGGAAAATTCCAATTACTCCCCCCCCCTCCACACACACACACACACACACACACACACCGGGTTGGAAGCTTTCCGACTGGTGCATTCAGAATTTCAAAGTTAAAGGAAATTCACTTCTACTCCTCGGTTGGAAATATTCCCACTGAAGACCATTGGAGTCCTAAATCCCGTCTCCATGCGGGAAGTCTGAAAAGCATAAAATAATCGAAACTTTCAGTCAAAAGGTTCATCATTAAAATTTACCAATTTGGAGTTTGGAATCTCCAATATGGTTTTATCGACTAGAATTCCAAAACGTACAACTTTTGAAGATATTGACAAACCAATCTGTGTACGGGTGACGGGAGAGAATCGCTCCACCCGCCGTGTAGCCACGTCCTCAGTGCAGATTTACAACAATGCCGTTTATTACACGCCTGTTCTATGAAAGTACCATCTACACCAACACTAAACCATGCGGAAAATGGAAATATGTTCCTCACACATGTGACGAACGGAAATCGTGGACGGACTATTTTTAAACAGGAGCGAAATTTCACTGGAATTTTCTACAAATCGTGCACCGCAATTACAATTTGAATCGCTAGCGATAGCTAAAAATAGCTAAAATTAATATCACGGATTCCCCTCGCAAATTTGGTTGGCGATAAAATGTGTCCTCTTTGTTACTGCTGCCAAATGAATTGCTTGGTGTCCTTCTAATAATTGCTTTTATAGACGTGAAGACGTGCAATGAACACAGAAAAACACACGCGTATGAATAGGTTAATCGATATGGCAGTTGTGCTATCGCGGAAGGTTAAAACTCGAGGCCTGCGGCCTCTCGTTTTATCCTTCCACGTTGGCACTCGTGCCTTATTGATTAACCCATTCACCCATGAGTGTCGTTCTGTGTATATATGGAAGTGTGGTAATTCGGATACCAAGAACATAAACTGTATCCGTGTAAAAGTTTTCCGCCAGTTTGTCTCCGACGAAAATCGACAGCCCGGTAAATGGCATAGCAAGATAATAAATAGTGTCGGCCCCTAGAAAAGCAGTCAACATAATTAACGATTCCATTTTGATTATTTAACCCTTTACCTAACGTAACGGCCAAAACCGGCCAGCGCTATTCTCAAAAATCGCCAATTAATTTTCATTATTTTTTTCATTTTTTGTCTCAAAAACATAGGTTATGACCCCTCGTTGGAACGAGCTCGTCGAGCTCGTTCCAACGAGGGGTCATAACCTATGTTTTTGAGACAAAAAATGAAAAAAATTAGTTATTCAAGAATTATTTTTGCAAGTGTCGTCTGCTTTTCAGGTTAGGTAAAGGGTTAAATAGATTCAATGTTATTATTACAATTTAATCCTCCGGCTCTACAGGATGAAGGATTGATTTGTTATTGATTCGTCTCACTATTTCTTACAAGGTCTCTTATCATCGAATGCCAAAAGCCAAAAAGTTTTCATTTTTATACAAACGTGACGTAAAGACGACCTCAGAGAAGGTTACCTTAACTTTTCCAAGTAACCTTTTGTTAGATTTTCAGGTAAGAGAAAGACATATTAATTCTGATGCATTTACCGGTGTGTGTGCCCAGGTTGAGACCAGAATTATATAACAAAGCGACTTATTTCATGTGCATTTTTCATTTTGCGGATGGTATTCTGTGATGTAATACACGGTTGGAAAGGACACCCCGTGCCCTTTCCAACGGGGTGATAGATAAGAGCATTTCACAACCAGACCAGAAGAACACATTTTATTATCAGTGCAAAGTCTATCACTGTTCTGCGAAAGAAAACCAGTAAAGGAGCGAACGAAATATCGATCGCCCTATTTCATTTGAGCCAAATGATAGGTGAACGGAACGATTGTCCGCCTATTTTGTACACGGCTTAATTATAACAGATATCCGATCAGACGTAAGATTTCCGGAATATAGAGAACTAGGTCAGAGCAACCGTGACGGTATTCAACATTACCCCATAGAATACATCACTGAAAAACGTGTTAGGAAAACCACACGTGAATCCAACTTACAGCATGTAAGAACACATATGACTGGTCATTGCACACCAGAGGGTATTCCCGCTGGTGACGTAGGATTCACGTGAGCCAGTGGAATGCTACTTTGAGCCAATGGAATGCCTCGATACAAAACAAGTTTCACGTAAGAAAATAAACAGACCGCTGAAGGTGCTCTCTAAAATCAGTTGGGTTAAAAATTAACCCAAATCGACTGGGTTGAGTGAATATGAACCCAATTGGGTTCATATTCACTCAACCCAGTCGATTTGGGTTAATTTTTAACCCAACTGATTTTAGAGTGTGATATTTTTCTTTAGAACTTCAAGTTTCATTCACTTAATTCAAATTTAATCGTGGTGTAAATACAGAACACGGCTCATGTAAGTAAAGTTGGTGGTGTGGGGGTGGGGGGGGGGGATGGGGTCAACGGCCTTTGTTGAAGTGTTTCCGATATTTCACTCGCGCCCACGACTAGCGAAATACCTGCAAAACTCAAACTCCAATCGTCAATTCCGGTCACGCGTACACCACCCTCGTTGTTTTCTGTCTTATTGCCTGTGGAATGTGTCATAATAGAATGGTTAAGGTTCTAGTGGAGGCTTAACCGGATTCTGAGAGTTCGACTTAAACTGATCGGTGATTGGTCTCACAAGTGTAAATGCCAGTGGCGTGGCATTTTGTTGTTGGTTTTACGCTGCAACTGAAAAGTAAGCAGTGGAAGACCTGGTGTTAGTTTGTCCGGTCATCTGTTTATTCGTGTTTAAACATTTGTTTGTAATGAAACGTTCTCTACGGTCACAATGTTTTAGTTGCGACCTTTCGGTGAGGCAGGCGAGAAACTCAAAACGAACTACAGTTAGTTTGTTCAGTTGTTCGTCTGTTCGTGATCCAGCAACCATTGTGATCACACGTTCACCACAATCTGAGCTTCTCGAAGACTTATTCTTGATCTTATTGATGGAGTACGTGGCAACCGTTACTTATTCCCAGTTCCTTATTCAACATTCGTCATTAACCGATAAAATCTGTGGATAACGAATGTCGAATAAGGAACTGGGAATACGTGACGGTTGTCACGTTCGTTTGTTGCCTATGCAAAGAATCGCGCAAGGAAAACATCGTTAATTTCTGTCGGGAATTTTATGGTTTCGACCGCCATTATTTTGGGAGAGTGTCTCTTCACCGAATATGAAACACTTTGAAAAAATAGTTGTCTAAATCTCCTTTTAACTGAAAACTGGCACTTATTTTTAGCGTGAAAGAAGTATCGGGTGAGAAAAAATCCCACAAACTCCGAATTTCCTACAAAATTCTTGATGTTCAGTTGGGGAAACGCTTATTCGGCACTACACGTCCATACGTAACGGTTGGATTTACTATGATGCCATATATACATGCCAATCATGACAAGTAAATTTAAATGCTCAAGTCAGTTGAACTGGGTCAACACTTTTAGATCCAGCTCTGCCTCCATGGAGGTCTACCTTTGCAGTTTGGAAAGTAGTACCAATAGTTAGCGTGTCAAGCCAATACTTCACGATAAACCGCCAACATTCTACGAAACTTGGATGTTTGATGTATACCTGTGTAAATAACTGTCCGTCATAAGTACAAAATGTCCGGTTAACAATTTACCCAGCTTGAAGAGAAGACGGCACATACAATAATATTTCCTGAATAAATTTTTTCCTCCATTTTTCCCTCCAAAAACATAACTAATGACCTCATTGGAACGAACTCAGCGACTTCGTTCCAATGATGGACCACAAGCAAGCTTTTCTTTTGAGACAAATATGAAAGTTAACAAAACTTGAACGGCTTTATTTTTTAATACTGCTGGTTGTTTTCTGCAAACGTTAGTTAAAGGGTCAATTATTACAGTTCAAGCACGACCTCCCCCACCCCACCCCACCTCCACCCCTTTACTGTACGCGAAAGGTTCACTAGCCACCAGTAGAAAGACATGGCTATTTGCCGAAAAAATTTGATCAATGGTATTTCTCCCTCTTTTCCTGATTAATTTTCTTGAAAAAAAATCCCCACAACGAACACCGTTTTTATCAACAGTTAACATGTACTCTGTTTGATGCAGCGAAAAAAATGTCGTGATGAAATTTCTGGTTGGATTCCATATCAGTTTCATACGAACCCACTTGGCGCATGAACATAACAAAATTACCATTGATGGACTATTGATGAGATAATGTCTCTATCGATTCCACGAAGAAAATTTTAATAATTTTCAGAAGAGAAAAATATCGCAAAATAATTATTGACAGTGAAAGTGACAGCTAGTAATTGGATGTGCTCCACTGACCGTCGTAGGTTACGCCGGCAAATCACCGACTTTGTTGATAATAATAATAATAACAATAATAACTAAACAAATAATACAAAATAATTCAAGATCTGAGCTGAAAAAGACAATCACAGAGAAATTCCTGAACTTATATCGTACTCACGTGGAATGTAATAACTCCGAGAGTTGGGATTCTGCTTCAGCGTACTGTCCTTTATTTGCAGTGTTTGTGAAATATACTGATGGAAAAAAGAAGTGCAACTTCAGTTTTGGTAATATAATGTTTTTAACCGTGGACCAAATGTAGTAAAATTTGACTCATAGCTACCTCAATGTACTGTCTAAAGAGTCTTTGGTTAAAATTTAGTCAACCATGACGACGTGCATGCTTTCTACGGATTTTTCGACAAACCGTGCCTACGGGGCATTCCCGCGTGCTATGGGCTTGAAAACCATACCAAATCGACCAAATCGAAGTTTTGGATAGTACACATCGATTGCACAACATTTCGTTTCAACTCGATTTAAAAACAAAATGCCGCGAATGTCCGAAGTTGATAGTGGTAGAGCTATTGCTCTAAGTATACTGGACCAATTACAACGTCTCGTTGCCCAGCAATTTGGGGTCCAAGAGTCAACGATAGCTCATTTAGTTGATCGTCTCAGTGCCACAGGAAGGTTAGCTGACCGTCCCAGGAGCGGACGTCCGCGCGTTACGTCGCTCCGTCAAGATAGAGGCATACGTCTGTCACACCTCCGTAACCGATTTCAGACGGTGAGGGAGACGGCGAGTCAGGGCGTAGGCACTCATGGTCATCAAGTGTGTCCCAGAACAGTTAGGATCGGTTACGGGAGTTCAACTTAAGGCGAAGGCATCCTTACGTTGGTCCGTAACTTACACCAAAGCGACGTCAACGTCGATTGCAATGGCTGCGGGCACATCGACCAAATCGGTTCCACTTGGCCCACTGGAGACGTGTGTTATTCACTGACGAGTCTCACTTTACGCTTTACAGGTCAGATGGGTGACAACGTTGCTATCGACGTCGAGGTGAGCGATATTCTGTCGCGTGCGTTAAGGAAAACGACAGATTGAGGGGAGGGTCTGTTATGGTTGCGGTGGGGAATTTCTAATGGCGTGAAAACACCCCTCGTGGTCACCCAGGGCAATTTTTCAATCGTAAGATATCGGGATCAGGTCCTCATGCCTCACGTCCTTCCACATATCCATGCGCGTAACGTTACGTTGCAGCAGGATAATGCGAGGCCGCACATTGCTAGAGTTTGTCGTCACTTCCACAACCAAAACAATGTCCCAGTTTTCGTTTGGCCACCCTACAGTCCAGATTTGTCCCCGATCGAGCATTTGTGGGACAAGCTAGACAGGAGGGTCAGGAAGGCATCAACGTCTCAAACAACGTCGCTCAGCTCAGACAGGTCCTTCTTCAGGAGTGGAATAACATCCTACAAGGGATCATAAACAACTTGATGGCGTCAATGGTAAAGAGAGTTAAAGAAGAGACAGAAGCCCGGGGTGGGCACATCCGCTATTGATTTTGATCAGGAAATGACGTAGGGTACCCACGTTTGAACATTATCCATGCAAACGCCGCCTGTGTTGAGACAACACAACTCGTCACAATTTAATCAGTAATGAAGAAATAACATCAAAATGCAAACAATGAAATAATCATCCATAACACATTTGAAATATTTACACAGAAAAAAACTTGCGTTTCCTTTTTCCGCTAGTGTACATAAATACTTTAAATAACCCGAAATCTCATCAACCTCATCTTCAGGTCATATCATCCACAGTCGTGCTTCGTGTACCCTTTTATCAGACTTTATGGACAGTGGCTTAGTAGTCTCACCCGTCCGTTCGTCCGTTTGATCTGTTTAGGGCTAGCGCTAGAGTGGTGGTGAGGCTATAACCCCATCCCCCCGAAGAAGAGACAGAAATACGATGATTAAAAAGGCGATGATAAGAAAAATAATCGTATAAATAATTTATCCAAGATGGCGTCGTAAAGATGTAGTTGAACGAGTGTATCACGTATAAAGGCCAGCCCAACCCGCATAGTTTTCATAAACTTCAGCGCTGGATTTGCAGTGAGATTGGTATAAAGTTACATCAAGTAAGCATACTGGATCATTGAAGGCGGCTTAATGGAGATTTCTACCACATTTTAAAAGCTTACCGTCAAAATTCGGTAAAACTCAAACAATGCCAATTATGTCATACAGCTACGGGATAGTTGACTGGAACCAATCCGAACTCAGAAAAGATTGACAAGAAAACCCGGAAATTGCTTAAAATACATGGTGTGCATGATAGTAAAGCAGACGTCCAGCGCGTTTCCATGCCCAGAAATGAAGGAGGCAGACACCTAGCAGAAAAAGAAACATCATACAAATGTGCGATGACAGGACAAGATGAATACATCGGGAATAATACAGATAGAAATATTGTAACTGTCCAGCACCATGAAAGTAGCAAAGCTGGATATAGCCAAGCCTGGCAATAATCAGACGGTCATCTGTAAAATGGGGTCCACAGCGGGAGATTTGGTGATACTACCCTGAACAGCAGGGTAGCATCACTACATATACCCTCTGTGAAAAGCAATCTGAATGAAGGCTTAAACAGAAGAAGAACTCAGGGGATATATTGGGGGATCGTAGCCCACTGTATGGGAAAGCATCAGCAAATTCACCCTCTGGGGACCTCCATCGAAAAATGATAGATTGCTTATTTCCAGGCTTGGGTATAGTGTAGTAACATTGACTAGAAAGTTCAAAGAAGAATGTAATACAAAGAGCACAAACAGTCAGAATAGATGTGCGCCAATTCAATCGGCCAAAGAAGTAAAAACATCAATGAAAAATAAGGTAGTTGAGAAACGAAACAAATGTACGAACAAAAACCCATGAATGACCCGCAAACGCAATACATGAAGAACACCAACATTGATTTCCAAGAGTCATATCAGTCATTGCTGACGCAGTCGAGTCCGAAGGGACACACGGGAGCCCTGATTATAACTGCCCAAGATCAAGCTGTCGCCACTCGATATTACTGCAAACGCATCTTGAAACAACAAGTAGAGCAAACATGTCGAATATACCACGAGAAACCAGAGACGATCGAGCACATCATTTCATCTTGCTCGGGCCTGGCATCCAGCGATTATGCCACCCGCCACAATAATGTTGCTAAGTATGTACACTGGGTTCTATGTAGAGATCACAATTTGGAGGTAAGCCCCGTGTGGTATGATCACGAACCATACAACGTTACCACCAAGAATGCTATCACCATAATATGACACACACAACGTCCCTAGAGTTTCAATGTGTTCTATGTGCCTACTGGCACATAGAACACATTGGAACTCAAGGGATGACAAGAATATACACTGATAGACATATCCCGTGAACAGACCTGACATCAAAAATCGAAAAAGTAGTACCTAACTTCTCGATATCTCGGTGCCAAGCAATTATAACATAGCGCAGAAGAAAACAGAAAAAAGTCAAAAAGTATGGCGACCTTCAAATTCAATGTATTAGAATGTGAAATCTGAAGGCGAGCGTTATTCCGATAGTTGTCGAAGCCACGGGCATCATCACCAAAAATCTAGGGAAGTGGCTCGTTAGTGTATCGAAATCCATCAGACCACATCACCCCCAAAAGACAGCCATACTAGGGACAGCACATATTTTGAGAAAGATCACCACCACCATAATAATAGCGCTATCACATGATGCACTAAAACTGCAAAATGTCTAATGAAAATGATTCTAGAGAATCCATTTTTTTACAGTATGTGGAAGGATTAATTAGGTGTAGATTACAGTTTGTTGCTGTGATTATAAATCTCTTGTGAGTCGGCCGGGCTAGGTACAAGCCACAAGCAGCACCCAACAGCAATGATGACATCTGTTCTGTTCTGGGAGGGGGTACAGAGTTTATGCTGCTCGTCGCTCTTGCCTTTCTGTATCCACTCTCGCCTGCGTGTGGGCGTTTTTAGGAGTCGATGTTGTCAGAGTGTGCGCGGGTGCAGTGTGATTTTGCAGTGTGATTCATGTGAATCGATCGGGGCAAGGTAAAGCCAACAGCAGCACCCAACGGCCATGTTGGCATCTGCTCTGAAGGGGGAGGGGAATCGTGAACAGATTTTATACAGCTCGCCGCTACTGCCTATCAGTATTCTCTCGGGCTGCATGTGTGTGTTGTAGCTGTTCAGGGGTTAATACTATAGAACTTTTACAATTGTATTTTCTAGAATTGTATTTTCTAGTTATGACTATAAATGGATTGAAATTAACCATTAGTATTTACAAAGATGTGGCAATTTGCCAGTTGGCAAATTGCCACACCTTTTAAAATGCTAATGATTCATTCTTGTCAGTTATATTAACAGGTAAAAAATACAGTTCGATAAGATAGAATTGTAAATGTTTTATAGCATTGGGTCCTGAACACGATGTTGTCGGAGACGCTCGTGAATGTGGTGTTATTGTACACTGTATAATAATAATAATAATAATAATAATAATAATAATAATAATAATAATAATAATAATAATAATAATAATAATAATTTTATTGCATTAAATCCACACATGGTGCTCTATGGCTGTACAAAAATAAAATGACTATTACTTTAAGCAGTGTGGCTCTGCAGGTAGAGGCGCAGGCTGCAAGCCGAGAGGTCCTCGGTTCGAATCCCACCTGCGACAACCGCGTTATGTCCTTGGGCAAGACACTTCACTCCCATTGCCCACGTGGGGGCACATGACGTTGTGTACTAAGGCGTACTGCACGTCGATGGTGGACCTGTCTTCAACCAATGCTAACCCTACGGTGACGTTGTGTACTAAGGCGTACTGCACGTCGATGGTGGACCTGTCTTCAACCAATGCTAACACTGCTTGTGTGGAGTTAATATGTTGGGGAGCTGACAGTTGCTCGCCGTTGCTCGGTGGTTCTCTCCGAGTACTCCGGCTTCCTCCACCCGTGTTCATGATTGGCCATTGTGCAAAAAATTGTGACCTCAAACACAAATAAATAAATAAATAAATAAATAAATAAATAAATAAATAAATAAATATTTTAAGCAGTGACAGTCATGGTAACATTTACGGTAGTCGTGACGGCGATCATACTTCTATGGTAATTTTAATGGTGATATTTTTCCAGTATGCCCTGCATACCATCCCTAAAAATGATACCATGCCCTTTATGGGAAATCTATAAGATTGTTCAAACTGAGTACGTATCTCTGAAGGTTACAGGTTGCTAGTCTGGCTTGATTCGAAGTTGATAAATTGACATCTATACAATTTTGACCGTCACCGTTTACTATATTGAATATACAGCACGTGGTTAATCTATTTGAATATGATGACATGTAAGGGAAATATTTCAAAATACTTTCATTCACTTTATAAAACTCTTCAGCCAAACAATTATACATGTGTTTCTAGCTGTCAAAACATAATTTCTAAAAAAATCGTCTCGAGATTTGAGTGAAAAAAAAATCAATAGATTCTAGGGGAGACTGTGAAGAGCAAAGGTTTTCAATTGAAAATCAATTTAGCGCGAGTAAAACCCTCAATAGCGTAAACATGAAAAGCTGAAATAAATTGAAAAATGTTCAACGGAACAATACCAAGCGGCAGGGGCGGAATAGTTTTGTGTTCACAACAATATCCTGCATTCAGCGAACGAGACCTTATGAGTGAACCACAAGGGGTCTGGAATCGTATAAAGCATAACCCCCATACACGTCAATCAACATTATACCCCAGAAGCATTCGCTTTCACTGGTATTCTTTATGAGATTGTATCCGTTGACCTTCAGTCATAGCAGTATGTCTGTCCGCCTCATTAAAGCAGGCAACGACAACAATTTATACAACAGCGAAGTCCCCAAACTGAAATGTTTCTCGGCGGAAAACTTTCCAATTCAAATTGGAGTTATCACATTTGCGTTCACACCTTTGTGTTAAGCTAACATGTTGAGGTTATTACAAGGTTAGATTCACATGGGTCGAGATATCAACCCGTAGTAAGTTCATATCATCCTGAGACCGAAGATCGAAGGCTGATGCGATGTTACCGAGCGCTGATTTCTCGGCCGACATGAAACTAACCAAATAAAACCAACGCCAATAATTACAAAATGCTCTCCGAACTGTAACATTTTCTAAGAGTGTTATTGTTTCTCATTTTCTTGCACAAAGTCCGAAATTTTCTCTTCTCCTGGTTCAGCTATCCAAACTTCTCAGCTTCCCCGATAGTTCAGCTATCAAAACGTCGAGGCTTCCCCACTGGGGAAGCCGCTACGTTGAGATAGATGAACTATCTCTTCTCCCTCTTCGACGAATCTCTGCTTACAACTCTGAATCAGGCATTTCAACCGGTAACTGTACCGGTACCGCCGGTTCCCTCATGCTCCGGCCGGCACCGGTACTGAAGCTTTTGTCCCGCCGGTACCGGAACAAAATTATTTTATGGGGAAATTCCTAATTGAACGAGGGTAAACGGGCTAATAATCGGGTATGGCATACTTACACGACATACTTTCAGCTTATTTGTGAATGAACATATCAAAACACTCTAAAGGGGCATATTCTGTCTGCATCACGACCTCGATAAGGCCGATCATTTTGACTTTCCATACGTGGCACCCAAGACAATGAAAGCACCACCATCGGCTACCTCAAATAAATTATTCTGTGGCGACATCAAAGTAATCATAAAGCACGATTTTCGTACTTTATGATTGCTTTGATGTCGCCGCAGAATAATTGTTACGATGCCATTTTTGTCTTTGCGATCTTGGGGACCGGGTCGGTTTAAATGCGAATTTCTCCCATCTGATTGTGATATGTCACCCAATTGTTGACTTGTCCCGGTACCGGTACCGGTTTCGACGGGACAGGCTCTGTTCCGTCCCGGTACCGGTTATGTTGGTACCGGCGGTACTTTGACATGCCTGCTCTGGCTCTTAGTTTGCGTTGAATTATCTGTACAACTCTCCCCTCTTTTCTCTGCATCCACCTTATCCGTTCTCATTAATTCCGCATTATGCAAAAACTTGGCTTCAAACTCTTCCATCATTCCTGGTAACGCAAATTTTCCTGATCGCGTTCAATGAATAACTGTGAACGAGTTCGATGTAAACAAAAATAGTTGAACCCTTTAACGCATCAAGGTGCAATTCGAACTTGGTTCATATCGGCCGAGATTGGCGTCATATCAGCCGAGTTTGAATCCATATCTGCCGAGCTGGACAATAGGCAGTTCTGAAAAAAAGTCATATCAAATAAATGAAGGCCCTTATAGAGTGGTGGGGAGAATAAAGGAAAGGCGGATGAAAGAATGTGTTATTGACTACCCCAACAATTCCCACTCCCTGAATGCCTCCAGCTCCCTCCAACTATCATTAACGCTACCATATACACTGCCTGAGTTATCTGGTAGAGTGCTAAATTAATTTTGGTAGTCAGAGTTAGTCCACATGTGCTGGCTTTGTTACAATTTATTGAAGAATGCCCATAGGCACTCTCCAATAAATTATAACAAAATACATTGATACAGGCGAAATCAATTCGCTTTTAAGTGAATCTGATGCATCCCGACAGAATATGAAACCTTTAAATTTCTCTACCAGTCTTTCTAAACAAAGCCCAAATATGGGCTTCCATCCTCAAACCAGTTTATCGATGAATCGACATCAAACTGGATGAAAGATAACTTTCGCAGACCACGTCCTCTCCTAAATGTATTTGAAGAGCTTCCAAATGCCTTCTAAATGTGGTTGAATGGCAACTAAGTGTGTATTAGTGCACAAACACGTATGTTTTGACCCGGATGTTGAGTCTGAAGTTTCATTATCTGAAGCATTACTTTTGGTTTTATACGCACAGTAGACGAGAGCATAATGGCTTTCGTTTTCTTTCGGTATGTGGATATAAATTTTGTTAATAAGGTTAGCCTTTTTATTTACTGAAAGGGATCGTCGTGGCTCAGTAGTTACGGCATTGGTCATGAAACCGAAAGGTCCACGATTCGATCCCTGGGACAATTCGTTGTGTCCTTGGGTGAGGCACTTAATCCCAACTGCCCACGTGAGGACACGGTGGCGCTGTGTACTAGGGCGTACTGCACGCCAATGGTGTACTTGCCTTCAATCACTGCTTACCGTGCATGGTACGTTGAGAAGTCGCCGGTGCTCGGTGGTACCCCGGCTTTCTCCACCCGTAAAACTGACTGACACGAAGTGACCCTGACTGTCGAAATGTCGTTAAACCCCAATAAATAAATAAATAAATAAATAAATAAATAAATAAATGGACGTCCTTATCGTTCACCCTACCATATTCAAGGAGAGCTGAGCGCTGTTCCCTCCTCGCCTCCTTGAAGGCTGCTCAGGTTTGCAAAACAATACAAGTCCGTTTAACCCTTTCCCAACGAATCGGCCGCATCCGAGGGCGTAATATGCAAATTCAGCAGTTGAAAAAATAGTATTTTCAAAAACATTTCAACAAAACCATATCACGTGACCCCTCGTTGGAACGAGCTCGCCGAGCTCGTTCCAACGAGAGGTCACATGATATGGTTTTGTAGAAATTTTTTGAAAAAAATTAAAAAATGATATTTAAAATAATAAATTTTGATATCGTCTGCGTTGGGTAAAGGGTTAATGATGCTATGTATTGTAAATTATTATAAAACAAAACGAAAAAGAAAGAAAACCTTAAAGAATAAAAAGAGCTGGTCAAAAATTAAGATTTCAGACATGGACGTATCAGGTCTTTTGTCTACTGTCTTTTCACTGAGGACCACCACCACCCGCGACAAGCATCTACTAACGTTACTCGATAAAATACAGACATTGAGAAATGTGCTCAGTGCAACGAGTGTGGAATCTTGACGGGCGCTGTGGTATGGGCGCTGTGGAAGAGCACATCTGATTGGTCATGACGCACCTGAAATGTTTCGACACAAATCTAAATCAAGCAACAATGTAAATAGACCGTCTGCGGTGATATTTTTTCTCGCAAATATCAGACTCATTCACTTGACCCTTTGAACCCTAGTGGTATGTTCCATGTCATTCAATGGCAGCAATTGGAAGAGTCCACATTCTTTTTTTTTGGGGGGGGGGGGTAGATCAATTAATATTTTCAACGTACAGCCATGGGGCTGCACGTTAAACTATTAATTGGTCGACCTCGCACATTCACTCAGCAGCCATCCGACTTAATGAAGTTGACGTATCATGCTTCTGAGCCCCCCCCAAAAAAAACGCGTGCTCGTGCTCAAAAGGTTAATTCAGGTTGAATCGTGGTATAAATACAGAACACAACTCGGGTACAGTATTGGGGACAGAAGTCAACGCCCATTGTTGTCGTCTTTCCTGTATTTCACGAGCGCTGGAGGCGCGCACGAAATACAGGAAAAATACCACCCCAAGTCGTTGATTCCAGCCCACCGTACCCCCACCCTCGTTGTGTTCTGTCTTAGTATTTTTATTTTGATCTGCACGGGTAAATGATTACCTTCTCAGAAACGGAAGTGATACCCTGTCCTCTTGCTGTAGAGTTAAATATCAATAAGTTTGTAATACCACAACTGTTAAATTGAATCACTTAAGATTACCGGATAAGATAGAAAGCCGGTCATTGTTACGGGTATGACGCACAATAGACCCATCAAGGTATACTTAATCCGACTCAACTTATTGTGTGCGTTTCAATTACTCTCTCCACAATACTACTCTCCTTCGCACCTTTTGTGTGAAAACAACACCAGAAGCAGTTAACTCTGCTTTGCGGTATCTATTCTATAAATCTAACACTTTTAACCCAGTACAACATTTGCACTAGATTTTTCAACTTTGAATGGCTTCGAGGAGAAGAAAATATGTTCAAAACGTTTATCTGGGAGGTTTTCGTTGTACCACAAGACTTCAGGGGTACATTGTGGGCCTTGTAGTAAGCCCAGGTCCCTGTGTGAAACATAATTAATCTTAACAAGAACATAGTTAGATGACTCTCGCTCATAACCTCTAAGGAGAGAAATGGGTTTTTTTTGTGAAGACGATCACGTGGTTTGTGCTATGTTTATGGATGTGTTATTTTGTTTTCCCTAAATGGTTAAAGTTCCCTGACTATTTTTTTCGTTGATGGGAGAATCTTAGAAACGCTTTAATTGTTGATGAAATGATGATGCATGATTAACCTACAGAAAGGGAACTCTCCATGAGATCTTTCTACGGGTGTATAACGTAGCTACAGGTCATCAACACAACAGACACCAACACTGAATCCGGATTCATTTACTTAAATCAAACTTTCATTGCGTTTCTTTATCAATCCAACACTGCAGCACCAACAAAGTTACCCCCAACCCACCACGATCTTTGTTCGCTTCCGATAAACATTGAGAATATACCCAAATATTCTGATAGAAGTTTAATCCTTCAGTCCTCAGATCAATTTTAAGTAATAACTACCGTATATAGCAGTACACAGCGGAAGATAACTTAACATATTTATTTATTTATTTATTTATTGGTGTTTAAGGTCACATACTTATGCACAATGGCTAATCGTGACCGTGACAGTTTTACGGGTGGAGGAAGCCGGAGTACCCGGAGAGAACCACCGAGCAACGACGAGCAGCTGTCAGCTCTCCAACATCGTAACTCTGAACTCTCTACCGCAGCACAGGCAGGGTTAGATTGGTTGAAGACATGCGCACCATCGACGTGCAGTACGCCTCAGTACACAGCGTCATCGTGCCCCCATGTAGGCAATCGTGGTGAAGTGTCTTGCCCAAGGACACAACGCGGTTGCCGCAGATGGGATTCGAACCGAGGACCTCTCGGCTTGCAGCCTGCACCTCTACCAACTGAGCCACCGCGGCCCGATAACTTAACAGTGTTTCTACATTATTGTTGGCTGCCTGTACAGGCAGCCAACAATAATGAAAAAACACTGTTATGATTAATGCATCCTGCCAGTTGAGCTCTCAAGGAAGCATACACCTGGGACACCTTTTTCAGAGGGTTCATTCCCACTGGACCAATTCCCTTTAGATCAACTCCCACTAGGCCAATTCCCAAAAGACCAATTCCCCTTAGACCAACTGTGATATGTTCTACTTTTAAAATAATTTTATATCAATAATTTGATATATTTATAAATATTTATAAATGTATTTAATATTATTGATATTTTATAGATGTTGGGCTGATTTTTCATAACAATTGTTACAGTAATCACACACTTTCAAACGATGTGATTCTTTTTGTTGTTTTGTGGTTAATAGATGCTGGGGTGATTTTCATAACAAAAGATTTCCCAAATACAAAAAAATATATTTGTATTAAATATATGTTTTCCTAAGTATCCTTAATCAATAACAATAATGTTATGCATATAAATATTTACTTATCAAATAAAGTGCTTTTCAGTAAATAAATGTTTTCCTAATTATCCTTAATCAACCCTTAATCAATAACAGTAAATAGTTGGTCTAAGGGTAATTGGTCTTTTGGGAATTGGTCTTTTTGGGGAATTGGCCTAGTGGGAGTTGGTCTACAGGGAATTGGTCTAGTGGGAAGACACCATTCAGAGCAATAAAAAGGGGCAGTTTGGAGTTGTATGAGGACTTCAAGGTTAAAGGAAAGAGAAAGTACAAAAATTAGACCGCCACGTCCATACTCCACGAAAATCTTCTTTCTGTGAACAGTATATTGTTTTAGAAGATGGGAAACGCAACTTTGCGTCTATAATATTTCAGCATTGTGTTATCTGTGTTATATTCCCATTGCAAATGCGCGATTTCAGTATCGACCTGAAGCAATAACAGTCCACCAAACAGCCCTATTGGGCTATGTGATGGGATCAGAATGGATAGTCCATTCAAAACCAAACCATGTCAAGTTCTCGTATTGGAAGTGAACATTCTTTAGGCCTCTGGGTTAAATTGTTAGTGGCCTTCACTTATCCAATGATTTTTTGTTCGTTGTTTTGTCTTCTTGATAAAAAAACGCCATTTTATTCACCTGTAAAAATGAACATATTTTTCGAATTGAACGGGTTAGTTATTAACGGATTCCCCATAACTTTTCAAATCAATCGGAAAGGTCTTTTGATGTATCACTAAAAACTGAATGATCTCTTGTCGAACATTAAATGAGATTCAATTTATATGATCACGCCAAATTAATTTGATAATTTGTTATTCACACCAATTTTACCTCATTTGAATGAAAGACCACTGACTGGAATTTATGTTTAACGCAGGAATGGACACTCTTTCTCGTAGGCGCCGAATCCGAAGCAGACAACACACGGCGGTGTTTTTTAGGAAACCATATTTTACTAAGAACAAAAGAAGAAAATTCTAATTCCAGCAGGTATCTTTATACCAACCCAGACAAAAAATAATTACAACACAGTTCCTCATTGTTCTTGAAAGCTCAGTGTATCAACAGGGGGAACTTTTTTGTCGATTATCCTAAAGTCTGTCTGATGGGACTAGTAAAGTAATTGTCTGAGGAGTTTTGACGAGACACTAATGGTTGTTATGCAACTGTAGAACGTATTCTTCGCAAATCAAATAGGAAAAGATAAAATCAAACTTTGTTAATGGAAGTTTCATCAATAGAAGTTTCTCTCGATTTTTATAAAGCTGCGGCTGGTAAATGGAACTGGTGATTGATAAATTAAAAAAAGTTAATTAACTTTTAATTGATGAATCCAGACGACGCGAAGCCATCTTAAGTTGTTCAACCGTGATAAAATTCAAAGTGTTTTAACCAAAACTGTTCACTGATATAATCTGAGTAAAAAGGTTTGTTGTCAAATTTCCAAACGGCTTGATATCAAATTATCTTGATACAAAGTTTGCATGATTAGAAAAAATGGTCTTTGTAAAATCTCCCCACCAGTTTCTTAAAGATCGGGATCATGAAGCGACGATGTCAAGATAAATTCAAAGAAGATGCGCGTCGTCTTTGTATTGTCCATCTCGGCCAGTAAGTCATTCTTATCAAAGGTATACACTGAAAGTTGCAATATGATAAGAATCTTTGTCACTTGTGATGAAACACCCGAATGACAAACGAGGAGCAAAAATCAGCCACACACAATATTTTATAAGTCAAAATTAAGACCCCACAAAGTAGATCTGTTTCTCAGGCCATTTTTTGTAAAATTAAATGTGGGCGGACGGTTTTTCATTTCATTATATATTTTTTGGCCTAATCCACAGAATAGCATGGGTGGTGGTGTATTTTATCCCTTGAGGGCAAGAAGGCTTTGCAATGCAAAAACCTTGTTGCACTCAAGGGACAAATTTATCAATTTTGTTAACTTGGATAAAATATCAGACATAAACCATTGAATTTTTATTTTTTAAGTTTGCATTGGTTATAAAAAGTGATCATGCGGCAGCCAAAGGGTCACGCGGGAGTGCCCGAGAAACAGATTTTTAACTTTTTTAGGCCTAACTACAGTTTTGGAAAATTTTAGATCTTAAAACACAGTTATGTGATCCCAAAAGTGGACGTTTTCTCAATCAGATTGCGATTCGCTTTTGTTTTAGACAAGTGATATTCTGCAGTGTTATGGAGAGGAAAGCGAACAGAGAATTTCGATCAGATCGAGACACTGACGCGATCTGGTCGAAATTCTCTGCCCGCTTCTGTGGTGACAGTATCGTAAACTATTAGGGATCCCACCCTTCCCGCTACGAACAATTTTAACGACAATCTGGGCGATAAACTAGGGCCAACATACTCTCAAAAAGATGCCAAACACGATTGGTCTTTTGAATGGCCCCTGGGGATCTGTTGCAATCCATTAACCCTTTACTCAACGTAACGGCAAAACCGCCAGCGCTATTCACAATAATCGCCAATTAATTTTCATTATTTTTTTAATTTTTTGTCTCAAAAACATAGATTATGACCCCTCTTTGGAACGAGCTCGTCGAGCTCGTTCCAAAGAGGTGTCATAACCTATGTTTTTGAGACAAAAAATGAAAACAATTAGTTATTCAAGAATTTTGTTAGCAAGTGTCGTCTGCTTTTCATGTTAGATAAAGGGTTAATATTATGTCACAAGCAGACCACGTCTCTACCAAATTTAAAAAAAGCGTTTGTTGATAAGATTCGATGTAGTTTCGAAGAATTGTTAGTTGAATAGAAATAGACATGCCAAGTAACTCGACTGGTTTGAACAATGGCACACGTGGCTTTAAATTGTGCCAATTAAAAACAAATGTCAAAAGATCCCAGAAGACACTGAGCTTGTTACCCCATTTGGTAGCATTGTGACTCAAATTCTTCAAAACGCTGAAAGAGGAATATATCAAGAAATACAAGCGAACAGAACTTATAAATCGGGGATATTTTCAAAATAATTTTTTTTTCAATAAAATCCAGATAGTCAAGTCAAAAGGTAATTGCCTAATTTCACAAACTGACACAATTTGAAAAATCTCTCTCTGCAGATGTTTCGAATGTTCATGATGTGCATTATTCAAATTTAGTTCGATGGTTCGATGTTTTTCCAAGACAATAAACCATGTGTCTAAATTTGTTTCTTACCAAATGATATTAAACACAGATAGTGATATGAAGAAGAGTCAGTCCTTGACCTGAGATGCTAACATCTCACACAGCTGTTGCAATTTACGTAAAACTAAAATAATAAAACAGTCTTAAATCTTGGTATCCAGTTCATCACACAAGCTCCGAATCAAAATGTTTATCTTCTCCGTCAATTAAAATTTTACTCAATTTAGTTCACCCTTGAATTTCTATATTGTATAGACTCGAAGAATAATATTGAATAGAAACGAGACATGGATGTTTGAGAACATTAGTAAGAATTTAATTATACAGCAGCGGCGTAGCCATGGGGGATTGGGCTTGGGGCTGGAGGGAGAGATGGTGTTGGATCGTCCCTGACTTTTCGTGATAAATGCCAACGTTATTTACACTCATGCCTGAAATCCCTAAAACTGGTTCATATAATCTCACCCCGCAGGCCCGTGACTGATGGAGATGAAGGGGAGAGGACAAACTCCCCATATTAACATTTATGTCGGAAATTTTCACATTCTGTTTGAAAATAATTGCTGACCCACGATGTGTAGACTTAGAGCCAGCTTTCCGACATGGGCTATGAAAAGCAAACAGCTTTAGATTTTGAAATGTCACACATTATATTGTTAACAATTGACTAAATTCAGCAACTGTGCAAGTCACAAATGGGGCATCCGGTGGCTCTAGCATTGCCCTCAGGTGTGTCCCCCTCACGTTGGTTGGGGTTCGAGGGGGCCTCCCACCCTTAGGTGGTGAGAGCCCCTGAACCCCAACCAACGGGGGGGGGGGGGGGGGGCACACCCTGCCCACCTCGGTGCTTCGCACTTCATGTATGCCATTGGCATATATAAGTCTGTCCCCCCCATGTTGTATTTTGAAATACTGCTGGCTTCGAGCTTGTCATCCAGATATTTCTTGGATAATTTTGCTGTAATTATACTTAACCCTTTACCCAACGCAGGCGATATCAAAATTTATTATTTTAAATATAATTTTTTTTAATTTTTCCAAAAATTTCAACAAAACCATATCATGTGACCCCCTTGTTGAAACGAGCTCGACGAGCTCGTTCCAACGGGGGGTCACATGATATGGTTTTGTTGAAATTTTTTGAAAATAATATTTTTTCAACTGCTGAATTTACATATTACGCGGGCGGATGCGAGCGATTCGTTGGGTAAAGGGTTAAGCTTTCAAAAAGAAGTACTCAGGGCGATCCAATTGGCATAGAAAGTTAATTCTGTTCCCGAGGAAGGTCCCAGGATCTTCGCATGTGGAGGTTACCCACTCTTTACTCAAAGAAATAAAGTGGATAAATATTTTTTTTGCTGCCATTGCAGGGGGTGGGGGCGGAAAAAATTGCGTGATCATGGGTGAGGGTGGTTGCGTAGTCAAGTGCGAAAAATGTGTGTAAACAGTTAATGAATTTGTTTTCCTTTTCCACTGTTTTGCCATCTTTTGTGCCCCAAACAGTAACAAAATGTCACCAATTGACTATAGAAGCACATTTAGAAGAATTATTAACAAAAGTAACCCCCTTAATATGAAAAATATTCGAGAATTTCATTAAAAACTGACTAGAATATGTGGGTGGGTGTCCGATATTGAACGGTAAAAAATTGTCTGACAGTTTTCTCCTAAAGTCGACTAAAATATCCATTCACAGCATAATTCATTCATCTTCGAGGTTTTTATGGAATATTCTTTAAAATGAAGCATAGTGTATATAATACTGTATAATGAGTCATAATAGCTAGGTGGGATTGATTTTTCAAAATAGGAAAATTGAAAACTTTAACTTTATTTCAAGAAAAACAAAAAAGTCTGATTTAACAAAAACAAAAAAATCTTTTTGATAGCTATCCTGCTATGCAGATGTCATAACAAAAACAAAAACAGAAGGTTTACTCTTCTTGAGTCAAAACAAAAACAAGAACAAGTTCCCATTTACTCAACCAATATTTGCAACATATACACGGTTACGGTATAAGCGGTAGTAAATTAATTATGGGCACAGCAGGCACAGTGCTCACATATGCTTCCATATGGCGCGTGATTTACAGAAACTACACTGTTCAAAATGTATATCACTGCATATCAGAGATAAAATTGAGAAAAGCTTATTTAAATTTGATTTACAATCAAAGGTTTCTGGAGAAAAGGATAATTGAGTTTTATTTTGCAAGGTAAACACGAAGAAACTAGATTTGTAAAAATATCAACTTATACATTTAGTTTGTCTGATCTGGTTTGTTTGTTTTACATTGCTTTCAATTGCTATGGCTATATGATGCCTATATCACGACCTTGCTAGTCCCCAAAATGGAGGTAGAATTACTCAAACAGATCCACTGGATGACCTAAGGAATCCACCAACCACTGACAAACGCAGCCACACAAAGACCTCAGTATAATATAAGGATGGAACAAATTCCTCAGCGACTCTCTGATTAATCACATCGACGACCACTGGGTCGGCAAAGATGACCTAGGCAGCGACCACCTCCTGGTCCATGCCTCAATCAAATCAGGCGATGGCCCCCTCAGGCACCCCCCACACCCTTCGCAGAAATTTTAGAAAAAATAACTGGAACCTCTACCGCGACATCATCGATGTCAAACTCCCCAACAGCTCCCCAACAAATGCAACTGAACTCGAAGCACAATGCGATGGCATAAAAAAAATCATCAGCTCAACCCTAAATGAAATATGCCCAAACGAAGAAGTGAGTCCCTGGAGAAGTACTATCTCGGGCTACACACTTTCATTAATCAAAACCAAACGGAAAGCTCTTTTCGCTCTAAAATCCGAAACTGAACCCCTCACAAAAGCTGACCTAAAAAAAAACATACAACCGTCTTCATGTCGAGGTTAAGAAAGCCCTCCAAACTGAAAAACATTTTAACTGGGAAAAAGCAACAGCCAATCTAAATGAGGTCAGGGATGCCAGAAAATTCTGGAACTCTTTCAAAACACTTACTGGCACAAAGAATAAAGGCAACAAAGCAGCATCGAAACGCCTTAAAAAGGAAGATGGTTCCTTCACGCGTACCGACAAAGACAAGGCTGACACTTTCGCCAACCTCCTTAGAAAGTGGACAAGCCTCATCGAATCTACCGATGTTGATAAGACGGTAAGAAATGTGTCTACTTATATCACAGAAGCAACCCAAAGGTTTACCCCCTCTAAACTTGTTACAATAAGACCTAATGATAAACCCTGGATGAATAACCATATACGCAGATTAATGAGAAAGCGTAATAAAATTCATAAAGTGGCCAAATTCAATGATCGCCCCCAGGACTGGGAAAGTTTTCGTCGAATCAGAAATGAAACGATTAATTCCATCAGAGCGGCTAAAAGGGAATATGATATCAAACTTGAAAATTATGTGTCTACCAACAGCTCTGCCTCTAAACATTGGTGGAAGATTGTTAAAAACTTCTCGAAGCAACAATGTAATTCTGACGTTCTCTTTCCTCCACTGTTTGAGGGCGATTCTGTTGTTGATGATCCACATGAAATAGCCAATATCTTAAATAATCATTTTGTAAGTCAGAGCAGTACAGTCAAAGATATCCCATTACCCATTATCCTTGTTAATGATCTTTCTATTGGGCAGTTAGAAATTAAGGAGGAAAATGTTAAATCTATACTAAATAAATTAGATATTAATAAGGCTACTGGTCCTGACCTAATAAATAACACCATTTTGAGAAAATGTTCTTCAGAACTAGCATATCCACTAACTCGTATTTTTAACATGTCTTTGACATTAGGGCATTTTCCAACTGATTGGAAACATGCCCACGTGCAGCCTATTCATAAAAAGGAATCCGTTAATAATAAAAAGAACTACAGACCCGTATCTTTGTCTAGTAGCGTCAGCAAAGTCTTTGAAAAGGTCGTATTCAACCATGTTTACACGTTCCTCAAAAATAATAATTTATTAACAGACATACAATCAGGTTTTATTCCCGGGGACTCAATAATATATCAGTTATTACTAACTGATAATTACATAAACACTTCCTTAGAAAATAGCAAAGATGTTAGGATTGTTTTCTGTGATATAAGTAAAGCATTTGACAGAGTGTGGCATAAAGGGTTACTACATAAATTACATGCTATTGGTATAAGGGGCGCTTTGTTGTCATGGTTCGCAAATTATCTTGAAAACAGAACTCAGCAGGTAGTTGTTAATGGACAAAAGTCTGATATTAAACATATTCCCGCTGGGGTGCCACAGGGCTCTGTATTACGGCCCTTGCCTTTTAATATATATATAAATGATATTGTTAATAATATTACATCTAATATCCGTCTCTACGCTGATGATACCTCGCTATACATAACAGCTGATAACCCGGCACTTGCATCTATTGTTTTGAATCAGGACTTGAACAAAATAAGCTTATGGTCAAAAACATGGCAAGTTCTGTTCAGTCCCGAGAAAACAGTATCAATGTGTATTAGTCGCAGACACACCCCACAGGTATATCCCACTTTATTTCTTTTAGATACCCCAATAACAGAAACAGATATGCATAAACACTTGGGATTAATTTTCCACAAATCAGGCACCTGGGACACTCACGTCGATAGCATCTTGTCTAGAGTTAAGCCAATGATAAATTGCTTTTGCAGTTTAAAGTACCGCATTTCTAGGTCTGCGTTAGTGACTCTATACAAATCCTTTATATTACCATTATTTGATTATGCTGATGTTATCTGGGATAACTGTTCAGCAGGTAAACTGGACCAACTTGAGGCCTTTACAATCAAAGGTTTCTGGAGAAAAGGATAATTGAGTTTTATTTTGCAAGGTAAACACGACAAGGACATGTTTTCAGGAGTTACCTCTCACCTCACTCATACCGCGCAGAAAAAAACGACGGTGAAGTAAAACTGTCCATTTATAAAGCACTTGTTTCTTCTAAACAACCCTCTTTCACCACGGTCTGCATAATTCTTCCCATAAAAGAAAATCTACACCACGATTGTTGCCGTATTCACTCTTACCCGATACAATGCAAAGACTCAGAAATGTGCGAGGAACACCATGCGTGAAATCCGGCTTTTACGTAAGAACACATCTGATTGGTCGTTACACATTTGAGTGACGTTATAACGTGAAATAAAAGCTTCGAAACAGAACAGTGTCAAGTGAGAATGTAAACAGGCTGTCGAAGGTGATATTTTTCTTTACAAATATTAGCTTCATTCATTTAATTCAAGTTTAATCATTTATGTGGAGGTGGACTAATCAATATTTTCAAAGTGCTGCACGTGAAAAATATTGATTGATAGTGTACACCACACACGATATAATTACAGAAAACAACAGTACAGGGGAAGGAATCAACGATGACTTGATGGTGTTTTCCCCAAATTTCACGTGTGCCTTCGTCGTTGATTCCAGTCCCTCGTACTCCACCCTCGTTATGTTCTGTCTTATAGTCATTCACCGACAGCGAGCATCATGAATAACAAAATATGCAGAGATAATCAGTGATAATTCATCCCTATAACCCCATAGGGCTGAAGATTTGATTAATTTTCGAAACTCTCACCAAAAAATAGAATGGATTCGTCTATTTGTTTTTTTTCATTTTTCTGCAATTCTTCATTTTTTAACCCTTTACCTAACATGAAAAGCAGACAACACTTGCAAACAAAATTCTTGAATAACTATTTTTTTTCATTTTTTGTCTCAAAACCATAGGTTATGACCCTTCTTTGGAACGAGCTCGTTCCAAAGTGGGGTCATAACCTATGTTTTTGAGACAAAAAATAATGAAAATTAATTGACGATTTTTGTGAATAGAGCTGGCCGGTTTTGGCCATTACGTTGGATAACGGGCTAAAACATCTAGATCTGGTGTATGTATAACGGCTAACGTTATTGTTTCCAGGGAGATGACTTACATGAGGGAGTGACTTACATAAGCTCCAAGCTTTCTGTCAAATCCCGCCATTACTTAGCAATTTGTTTATTGTTAAATATATGTTATTTTGTGGGCTTCTGCTACTTGTCCTGTTACTTTTTTGGTGTTCAGTTATGTAACATTTAGCATATTCATTGAATAAATATTGTTTAACCCTTTACCTAACATGAAAAGCAGACGACACTTGCAAAAAAAATTCTTGAATAACTAATTTTTTTAATTTTTGTCTCAAAAACATAGGTTATGACCCCTCGTTGGAACGAGCTCGACGAGCTCGTTCCAACGAGGGGTCATAACCTATGTTTTTGAGACAAAAAATGAAAATATTTTGAAAATTAATTGGCGATTTTTGAGAATAGCGCTGGCCGGTTTTGGCCGTTACGTTGGGTAAAGGGTTAAACTAACGTTATTTGATTAAATCCCAGCATCTGTCAGAACCTTTATAAAATTGCTATTCACCTATCGCGTTTTTCTCCACCCTGTTCATTTATACCCCATGCGCCCAAATAATATCAGACCACGTCGAAGCCTCTAACCTCACAGTCCATTGCATGATATTCCGTTCTTGCCACACGTCGTTCTAACATTCCACGTCTACGATTTTTGTCAGTGTCAACAGAGAGATTCTCATAACGATGATGAGTTATGCGAATATATATATAGACTTTGACAAGCCATGAATCAGACAAGAAATGAAATGATATTCAGCGGAATGATTAACTCCAATTGATGGGCTCCTAGGAGAATAGAAGAACTAGAACAAACAATAATTCTGTGACTCAGGCGATCTCATCATTCCATTTTAAATGGATTTCTTTCAAATTCCTTTGTCAGAAAATAATTGAGTATCTTCTACTTAGAGAGTGTCTCAATTAGAAATCGACATTTGTTTCGACAAATAGATTATTTCGTTTCTACAGATGCGCACTTTATTCCACATGAAATGCTCGCTTCGCAGAGAAAGTCACTTTTGAATTTCGTACTACCTAATTGGTTTACCAATTTAGACCCATATTTGGACGTTGTTAACATGGGTTGGTGTCATTATCAAGTTCTAATGCTTGTAACGTATGCTTCATGTTGACCTATAAACAAATTTCTTAACGTGGATCTGTTCATTACAGTTTATTGGAATGTGCCTTTGGGCACATTCCAATAAATTGTAAAAAAACAATTATTGATGAAAACGTCTACCAGCAATAAATTTTACCAATTGAAAGAAAACATGGTTTTGAACCGTTGATGACCACCTTCATTGGCAACTTATAAAAACATTCACCGAACAGCTTTGAGACCAAAACTATTTTCCCAAATGAGCAGCTGAAACAAGTGAAAATAAATAATTTTCACTCTCAAACCATATATTGTGAACTCTGTTTGAACTATCATGTGAGGCTAGGTACATTGAATGGTCATACTGATGGAGAAAAAGGTGAAACAATAACTTTTATTGGCGAGGCTAGGTACGTTGAATGGTCATACTGAAGGAGGAAAAGATGAAACAATAATTTTTATTGGCGATTTGGTCCGATTCGTTTAGGAATGGTTTTCCCATTGTACATAATTTCAAGACGCCTCGTTGGCGTAATCCTCCTTCATCATTACATTATGACATCTCCTCCAAACATAGGGGAGCAATAGTTTTTGTTTTTTTTTTTTGGGGGGGGGGGGTGCCTCAGTTGGTAGAGGTGCAGGCTCCAGGCCGAGAGGTCCTCGGTTCGAATCCCACCTGCGGCAACCGCGTTGTGTCCTTGGGCAAGTCACTTCACCCCCATTGCCCACGTGGTGACACGGTGACGTTGTGTACTAAGGCGTACTGCACGTCGATGTTGCACCTGTCTTCAGCCAATGCTAACCATGCTTGTGTGGAGTTGGTATGTTGGGGAGCTGACAGCTGCTCGCCGCTGCTCGGTGGTTCTCTCCGGGTACTCCGGCTTCCTCCACCCATAAAACTATCACGGTCATGGTTAGCCATTGTGCAGAAATAAATATGTGACCTTAAACACCAATAAATAAATAAATAAATAAATAAATAAATAAATAAATAAATAAATAAATAAATAAATAGTGTTGGGAATGAGGGCACGGACGGGAACTGGAGCAGATTTGTCGGGCAAAATAGATTCTATTCTTCTTTCGTAAATTTTGATTCTCAAAATAGATTCGCTTATTTATTCGTACATTTTGGCCCATGCTCCATTCGGGAACTCATTGCTGGAGGGTTAATGCCGTTATCACTTCCCCTGTATAGCGAGACTGACTTTCTGTTTTGATATATTGTTATTGATGGAAGCAAATAAATGCAGACGCAAAATAGGGAAGAAAAACACATGTCCTCCCACCCCCATCCTCCCATACATCTTCATTTCGCATACATTCCTGAACACAGTAAAATGTCCAGATGACAATACCCAAATCTCCTTACAAAGTTGGAATTACACTTTTTTCTTCTGGACGAGGAAAAGAAAGGCCAGTTATGTCCTACATGATTCGACATTGTGAAATTAACCCTTTAAACAACGTAAGGGCCAATACTGGGCCGCACTATTCACAAATGTCTCAAATTAATTTTCGTTATTTTTTTCATTGTTTGTCTCAAAAACATAGGTTATGACCCCTCTTTGGAACGACCTCGTCGAGCTCGTTCCAACGAGGGGTCATAACCTATGTTTTTGAGACAAAACTGAAAAAAAATTAGTTATTCAAGATTTTGTTTGCAAGTGTCGTCTGCTTTTCATGTTAGGTAAAGGGTTAACATACTCGCATAATATGAATCGATTTAACCCTTTACCAAACAGTTTTAGTAAACAATACTTACACTGAATAAAAATAAAATGAAATCCTGAATAAATATGAATTTTCATTTGTTTTATCTCAAAAACATGGCTTATGACTCCTTGTGGCGTATGCGACGAGGACGTTCCAATGAGTTGTCATAAGCTATGTTTTGGAAACAAAAGATGAAAAAAATATGTCTGTGCTAATCCCGGGAAGGGACGTAGTGCCTGTCCACTCAAATGGGCAACATAAGTATAAACGATTGGCTGTATTTGACTTTATATCCATGTTGCAGTAACGATTAGCCATTGTGCAAAAATATGAGATCTTAAACACCAACAGTTAACCCTTTACCCAACGTAACGGCCAAAACCGGCCAGCGCTATTCTCAAAAATCGCCAATTAATTTTCACTATTTTTTTCATTTTTTGTCTCAAAAACATAGGTTATGACCCCTCGTTGGAACGAGCTCGTCGAGCTCGTTCCAACGAGGGGTCATAACCTATGTTTTTGAGACAAAAAATGAAAAAAATTTGTTATTCAAGAATTTTTTTTGCAAGTGTCGTCTGCTTTTCACGTTAGGTAAAGGGTTAAATGAACACTGTGTGCACAGTGCAGGACGAATAATGGCTGTTACGAAAGGTAAAAGGTTAAGGCTGTTACAAATTGGACACAATGAGAGTGACACGAATATATTATCAGCAGGAATTTTACAAATTTGGCGCAATGCGATGTCTGAAACTTGAGCGTTTCTGAAAAAAGGACACGGACATAGAACAAACTCAGACCAATCTGCAAACTGAAATATGAAATTGTTGATTATCATTTTGACGCAACGGACATTTACGTCATAATTTTTATCGAAGACTTCAAATGTCATCTTGGACATCGAATTCACTTTAACCTTCCGCACACTGATGTAAAAATACTTAAATTTAAAGCAGAAAATTTTCCCCCTAATACAACTAGTAATTTAACCAATCCAATCCTGTTTGACAGAGCTCATTGGTGAATTGGTTAACCCTTTACCCAACGTAACGACCAAAACCGGTCAGGGCTAATCGCAAATGTTTTTGATGCCCAAAAAAAAAAAAAATTATTCAAGAATTTTGTTTGAAAGTTTCGTCTGCCTTTCGTGATAGGTAAAGGGTTAGATTCCTAGTTGAACCATAGGAAAAACTTGCTTCTTGAAATTTACATCATTGTGAAGGGAGTTATTTCGTTCCTGTCTCTGTTCTACAACATGGCTCCAAAAACGCACCAAATTAGCAATCTGCTCTGATGTGAGAAGAAAAGTCATCATTGATGACGTTCTAGCGTCGCCCGGATCATGTGTAGTGAGTCACAACTTTTAATCCTTTTGCATGCAGTTTAGGGTTAACATTTTTCATTAACTTTCTGTTTTAATGTATTACGGCAGAAGTCATACTCTGACCCCTTGGACCTGGGACAATATTATGATGACCATTTTCGAAATTACTCGTTTACGGTGAACATATGATGAATCCAGAAGATATCGACTGGTTTTCATTGAGGATTTGATCTCTTGTGTGTATAAAATGTATTTTCTATCAATCATGATGTCGTGGTTTCATTGCCAGATATCGGAACATGAGAAAATATTGATTGTAATTAAGATGGTGGTATAGTTGTGCGAGTCGCTGATTTGATGACAATTGATTGGCACGATCCATTTAAGAAACGAATATCTTGCATTCTAAAAGCGGCATAAAAATGCAGACGATACATTTTTGCGTGCCTTCTGGTTTGCTGCAGCTTCTGTTAACCCTTTACCCAACACACAGGATTACCAATTTTATTCATTTATGGTTTAAAAAAAAAATGTTCAAAATATTTAACCCAAACGTATTATGTAACCCTTATTGGAACGAGCTCGATGAGTATATGGTTCCGTTGAAATTGTTTTAAAAATATATTTTTTCAGTTGTTTAATTTGTAAATTACGGGAATCGATGCCGCCGATTCTGTAGGTAAAAGGATTAAAACCCAAGCGAAGACTCGCTAGGCACGCTCTGATGACCTGATTGTTAAGGATGCCAACCTTCTAATCAAGCGTCCAACCTGATAATAAGCTAAGCCACTATGAAGCTTCTGCTCTCAAAATGTAGACCCTATTTGGTGCCGGTTCGCAAGAGCGTTAATTAAGTTCAAACATGTCTACTAAAAGAACGCAAATTAAACATCGACTCGTGTTAAGATAAATTCAAATCGGTCATACACCAGTTGCTGTTACAGAATTTTTTTACAGAAGTGAAGGATCGAACGCTTTGAGTGAGAATTGGCGTTCAGACCCAGTCATGTCTTCATCAGTAGTTGGATGTCGTGTGCGTGAGTGCAAAAAATACAATCGCGTGGCGCATGTACATAAAAAGATATACGAAAAGGGCGGGAGGGGTTGTATCCATTTGTGGTCCCTTTTAGTCACTTGGACATCAATGCCTTAATCAATTTGTGCCCCAGACTTCATTTAACAGTGATTCAGCTGTTATTGGTAATAATTCATTGGGTGTTGATTCCAGTCGCCCACTATATGCAGTAACTGATAAAACAGACGAGAGCAATAAAGATAGACGCGGAAAAGTCCGCTTAAGCGGTAAGCAATAAAAGCAACCAAGCAACGGAAGATATTAATTGGTTTGAGGTCGGTCAGTCTTAGATTCACACAAGTCCTCAATATTTCACATACACTCACCAGCAAGCCCAAAGTTGGGGACCCCATCGAGTGTGGGGGGTCCGTGAGCTTATCCCACCTAATCACTACGGGCGAGCCGCCCATAGGAAAACTGAAAATTCTGTGGCTGTATTCCACTCAGCGGAATACAGCTACAGTATTTTCTCGCTTCTCTTTTACGTATCCAGCGTGTCCGTCAGTGGGGTACTTATACTTGCAAACCTCCGGGATATTCTCAAAGCGTTGGCCGTATCACCCGGAGACAGCAGAATGCAGATATTTTGGTGGTTGAACACAGGTCAGTCACGCCCAAGTAAATGACCTATCACTCCACAGGAAGCGTATAAAGTGGACAATAATCTCTTTGATACACCAAGTTAATGTAGTCAGAGAGGAATCTGGTTAAAAAATTAATATACATTATCATGACCATGTGCATGTCCTGTAATTTGTATCAGATTCGAGGTCGTGTTTACAATCGGGCCGCAACGAGCCCGAACTTGCTCATTGCGATCCGATTGTAAGCACGACCTCGAATCTGATACAAATTGCAGGACATGCCCATGGTCATGATAATACATTTATCTAACAATCCCGTTACATTACTCCCGTTTCCCCCATTTTTCAGTTTAAATTGGGTTAAAATTGGTAAACATTTTGAATTTCCGGAACTATATTTCAATGCGTAATAACAACGTATATATTTGAATCGTCTATATATACCGGAAATTGAATCTGTCTGATACGGAATCGGAACGGGTTGGGGGGAGGGGGAGGGGACTGATACAAACGTTTTTTTCTGAGTGTTGAGGTAGAAATTAAGTTGATTGTTAGACCAAATTTCGGACCAAAATGGGTTGGGGCATCTGAGATTGGTGGCATATGTTGAGTCTTAACCCTTTACCCAACGAATCGCCCGCATCCGCCCGCGTATTATGCAAATTCAGCAGTTGAAAAAATATTATTTTTCAAAAAATTTCAACAAAACCATATCATGTGACCCCTCGTTGGAACGAGCTCGTCGAGCTCGTTCCAACGAGGGGTCACATGATATGGTTTTGTTGAAATTTTTTGAAAAAATTTGAAAAAATCATATTTAAAATAATAAAATTTGATATCGTCTGCGTTGGGTAAAGGTTTAAAGCCGAGAGGGGTTAATGAGATATTATAAAGTAATAGCGAAAGTTGGTTTCATGACAATTGATTGACGTTATACGTCTTGGAATCAGAAATATAATACTCAAGTTGGTGAGAAGGAATTGCGGTCTGTGAACAACAAGGAATTCAGGATAAAAAGCAAAATGCTATTCTAGGCATTTTCTCATATTCCTCGCCGTCTGAAAATCTAATTTACTTTCTTCTGTTGTTTGTCTAAGTGGCCAACCCAAAATGACCGTTTCGCTTTCATGACCTCTCTGAGATGATGAAAAGACACTTCAAAGTTGAGAGTTTTTATCACAGCCATATCATGGCAAAATTCAATATTTTAAATGACCATACTTTGATATGTCCTTTGATAAAAGACAACGCTTTGGCAAACAAAGCGGTTTTAAACACTGAAATAATTTCTCAGCTATGAAAAAATTCCATCGACATGTGTGACGAATTATTGATTTAACCCTCCCCCACCCCACCACCTGCCATTAGACGAGATGATGAATTCATAAAGCCAAAAAATGACCGAAAAATATTACAGACACAGACTAAAATCCCAGAACGATTGACATCTGAGACTTAAAAATCAGCTTTAACTATCTCATGTTTTTTTCACTGTAGAACAGTTTCTCAAAGGATGTGGACATTGTGATGAACCAGATATGACGGCCTCGTTCAAAGTGACTGCATAGAAAATATTTCCGAAAATTTGTAAAAAGCCTCGACGTTCGAAATCTTGGAAATTTAACAAAAAATCCACGTCCGAAATTTGGGTACAATCAACAAACGGTATGGTCGATTAGTCCGAAATTTGAAAAAAAACATTTACCAACAATATAATCGAAATTAGATAAAAATCGACGTACGGTATGTTCGAAATTTCAAAACATTGACGTACGATCTGTCTGAAATTTGGAAGCAATAGGTCCAATAAGTCCGAAATTTGAAAAAAAATTCGACGTCCGAAATGTCCGAAATTTGTCAAATTTCGGACATATCGGACGTCGACTTTTTTTTCAAATATTTGCGTAGATTTTCCAAACGGATACTGCACACCAGGCGAATATTTCTAGCAACATGTTTTCCAGCGAACCCCCAGTTCATGATGGAATTTACCAAACTGTCGAGAAGATTTGGTTTGAATCGAGGCGCCAGCGAAGGGATTCTTCTTACCACAAGTTTCTATCTGTTATCACCGGGCAGAAGCCTGTGACATTTTATTTTATTTTTTTTGAAAGCACTTAAAGGTTTTAGAACATTTTCTCATGTGTAATTTGTCAAACGTTAATCAGGTGTTCAAAGTATACTACTCAAAGTTGATAAGCACCAAGTACATCCAACTACCTGTTTTACGTTTTAGTTGAAATATTGTAATGAAAAGTGTATATATTTTTATTTAATTATATCTTTAATGAGTTAAGTACAGAAATTAAGATTTTATTTGTGTTTGACATTATATTTTAGCTTTTGAATACGATAACCATCGAAAGTGGATATTACTGGTAAAGAGGAAATTTTTCAATATGCCAAAAAGTTGACCGAGCGAACTGGTATGGCTTCAGTATCGAGTATGAGACCCATTACTGTTCATTACAGCTTAACAACGCCTTCTCATGCTCCCAATCAGGTTCCTTGTGGTCCTTTGTGGGATGTTGTTCCATTCTTGGACCAGCATGGCACCCAGCTCCTGGACACTTATTGGTTGGACTGGACGGGCTGAAATTTCAAGCTGCAACTCATTCCAGACATGTTCGATTGGTTGAGATCAGGGGATCTTTCTGGCCAGTCCATACGCTCAGTCCCCTCCCTCTGTCGGTACTCCCCGACAGCATGGGTAACATGAGGACGGGCATTATCGTCCATCAGAATGAATCTGTCACCCACTGCACCTGCATACAATCTGACGTAGACATCCAGGATCTCAACAATATACCGTTGTGCAGTCATTGTACCACGTTCAAGGACACAGAGCTCTGTTCGTCCAGCCCAGCTGATGCCTCCCCAGACCATGATTGACCCTTCACCATAGCGGTCATGCTCAGCAATGTTTGCTGCATGGAATCGCTCTCCTGGTCTTCTCCATAACCTACAACGCCTATCTGTGTGGTCTAGGCAGTACCTTGACTCATCTGTAAAAAGGACAGGTCGCCAATCTTCTCTGGTCCATCCAACGTGGTCCATGGCCCACTCATATCGTGTTTGGCGGTGGTTTTGGGACAGCAGAATGCGAATACATGGTCTTCCTGATCGGAGTCCACCTTCGTCCCACCTTGCCCGGATAGTCTGCGTCGAAACATTTACCCCGGATGCATTCTGAAGGTCACTGCGAAGCTGGGTTGCTGTGGCAAAGCAGTTCCTATGGGCCTGAATGATAAAAAAAATCGGTCTTCAGCTGCAGATGTTGCCCTATCTCTGCCACCACCATGCCGCCTTACTGGTGTGCCATACTGCTGAAATCTTGCCCAGGCTCTGGTGATCATCGTATGGTGCACACCAAGGGCTTCACCAACCTGACGATGGGTAGCCCCTCTCTCCACCATCCCTACAGCCCGCCACATTTCTACTTTAGACAAATGTATTCTTACATTTGCATTTGCCATATTCAATCATTAAATCACAAGGGTTTGTGTTGAAATGAGGACTGAATACCCTACACGTGTACATGTAGACAGTACACGAAAACATCATGGAAATCAAGGGGTACATGCTTTCCATCACTGTCACGAAATATCTGCCTGTCAAGAGAGCTAATGAAAACACTGAGGCCCATCTCAATACATCCCTCAATGATATCCACCAAAAATATCGCAAATATGTCACAAGAAAATTTCACAATGATGTGTCAAATATTTGGTGCTTAGCAAACTTTAAGCAGTATAGTTATCCACCAGGCAGGTACAACAGGTTAAGAAATTAACGAATTCATTCTTATCTCCATTCTAGTCTTCAATAAAATGAGTTATTTGTCATTTCAAGTTTCTGCCAGTGTGTCGTAAAACATATCTGTTTTTGCTGTGTATATAAATTGCTGTTTATAGGAACTACGAGAGTATATAATCAAGTTACGAAATGTAAAACAATAATACCATTTTGTAGTGTGAGTCTTGCTCTTGGTATGGATATATCCTAATTGAGGCGAGCCGACTGAAATCCAGTATAATGTTAATAAATTGTGTTTTAAATGTAACAAAAGACCAGGAGCCAATACAAAAAACTTTTACAATTGTATTTTCTAGAATTGTATATTCTACCTATTAATATAACTGACCAAAATGAATCATTAGCATTTTAAAAGATATGGCAATTTGCCATTTAGCAAATTGGCAAATTGCCATGTCCTTGAAAACGCCAATGGTACATTTCAACCCGTTTAAAGTCGTAACTAGAAAATACTATTCTAGAAAATACAATTGTAAAAAATTTTATAGTATTGGCTCCTAGTCGCATTTCAAAGTTCGATCTCGGTGGAGAAGTTTTTAGTGACCCACGGTTACTCAATATTGCACCATATTTAAAGAGATTCTGTTCTGCTCAAAAACGGTGGCGTGGCTAGGTCAAATGACGTGTGTGTGTGTGTGTGTGTGTGTGTGGGTGGGGTTACTATTTTTTCTGCCCCACTTCATTTCGCCTCGTGAGGTATTAAGATTGTGTTTTCTCCATAGGTGAAGGTCCGGGGTCTTCCCTGAGGAAAAACGCAATTTCTCCGGGCAGGGAAAAAGAATTAACTTATCATGACAAATGGAAAACTCTGGGTACGTTTGGAAGGCTCAAGTACCCAGAAAGTAGGGGAATAACCATATAAAAACGAAACACGAATTATCAGGGTTAGAGTAAATGAACCAGATTTAAGGATGTCAGGCATTGAATGTATATAAGGTTGATATTTCTCAAGAACCCCCCCCCCCCCCCCACACACACACACCTGTGGATACGCTGCAAAGGAAGACCACTAGGTGTCGGAAGCGCACAAGCGGTAACCCCCCCCCCCCCCACACCACCACCACCAGAGAAAAAAAAAACAAAAAAAAACATGTCCAGTCCCTGTCCATTTTTCTTGATGTTGAATATTTTGCAACGGACTTTTCCTCGGTTCGGCTGTAGATATGAATGGATAAGTTTGTCATGCAACACAGAGTAATCTGCTAAGAAAACTCTCACGTAGTCAGGTGTCACCCATATAAATTGGATTGTCAGATAAAACATTAACAACCAAAAGCAAAACTTCCTCTATTTGACGTTCGGGTGTGATCCGGGAGGGCCATCAGTGGAATCCTTGCTTGTACTTTTTTAGAGTAATTTTATAGATTTACCATTCTCCTGGATACAGTATTTGAGGTTGTTACAAATTAAGTGTCTTAAACTTTCAATCAGCACGATAATTCCTCCCAAGCCATTACGCTTGATGACGTGAAGGTTGTTACGCTGTGACTGTAGTCACAGCGTAACAACTTCCACTTCATCAAACGTCAGGATGTTCACCGAGAATGAAAACAAATAATGCATCAACTCTCCAATCTCGGCACTTGTGTTTTTTGTGTCAATGATAACCAAAATCTGTTGCAAATATTCTATTTGCATCGTCACGAAAAATGTGCGCATTATCAACATTTTATTTTTTCACAGAAATCAAAGTATACACTTTAAAAAGTAATCTGCGCTTGCGAGGCATCGGGAACTTGATAAACTTCGAGAAGTTTGTGTTGTTAAGCATTTTTTATTTACAGCAACTACCGTTCCACAAGATGGCGGCGTTGGGGACTCTTTTCTGTATATGTGATCAATGAACGTTCTAGAAATTAAGTCATTTAGAGATCAATTCTGAAAGGTAGTTTGATCCTTATGTCAACCAACGCCACGGTATATTCTACAGCACAATGCGCTACTCTACTTGCTCCTCCCTTTGTTATCAAGGGATGTTGAACAGTGTCTGTTTATAGTGTGGGACCGGTTTTACTTTACTGGTATATATAGAATATACCCATACTAGCTTGGTGTACCAAAGGTTCACCGCGAGTGTTGAAGTGGTGTTAACCGCGAGCCTGTGGCGCGCGGTTAACACCACTTCACCACGAGTGGTGAACATTTGGTACACCAAGCTACTTTGAGTATATTTTATTTATATCACGATCGTCAGATTATTACGAATCGCTATTATTATTTCTCGATTTTACTGAGCACCTGACGTTCATATGTGCGAATCTGTTTTTGTTTACACGAGCATCGATGGGCTGTACTTACGCTGTCAATTGTATCGCCAAAACGAAATGGAAAATGAAACGGGGCCTTTTTCATTTTAATAGCATAATAACATACCATTTCGAGTTATGGATGCTTTATTAACACGAGGCAATGCATGTTTGTAAAGTTTTGGTGTCTTATGGGGTAAACGCATTTAAAAACGTAATAAATAATTGTCACTTTCATTTCACTCTTCCTGAGGCAACGTGCGATAAATTTAGACAAGTTGCATTCAACTCGACGTCACCAAAGGCCAGCTTGGATGTAGTTCCACTGTAGGTGTAAATTTTAATTACTGAAATCCCATTGCTGGCGTGTTCACCACGGTTGGCCTGTAAAGCTAAAATTTATGTCACAGGCTTTTCATATACTGTAGAATTGGTAATCATGGTATAAAACGGGACCTTGTAACGGACGTCTGTGGTGGAAGTACTCTAAAGTGGGAAGCGTGATTATAAACGATTCGCTATGACTTTACCTATTTGTGTTGTAGTCATGATATATCAGTAGAAGCTGAACGTAGTGACTGACCCAATCCGCAGTAAACAAACAAATTTGCTTGCTCTAGTTCACTCTGCTGTACAAACTGTCATAGATGCCATCTATGTACTCTCATCCGTCTGCTTACATCGCGGAAGCCGCGAATACGATCTGGCAGACAGTACTGTAAAACTTTTACAATTGTATTTTCCCGAATTGTATTCTCTACAAGTAAATATGAATGGTGGAAATGAATCATTAGCATTTGAAAAGATATGGCAATTTGCCAAATGGCAAATTGCCACATCTTTGAAAATGCTAATGGTTCATTTCAATAAGTTATTTCCATAAATAAAAAAATACAATTCTTAAAAATACAACTGTAAAAGTTTTATAGTATTGGTCCCTGCTTGGTAAAGTTTCATGACCCAGCGAGTCCATTCCGTTAGTATGCGACAACCTCATTTTTTGAGCAGAAGCATCCTTTTATCTTTTTTGAAAAATAATCATCACGCTACGGATCAGTTAATAATGCACCGTCTTCAGCAGTCAATGTAATGCAGGTTACATGTGATTAGTTAAGTATAGGATGTGCATGGCTGTCCTACTTATACTTATATAGAGTGGAGCAAACTGTGGTCCTTTTTCCACTGTATATGAGCACTTCTCTATATCACACCGAAGAGGTTTCCACCAAGCTTTCTGCTATCTTACACTTTAGAACATCCGGAGATACTGGTATAGTTGAAAAGTTCATTGAATAGCGGCCCACCACATTTAATAAGAAATGCCAGTTTAATGTAACACTGACAATGATTTATGAATTCTCAACCTGATATTTCTTCACCCTTGTTTTGTCTTCACTTTCTAGGTTTTTATACCTGTATAATAAGGTGTACCCAGGGCCATCCAAATAACTCGAAAAGTGGATGGTGGATACACCGTCTTAACAAAGAACGAGGTAAAATGAAGTGGGGCACTGAGTGGGGAATATTTTGTCCCCCACGCTAAACTGTAAAAAATATCGTTAAGCACAAGTAGAAGTACTGGCAATCCGGTTGCCAGGACGTCAACCGCGACAATTACGGTGAAAATCACATATTTAAATACGTTTGGCACTTCCTATATTTTTGGTTCGATCTTATGCAAAAACCGAACTGAAATTTCGTTTCACTTCATTACACGAGATGGCATTTGGTTTGTTGAATAGTGTAAACCAATAGACCAATTAGTATCTCTAACCCTATGAACCCGAGAGACCGGTCTTCCGGTCTAGGAACACGATACGTCATAGTTTCATTAAGTAGGACGACTGCTAAGTGAATGTGTGCAGTAGACCAATCAATATTTTCAACGTGTGGCACCCAGGCTGCCCGTTGAAAATATTAATTGATATACCCCCAAATAATGAATATGGACTCTTCCACCTGCTGCCATAGAACTGACATGGAAGATACCACCAGGATTCAAAGGACTAACCTACTGCAGTATATTAATTAGTCCACATTAAAATTGAGTCTTTCTGCAAGACATCTTTCATCATGGCCGACGCTATTTTGCCAAAACAGGACATAAAGAGTTGATTGAATGCGTTCGTTCAAAAAATACTTTGCTCCACCGTATGTGAGCACTCCTTTTTAAGTTTTCATGTGACAAAATTTGAGCAGTAAAAAGTTATTACCGTAACATTTAAAGTGGAGGTTACGGCAGTTGGTTGCCAGTAGTTTTACTGTAATTTTAACGGTTTTTACAGTGTAAACATTACTCTGTTTGGTCTAGTTACAACCAAGCCTGAATATAAGCCATCTGTCATGTGCAGAAGGAGGTCCCCAGGGGGGTGAATTTGCTGATGCTATCCCATACAGTGGTCCAGTTTATCCTCTGGGTACATCTTTCTGTTTAGATTTGAGACCTTGATTCAGATTGAGGTTCACAGAGGGTAAATTTAGTGATGCTACCCTGCTGCGCAGGGTAGCATCACCAAATTCACCCTCTGGGGACTTCATTTTGCAGATGACAGTCTGCTTATTTTCAAGCTTGATTACAACACAGGACTAAAAATGCCGAGGAGACAGCAAGAACACCAATAAAAAATGCTTGTAGACACCTTCACGATATCATCGACAGAAGTTATTCTGTAGATTGTTTTCTGTTATCTATATCGGGTCAACGAATTTATGATTCATCATTTCGCTTTTCACCTGTAATCTCGTACGATGTTGATGCGGACGAGAACGAGAGGTGAAAGCTGTTGATTTAGTAATATAAACAAACCATCAATCTTCACCCATCTCTTGATTACCTTCAAATGTTTCTCCAGCTGCCGGCAACACATTTAGGTGGTAATAGTAAACTCATGTTTTATTTACCAATTCCGTACAGGCACTAAGAAAAAACATACGCCCCTTCTCAGTGGGTTATTCCACATGGAAGCCGCGTTGGCCAATGCACGCTATTATTTTGATTTAAAAAAATGGATTCTGTCTTTAATTATTCAATATATACCACGAGATCTCAGAAGATAAAAGTCAAGTGTTATTTGTAAATTTACTTCTCCATTCCTTTTTAGCTCACCAGACTGCAAGTCAGTGTGAGCTATTGCCATCACTTAGCATCCGGCGTCCGTCGTCCTCCGTCGTCCGTTAACTTTTGGAAACTTGTCTTCTTCTTCCAAACCACTTGTCCAAAATTCAAACATATATTGCACAGACCATCTTTGGAGTAAACCCTTTCTGTTTATTCAAATGAAGCAGCTGCCATCTTTGGGCTGTGGTTAATGCCCACAAATGCCTAAAAGCTTTAAAAATCTTCTTTTCATGAACCACCAAGGTGAATGCCTTGATATTTGGTATGAAACATCTTTTTGTGTTAAAGATTAAAATTTGTTTAAAGGAAGTTTGTAGGTCAATATCGGGGCTCTCTGTGGGAGCATACCCATTTTGGGCCCCACCCAAAATTTGTATTTCAAGAACCGATTTGAACCAAATTTGGCATGTAGTATAAGTGGGTCCTAAGTACTTGATTGACGCCCAGAATGTTTTTCACAGCCCCGTGAGAACCCCAGAGGCTAAAAATAGAAAACAATTCAAACGCCCATATTTCCCAAACCGCACTGAACAGAGAACCGTTATTTGGTATGAAGCAAGCAGTAGAATGGAATGGTAAAAAGATTCCGTCGGTTGTGTCATTGTGTTTTGTAGGGGGCATCGAAAAAATGCTGAGTCAGCATATTTGCAAAAATGTAAAAAATTTCTTCTCCAGAACCATCAATCAGAATCTTTTGATATTTGGTATACAGCATCCATAGGGGGAGGGGGGGGGGGGGGGAAATTAAATTATGGCAAAACGGGGAATAAGCTTTAAAAATCTTCTTCTTCAGATCCACCAGTCAGAATCTTTTGATATTTGGTATACAACATCTCTAGGGAGGTCAGATTCCAGTTTGTTCAAATGGAGTCCCTGGGTTAATATTTGGGCTCCTTATGGGAGCCCGAATTTTAACTTGATGACATGTGGGGAATAATCTCTAAAAAATCTTCTTTTTCAGATCCAACTGTCAGATTCTTTTAATATTTGGTATACAACATCTCGGGAGGGTGGGGGGGGGGGGGGGCAGATTTAAATTTGTTCAAATCGGGCCCCTGGGTGTTAATATTTGGGTTCTTTATTGGAGCCCAAAGTTTAGCTGAGTGCAATATGAGAAAACGTCTTTAAAATTCTTCTTTTTCAGATCTACGAGTCAGAATCCTTTCATATTTGGTATACAGCATCTCCAGGGGGGTCAGATTCAAGTTTGTTCTAACTGAGTCCATGGGTTAATATTTAGGCTCTTTAAGGGAGCCCAAAGTTTAATTTAGTTCAATATGCGAAAAGTCCTTAAAAAATCCTCTTTTTCAGATCCACCAGTCAGAATCCTTTCAAATTTAGTATATGACATCTCTAGGGGTGTCAGATTCGAGTTTCTCCAAATCGAGTCCCTGTGTTAATATTTGGGCTCCCTATGGGAGCCCGAATTTTAACTTAGTGCAATGTGGAGAATAATCTTTAAAAAATTTCTTCTTCAGACCCACCATCATATTCTTTTGATATTTGGTATGTGACATCTCTAGGGGTGTCAGACTCAAGTTTGTTCAAATCAAGTCCGGAGCCCAAAGTTTAACTTAGTGCATTATTATTATTTCAAAAACTGCACGGACCAGAATATAGTTTTTTTGGTATGCAGCTTCCTTCTGTCCAGTAGAACCAGAGGGACCAGATCGGTTTTGTCATGGGGTTCCGTATGGGTATGCCTATTTTATCTTTCTTAAGACAAGCGGAAACGAATGGCCAAAAAATTGCCTTTGGTTGTGTCATTGCAAATCAAAAAAAAAATGCTCTTGCTGCCCATCATTTACTGACACATTCATCTGTTTTGACAACTTGAGCCAGGTGAGCGTTTTGGGCTCACTTGATCCTCTGTTTTATAATTTCTACGTATTATGAAAATAGAAGCGCATAAGAAACCATACCAAAACATGAATAACACAGGAGAAGCATGAACTCCACCAAGAAAGAGGAATGAGAGGTGTACCCCCCTCCGCTCCTTATCTGGGCTGGTACAGACCAAAAAGTACTGATTCCCAGCTGCCCAGGGTTTATCATTGTTGCTATGGTGTAAAAAAAATTACGAGAATGATCTTCAAAATATAATAGTGCATAGATGCCCCGGACGTATGGATGTATCACTGATGTAAAAAGAATTAGATTTGTCTGTAAAGTACTGAATCCTAGGTACCCTGAGTGTATTAATGTAGCAATGGTGTAAATATGTTTTGGGAAAGGTCCGCATAGGTTTGTTTCACATGTGGCCTGGGGGCATTAATGCAGCACTGGTGTAAATATTTAATGGGAAAGGTCTGCATATGTTTAGTGCCCAGTGGGGGAGTCTGGAGAGTACTAATATAGCAATGGTGTGAGCAGTTAATGGTAAAGGTCCGCAAGTATTTAGTGCCCGTCGTGCGTATTAACCCTTTCATCACCAAATCCCACCTTTCCCAGACAGGGTCAAGATATTTGTCCAACTTTGATAAAATAGTAGGCGGTGAACTTATGAGGTTGACCGATCAATATTTTTAACGTGTAAACCCAAGGCAGACATAATGACAATAACTAAAGCAAAATACAAATTGAATGTGTCACAAATGGCTAAAAAAATGATTTTCCATTTCTTGAATGTGTTGGATTAAATCCGTGGCATAATCATATCTATTTTATAATATTATCGAAGTAACAGCACGTTACTTCGACTGCCAGTCACGAGAGAGAGAGAGAGAGAGAGATGGTCATACTGTGGCGATAGTCGTTCACAGGATAGACTGTCGCCGTAATATTGCCATCATTCCCAATTTGCGGTGGCAATGGGTGTAAAATCCCCCAATACACCAATCTCTACACTACCGGAAAATGGAACGGGTGGCTCATTGGTTACAAATAAAACGTGTCTCTCCTTCAGCCATGTTGGGAGGGGCGGAGGGGGGGGGGGGGAGGGCGATAATTGTTGCTCTAAATAGACAATGCTCAACAAAAATCTTCTTGATTGTTTTCAGTTTTCTGCATGACGCATCGCAATCGCCTTTTAAAGAATATATTTGATGTTTGCGAAAAGCGAATATGTGGATAATGTGCAAATTTTTCACAACAATGCAATTTATACACAGAACGACACGCTCGTGTGAATGGGTAATCGATATGGCACGAGTGCCAGCGCGGAAGGATAAAACAAGAGGCCGCAACACGCGTGTGTCGTTCTGTGTATAATACCCGCCTTCACGTCCACAAAAAAAAATTATTAGAAGGACACTCAGCTATTCATTTGACAACTACCAAAAAAAGGAACACATTTTATCGCCAACCAAATTTGCGACTATTACTATTTTGTCCCCCGAGTTCCAATGTGTTCTACGGGCCTACTGGCACATAGAACACTTTGGAACTCAGGAGACGATTTTTAGCTACAGCTAGCGATTCAAATTGTAATTGCGGTGTACGATTTGCAGACAATTCCAGTGAAATTTCGCTCCTTTGAAAAATAATCAGTCAACGATTTCCGTTCCGCACAAATGTGCTGAACAGATTTTCATTTTCCGCACTGTTTTATGTTGCTGTAGATGGGGATTACATAGAACATGCGTGTAATAAACATATTTACAATACATTTTAGTTATTAGTAGCAAAAAAAAACGGCCAAAACGAATGCCGATATAAGAATGTTACTAGTTTTCGTACTAGGCATTCGTTTGAAGTTTGATGATGTGAAAGCTGTTACGCTGTAACTGCACCTCTGCACCTCGAGGCATCACTCATGTGACACGTCATCAATTAGGGAATTTTGCCATTGTCGTGTAGTTTCTCTGATGCAGCGGGGAATCGAAACCTCGGGGGTTCCGACAATTACCAGCGATGCTAAGCTTCGAAATGTCCATGCAATGCTAATTTTCTTCTCCTGGAAATTTGTGAGTAAAACTCACCATATTAAGAGAGTTATTCCCTCTCAAAACAGAACGTTTATTTGAAACTGTAGGTGTGAAGGCGGCTTTACGGTACTTATTGCGACAACATTTTTTAACATGGATGGATCGCAGTGTAAGTGAAAAACAAAACCCATAAAAAAACGACAGCCATCTAAATTTCCAACAAAATTCACGATGGGGCATGGTTGAGCCTCTGGCCTCACCCATATCTATACGGAGTTTTGCCGTTATTACTGATTGTGGCTTTGATATGATAAAATAATAGAAGAACTTCCACGCATGGAAAGTTTCAAAGAATTTTCCTTCTTTCTTTGTTAAAATTGACGAAGCGTTATTTTGAGGAGCAACTGTTTTTTTTAGGTCGAGACTTTTATTTAATGTTCTTCAGATGCTGAGAGATGTCAGCAAAATATGGAAAGTAGTTTACTTAGTGTCATTCTGTTGTCTTTGATTACCTTCATGCAGTATACCACCCATCGCACAACCGTCTATGATGTTTTAATGCTAAATTATTGGCAGCGCAACGACGTTCGGTGATTTTCGTTTCTACATGGACCACGTGCTACTGTTTGTATTATAATGGAATTCAATGCATACGCCAAGGGAATCTGAAGCTGTAGGTCACGATCTGGGGACCAATACTATAAAACTTTTACAATTTTATTTTCTAGAATGGGAGCGCGGTGGCTCACTGGTTATGGCATTGAACTTCAAACAGAAAGGTCCACGGTTAGACCAGGAGTAACTACGTTGTGTGTTTGGGCAAGGCACTTAATCCAGATTGCCCACGTGGGTACCTAGGCGTACTGCACGTCGATGGTGCACTTGTCTTCAGCCAATGCTAACCTTGCTTGTGTGGAGTTAGTACGTTGGGGCGCCTGACAGTTGCTCGCCGTTGCTCGGTCGGTCTCTCCCGCACTCCGGCTTCCTCCACTTGTAAAACTGTCCGGCACGAGGTGACACTGTCTGTCGAAAATGTTGTTAAACCCCAATAAATAAATAAATAAATAAATAAATAAATAAATAAATAAATAAATAAATAAATTTTCTAGAATTGTATTTTCTAGTTATGACTTTAAATGATTTGAAATGAACCATTAGCATTTTCAAAGATGCGGCAATTAGCCAGTTGGCAAATTGCCATATCTTTTAAAATGCTAATGATTCATTTTAGTGAGTCATATTAATAGGTAGAAAATACAATTCTAGAAAATACAATTGTAAAAGTTTTATAGTATTGGCTCCTGGTCGAAATTCTGTGTCTGCCTTCCTTTCCGCAACGGTGCAGATTATCACCTGTGGAAAAAGAAGTATCCGAGAGACTGTTGTAATTCATTTTTCTTGATGCTGTCTTTTATTTGGAAAACCTCGATCCACGTATGTTAATATATCGTCGTGCAATCGCGATCTGAAAGCGACGTTTGTATGATTAAAGTACCATACATTTCTGAAACTGGAAGGTTCTGCAGAGAGAGCTCTTATGTCGTGTCTCTCTTGCAGTTTTGGGGAGATGATCGCACACGCTCAACCCTTGAAAACAATGCATGTATCCAACGCTTTCAGGAATGTTTTTTTCTGGAGAGGATCGTTATGCACATTATTCTCAACACACTGTGGAATTACCGTTACAATATGGGAAAATGACTGGCAGGCCCAAGTAGGCCTAGTTGGAGCGAAGACTCGTCCGTTTTGTATATTAACGCTTAAGAGATCATTCGGCAATGGAAGATGCCTTGTTGGTTATATACCATACTCAATAAAATCGAACGGTATCGCTAACGTTATTGAGTAAATAGTAATAATTCTTTGGCTTTCCGCTGATTTGCCTTCTCTACATCAAACCCGTCACCCGCCTAGTCACTCCTCCCTTACTATCCCTCCTAATCTCCTAACATTCTGACACACACGGTTTTATTATTTCCCCCGTTGACGCTTTCTCAGTTCCCCCAACTGTGATGTTGACTCTTCCCCCCCTTATCACCCTTCATCCACTTATCTCTCTTGCTTTCCTCCCATTCTGCCATTAGTTTTTCAATGAATCTTATTCTTCTAGGCAAATATTTAGGCCATTCTAAAATATTCCAGGATCTCCGTTACCCTATTTGAGTTTGATGCCGATTATAGCCGATATATACGGGTTACTACAACAGTCAATTGATCTGGGTAATCAGATTCCGTCCGTCTTATTGACGACACCATATCAGCCAGATCAAACATGACGCCGTTGGCGTCATGTTTGATCTGGCTGTTCTGGTCTCGTCAGTGAGACGGAATATGATACACAGACTGATTGACTGTGTACAGTGTAAAAGGCGCTCGAGATTTTCACTTCTGTATTGAAACTGAAGTTTCGAAATGTTGCATATGCACGCCAATTACGTCACGTGGGCTTTGTTTGAGACAAGCTTGATGCAGATTTCAAGAAGTTGAGACTCCCGTTTTCCAGCAAGCCAAACTGCAACAATATCGTGGGGCTATTTGTGGGAGTCATAGAATAAATAGTAATATCGCCCTGCACGGTTCGACAGTATGTAAAATAACAACATATCAGCAGGAAAATGTTATATAATCCTGGAACAGACTCTGTCTAACGAGACTGTCCTGTGCTCAAAACACTCATGGAAATGTTAGATTCAACCTTTCGCCTAACATGACCCAGAGACGACAACTTTTTGAAAATTTTTGTTCCTAATAACTAAACCCCACCAATTTTTTCTGTTCGCCGGATCACAAATGACAAGGTTCTCCATCAAGGGAGGAGCCTTAAAATTTATTTAAACCCTTAATCCTACACGAATAGAGATGATACTTGCCAAAAAATTCGTGAATAACTAAAAAAGTTTCATTTGTTGCCGAAAAATAGATTAGGACCCGTCGTTAGAACGATCTCAAAGAGCTCGCTCCAATGAGGGGGTTATAATCTATGTTTTCGAGTAGCAAATTGATAAAAAATAACAAAACTTGAAAGGCGATATTGTAATTAGCGCTGGCCTGGAACGATTGCTACATGAGATAAATTGGTAATGATAAATAAAGCGACCGTATGAAGTGTGGGAAGCCGCATTTCTGGGGGTTTGGAGGCAAATGCTCTCTCCCGTGCCCACATTTGTAGCGCCAACTTTGTAAGCTATTCTCTAAATGCAACAAAAAAAAAAATGAAAAAAATACACAAATTGGAAAGGCCATTTTTGAAAATGGTACTTGGCAGATTTTCCCGATCTGCGCAACAAAAGGCGTAACACACACACATACGGAACCGCAATGGTACACATGACTTGATGGCAACGGTGCAACTATTATATCAATTTTTAGTTGCATCACGAACACACGCAATATCGAAAAGAGTATAATCGAGAATGCGTGTCGTGCGATGGTCGCGCAATTGAGAATGCTAAATAGTCTTTAAATTACACGTAATGTCACATTCCGTGTCTTCATTCCTCCTCTGGGATAGTTTCTCAGAGATACTACATTTTTAAATAAAAGTCATAATTACAACATCGGAATTATGATTACCCAAATTGTTTTATGCCATTTGTCATTCAGGGAATATATTTGAGGCTCCGTTGCATGTTCGCCAGAAATTTATTTCGTGTTTTGAATGTTCAGCAGTAATTTTCATGATACTGCGCAATCAATGTGATTTATTTCACATCGACTTAATTATGAACCGTCACAATTTTTGTTTTGATTTTCCAGTTGAAAAGACTGTAGTGGAATGTCGTCTTGAGGGAACAAAAAAGTAGTGGATAGAACACAAATACTATCTTCTCGTCCCCCAAATTAATCAACACCCAAGTCAAACCTGTTGTCAGGGCAAAGCCAGTCTAGAAGGGAGGAGCCCCCCCCCCCCCCCCACCCTACTTTCAATTTTAGATATATGTATATATTTCATCTCTCTGTGTTGTAAGCACACGTTTTAATTAGATAATTAGACTAAGGCGAATCACGGTGAGACGCTCCACGTTAGCAGTGACTGGCACCTACAGACTGATTGCAATCGACACGTCTATCAAGTATATTATTTGTGGAGATAAGCTTGATAACACGTGCATTAGTACATGCTGTTTTCTATCTTCAGGGATGTCGCGTGCCTTTTTTAGGCATCTAGAAATATTGTTATCTGACATCCCAGGACAAGGTATAAAGTATGGAGAACTAGCTAGTTCAGGGAGACTTGGGTTTCGGATGTTTGGGAGACGCCACAATAGGGTCTAGTTCGTGCGAGTGGGATTGCTGGGCATACCACGGAACTCTGTTGTACGCCGCTATTCTCAGATTAGGTGGGCATAGGAGAACTACAGGCCCGAATTCATAGAATAGATTACGAACCCAAGTAAAAGATATGTTTAGATGTCGTTAGCGAGGATCGACTCGCACCTCTGTCGAAGTGTAGGCTACTGTATTATGATGTTAACCCTTTCGAACGCAGAGGTTGATCGCGTTGTAGCCTGTTTTAGTATCAGAGTGTTGTGAATATCGACTCAAAATGTCGATCAGTGACAATTCGCGCAAACACGCGAGCATTTTGAAGTTGGGAGTTCTGTCACGAACTGTGTGAATTCCAAAAGGACAGGAACATTCGAGGAGAGTTCTCTCAAAGGACACATGTAAAAGGTATGTGATGTAGACTTGCTAAGCTAGCCGACCGAGGGGATGAACCGAATCCAAATCAGGACTATGTTGACACAAGGTAATTAAAATTGCTAGTCGGGATCCCCGACAGTCAAGGCTACAGACACGCGCAGACATGAAAGTTAAGGCTCAGTGTATGAAACCCCTGTTGCGAGCCCGCGACAATAACATTTCCAAAGTATACCACAGCGCCAGTATAGGGCTATAGATAAACTGAAATTGATGAGAAACTACATAACCCATGCGATAAATATTTCTGCCATGTTAATCAAATTGTTGAATGTGTTAAATACTGGAAGCAGTTTATTTTAATTGTAAATAAAAGGATCGTTATAACTTTAATCATTGTTTCCTTTACGCAGCCTGATGTAATTAGGAATCACACCTAACGAAGAACGAACCTATTTCGAGATCACTTGGCAGGAAAAAAAATCACAGCGCGGTCCCAACTCCGCTCTGCGATCCGAATTTGACCCATTTTTGAACGGCGAGGCTAAACAACCTCACGGAATCCCTCCCACACGGATAAAGGTGTCGACACCTGTTGTACACTTAAACATGATATCGTTAAAAATGCGGTTTAATGGCTGCAACCACCTGCTGATCCCGTTATTTTGAAATGACTATTACTCAGGGGCGTAACCGGTGGGTGGGTGAGTAACACCCCAGACAATTCTTTTCTAGTCGGTACATGTTCATCTACACTGGAGTATTAACCTTTTACCCAACGTAACGGCCAAAACCGACCAGCGCTATTCACAAAAATCACCATTCAATTTTCATTATTTTTTTTCACTTTTTTCTCAAAAACATAGCATATGACCCCTCATTGGAACGAGCTCAACGCGCTCGTTCCAATGAGGGGTCATAAGCTATGTTTGAGACGCAAAGAAATGAAAAAAAGTAGTTATTCAAGAATTTTATTTGCAATTGTCGTCTGCTTTTCGTGTTAGGTAAAGGGTTAAATATTGATTCGCTATTGCTGATAATCATGTACTTTGTTACGTAACTAGATGTAATTCTTAGACCTATGTGACACACGGAGTCGGTCACATGCAAATGGAGGTCTATGGCTGATTGAGGATGTTAAGGTCCCAACATGACCACTTTTCTGCCCGTAAATGCTAATTAAATAGAAGTTGGAAAGCTCATGAATCACAACCACTACATGCATTTACTGTACTCTGGACTTGAGTCCTGATAGTCGGGATAAATTGGTTTTACACCCCTTATCGGCCAGCTTCGCGACGCCCCTGCTGTTACTGGTATTCATCTGAAATATTAAGAGGGATACTTTTGCTCAGGGAAGCAAGCTTTTTTGCAGAACAAACGAATTCAAGTCTTTAATTCATTCTCTTACAAAATTGCGGCGCCCATGTCGAAAGAGGTCTTGGAAGAATACAATCTTAAGATAAACTAATTAATATTTTTAACCTGCAGTTATACGGCCATACAGCTGCATGGGTTTATTACTTAGACTCATGCCACACACTGCCTTTACCTAACTTAACGGCCATATCTGGCCAGCGCCATTCACAAAATTCATCATTCAAATTTTTAATGATTTCAACATTTGGCTCAAAACATAGCTTATGAACCATCACAGGGACGAGCTCGTTACAATGAGGGGAGCGTAAGCTGTGTTTTTTAACCAAATATGACAACATTTCGTTGTCCGAGAATTAATTTTGCAAGTGTCATCTTCTTTCCTTGGTATATAAATGGGTAATTGGTCTACTCTTCCTCACTGTTGAGAATTCACTTGGTGTAAAGAATCAAAGCCAAAAATCGGTTCCTGGGTTATTCTCCTTTATCGATTATAAAAAATAATGCAAGAGCTTCGGAAATTTTACCATTCCATTTCATTTTTAAAAAACTTTTTTCAGTAGTTTTAACGAATTTTTTAAGAGCCTTTGGAGATTAACTTTCAAAAGTATAGCTACTCGACCGCTTGAGGTAAATTTGAATATTCGAAAATAATTCATGTACATTAGCCACTTGCTTATTGATTATATCTAGAGTTTTACGAGGCGTTATCGGTTTTTTGTGTTTAAGTTGTTTCTGGTAAAGGAAGAACTTGCTCCTGGAACCCCCTGACACTTCTCCGTAAAAACGAAAAACTCTAAAACGTTTGTATATTTTGAGGTGAATAGGTGAAGAAGAAAAATGTAAAAGACCTGCCCCCAATACCTCCCCCACCCACCAAGAAAGAACAACAATAAACAAAAAGAAAAATGAAAACCCCCGAAGCAACGCCAGTTCTTCGTGATAATTGATTTGGTAGAAAGATAAATCATAATGTGTCCATGTGAGATCGATCGGTGACTTTTTTGAACGCGGAGCCAAACATTTGGGATGTGCTTCACTGCGGTAATGGAAATTGGAATCGCTTCGCAACACAACAAACGCAGCACATTCATGTTAAGATATTTGCAATTTATAACAAAGCCAGTGGGGCATGAATAGTGTTATGTTGGTTTTCGTGTTCACGGAAGCAACTAATGCTTTTCTTCATAGTAAAGGATTAGGGTCAGAAAGCAATGGAGACTATGAATTTTGTGTAGGCTTCGTGTTTGAAATGTCAGCAAAAACACTTGATAGATGCGAATAGTGTTTGGACTGTTAATCAATAGTAGGCCCATTTATAATGGTAAAAGACGGGGAATGAATTAAAGATACATTAAATCTAGGGTTGAATTAAAATTGATCATCGATCTCTGTTAGTAATGATTTAACTTAACCCTTTACTCAACCGGTTATGCAATCCTATCTGTAACATACTCCGACGATTCTTCATACTACAGGAAGGCACCAACCTGGGAAAATTTAGCTCCAGCGCAGAAACATTTAAGAAGGTGAAGGTGTTATACACATGTATAGATGTGTGTATATGTATATATATAAATATGTGTTTAAGTGAATATATATATGTGTGTATATATAATTGAGTGCCTGTGTGTTTTTGTTTATAGCTGGGTTCAAGCACGAGGGAAGAGACAACGCCGGACCGCGAGCAAAAGAGCGAAAAATAAAAAAAAATAAAAAATATAAAAATAAAAATAATACGGAAATTACAAAATACCTTTATATATTTATCATTATGCTATAAAAGGACGTTATATTGTGGCATGACGGGATGTTTTATTACTGATGATGTTTGTGCCAAATGTTCTTAATTACTTTTCATTATCTCTGTATTATTGTCCACGCAACCTGCCCCAATGGCGGGTGATTTATTGCAATAAAGTTCTATTCTATTCTTTTCTATTCTAACGACCAAAAACTGTAAGCCTTATTCACAAAAAAATCGTCATTCATTTTTCATTTCGTTTTATTTTTTGACTCAAAAACATAGCTCGTTGAGCTCATTCCAAAGAGGGGCCATAAGCTATGTATTTGAAACAAAAGTGAAAATATTCAGTTATTCAAGAAGTTTTTTGCAAGTGTCGCCTCCTATTCAGGTTGGGTAAAATATTAACCATTTTTATCGTCTGTTATTTTGATTATATTTTCATTTGTCGTCTTAAACAATAGGTTGAGACACCTCTTTGGAGCGAACTCGTTGAGTTCGTTCCAGGGAGATGTCATAAGCTATGTTTTTGAGACAAACAATGAAGTATTTTAGTTATCCAAGATGTGCTTTGCAAGTGTTGTCTGCTGTTGGTTCTGCATAAACGGTTAACCACTATACCCAGCACTTCTAGCTCTGCCTAACATGACGAGCAAACGACACTGGCAAAATAATTTGCTTGAACAATTGAATGTTTCCGTAGTTATAACTCCTACATTGTAACAAGTGAATCGTAGAATTTAAGAACATTTATCGAAATGTTTGGAATCGGCAGTAGGATCTGTCGAAAGGTGTTAATTTGTCATTAGTTATTCGCATTTTGTGTTCTTATTAAAAAAAACAAAAAAAACAGGGTTCCATAAACGTACTATAAAATAAACCAAACAATATATCTGATTGTCAGCTTCTTGATGTCAATTCATTTCAGCGAGCAAGAGGCATGCAGTTGCTAAATAGTGATGGGGAATTGCCTGAATCGAAAGAGGACGCATTGGCTTCTTTTTGGAATGGCGGACTTTTGACAGATCGATTTCGATGCGACAAGCGTCACTTTTTCTGCGTCCATGACCATACCCGAAGGACTCCTTTCATATTGACACCACTGGCTTTCGAGTTTCTTAAAAAAGACAGCGAAGGGATAGTAGCTTTAAACGTAAGACCAACTTCTTAACCCTTTACCTAACATGAAAAACAGACGACACTTTCCAAAAACATTCTTGAATAACTGATTTTTTTCATTTTTTGTCTCAAAAACATAGGTTATAATCCCTCATCGGAACGAGCTCGTTCCAACGAGGGGTCATAACCTATATTTTTGAGACAAAAAATGAAAACATAATGAAAATTAATTGGCGATTTTTGAGAATAAAGTTGGCCGGATTTGGCCGTTACGTTGAGGAAAGGGTTAAGAAACAAGCTAATTTTCTGGCATCAGTGTGCGGTGGGTTAATAAATATTTTCAGTGCCGTCATTACAAATGCGGACGGAGAGTCCGATACGCGAGAATTGAACAGTAATCTGTTCCAGCTGTATTGGATGTTGAAAATCATACGATCCACTGAATATTTCAAATTTAAAGAGGTGCTCGCGCAGACTCTTACCGCAAAACAACAGGCGGGGATTGTCCATTCTAGTTTGTCGGATTGGGGACGCGTTCTGAATACGAACCACAAAACTTCCTGATTTAATTCCAACCTTGCATGTGATTATGCGTTGGCTCAGTATCGTTGTAGAAACATTCAAAGCTAGGAGACGGGCGCCCTTGTCTCGTATTTTAACCCCATGGATGCTGGCTTTAGATCTCGCTCATGCATCTATTTCATAATTCCACAGCACATATCAACTGATATTTACAATTTTTTTTCTGTTTGTTTGTTTTGTATCACTCATATGTTCATATTTCTATATGTTTTACTATATGTTTCATGTCATATACCCATGTTAGGAATGAACGACAATAAATAAATAATAATAATAAAAATAATAATGAGATTAGCAAAATGACGTTTAACGCTTTACCTAACATGAAAAGCAGACGACATTAGCAAACAAAATTCTTGAATAACTAATTTTTTGTCTCAAAAACATACGTTATGACCCCTCTTTGGAAAGAGTTCGATGTTTTTGAGACAAAAAAATGAAAAAAATAATGAAAATTAATTGGCGATTTTTGTGAATAGCGTTGGCCAATTTTGGCCGTTACGTTGGGTAAGATGCGTCCTCGTTGATCCTGAGTTCAATAAAATTGGGCGATAGACCCCCCCCCCCCGCTTATTTATTAGATATGATTTTCTCTCCCAGAATTGCCCATTACCCCGCTTGGCTGATATGGCTTCAGACTCGGCTGATATGATACCGATCTCGGCCGATATGAACCCAGCCAGAGTTGTCCCCTTGATGCGTTGTTACTGGGCGCAAAAAATTGTTTACCGTTACAACTGTATGCTTTTTGGTGGTTCATGGGGGTTGCCAACCACAACATCCTAATCCAACGAAAACGCTATTCCATCAAAAGAGAAACTGCAGCCAAACCACAACCTGGCATAGTTTACACACATAAGACATTTACATGGCAACAACGTGGTACTTACCGTGCGCACACGGCAGTATTCGGCCACGCTGTGGTTGGACATCAGCCCACATAAGCTTAACAACCTGATGACCCAGCAATTAAACCTACATGGACGACCTGGTCTCTACCCGATGGTCCATGCATTGCAGTTTTACTTGTTGAGTCTTCTAGCTTCACATTCCAACAAGTTAATAGAAGCACACCCACCGGGTGTGCGAGTACCAAATAACACTGCGCTTACTGCAGATTGTAATAAGATATACAATCGTGCAACATAAAGGGTCAGACACTCAAAGTGTTACAATGCTACAAATGCAGATGAATTTATAAATAGACATCGAAGCAATCGAAAAGTAGCAATTAAAATTCTAATTTCTATTTCATACGGGATCGGTTGCGTATTTGGAATGTCATGTTGAATATCTCCGCTGATTTGATAATAGCAAATCAAGTGTAATTTGGAAAATTACACAACAATCAACGGCGAAATTATTTCTAAAGCGCGCTTGGAAATTACACTCAGAACATCGAAAATGTCAGTACTTTTAGAAATAAAAATTCGCCCTAAATTTTCACAATAGCGAAAGTATCGGATAATTGAATCGTGGCATAATTTTCATGCAAGTACACAAACGTCGAAAATGAATGCCAAAATTGCCGACCATCTTCCATCAATTCTTTTGGAAACCAAGTCGAGTAGACGAGAGATGATAATAATTTTTTTGTAAGATAACAAGGGTGCTGATCTAGGGAGGACCGCCAAGTTAGTGTAATTGCTCAACATTTACCTAATATGAAAAGCAGACGGCACTTGCAAAAACAATTTTTTGAATAACTAATTTTTTTTTCATTTTTTGTCTCAAATACATAGGTTATGACCCCTCGATGGAACGAGCTCTACGAGCTCGTTCCAACGAGGGGTCATAACCTATGTTTTTGAGACGTTGAGTAAAGGGTTAAATGAAATTTTCAAGAGCCACTGATGTATCCAGAGAGGTACTCAAACAACGATTGCTTCGTGCAAAACAAAGAAATATTTACAAACATTATAAGTTATTGTGATGAATTGACGGTAACATGGTCTGAGGTTTGCGGCTCGGAACGGAACTTATGTCCAACCGATATGCGAAACGTCGAAGTTGAACATTCGGTCCGAGTCTCAAAACTCAGACCATGTAACCGCCAATTCATCACAATAACGCATATGTTCCAATAAGACCATATCCACAGCCCCAAAATCGACATCGTGAAATGAACAAGGCAACTTGAATGAACAAGGCAGCGTTAGCAAATTTAGTAAAAAAAACCTCTCGTGTACCTCACGACGTCATTGGGCAACAAACAATCAATAACTTAGATAAAGGTCGAGGTTATCCCATCTCAGTTCAGATCATGCACAAGTTCATGATTAGAACTGAGATAGAGTAACCTCGACTTTTTTACAAGTTGGTTGTGAGTATACATTCATAGAATGGTCACTCGCCTCGAAAAATACGATTTTATAGGCAGTATGCACCTTGAATATCCTCCCATTGTTATCATCTTTTCAAATATTTCACTTGGTGACGTCAAATGGTAACTTAAGCCACTGGAGCTGTAAACATAGAAAAAACCAAGCGAAATCTCGTCCAATCAGATAGCGAGGATTTTAACCTTAAGATTATTTTGAAATCGCAAAGCGAATTTCCAGATGACATTCAACGAAGCACGACCAACGCCGAATCTCCCAACAACGACGAGAAGATGTTTGTGAATAGGAATGCAAGGCGACGTCACTTAAACTACAACACTCTTTATTGCAGTTTGTAGGTGTGTTCACAAAATGGAAGGGTGTATCTCTAACGTTTGTTACGCCATAGTTCAGGCTTCTAACGTCATATTTTTCTTAACTTTGTGTTTGGGACCTCGAGTACTCATCTAAAATTAAAATGTCCCATGATTTCAACTTTCGGCAGTGAATTTAATTTTGAAATTTTCGACCCAGGTGGGAATTTACGTCGTAGCGTTAAATATTGCTTGACAATGTGATGAAAAATGGCACAAGACTATTCATTCAGGTGTACATGAAATATTATAGCGGTATCTATTGCAGTTTTGGGGGTGGGGGTGTTCACAAAATTTCAATTTTTAAATATAATTCTCACCATTCGTGTTAAATTTATTGATAGCTTCCGGAAATTAAAGGAGCTAACATTCCTGCTCATTGCTTCCAATGCTGAAAATTGTCAGCCATGAGTTAGTAGTGGATATCAGAATACAAATACAGACATTATTAGGGACTACCAAAAAAGGAAAGACTCTCTTTAGTCGGGAATCAACCGCCACACTTCCACTTGGATCCCCATAACGATTACATTGAACACTCTAGCGTGGCAGTCTACCATCGGCTATGCCCAACGGACATGTCGGTGAAGCATTTTGTATACTGACCCCCAAACGCTTGAGTCCCGACTCGCAGCCTTTAAAAACCTTTGAAATTAAATTGCTCTCTGACCACGTTTCCGTTAAGGTGATAGCGTACTGGTTGGTCTTTGCACCCTTCAATTGTATTAATCAGCATTCTTTATTCTAAAGGGGCAGGTACTGTAACATAAAAACTTCATATTCTGTGGATTTGCCTCATATTATCTTGTAAGTGGAATTGTGGATTTGCCTTGTTGCAATTTATGGGAGAGTACCCACTGGCACTCTCCCTTAAATCTGAACGAGGCAAAAACTTGTCAACAAATTCTGACAACTAAAAATGACTTAGCACTCTACCAGTTAAACAACATGGGGATAATACCTGTATATTTTGGAAGCAAACACACGGCATAACCAGTCGTATGTCGCCCTCTTCTAATGTAAATTACATGCGAAGGTCACAAAAAGTGAGATGCGGTACTGGTGGGTTGATATTGGGAAGCGGAAAAGATTTGTGGAGGGATTATTTTCCAAATATTTTTATACACATTTTACACACACAATTCATAACTTTCCACGGTTTTTTTTAATTTTTATTACAGCATATTATGTTACACCATAACATTCAGATAATGTACGGGGCAGTTGTAGTAAACCCCATTACACCTCCTTTGTATCACTTTCAGTTTTGCCTACTCTATCTACTACACGTGGAACTCACATTGGATTACGCATGCATTCTGTTAGCAGTACGTTTAGCCTGCTACTCGGTCTAATTGGCCCAGTAAGGCAGATATCCTCTGATGCTTGTGGCATTTATGATAAAAATTATCTAAATTTCTGAGCTCAAATAATAACCACAGATGACCAAGACAAGTGATTTTAGAAATTATATATTATTTTCGTCATGCGAATATAGAAGGCACCCAGTTCAAGATAGAAACATCGTATATAGTCTAGTTTGCTAGTAGTTTCAGCACCGTTATGCCTCGTCCCAGGTTGACCTGTTCTCACGCTCCTAAAATACGAGCAGAAGGGTATATCAAATGATTTCGAGACCACACCCCATACCTACAAGGAATCTCAACCCAGGTAGGCCTTGGGAGTGTCTTAACCCTTTACCCAACGTAACGGCCAAAACCGGCCAGCGCTATTCTAAAAAATCGTCAGTTAATTTTCATTATGTTTTCATTTTCTGTCTCAAAACATAGGTTATGATCCCTCATTGGAACGAGCTCGTCGAGATCGTTCCAATGCAGGGTCATAACCTATGTTTTTGAGACAAAAAGTAAAAAAAAAATAGTTGTTCAAGAATTTGTTTTGCAAGTATCGTCTGCTTTTCATGTTAGGTAAAGGGTTAAAAGTTATTAGATAAATAGTATGGCGTAGAAATTACAGGATTTCAGCAGTAGGATAAATTTATCCTACTGCTGAAATCTTATAATTTCTACGCCATACTCCAGACCTACCTGGGCTTACAGCCCAGGTAGGCCTGAGGTTTGGCATAGAAATTATCAGATATTTGAGGAGCACGTAAAATTGTACACCATTTTCAAATAAGGTGCGCCACGCTCAGCAATAATTCCATTTTGCATTATGCAGTACTGACTAGGCCGATACCAGTTCAGGAACATAGGTTTGAAAAGATTAAAATTCAAAACGTTTGAGATCTCAACAAGATGCATTGCATATTTTGTTTATTACCTATACCAACTAAAGTATTTACCTACAAAATATACAAGCAAATCAGCCTTCTTCCTGCACCTTTTCAAAAAAAGTTGGACAACCACTGTTTTAATACATATTTTATGCGCCATTAACCCGCTTGCGTGTCTTCCTCACAATAAAATGACAAAACAGAACTATAGTTTACGGATAGTTTCCATCTATACAGCTTTACACAGAGCGCCCATATTTATAATATCATTAATTTTCCATTAAAGTTTACGTGAAAGAAGTCAAAGTGTACCGCATGTGGCGTAGTCGCGTCTCAAATGATTTACATGCTACACGATAATTTCATAATAATGACCGCAATACTTGCTCAAAGAATAAAAAAATACGCTGTTCAGAGAAGATATTTGTAAAACAGCTAAGTAAAACGTTTTTTAAAGCGGAAAAATGCCGGAACGCAAAAATCATATGTGTTTCACCATCCGGTGCCAAACAAAATCACCCAACAATAAATGCCTTCCAGAAATGAAGTGCAAGTGTTTTAGACAAAATACTTAATGGGACATTAACCCCCCAAACCCGGATTAACCCTTTTTATATGTTTAAGTCTAGTAAAAAGAACAGAAAAAAACCGCCGCAATATAACCATTTCAATGACGAAATCGAGGTATATCCATTTTGTGACGTCATTACCATGGTGATGCATGTTATCGTCATCTATTTTGTTTCATAAAGGCCGCCATGGTTTTTGTGGGTGCAAAAGGTAGCTGTGGGGCTGGGAAGCCTTCAGCGGTACGTGAGGTGTGATCTGGGTGTATGTTCGTTTCAGTGGAAGCCTGTCGAATTACAGAAAATGACCTGATAACTACTAGAATCAACGGAAATGACCCCGAAACCACCTTGGAAATTGCCACGATGGCAGTGCTGCAGTTTTTTGTGTGCTATGGAGAATGTTAAAGTAACGAAAATGATCCGACTGCTACTATGACTTACCGCAAACGACACGACACGACACGACACGACACGACAACCGTCTGAAAGGCTACTATTAAGGGTAAAATTTTTCCAGTTCTGCCTATTTTGACTAGGACCATGGGATCTATTACGCAGTGGGCTGTATAGAAGCTAGGACGTGGGTTCTCTCATCAACGCATGCACGCACACTCACAACTGTGATAAGGTAAAACATTCTTGTCACACACTTCGAGAGTCGATGAAAAGGTACACTCAAAGGAAAACCGAACCATGAATTGAACTCTCCCGCAAAAAAAGGAAAAAAGAAGAAAAAACTGTTTGTCCTCACACACAAATACACCTGCGCCTACACACGCATGTACCTTCACACAGACACTACTGGAAATTCACCTACCCTTCCACACATACTAGCAATTCGCCTGAAAAAAGTGTGAGAATAATCAGACCACCATTGTCGTAAGAGAGTAACCCATGTTCACCCGTCCGACGATTCGATCATATACCTATGCTTCCCGATGACATACTCAGATGACGGGTCTGCAATCACCGAAATTAGCCGGGACAATCTACAACACCACCTGCCACGGCTTTTACCACGGCGTTACCAATTGTTGGGGTTAATATCTGGGGTTGGTTCGACTCACATATCAACAAAGCATCATAACATCAACTTGTGACAATTGTATGCCAATGTGTAAGTCTTTGAACATACAAACTATTGGGAAAGAGTACTCTGTCCGACTACTTCCCGACGAGACAAAGAAGTTTGGGATATGTGCACCCCACACAATCCTGGAAATAAGGAGACTGTCATCTGCCGAATGAGGTCCTAAGAGGGTGAATTTGGTGATGCTACCTTGCACAGCAGCGTAGCATCACTAAATATACCCTCGGTGAGCCTCAATCTGAATCGAGGTCTCAAGCCTAAACAAAAAGAGGTACCCAGAGGATAAATTGGCCCACTGAGTGAGATAGCATCAGCAAATTCACCCTTTGTGGACCCAATTCTGCAAATGACAGATTGCTAATTTCCAGGCTTGACCCACACCCCCAGGATTTACACCGCGGATATGATTTGAGAATCAGCACTCACCGTGTATCCTCCTTCATTGGTTCATAGAAGGTCGCCGCTGTACTTACAGTACCGCATTCTCTATTGCAACGTTCATATCTCCATGACAGCAAAGCTGTTTAGAAGAAAAAAAATCATCAGTGTATTAGATTCTATCGAAATAGCAATACACACGTACATTTCAGCTAAGAACAGCTTGGGTCGCCATGGCTCATTGGATAGGTCATTGATGTTCAGATCAAAAGATCGTGTAGGATCGATCCTGCCCGGCGTCGTCTGCGCTGTAACTTTGAGCAAGACACAATCCCAATTGCGCAGGTGGAAGCACAGTGGCTAAAGACGTACAACACGTCGATGGTATTCATGCTAACTAATGCTAACTCTCTTTATGTGGAGCTCGTCAGTTGTAGAGTTTGGCTGTTACTCGCCGCTGCCCGGTGGTTCTTTCCGGGCATTCCAGCTTCCTAGACCCAAATAAATAGAAACAAATAAAAAACTAGCAACAGTGTGCAAATGGGTATGCGACCCATGTTTATCCGACCATAACACGAATCTGCCCGACTGTTCACATGCATTTGCGCCTCAATCAAAGCAGTGGTGGAAAAATTCAAAAAATATTTGTAACCAACAGTATAAGACTAAGGAGTTGTTCCAATGCCTCTTTGACAGAGGTCAAATTATAAGCGGTCCCTTCCGAAATTGCTGATGTATTGAGTAAATAATTCGTAAGCTAGTGCAATACTGTCAGAGATAAAGCTGTTCCGTGTATTCCAGATTCTAGCTTCTGTAGTTTCCCAATAGGAATTATACCTAATCGAGTCGAAGCTTTTTTTCGAGGTTGATACTGGGAAAGCAGGTTGTCCAGATAAAGTAAACAATCATATATTAAAACATTTTCCACAGAACGATCGATACCTTTTACACGAATATCCATTCCTCTGTCTCAAAGGGTGTTTCCAGAACTTTGGAAATGTTCAAATCTTAACCAGATTCACAGGGAAGCTTATATTTACATAAACAATAAAGTTTCAGACTTGTTTCGTTAACAAGTTGCATTAGGAAAGTATTTGACCCCATTCTTTTTAAACAGTTTTAGATCAAAACAAGAAGATATGACTAGTATTTTTGCTTTATTAGGAAAGCGTTCGACCGTGTGTGTGTTAATCTGTAAATTAAATGCTTTTGGTATTAAAGGCAATATTTTGACTTGGTTTGAAGATTACCAACGCATCGAAGCTGCGGTGATAAATGGTCATAGTTCGTAGAATTGACATGAAAATGCAGGCGGCCCACAAGGATCTGTTCAAGGTCTCCTTGTATTCAATATTTATTTTAATGATATTATCAAACATTCAGCTTTATGCAGATGACACTTCATTATGTCTGTTGTAGAAAATGTCCGATTAGCTAGTGACAGTCTTAAATCTGATCGGAAACAAGTGTTTGGGCTGAAATCTGGGAGATACATTTCAACACAGAGAGAAGAGTAACACTGAATATATCTCGCAAACATATTGCAAGCCTTCGATGTCGTCTGTACCTGTGTGGCAAACGTGTAAAGGAAGTGAACTGTTATAAATAACTAGAACTTACATTTCTTTGCACAGGTAACTGAGATACCCATATAAATCACATCATTTCTAAAGTAGGTCCTATGATGAACTGCTTTCGCAGTTTAAAATACGAATTAACACAGTCAGCATTCTAATTACACAGATATTACTTGGGATAATTGTTCAGTAGGAAAAGCATAAACGTTAGAAAATATACAACTGGACGTGCAGAGAACATGCGGTGTCTCACGAGGAACTAGTCATGCTTCTGTTTTTAATGAATCTGGATTTATTGCACTAAAAGAAAGAAGGCTTAGACACAACCTGACTACTTTATAATAAAAAATAAAACAGGCTCAATACCTTCGACAACTGTGCCAGATCAGATTTTCCAGGTGTCCGCATACTACGCTACACGACATTCTGACTTATTAGACAAAACATTGTGCAGAACAAAAACTTTATCTGATTCTGTTTGCCATCTTCGGTTATGAATAAAATTACACATGAGCATCTCAGCCCGAACACTTTCTTAGGACCTGTAAATTATTAAAAGTACTGGCAATCCAGTGGCCGGCACGCCTACCGTAAAAAATTACGTTAAAAAATACAGTATTTAACTACTGTCGGCAATGTCAATATTGTTGGATCGTATTGAGCTAAAACGGAGGTGGTGATTACATGAGAAGGCTGTTAGTTTAGGATAAGAGAATAGACAAATTAATAAAGATGTTAATGAGTATGTGTTAAAATGGTGTCTGAACAAGCTCCTTCGAATTACACAAATTATCATTATTCGCAAAGTTGACTTCCGCTTTATGAAAAACAGCCCTAAAACACTGAAGAAAATAGAAAAAAGTAGAAAAATCCAAACTGCAACGAATCGTTCAAAATTAAAAAAAAATGCATATAGTCCAATCAGTCTGATACTTAACCCACAAGAACATATATGTCTAAATAGCAACATACTAAAATCCCCCAAAATCACACCACGGGAAATTATGTTTTTGATGACACTTCTAAAATGCCTATTAATCCCATCACGGGGAAATGGTTATTTTGGGGTGAAAAATGCAATAAAATCAGGGAAACTTGGAATTTGCTCAATACTCATTAAAAGAGTTCAAACAACAATAATTTCTGTGGTACTTAGATCAGAATAACCGTGTACAGTATTATACTTGAAATTCCAACTACTGAACACAAGAAAATGCGTAATTTTTGGGTGAAAATTGTGAAAAAGTAAATAAAATGTACGAAAATTGGAATTTCATCACTTCTCGTTCAAATAGTTTCAAGTACAAACCCCGTCATCGTATTTTACACCAAATCGGTAAATAACCTTAAACTCCAAATAAATGGGAGCAAGATAAAAGTGTCAATGACTCTGCAGCTCAACTTGTCCAAGAAGGGACAAAACTAAATAGAAAGTTCCAGTAATGCCAACTAATTTAGTCAAGTTTCGGCAGAAAAAAACATCACACCAAAGCTACATATCAAATCTGAAAAAGATCGGGTGAGGGATGCGACCTGTAGGGTGTACTAATGGAATTGTTGACAATTTATGTGCCAAATCCGAGGTGACCGCTTGCAGCCACGTTTTTCAACGAAATTCGGAAAAATTTCGATAGCTCCCATCAAGACATCACACCAAAGCGACATATGAAATTTGAGAAAAATCGGGTGAGAGACTGTGCCAATGGAATTGTTGACAATTCATATGACAAATCTAAGAAGGCCGCTGGCGGCCACGTTTTTCAACGAGATGCGGAAATATTCAACACCTCCCATCTAGACATTGCCCTAAGGCCACGTATGACATTTGAAACTGATCGGGTGAGAGCTGTGGCCTGTAAGATGCGCTAAAGGAATTTTGGATGGACAAAGAAACGTACGGACGGGCGTACGGACGTACGGGCGGACGACGGATCGCAACCCATCCCAACAGCTCATACTTGACGTGGTCAAGTTGAGCTAAAAATGTGATTTAGGGGAAATTTAAAAAAAAATCACAGTTATATATCAATGTCATATATAAATAATAAATATAAAATAATAACTGCTTCACTGCAAAAAATATAGGTTCTCTTTAGAACCAAAAATGGTTCTAATCTTATCTCTGAGATGGAACCAATTCTGTTAAAACAGTATTTATTTCAAATCAAATAAATTTATAAAGATTAACATTAAATATTAACAGAAATAAACATAAATTGAGGGGGTTTCAGCCGTAAGTTTAGAGCTTATACGAGGTTGTCTCAAATCATTATTAAGCAAAGGAGATATGATCAGTTGGCATATCGAACCAGTTTTGGTTCTATCCAGAACCAAAACTGGTTCGATATGCCAACTGTTCATATCTCCTTTGTTTCAAAATGTTTGGCGACTGTGTTGAATAAGCTCCAAGTTTACTGCTGAATCTACTTGAGTTCATGTAATATTCTGTTAAAATTGAATGCTAATCTTGGCAAATTTATTTGATTTGAAATAAATACTGTTTAAACAGAACTGGTTCCATCTCAGGGACAAGATTAGAACCAGTTTTGGTTCTAAAGAGAACCTATATTTTTTCAGTGTACAATGTCAATGTAGATAATCTGGAGATTTGATAGATGGTTCTGCCACAATGCGAAATAAGGTTTCAAGATTATCTTCATTGACACTGTAGCAGTTATTATTTTCCTGGCATTTCCCACAAGCTTTTGAACAGGTGAGTCTGTTTTTTTTCAATCACACCTTGACGTCTCACAACCTGTGACACAGGTACACCTCTTCATCTTTAGCAAGGACTTTGGTATGGGTGGATGGTCACTGCTTATTTTTATCTATTTACCACGGAAATGATTGGACTCTTTTAATGAGTACTGAGAAAATTTCAATTTTTATTGAATTTTTTGAATTATTCAATGTTAACCCTCAAAATAACCATTTTCCCGTGTTAAGATTAATGGGAATTTTTAATTTTGCTTCCAGTCCCAAAACAACATAAACATTCCGTATACCAATTTCTGGGGGGTTGGGGGTATTATTTAACTTGATTGACTTGGCTAATCGTGAATAGTAAGGCAAAGGTCAGTATGCTAGTTTGATATGCTTTAATCTACCCTATCTGGGCCATATTTTCAGCCAGAGGAAAGAAGGAAAAGTCACTTCGAAATTCAGAGGACCCGGGACAACACACACTGTTACTCTTGTGCTTCGAGATAGTATTATACATGCAAGCGCAAATATAAGAATATCAGCACGTGGTCCCGGATCACTGAAGTGCCATAGATGGGATCTTATTGCATAAAGCTGATGGAAACATAGAGTAGACGTTAGGGAAGGAGAGTTCACTGCCAGCTAACACGAGTAGGGACTTTAGGTAGTTAACCCTTTACCTAACATGAAAAGCAGACGACACTTGCAAACAAAATTCTTTAATAACTAATTTTTTTCATTTTTTGTCTCAAAAACATAGGTTATGACCCCTCATTGGAACGAGCTCGTTCCAAAGAGGGGCCATAACCTATGTTTTTGAGACAAAAATGAAAATTATTTGGAGATTTTTTAGAATAGCGCTGGCCGGTTTTGGCCGTTACGATAGGTAAAGGGTTTAAAGAATCTCTCTATTTCTCCAGAAGATTCTTGCTAGACAATGAATCTAATGCATGTATTTGGAGAAAAAAAACATCCATTTATTGTTCCTCTCAATATAAAATTTGTCATTTGACGTTTATGTACACCGATTGCATCAATGAAAATGGTTAAAAGTTGAAGAAAGTGGTATCGATTGAAACTTCCATTAATTTCGAAAATGCACCATCACCATTTATAACGCAGGACATGAGAATTGATTGCCGAATATCAATTTTCGCTGTTCATCACACTTACCAATCTATCAAAAATACCGAAGAAGTAAATTGGAATAAATACAACTGAATAACAGAGAATGTTAATCTTGAGAACCCAAACTAAAAGATAAATATCATTGTTGAAATGATTGTACGTCCCAGAAAGACACTCAATTATTTTAATATCGAGAGTACTGAATATCAGATTTTTCTTGGATTCTTTTACATGAGAAATCGTACCCGCTACTAGAATCGGGAAAATGATGCAGAAGGGGTGATACGGATGAGGAGCATGTTCGACATCATACCGTTCAATATTTTCTATCACTCCTACCCTCCAGTCAGCATCTGCATTTCGTAAATAACTTTATTTTGCGCAGTTGAGATTTTGAATATAAATGACCAAGTTCAAAGAGCACGGTGAGACAAGATATGATTGGTCACATTACCAGTTGCATCATCAGTTACAGCATTCGACGTAAACATTGCGGACCCAAACCGGCGCGGATCCAGAGGTTGCACTTGACTGTCATCAACAAAATCATCGGATAAAGATGATAGCCACAACCGAGTAAAATGTCTGCAGATCATGTAATGATTTAATTAATGCAAATTGTAACTGACACATTGACGGTTCAATCCCGATCCGCGCCAATCTGTGTTGTGTCCTTGGGCAAGTTCCGGAAACCGAGCGTTGTCGTTGATGGGTGAAATAGATTCACGCCGCGACTTCAGCCAAGACACCAGGAGTGTCTCCTGAATCCGTACGTGAATGTATGTCTCACCGTGTCGAACCTGCCCGTTCCGTTTTGTTGGGGGTGGTTGGTTCTTATCTTGAATGGGTCAGTGACTTTTCATCAGAAAGTATAATCAACAGGGGGGGGGGGGGGGGGGGGGGGACTGAAAATAACAATTTTAATACATACAGACAAAATATAGCAAACATGAAATCTTTGAATAAAACGTCAATCACATCCCACCCACACAGTTTTTGAGTCACTTTGCGGGCCCGCGTTCTCTGTTGTCGCTGGTTGCTTTTTCCTTGTCGCTGGTGTTTGGACTCTAGTCACCTTTTCATACAACTTGAACTTCACTCTATCACGGCCATCACACGGCCACTAACGTATTGTCTCTGCTGGATGCCTTTACTCTAACATGTAACGGAGTGTCACTCTACCACTGCCGTGGCATGGCCACTAACGTATTGTCACTTTACTAGACGTATTTACACGAACAGTGGTTACTTCGAGGGTTAACTGCTTCCCTCTAGTCACTTTAGACTAACGTTTATACAGACAAAGCCTACTCTATCTATATATGGCTTACCTTCTACAATAAGTAATACCGTCTACCTAAATACCAACATTCTTGAACTCCCGGAGCTCGAACTTCCTATTTTTAATCCGACACTTATGTATGACCACCGAATTGTCCCGCGACTGTTCCTACTCTAAATCTGAGCTCTGTGGCTCACCTTATACTACAATGTGCCTATACTTTCGCACCGATGCGGCACCTCCTCTAATCTATAGCATGGGACATCTCCAGCTCCTCACATACGACCCACAGTCTTGCTCGCCTTGAGACTGGAACATGAAATTTTCGAGAAAACCTCCGACTCTTATTCGATCGCAAGGACATTAGTTCTAATTTTAATTGCTTCTCATGACCTTGGCCGCTATAGATCTATCTTAATTTAAAATTCTCTTTTAAGTTTCTTTGAAAGTCTTGTATTTTCGGTATACGCTGACATTGGTGCCAGACCAGAAGGGTAATATGGGTGTGTGGCCAGAACCTGTGGGATATGCTGTTTTTACAACAATTACCTATTAATCGGACATAATTAAAAAGATAATGACTGCACGAGACCACTGGCTGCTTCTCGTCCTTAAATATTTTATCAGACAGCTCACATGGCGTTCAGTAAACGCGCACTAATGGCCATAAAATTAATTAGCAGCGCATGAATTATTTATACTGGTCTGTTTAAGTGACAAAGCGGGTTTTCAGGGTCCGTCATATACCCATCCTTTCGCTTTTAGCCCGATTGAGAAAGATTATGAAAAATATATACACTTTTAAATAGCAAAAATCGTACTCTTAAGCTATCATCTTGACTGCACAACACTTAATCCCGATTGCCAACATGGGGGCACGTTGGCGACGTGTACTAAACTTTAATTAGACGTCGATGATGCAGTTAGTCTTCAACCGCAGATAACTCTGGGTTGTAAGCTGGGGTGTCTGAAAGTTGTTCGTTGTTGCGCGGTGGGTTTTTTTCGGGGGTATTCCGGACTCCCCTACCCTTAACATTGTCTGACACTTTATGACCTTGAATGTTGAAAGTGTCACTAAACCCAACAACCAACCAACCAACCAACCAACCAACCAACCAACCAACCAACCAACCAACCAACCAACTGCATTATGGGACGTTTTCAAACTAAAAACGAAAGTATATTTACATCAGTGTACAGAATGTTAATATCCAACTATCTGAAGTCCACAAGTGGTTTGTCAATCAGCAAAGGAGACGCGAATAAGACCGATTGAGGTAGGTGGGGTAGTGCATGCCCCGATTTGATCTGACTGTGATGACTCAAACCCCGTCTGATAAAATAATCCATCTACATCATCAAGGAATGCCTTCATCAAAGGCATGCTTTGCGGATATAGATGGAATATTAGTCAGCCGGGATTATAGTTAAAGTCTTCAGACTACCTGAAAATGTATTTTTTGATAAATACACCATGTAGTAGTTGTGACGCATGGATTTCCCAACTTTTTATTTAATTCTCACGTACCGTGCTCCAACAGCTCTTAACAAGTACCACGGACTTCCATCTGTATGACCGACTTTGTATGTGTTAACCCTATCTCTGTCACCGTGGTTAGTTCTCTCTCTCCCTCTCTCTTCCACCTCTCTCTCCCGTTCATGATTTCATGAGGCATATTTCTTCTTTTGATGTTTACAAGTAGAAGAACTTTGATTTGTTTGGAATTATCACTCTCTCTCTTTTTCTTTCTCTCGCTCTGCCTCTCTCTTGTCTCTGTCTCTCTCCGACTCTCTCTCTCTCTGTCTGTTCCCCGCTCATGAATTCATAGGTCATATTTCTTCTTTTGTTGTATAAATAGAAAAACCTTGATTTGTTTGGAATTGTCTCTCTCTCTCTCTCTCTCTCTCTCTCTCTCTCTCTCTCGAGAGAGAGAGAGAGAGAGAGAGAGAGAGAGAGAGACAGAGAGAGAGAGAGAGAGAGAGAGAGAGAGGAGAGAGAGGGGAGAGAGATCTGGAGGTACAGAGACAGAGACGTGGAGTTAATGAGATAGACAGAGACGTAGAAACAGACAGAAAGGGCTCGAATCGGCCGCGGTGACAAAGATGGAGTTAAATATCCAAGTATCAAATCTTGTCTCGTAAGAAAGTACGTGATTACCAAGAAGAGCACATCGATATCTATAAGACTCCAGTGCAGACAAAAATGTCCCGACTGGAAAACTTATTGGGAGGTGCTTTTCATCCCACACCTCATGTACTCCCTTGATGTGCCGTCTTTTATTTAAATTGGCTTCCGATGCTACCAACGGTCCACAAAAGAGTTGGCACTGAAGTAAAATGAAGCTCGGTAGCTCAGAGATTGGAGCATTGGACGTGAGAGTTGAATGGTCAGTGGTTCGACCCCGACCCACGTCATCTGCGTTATGACGTCTTTGGCATTACACTAAATCACGATTGTTGCTTACATAGGAGCACCAGTGACGCTGTCTATAGTACAGTCGCCGTGGACTGGTCGAAATGATGCCCACGCATAAAAAAATCATCATCAGCAAAATTGTAATTAATGAAACACCGGGTTGTACCCGGTGCTTCATTGATTAAATTTTTGATGATTATTCCTATAATTAGTGTTTGAAATCTAATAGTATTGCGTCCGTGGAGATATTGCTCTCCCGTGGATAGCAACCAGTCCACGGCGGCCGTACTGTACTAATGCGTAAGGCTCGACGACGGTGTATTTTCCCTCAACCGATTCTAACATGCTCGTGCCGGTTTAGTAAGTTGGAGAAACCGACTGTTACTCGAGGTTGATGGGTAGTTCACTCTGGGTACTCCGCCTTTCCCCACCCGTAAAACTACCCGACACGATATGTACCTGGCTATTGAAAGTGTCGTTAAACCTCAAAAAACAAACAAATTGAAGTAATATTTATTTATTTATTGATGCTTAACCCTTTCAACCAACCCGGTGTGCATAACTTTTTATGTGAAGAAAAAATTGGTAGTAGACGAGCAGACGAAATAAAGAGCAAAAATCTGAATCGCTGCTCGGTAATAATTTAATCTAACAGCTCAACTATTGCTGAACCTCTCAACAAACCAGGATGGTTTTGCCTATTTCGTCGTTGACAGTATTGATTGAAATGATGCCTTCCAGGGCGCCAGTGTTGAAAGGGTTAATATTACTTCAGTATGTTGGGATTTTTCGTGGCGATAACTGAAGTAATAACTCATAGTCTATGAATGCATGGGTACAATGACTTTGATATCCATGTGCAGAACATTACTCGTGCTTCGCCGAAACATCGGTTCCTACATTATGTATAACCCCGTAAGCATTGACAATATGTGAACATCCAATAGTGTTGACTCAACCAAAAATAGGCTGCGTGAAAAGAGCGTTGTTGAAAGATGTGCCGGATATTACGTTTTAAAACCCTTTACCTAACATGAAAAGCAGACGACACTTGCCAAAGAAATTCTTGAATAACTATTTTTTTTCCATTTTTTGTCTCAAAACATAGGTTATGACCCCTCATTGGAACGAGCTCGACGAGCTCGTTCCAATGAGGGGTCATAACCTATGTTTTTGAGACAAAAAATGAAAAAAATAATTAAAATTAATAGGGGATTTTTGAGAATAGCGCTGGCCGGTTTTGGCTGTTACGTTGGGTAAAGGGTTAAGTTGGCTTGTCAGATACCAGAATCTGTTATACTTTAGAGAAATGAACACGACTGTAACAGTTTTCTTCTGTTTGTCACAGCAAAATACTATAATAGCACCTGGATCTGTCTTTAGTATTGGCTGAATGAAACACATCTTTAGCAATTATCGTTATGAGGGCAGCGCTGTGAATAGCATTGTGCGAGATTGTCTCAAAAGTCGAAGCTTTTGACAGCAGCGTAAATACAGCTGGGGCAGAAAGAGGTAAGTGGAAAGCAGTTAGTTTTTGTTGGACATGTTGAGTTTATCGGATGTTTGAGGGTACATGCACGCGGAATAAAATGACGTTCGTCAACTATAGCTTCAAGGCGTTTACACCTTGATAATAACTATTTTTAAAAAAAAAATCTTTCTATTCTGAAAATGGAATTTCTCTCATATGGGGAACATTTCCTCTAGAAAATAGGTTTGCACAACATGTTCGATTGGCCACGGCATGCAGGAATCCTTCCTATCTCTGGTTTGTGTCAAGTCGTTTGTGTTCCCAACTCCACACCTTCACACCCTTCGCCAAAATAGAACTGTCTGTGTCAATTGAAACTGACAATACTATTAATGGCAAATATATTGTTCAGAAGCAAAACCATAACCATTTTTTGTTGGATGCTAAGGAGTACAGCCCACCTTGCATATTGTTGTTGTAACAAAGCTGTAGAAGCGTCGCGTTTTTTGTGACTAAAACGTTGACTGGCGGTACAATTGTGAACTCTCAGTAAGACTGTGACAACAGGTTTGATTACGTTAGCAATAAATATCTAACCAACAACTTCTTACTCAACGTAACCTGGCAACGCAGTCGTTTAGCAACCGCCACAGGGCCGGATTTAGACATGTGGAGGCCCCTGGGTAGTGAGTTATTCACGATTTAGTGTTTGCCATTGAATAGTAAAGAAAAGCCATGTTTTAAAGAAAATCGTCGTTGAGATGGATAACATTAGATGTTTGTCTGCTGACGTGTGTTGAGCAATGACAGGAAAGCAACCAGTTAGCTGTTTCTACCACTCACAAGCAAATGCTTGCGTATGTATGACCTAAAACTCGCGCAATAAGTTTTTGATTGATCCGTACGTGTCGTTCAGGTGAGCCTACTACATTTTTGTTTACAACATTTTTGTTCATGACATATGTGGAGGTACCCGGTTGTGGAGGCCACTGGCCAACTGCCCAGCTTGCCGAGTCCTAAATCCGGCCTTTAACCACGACATTCAACAGCCGCTGAAACGTTGGCGGCAACACAACCACCCTACAACATTTAACAATCTCGTACTTGACGTTGTAGGCACATTATGGCGACTTTGCAGTCGTGTCTGTGCAAGTCTTGGCTGCCGACAAAGGCAGCCAAGACATACCTAGAAACAACTGCCAAAGCCCTTAGAATGTAACCTGGAAGTTTCGCCAGAGACAACATGTTAGGGCATCTGTTTTATTGTGGTTAAAGTGGTCAACTTGAGTCAGAATTAGGTCCAGTGAGAGTTCACAACTTTTTAACATGTCGCTGTGAGAACGTTGTGAACGCTTGTGGTGGAAAGATTACTAACTTACAACATTGTGCTTACGTTGTGTGCGAGCTGGTAAGGCCGAAATTCCCCACAAACCGCACGTTAAAAGTTAAGCATTAATTACGCAAGTGAGCAATTCATGCTAAAGACGCCAGCAAATTTTGTACCTTGAGCAACAAAAACGGGATATGAACGCTGGAGGCCCAGTTTATGCTTACAGATTACATCCGTTTTCGAACTATTTTCATTACCATTTGACACTTATCAGGGTTATAAACTAATCGAATGGATGTGATAGTATACAAGATAACTGTGTAAGATAAACAGAGATAAACACGATACACTTAATCTCTGGTATTCTTTTCACATTTTCAAATGCAACGACGATATCAAATATAAACCACAAGTGTATTATGTCAGCTTCTTCCAAAGTGTTGTTTTTTCTCTTTCTTTGATAGACATTTCCAGCTCCATTTTCTTTTCAACCCATTTACCGTCATATAAGTTATTTCAACATGTATCCGTTTACAGATGTAAAAGAAACATTTTACTGTTAATAAGGGAGGCTACCAAAAGCGGCATGGTTTAACATTCTTCTGCTGATTCAAAGGTCTGACAAATTTGGTTGCTGTCATGGTTAGAGAAACAAACGCGCAAGACAGGTTGGCCACAACCATCAGTATTCTGATCACCCCATCCCCCCATTGAGAACCCCGAAACCTGGAGGAGTGCTTGTTTACTGTGGTAAACAAGTTCTGTTTTACTGGAAAATAGACCCGGTAGCCAGCGCCTAGAGTGGAAGCCCTCTGTAGTGGGCAGCATAGGTAACAACGAGTGCCTAAACTTCACTTCGTTCCTCTGCTGTGGCCATTTTATAGCCATAGATGCTGAGAGTGACCTTAAGTGCCAATAAATAAATAGGTAAATAAATAAAATGAACAAATAAATAAATAAATAAATAAATAAATAAATAAATAAATTCTGATCTGAATCTAAAATACCTGCTGTCCTCAATAACAAATTTGAAGAACCGACTGACATAGATAACACTGGATGAATGTACGGTCTGTATACATTTGACGAACAATAGTTTCGTTCGCTTACCGCTCTGCTCAAAAGAAACACTGCGACCAATTTTTCGTTCGCCTTCATAATTTGATCTCAGACAAAGAAACGCTCTTCAAGTGCCATTGGTACTCATTCATTAACTGCCCCGGAACGATGATCTAATTGATTACGACAATAAAAACAAGACTTAATGTTCTTCAAGTTGGACAATGAAAAGCTGAGATGTATCACACTGTTGGAAAGGGCTCGTTGAGCTCTTTCCAACAGTGTATTACATCACAACATATCGCTTTAATGAAAGAAAGCCATAAAACAACAGGAAATGTATTAAAATGTCCCACACGCCTAAAGCTGAACGACCACTGCATATATACTGAGTCAAAAAAGAAAGTATAATAAACTTCGAGGAGCAATTTTTTTAGTATTATCGACTTTAATCCCAAACAAATTATTGTAAATTCATATTTCGAGTCTAGCTGTATCAATTTGCATAATTTCATGTTCTTACTGACGCCAGCGTCACGTCAGGACGTCGCAATTCAGACATGGGCTGAAATGAAAAGTTCACACATGCAGTCAATAACGTGTATGTCCACCGTTTGGCCTCTTGGATGGCACGACATCGACGGTGCATGGACCTGATAAGTCTCTGGATGTCACCCTTTGGTAATGCGTTCTGCTCCAGCCTTAGAACATTGTGTAAATCGCCTAACGTCTGAAGATCATGAAGTCGTACCCGACGTCCAATTGATCCCAAAGATGCTCGATTGGCGACATATCTGGCACAAGTAGGGGGCAGAGAAGAAGTTCGATGCTTTTCTCCTCAAGAAAGTCATGACAGATACGCGCCACGTGACATCGGGTATTGTCTTGCTGGAATATCTGCAATCCTACGTTAGTGTTGAACAACGGGACAACAACAGCGTTAAGAATTTCGTCCCTATATCGCTGTCCATTCAGATTACATCGATGAAGATCAACTGCGTTCGATGTGAAAAGAAATTCCTGCGCAAACCATTACACTACCCCCGCCGAAACGATCGCATTCCCGCACGCAAGCATCAGAAAACCGTTCTCCTCGTCGGCGATACACTCTTGCCCTACCATCAGCGCGCCGAAGTCGAAACCTTGATTCATCATTAAAAAGACCTGTGCTCCAACGCTGCTGAGTGCAGCGAACACGCTGACGTACCCATTCCACTCTGACAGTACGATGACGTCGGGTAAGGATTGATCCGTGGTATGGAGGCCTACCTCGGATGCCGTGTTCAGCGAGTCTGTTGCGGACACTTTTTGTGCACTAATTCTATTGTTAGTTCTACCAGGAGTAATTGCTGCTGTCCCCTCATTGCCGGAAGGAAGCGATCCCGCAAGTGAGACGTCCTGTTGTGTCGGTCTTGTGCAGGTGTCGTAACTCTTGGTCGACCTGAACGCGGTCGGTCGGCAGTAGATCCAGTGGTTCTATACCTTCCAGTGAGACGGTAAATAGTGGCCACAGTGACTCCGAACTCAGCAGCGAGCTCACCTGGATGTATCCCAGCCTCGTGCATGCCAATTGCACGCAACCTCTGATTTTCAGTTAACCTTGGCATTTTTTAAAATATCGGAAGACAAAAAGTAGCGTGTTTTCTCAATAACTCAGGCTCTCCAGCACAACATAACACAAAGAAAATCGTCGGTCACCCATTCAATTTGACATTCTCGGATAGCACGTGCTATTTTGAAATCCGTAGCAAAATTGTATATGGTTGGGTGGACAGCAACAGCATGTCATTAAACTCTTTGCACGACTTCTTGTCCACAAACATGCAACATTAGAACTATTATATTTCATGCTTTATGCTATTTTTTCACATTTGTTTCTATTATACTTTCTTTTTTGACTCAGTATATATCAGTATATCAGTATATGACTTTACCATTCTTGGGTTTGAAGAATCTGAATAAAGGATTTTCCTGAAAAACCGCAGCCCTAAAATGGTTGGATAATCTCTTTCCGGTTGCCTTAACTTATTATTTCAACAAGACTCAATATAAAATGTGAACTGATCGTTTGGCTTACACTTTTTATTAAATTATTCCTTTTAAAGTAGCGAACATTAAAGAAGTACCAACGATTGCACCCCATGCACCACTGGAGAGTTCTATTTTAACCATTAATTTAACCACGCTTCTGTAAAATATACGATCCAATCCTGTTCGGAGGAGCATGGTGCAAGCTCGTTCAATGAAGATAAATTCGCAAGTCACGTTTGTAAAATGATAATCATTGAATCTTAACAGGCGATTTTGTACAAATATTGTTGGTCGAAATTTGTGGATTGCTGAAGAAGAGGCATTTGTTCGAGCTGTTCCAACGATATCCTCACTTTATCCCACAACGATACTCGTTTGTTGACTTTTCTTAACAATAAGATAAGATACGTGAATGTGAAAAAGTGATTCAAGGTATCTGTAAATAGTACAGCACCGTTTTTTATTACTTTGGGTTGATTTGATGAAATCAGCGACCAAACTGTTAAAAAAACCCTATCGTTGGTTTATTTTACGACTTATTTCGACAGGAACCGTCAGTATAAACACGCTAGCTTACCGGCCAGTGTTCTTTTTTGATAAACATATTTCCGGATTATCTATCATTGTTTGTCATATATTATTTATTTATTGGTGTTTAAGGTCACATACTTATACACAGTGGCCAATCGTGACCGTGACAGTTATACGGGTGGAGGAAGCCGGAGTATTCGGAGAGAACCCCCGAGCATCGACGAGCAACTGTCCGTCCGCTCCTCAACATTCTAACTCTGGTCAAGCTCCGCGCAAGCAGGGTTACAGCGGTTGAAGACATGTGCATCATCGTCGTGCAGTACGCCTTAGTACACGGCGTCAGCGTGCCCCTATAGAGGCAACCGGGATAAAGTGCCTTGTCCAAGGACACAACGCGAGTCGTCCCGGACGTCAATAACAAATAAACCATTTACCCAACACGAAAATAATAAAACACGGGCAAAAACATTTCTTGGATAACTAAAACTTTTTATATTTTGCTTCAAAACCGTAATTTCCTGGCCCCTCATTGGAACGAGCTCGTTCCAAAGAGGGGCCATAAGGTATGTGTTTGAGACAAAAAAAAAAAAAAAAAAAAAAAACAAAAAACAATTAAATTTGAATGACGACTTCTGTAAACAGTACTCGGCGGGTTTTGACTATTACGCTAGATACAGAGTCAAGGATATGGTGGGTCTTTTGTCAGTCACGATTTCATATGAAATGTCTGTACCACGTTCACTACAATCGATCGATTTAGTGAACTGGGTTCGGAAAATTAACCCTTTACCTAACGAATCACCCTCATCCGCCCGCGTATTATGCAAATTGAGCAGTTGAAAAAATTAAATTTTTCTAAATATTTCAACAAAACCATATCATGTGACCCCTCATTGGAGCGAGCGCATTGAGCTCGTTCCAATGAGGGTCACATGACATGGTTTTGTTGAAATTTTTTGAAAAATTTAAGAAAATTATATTTAAAATAATAAATTTTGGTATCGTCTGCGTTGGATAAAGGGTTAACTTGATGTCAGATCGTGACGAATATGGGATTCTTGTTATCACATAATACGTAATTCAACCTGTTAGCTAACGTACCGACTAAATGAACAAACGCTGTTCACAAAAGTCACCAGCCAATATTTTTTTCTTCAAATTTTTACCTCAAAAACATAGCTGATGATCTCTCACTGGAACGACTTCGTCGAGCTCCTTCCAATGGGGGCTCAGAAGCTATGTTTTCGAGACAAAAAGAAAATATTTAGTTATTCAGGTATTTTTTCTGCAAATGTAGTCTGCTATTTGTATTCGGCCTAGGTAGATGCTTAATGAAAAATAAAAGAAGATTAATTCAATTCTACTTCCGAAACCAACTTACACATAGCGTTACAACGTCGACGTTGACTTCTGACGTCATTCTCGTTTTAGACGTGTTGTGAACGATATTGTCCCTAAGGAGATAATGGATGGTGGATATGAGATGAAATGGATTATGAATGATGTCCCTAGTTACACTTAGAAATATAGTCCCCTACGCCTTTTTTTCAGCCTTCTCATAATAGATATTTGTGTTTGATATTATAGTTCTTTAACTTTTATGTTGGCAGTTGAACGCCAGAAATAAGAAATGCCGTAGAGGTAAAGTAATTTACTAGAAATTACTACGAATACATGGCTGAGACTAATTTATACCAGATTACATAATTTCTAGGGAAAGGCGTGAAGGATACAGAGTTTCAGCTAATGTACCTCCAGGTTTGATCGTCCCACTGCAATAGTTAGTCGTTGTGTTAATCGTCGCATTTCAAAAAATGAAAGAAAAAACATTTACATCAATTTAGAATAACAAGCTCACACAGAGCAAAGGGGAACAAGGATATTCGAATTTCCCCATCTTGGAATGTTTTCTTGTCTTCTTGTTAACGACATTTCCAACAGTCGGGGTAATGTAGTATCGGCCAGCTATCCGGGCCTAAGAGATGACCACATCGCGTCGAACTGTTTTACGGGCGGAGGACACTGGTGTATCAGGAGAAACCTTCCAGGTATCAACTTATAACTATTTCTTGTTTCAGTTCATCACACGCACACATGAGGGGCTTCAGACTGTAAGTTGAAGTGATGGTCAACATGCGTTCATCAGAGTGTCACACGCGTTACCACACCAGACGCCAAGGAGCTCACAACGGAGAAAGTGTGCACTTCGAGGAGATAGTGCAAGTGTCACAGGTAAGATTTGAACTTTTAGCCCCTAGAAGTCTAACGCAATATCAGTGATTATATTTCGACGCGAATCCGAGAATCGATTCACGCAAAGATTCGCGTAAAAAAAGCACTGAGAATCCATGCAGATTCTGACTACATCTCTTCTAGGATTCGCATGAATCAATTTAACACTTCAGTGGCCTTCACCTAACATAGCGGCAAAAAAATTATCCAGTACAAAGCTTACAGGACCTGAAATATCCTGACACTTTGTCAATAAAAGTCCCCCCAAAATTATCTAATTCAGTTTATGTTTTAAAAATTACAAAGCTGTGTCGGGTAAAGGGTTAACATGTGTTATCAGTATACAACAGGGGTTCAATCATGGTGGCCTCATGGAATCCTGGGACACTTATAGCAGGTATTGATTCTCGCAACCATTTTCGCGAGAATCCAAATGGATTCTCCCAAATTTAGATGAAATATAAGCCCTGAATATGCAGCGTACTGTTGGAAAGATATTTCTTGACCTTTTCTAACAGTTAATCACAGAATAGCATACCGTCAGTTAATCTTTTAGGCAGCACTATTCGGAAAATCGCCTTTCAATTTTAATCTTTCAGTGTTTACCTCCAAAACATGGTTTATGATCCCTCATTGGAACATGTACTACACAGTTGGGTTGAAAAGTAACCAAAATCAACTGGGCTGAGTGAATATGAACCCAGCTGGGTTCATATTCACTCAACCCAGTTGTTTTGGGCTGATTTGTAATCCAACTGATTTTAGAGTGTAAAAATACTTTCCCTTAGGCTACCATTATGAATAAAATATGATCTTGTAATTTGATTTTGGACATTCAGACATTATTGTCAAGCATGACAAAAAGCATTAACTGTTTTTTTTTCTGGCCGAAAAACCTAAGGTCATGTATCAAATAAGAGAGAAAAATGAACCGAAAGGGAAGGACTAGGAACATGAACTTATCTTTTGTGTAATCCCAGTAAAAAGAAAAAAATGGCTATCTTACATTTTCAGGCCCGAATACACTCACATCACAACTCTTATTAAACTGTTTAGTGTAGGTATACCCTCTGAACTATAGATGGTATGACTGTTTTAATTGTGTGGTTTTAAGAGTAACTAGTGTTGTTGAAGTGTTTGGAAAGTATTGATCGAGTTATAAATATTTTTGTTGTAAAGATCAGAGCACAAGTGCATTGTGCTGCTTAATAGATTTCTGACGAGGCTAAAATATCCCAGAGCCCTATTGAGGGCATGCCGAATGAGAAGTTATAATATAATCTGTACCATTCTTATGTAACCCCAAAGTGACATCCTGCGTGACATGCTACTAAGCAGGAAATGTTGAACATCTACACCAACGATCGTTATATTATATGTTTACTCCGATAATTGAAGAACCTGAAAACATGACTGAAGTGCAACCCGAACCACTGAAATTTGTCAAGTATTTGCAACCAATGCTTCCTGGACACAATCCTCGGATGTGCCTGATCTATAGGTTGACAAGTTTGACAGCTGCTAATAGCTGATCGGTGGTAAAATTCTACCCGCCAAACTGAATACCCACAATCCACAACACCGCCAATTGGATCTCAGGTCCATTACACGTTCTATGTGTCTCTACAGACAGTAAAGCACCTCGCTTCTGCCAATCGGCCTTCCTGTGAATAACATGATGAACATACGCCCCGATCGAATAGTCCGCACGGCCGATTGTGCCCGCAAGCCGATTACGTCCTCAGAATGCGATCCGAGTGCGTCCAAAAACAAACCTGTTGTGCCCTCAGGTAGATCTCCGTCCGATTAGGTCCGCAAAACCATAGCGAATTGTTCCTCATGCCGATTATGTCCGTAAAATGCAAGCCCATTGGGTCCGCAGGTCTTCCTGCGGACACAATCGACTCGCGTTTTGCGAGTGTAAGCGACCAGTGGGTATAATCAGTCTTATTCGGTCTAAATATATACGTGCAGCGTGGAATGACAACAATTAGTTCCAAAGGTCCCACGGCTGTTTTTCTGTATTTGGCATTCATTCAATGTATCAACATATCAGGATTCAAATGGGTCTGTGAATAAGTGTAACGGACGCCCAAACACACTAACAAAGATACCGCACGTACCGCACCACGGACAACCAGCTCAACGAAAACCCGGACGCACGGTCTAACGACTCTACTGTCCTGTGGCGAGGGACAATTACAGAGTGCTACACCTAAACAAATTCCATGTTTCTAGATGTACGGCTACCTAGGAATGCTGTGTCATGCCATTCACAGATATCTTCTGATACTTTCACTTTATTACTTTTCACAATCGCCCACAGAAATATTATGGTATACGAGAGTCCGACCATCCGTCCGGCTCTCTGTACATCACTTTGCCAGCCCGTTGAAAGTTCTACCTTGTATACTCTGAAATCAGGTGGGTTAAAATGAACCCAAATTGACTGGGTTGAGTGAATATCAACCCAATTGGGTTCATATTCACTCAACTCAATTGATTTGGGTTAATTTTTAACGCAACTGATTTTAGAGTGTGCTGCTGCACGACAAGTACAAAAGGCGTCTTTGCTTTCCTGTGAGTCTGGCCATTGTAAATCAAAGTATATATATTTTTTTTATTTGTGTGAATTCGTGATACATATACACAAATATACTAAACAGAACGGCTCTTAACCTTTGATTTTATTAATTAAAAGACTGAAGTGTGCTCCACTGAAACCATATGTTGTAAAATCAAAATCAGCAATTTGTAATGCATGGTTCCAGATTCCAAGGGAACACCTCACGAGGCACGGACTACGAGTTTCAAACTATGTAACGTGCATGTCTTTAACCGACAAAGACCAGGCACTTGATGACGAATCTAAAATTTGAAACGTTTTGCTCTCTACGCACTTATCTGAACTTATACGGAATTTTCAGCATACTAATTTATATATTTCATGAGTCGTTTGCACGAAAAGAACATAAGAGCGAGGATATATCACTGAAACCACATCCACTCACCATCTTTGAACATCTGATCACTCGTGTCATCATATGACATTTAGAATGATATTCTCAAGACATCGTTGGCTGGAAATAGTTAAAGTTGTTCCCTGTAACCATCTGTAAGTCAGAAACGTTTGATATACCCATGCACCCTATTAAAAAATCTGGACGTTGTTTTTGCAATTGCAATGGAGTTTTATTGTAACTGGTCATTCGAAGGATCAGAGGGGATCGCAAATGGTCCATCACATTTGTGCAAATGTGCTGACACTAACTAACCACATGAGCACAAATTTTACACTCCGAATTATGTATCTAGGAAAATTTAAACGGAAACGGTCAATCAAAATATGATGAGTTTAACTTGGAAGTGTTCCACGTGAACAGTCTCGTTCGTTGTCTTGGCAGTGTGCATCATGGCGTTAATAATCAAAGTTATTCGTCACTTTCGAGTGTAATTGTTTTCAAGGTAGGGCCCTGCGAAGCTTCGAGATTCGATTCGATTTCGACTCTTAAGTTGCTATTCGGTTCGATTCAAATCAGCTGCATGATTCATTTCCATTCGAATCTTTTCACTGGAATACAGCTTGGCATCAGTCATCGTCTGCTCACAATACGTATAGTTCTGGTGGAAATTTTACACAAATAATATTGAAAATAAAGACTGAGTGTAGTTTCCGCTATCTAAATAGAAACAACATCTGTACTGATGCCACCATCCATGCTAATTCCAGCCTCACTAGACACTACCACTGTTGAAAGAAAATTTTAATGTTCCAGACAATATCAACGATGAGTCGTTGTCAGCGACTGAATCCTGTGAAGTGCCTAGTACCGATGATCGCACCCGTTTCTGTTTTACTGGGTAATATTCCAACTGCATCACCAAGGCATGCCTTCGACGAAGGCATGCCTTAGTGATGTAGTTGGAATATTTTATCAGTCGGGACTTGAGCCATCACTGTAGGAACAAATCAGGTTTACAGCACCCTCTTCCCCCAGTCAGTCATCTTCAAGACGCCCCTGATGCGATTCGAGATTTCAATTCAAATTTGAATAATAGACCCGATTCGATTCGAGGTTCGATTCGAAGCGAAAATGGTGATTCGGAGGTCCATATTTCAAATCTAAAAATGTTTCATACATGCAAGTAAGAATTAATAATAAGGCCCTAATAAAGTATTTGTCATTTATTTTATTGAAATTGCTTTTTTCACGTAACTGCCACAGTTCTATCTCAAGAAAACAGGTCTTAGACTCTCAGTTTTCTTTGGCGTATCACATCGTTTGACTGGCTTCTTGTATTCATATACAACTGCAGTTTTCTTTGAAGTTCTGGGTACAGACAATTCCAATTCCATTTGTGCTTTTCTTTTCATTTGTTTTATCTGTACAATACAATGTCAACAGGTTACCGGTGTATGCAAATATACTTTTTAAATATATAACGAATATTGCCTATGCAAATATACTTTTTAAATATATAACGAATATTGCCTATGTTCCATTCGTAGCAAATAGTTTACTGATGTTTCCACATGTAATATAGCAATGTCTTTAATACATTTCCCCCGGTTTTCTAAATTGCTTTTTGATGGAAAGCCACCCAAAGCAGAATAGACATCCACTGTGTGGAATTTATAATTCAAACATAAAAATGGGTCAGCGATTTAGGCGGAGGAATCACACACCTATATCTGTAGCAATTGCACGTCCACCTACAGTTCTATCATTTCAAGAACGGACATGCAAGAAGCTCACCTGTAGAAACAGAAGGGGCAAAAACATTGATTTTCATATGATATTTGGTTTGTTCTTCGTGCTTCCGTCTTGATTTTCGCAATAATTTCCTTTATGAAACCTTGATCCACTGATGAAAGAATGTCAAAAACAGATAGCGATTTGATCGAGAAAGACGCAGGTTTTGCGATCAAACTACTGTATATCAGTAGCAACTAGCAAGTGCACGCAGGTGAACAGATTCCTCTATGGGCAGGTTAACAGTACTACCTAAGATATAACCTAACGGCGTCACAAGGTCGGTATGGCGTTTCTGATTTGCTGTGTAAATCAGTTTAATAGTGTGATAATGGTTTTCTTTATCCCAGTGTGTTATAGTTACTATAAAACAGCAGAAGATACGTTTTAATTAGAGTAGCTAGGAAATTATAAAAGATTTCTCTCGGGATAAATAAAGTGGCGTCAATATCAAAGGAATTTTCAACATGGAGGCACTAACTTCTGATTACGAGACACACCTGCGGTTGAATGAATTCCATTACACTGCTCGATTAAGTTTGAACCAATCAGTGCAGACAAAAGATCAAGGTGTAGGTGTAATTCGCAAGTTCAGTCAAGGTTTAACAGAATACCAAAACCAAGATTAAATACAAGTTTAACCCTTTACCCAACGCATCGGCGACATCCGCCCGCATAATATGCGAATTCAGCAGCTGAAAAAATATTATTTTAAAAATATTTAAACAAAACCATATCATGTGACCCCTCATTGGAACGAGCTCGTTCCAATGAGGGAGTCACATGATATGGTTTGGTTGGAATTGTTTGGAAAATTTTAAAAATGATATTTAAAATAATAAATTTTGATATCGTCTGCGTTGGCTAAAGGGTTAAAAATGAAAACATAATGGTTTAGCATGTATGTTTAGAAAATGTTTTCAGACGGATACGTCATCCCTTGCATAAGTTTACACGGTGTTCCTGGTACATGCAGAAACCTCTCCCGCTGCCGGTCCGTTAACACTTTCCTGAAGCAACAGACAAAAAAGCAGCACCATCCACAAAAATCGCCAGTAAAATGTTGATCTTTCATTTTGGGCCCCAAAACATTGCTTATGACCTTTCACTTGAACAAGCTCATGAGCTGGTTTAGATGAGGGGTCAGATGCTATGTTTGTGAGTTAACCCTTTACCCAACGTAAGGGCCAAAACCGGCCAGCGCTATTCTCAAAAATCGCCAATTAATTTTCATTATCTTTTTCATTTTTTGTCTCAAAAACATAGGTTATGACCCCTCGTTGGAACGAGCTCGTCGAGCTCGTTCCAACGAGGGGTCATAACCTATGTTTTTGAGACAAAAAATGAAAAAAATTAGTTATTCAAGAATTTTTTTTGCAAGTTTCGTCTGCTTATCATGTTAGGTAAAGGGTTAAAATATGAACATTTGTGTATATTCAAGATTGTTTTTGCAAGTGCCATCTTCTATTCGTGTTGGTTATGAGGTTAATAACGTATTTTTGTCAAACCAAAGACCTCCATCTTATTGTCTTTCTCGGAGAAACGTTTATATTTCAGCATGTGGTCATATATAGTAGTTTAAGGTCACGCGACATAAAGGAAAAAAATATTATTAATTCTCCCACCCCTATATATCGCAGAAAGACAAAATTTTCTCCCCCCACTATACGTGAAACATACGCGTGTCCCGGGTGAGACAGCAGGGTGGGATATTCCAATCTCACCCACCCCACGTGACATACTCATTTGCATATTTTGTTAGGTCGCCGGAACTATTTCATCGTCTGCACAATTGTAAATAAACAAAATCAACAATGCGACTTTCCCTCTTCTCAGTCAACTTCCGCGATATCAACTGCACAGAATGTTATGAAGAACATGTTTCAAGGTGCCAAACTCAACGAATGTACCATAAAAGTCCGGTTCGTCGCAGCCGAAGAGAAAATGTCAAAACAGAATTGTGTATTCAAATTCTGAGAGCGACTAACTTTTTGAGGTCACCGGTGAGCGATTTCCAGTTTGACAGATCGACGTTCTAAATAGTTCTAATGAATTAGTGTTCACAAACGTTCAAACGCTTCTTAAATTGTGTTCGTTTATTACCTATTTATCTGTTCCTTGTTGATATAGACTCAATATTTAATTATTATTCAAATATTAAACTTGATTTGTTTCAACCCCATGTTTCGCTGCAGATTTCTCTGTAATCCTCATGTGTGGGGAGAAAAATCATCCTCGATGAGCCTGAAGGTGGGAATGGGGAAATCTCACCCTCGGGGCAAGATATTTGAACCAGACCCTTGGCAAGCCTCGGGTCTGGTTCAAATATCTTGCCCCTCTGGTGAGATTTCCCCATCCCACCTCCAGACTCATCGGTGATCATAATAATCCTTAATCGTTCCTACTAATGAGTTCGGAACTGCCAGTTGCAGTAAAATGAATACGAAAACCGGACTCGAATTCCACTCTGATCGTAACTCTGTCTTCCCACAAGAAATGCGGGCAAAATGACTGGAAGCAAACACCTAGCAGATTTAACCCTTTACCCAACGTAACAGACAAAACCGGCCAGCGCTATTCTCAAAAATCGCCAACTAATTTTCATTTTTTGTCTCAAAAACATAGGTTATGATCCCTCTTTGGAACGAGCTCGTCGTTCCAATGAGGGGTCATAACCTATGTTTTTGAGGAAAAAAATAGTTATTCAAGAATTCTGTTTGCAAGTGTCGTCTGCTTTTCATGTTAGATAAAGGGTTAAAAGAGAAAAAAACACAATAAGAAATACTACAGATTGGAGTTTTATTGAAATGCTATTCAAATAATTGGAAATAAATGAAACAAAAGTCAAGAAGGGGAAGATTTATTCAACTCAAACAAAACCGTGCTAAAAAATCAACCAAATATAAAAAGCCCTTGAAAAACTAATAATGAAACTCCACTGTTTCGATTCCAGAAGACAAGCGGGAAAGAGAACGTCCGACTTCTTCTGAATATTTCAGTGTGGGCCAAGGTTGTTTGAACCGACGTCAATAGCAACAACTCAATAGGTCAAGTACACGGTTCATCAATTTTTATTTATTTATTTATTTATTTATTTATTTATTTTTTTTTTATTTATTTATTAAGGTTTAACGACTCTTTAACAGCCAAGGTCATATCGCGTCAGTGACAGTTTTACGGGCGGTGGAAGACGGAGTACCCGGAGAGAACCACCGAGCAACGGCGTGCAGCTGCCAGCTCCCCAACATCGTAACTCCGCACTGTAGCACAGGCAGAGTTAACTTGGTTGAAGACATGCGCACCATCGACGTGCAGTACGCCTTAGTACATGGAGTCATCGTGCCCCCATGTGGACAATCGGGGTTAAGTGCCTTGTCCAAGGACACAACGTGGGAGTCCGAATCGATCGCTCAAACGATCACCAACCCAAGAACTAACCGGGCTGGACGTTACTTAGCTTCGGTGATCTGACAAGAACCGGTTACAAAACGCCACCGAGCTCCCGTCATCAATTTCTAGACTTATCTTCAGTATACACAGAGTAGCGTATCACCTCACCTCAGCAATTGTAAAACAACAAAGTACGCGAAGAGTTGATTACTACCAAAACACTGCATGCGCTGTTGAGTATTCGCCCATAAAATAATCCTTGCTCTCTAATCGAACACAATAATCAAAAGCGGAAGTTCAGCCAAATGGCCTTTGGTTGGAACACTACTTGTGCTTGGTATGCTTTTCGCCTGCTTTAAGTTTTTTTTTATCGCGGCGGTGGCTCCATCTCATTGGTCATAAGCTGTGTTTAGGAACTAAACATTGGACTTGTTCAAGTAGTACCGAAAAATATTTCAAGCGCCATGCTCAACTTGCAGTAGATGAACGGTTAAGGTCTTGCATGCTGCTGACCGATATTCCTGCTCAGAATAGGATTTCTATTACCACTGAAATAGGTTAATATGGACACATATTTAATCAAGTTTTACCCCTGAAAAGTTAATGGATTTTTCACCAATGACCCATCGAGTTATAGTTAGATGAATTTGTCATTAAATCTCATCGTAGCTGCTTCACAGTAGCCATGACTAGATTTGCTGAAAGATATCCTGAAAATAGTCAGCTGGTTAAGAGTTAATAGGCATTTTCTAGCTGTGAATAATAACAGCATTCCAACAACCACTGCATTGAACATTCTTATAATATCATTTCAGATGAGAACGCAACACACTTACAGTTAATCCTGCTTGTGCTTTGTATGCTTTTCGCCTGCTTTTTATCGGGGCGGTGGCTCCACCTCATTGGTCATAAGCTATGTTTAGGAATTAAACATTGAACTTGTTCAGGTAGTAGCAGAAAATATTTCAAGCGCCTTGCTAAACTTGCAGCAGATGAACGGTTAAGGCCTTGCATATTTAATCAATTTTACCCCTGAACAGTTAATGGATTTTTCACCAATGACTCATCGAGTTATAGTTAGATGAATTTGTCATCAAATCTAGTCATGGCTGCTTCACAGCAGCCATGACTAGATTTGATGAAAGATATCCTGAAAATACTCAGCTGGTTAAGAGTTAATAGGCATTTTGTAGCTGTGAATAAGAACAGCATTTCATCAACCATTGCATTGAACATTCTTAAAATATCATTTCAGACGAGAACGCAACACACTAACAGTTAAACCTATTCAAACTTTACACCGTCAGTGTTACACAGCAGTGAGAAAGATTGGGATTTTTTTACTTTTACAAATATCAAGTCGACGTTTGACTGACGTTTGATTTATTATGTAAACGTATTTGCACTCTCCTTCGTTATTGACTTTTCTGCGAAACTGTTATTTATTCTTCACGCTTTTATTAGCTTCAAGGTTAGAGGGTGTATGAGTTTCTTCTATTTAGACGCCTTCACTCCGGATAATCTTTTACATTTTCAAAATCGAACATATTCGCATCCTTTCTTAAAATATAGTCGAATTTAAGATACCCGTGAACTTCGATAATCAAGATTCTAATGGCATAAATCTACCCTCTTCAATATCGTTGTAGTTTGCAAAACCCTTTCAGCGAAAAAAAACCCTAAATGGTGTGCAAGCTACAAGTTTTTGTCAGAAAAAGATCGGGGTATGAAAAATCTCGTCACTAGAATGCGAGCAGATCTTTCATATCCCGTTCTTTTTCGGACCAAAACTTATAGCTTGCACCCATAATTATTATATTGAATGTATTGTATTTAGTAGAATGGAAACTAGGATATCAAGAATTAGCAGTTTTCTTGAAATTTGGAGGCAGGCAAAAAGGCCACTAACTGATCAACTGTGCAAAAAGTTAGTTTAGACATATTTTGTTTTCCAACAATACACGCAAAGATATTGGAGAAAGTTTATTTCAATTATTTAAACCCCCTCTTCCGGTTGTATAATAATTCTGGGATGAACAAAAAGCATTAAAGATAAAAAGGTGAGAAAAGAAACCCACATCATTGAGCAACAAAATGGAGAGAACAAGACGACGAACATGGGAGAAATGGGCCAAGAAAAGAGAATAATAATTAAATCTCAGTTTTCACTTCCGGTTTTTATAATGAACACGACCATGTAAATTGGGTTATTTTAGCTCGTTCCGATTGGAGGGGCATTAAATGAAGTTGGAAAACAAAACCATAAAATTTGAATGGTTACTTTTAGGTATGGACGATTCGTTCGGTGAAAGATTAATAAGTACATTGCACACAAAGTTGGCATCGTTTATCGCCAAGTTCCTGGTCTGAAAAGAAAATACTGGATAAGGCACACTCTGTGACTGACCAGTGTTAAGCTCATGGCAATATACTTTATCAGCATTTCCCATATTGATGAGGTATGCTCCCCCCCCCCCCCCCACGCGTCCCGCCATTTACAAAACAGTAAACGCGTGTGAGGCGAAAGGGAGAGACAACGCACAGGCAGAGTTAGATTGGTTAACGTCAATCCTTCATATATCACGGGTCTCCCAGCATATACTTCAACTATGCAATTTTCCAAATGACTGGTATTTACAGTACTTTATTTGTATCTGTGCATTTAGAATGTTAAACTTTCGTAGCGGTAGTTCATTGTTTCGCTTTGCAAAGCAACGAAAATACTCAAGTTGATTCAGACTGGACGCAGTCACGTTTCAATGTGTCCTTGCCTAAAGATTTGTTTTCAATTCTGATTGACCATATCATTAATTTTATAATTGATACTTGCTATAAAAGTTAATTTTAACACAAATGGTCAAGCGCGCAATTTACCAATATGGATTTATTTAACCCTTTGAACACTGGTGGCATCTTCCATGTCAGTTGAAATGCAGCAATTAGAAGGGTCCATATTCATTATTTGAGGGTAGACCAACCAATACTATCAACGTGCAGCCTTGGAGGTGCACATTGAAAATATTGATGGGTTTACCCCTCACATTCATTTAGCATCAATCCTCTTTAATGAAATTATGGCGTACCATGTGCTTGGGACGGAAAAGCGGTCTTTGGTATTTAAAGCAGTATCTCAGAGTCGAGTTCACGTTAGCCATTTTCTGACAAGGATTGTGCACTGCTAATGTTCCATGTGTGATTTGTTTTGGAAACAAAGGTCACGTGAGGTAGTGCCCACAACATTAAAATAAGAAGTGCAGATCTCCGCCATTACGGATATTCTTCTGACCAACATATTTGGTTTCTTAACAGTGGGCCCATCCAGTTGAAAGGGGTTGGGGATGATCGTTGTTTTAACATACCATAAACAACGCCGCATAATATCTGTGGCTAAAGTGCACGTTTTAGGCGTTCACATGCAATGTCGCAGTTTCAACATGGAACCTTTTTTCATTTACGAAACTTTTTGTTGAAACTTCGATATATGTTCAATAGCGTGCTTATGTGTTGAAAAGATCTCAATTACGTCGCAATAGTGTTCGAAGCTTATCGTCTCTTGAGTGTATCAAAGCGCCATCTGCAATGATTTGGCACTGCAGATGGCGCCTTCGTGCACTCAATGAACAATATGAACCAAGACCGCTAAATTCGATTGGAGCCGAGGCTTGAATTAAATTCATTGAACTTGGTTCCTACATGTTATATTGAATCGCGACTCATTTGAGATCGCACATTTCTAAGATAATTGGGAATATTGTTTAACCAATATTACATGAGGTTGCGAGCCATACGGCAATATATGGACCGGCTATTCAATTTGTACTTTCTGTACTGACCAAAGCGAAGCTGAGGTCAGTATGCACATTAATGGTTGATTAGCCGATCCATAAACTGCCGTGTGGCTCGCAACCTCGTGTAATATTCCTTATATTATACAGAAGAACATATTACTTTACCACTGTTGTTCTTATTTAAAAAAAGAAACCGCTCATCAAGGCCAAACAACATTTTTTCCTGAAAAGATTAACAAAGAATGCTGTGAAAGTTTTCCTGCTTTTCATTGGCTGATGGCTTGACAAGTACCCAACAGGGGCAAAATTACAAGGAGGGGCAGTTCTCCATTTAGAGTATCAGCTATACACGTTTCCTTGCAGAGGTTTCACAAACCCTTTCGCGACAAGAGACCTAAACATTTCGCCGTCACGAATGCTAATGACGTTCTCGCGCTTATTATAACCTTTGACCCGCTGTAACTTAACTACGGGCCATATTATACCATTATTGACTTTCTTTGAGGTTGATACATAGAGGTTATTATGACAGTAAAGGTGGCGAGTGTGATCCGGCGATTTGACCTCGTCAACGGAACGGAATGCGACAAATCAGATCACTTTACTTCATAATAATCTGTTTATTATATGCCGCTATAGAAATAAACCTTTCACACGACAAATCAGTATAAAACTGGTTAGAAACAATATTAAAAATTCACGCTATTTGCGTAACTAGAAGCGGTTGGTAACCTGTGCGGACTCGATTGATTGCCGTCCTGGTTCTGAGACCAAACATCTGATACGAAAGCGGAAAACCACTCAGTGTGATTCTGCGATCAGATGGGTGAAAAACACAGTGAATCATTCAAGGGTTGATAATTCCTTGTATCAACCTCAAGGAAAGTAATTATTTTTTTATTATTATTGTATTATTATGACAGAAAAATCGTTTGCAAATTCCTTGCTTTATTACATATTTTTTTAAGAAAAAACAGAATTTTCATACGCAACACAATAAATTCAAATTCACCATATATATAAGAAGCAATATACATTAACTTATTTGGGTCATGTTTTAGTTAATAGTTATATTTCAAAAGTTCCTAAACAGGGAACAGGGAAATTAAAGGAAGGAGCATGCTGGAAATACCATTTCTATTTTTATAGCAAACAGGTATTTGGAATCATTATATCAACATACCTGCGCTATTTATAAACGCTATTTACAATGACAGAACGGTGAAATATCAACTCAATTTCGATAAAAATAGCTTAGATGAGCGATACTGGAGTATACCAACACTTCTGACGAGTGCTTTATCCAATTAACTCTTAACCTGCTGAGTATTTTCAAGATGTTTTTCATCAAATCTAGTCATGGCTGCTCTGAAGCAGCCATGACTAGTTTTGATAAAAAATTCATCTAAATTTAAATCAAGAAACCATTGGTGCAAAAATCCACGAAATTTACAGGGGGAAAATTTTGATTAAATGCACCCAAATTATACTTATTTCAGTGGTTAGTGAAATCGTGTCCTGACAGGAATATCCACCAGCAGCATGCAAGGAGTTAAATTACCAGATTTTTGTGTCATATAATAAAGTTGATTATGGGTCAGTGCCTTTACAATACATTAAGAGGTGGGAAATGGAACAAATGAGATGCAATATATACATATTATCGCTACAGAGAAGTCATCTGGGTCGTGGTATCATGTCGAGTTGAGGAGGTCAGATCGCAGGATCAAACGAGCTGCCGCAGGCATCGAGTTTAATCCGGTGATCTGACCTCCTCAACGAGACGTGAAGCGACGACTCAGATCACTTCACTGTAGCGATAAAAAGTTTATTATATGACATACAGTTCAACATCGCATGCCAACGCTAGCACTAACAATTCCCCCACCTTTTTTGGTAAATTTGGATTGAAGTAAAAAAGGACTTTTTTTGTTTACACTTATTTTTGTAACAGGTGCAAACTCCCGGGAATCCCCCGATGCGCATGAATACGATAAAAAATATCACGAATTCCTGTGAATACGATATAAAAAAAACCAGGACCGCCGTCGCGCGCACCCATTCCAGCTCGGAGTAAAGTACTCTCTGCGACCGGAACAGCTAATTATGCGAATTCGAACACACCCGTAAATAGTCCGTCATACAGTAGTGATATTTAGCGGTTAAATTACATTGTCATATAATAATTTCCGTTATTCATCAAATCTTGAATCGAATCAGCTTCATATCTACCAATCGAATCGAATCACTAAACGAATCACCCGCCCAGTACGCAATACGTTTTATCATGCTAGGCAAAATATAGTTAACTACTCAAGTGATAGTATGTCAGCAATGTTTGTTAATGTCAAAACTTTCGCAGTGGTGCCGTATTGACATTTTTGACCGTTGTACGCTATGGCGGCCACACCATTGCCAAACCTTTAATAATGACTCTATCGCAAAAATCTGGGCAACATCACCAACAATGAGTTTGAGCTAGTGTATATAAAATTTAACGTATGCGAATTAAAAAGAACGAATCGTGATATTTCAAACCACCGAGCGCGCGAAAATAAACCAATATGTAATGATTGTTAGTTCAATCTCGTTGTTTACACATTTTTCTGGGTGGGTTCTAATTTAGGCTTTATAGACCCCTGATGGCCAAAGGTCACCGCGACTGCCACAGGCCAAAACTGGGGACAGCCAGAGAGGTATGTTCCTTCTGGTTGGTGGCGTCTGAAAGGCCACCCCAAGAACATGTTTTGAAATTTCAAGTCCAGGAGAGTGAATCTGTGGCCTAAGTCTTTATTTTGGGAATTTAAATGAGTAAATTTTGTTCACTGAAATAAAATTCACAGGATTTTCTACAATATTACTAGGGCATCTTAACTAATGTTTACCTACTCCAAACTAGGACCCAAAGACCACAGTATAATTTTTGGTGTTTACATTGAGCGGACCTTTTTAAAATTTGATGGGGTAGTGGCACATTATCCTATTACCCCCTCTCCTTGTAGTTACTAATATGTGATGAACAAAGCATCAGGCGAGGATGTGCCTGATGAGGAGGTCAGATCACCGGATGAAACGCTCACAGAACGTTGTTGTGTGATGTACATTCCTTAAATTCAGAAACACCCGTTGTTATTGAGTTTTATAAAATTTTATACTCATGCAGTGACAGCGAGATGAAATCAAAAGCACATGGAATCCCTCATTCAGTGTAACGTAGTGTTACATACTGAAGGATTCCCTGTGCTTTTGAGTTCATATCGCATCTAAGGTGCACACATTCGAACTCATTGAAACGTGATGTTTTTATTCGAATCGAACCGAATGTGACTGACGATGAGAAATTGAAATGTATGTCCAGGGACGCAGCTAGAGGGTCTTCAGTGGGAGTGTAATCAGTAAGATTTCTAACTGAGGTTTGGGTTCAAATACGACATGCCGCAGACATGTCCCGATGGACACAGGCCCGTGTTATGGGAGAGTTCGAGTGGGATGGGATCCTGGGGCCTCCCCCGGGGAAAGTTTTTTAATTTTTGAACTCCTGAGATGAATTCTGAAGTCTCCCTCTGGGTTTAAATCTAGTAATTCTATCCACAAGCAAAATGTATTTCCCCACGTAGGTCCATAAGTTTTCCCTTACACTGACCAGGCTACACAAGGACTATAGACTGACAGCTAATCGGCCAATATCTACTCCCTCCAACTGACTGCCGGTATGTAGTGCGGTCATTGTAAATGAAAACTTAAGTCGTCAGTCAATTAAAATGTTTGCAAGCCCATATATTTACCATACAGAAAATCCCTAGACGAAATTACTTTTCCAAATGAATGGAAACTAGCCGATGTTAGTCCTCTTTTTAAACGTTACGGATAGAGTTGTATTCAAGGGTATATACAAATATTTTCAAGAGAATAATCTCTTCTACAAATTTCAGTCTGGATTCCTGAACCAAAACAGTACAGTTTTTCAACTGATTGAGATTTACCTTATGCCAAGCTATTGATAGTAACATGCAAACTTTAGGAATATTCTGTGATGTTTCAAAGGCTTTTGACAAAGTATGGCACGATTAAAATAGTATGCTTTTTCAGGGGTAGCTTCAACGGTGGATCAAAAATTATCTTCTGAACAGGAAACAGCGGATTAAACTAAACGGTTTCAGGTCTGAGTACAAGGTGGTTAAAGCCGGTGTTCCTCAAGGTTCCGTCCTGGATCCCATTTCATTCTTAATATACATTAAAGACATAGCCGAAAATATTGAATCCCTTACTCGCCTCTTTGCAGATGATACTTGCCTTATGGAGAGGTATGGTAATCCTGTAGACATCTCACCAACAGTTAAAAACGACCTCAGGAAAATTGACGAGTGGGCTAAAATGTGGCTTGTACCTTTCAATGGCCAAAAAATAAACTCAGTACTTTTCACATTGAGCAACAACATTATTTATCCGAGCAATACTTTTGACAACGAATTGCTTGAGCTCACAAATACTCACAAACATTTGGTCTTGATAGTTCAGTCGAATCTCTCCTAAAATGTATAACGTATTTATTCTTCCCATTCTCGAATATACCAGTCCAGTGTGGGATAACGCACCTGAAAACTTATTGAAACGACTTGATGACATACACTGTAATGCTGCCCGAATCGTTACAGGTCTTAACCGTACTGTGTCTCAACAACGCCTCCTTTTAGGAATTGGCTGGAGTCTCTACAAGAAAGGAGAAGTTTGCACAAAATGTGCACCTTCCACACAATTGTAAACGGGAATGCTCATAGCTTTCTCACTGATTTATTACCACCTCGAGTCCAAGATAACTTGCGTTATTGCCTCAGAAACCCTACAAATTTCGTGCCATACCTCACTCGGACTGAGTTATTTAAGCGTTCTTTCTTTTTTTCTTGCGTTGAAATATGGAACAGTCTCCAGGAAACTACTCGAAATGCCCCTCTATTAGAATTTAAAAAAAAAATATCTCAACTCCACCCTGTAGACCTCCCGAATATTTCAACACAGGATGAAGACGACTAAATATCTTCCACTGCCGCTTAAGATTTGGCCGTAGTGATCGAAATGGGGATAAATTTCTCAACTACATTGCAGAATTTCCTAACTGCTGCTCGTGTGGGAATCTTGTTGAAGATGCCGAATATTACTTTGTGGATTGCCCACTCTACTCCCACGAAAGAACTGAATTAACGTCTACACTATTAAGGAACAAAGCCACACCCAATAACCTTGACTTGTTGTTATATGGAGATCCTGATCTCCAAACAAAAGATAACATCATTATCTTCAACGCTGTTCAGAAATGTATTGGAAAAACAAATAAATTCGCTTCGACTACAGTGACAGAGAGGGACACTTGATCCCAGTACGTCTCTCCTAGTCAAATGGCCAGTAGTACAACCGTAAAGTTACAAAGGGGCATTGCCAACTTTTCTTTCCTTTCTTTTTCTTTTCCTTTTCGATTCTTTTCTTTTCTTTGTCATTTCATTACTTCACTTTATTTTCCCTTTTCTTTTTCTCCACATTTTTTCTTCATTTAGTTTGGGTAATAAGATTGAACATAGCTACATATTTTGCAGCAAATCAAAGTGTTTGTATTTATATCTGTATACAGTTGGGAGAGGAGAGTTTCCTAAGTGGAAAGCACTTGTTATCCAATCCCAGTTTGTCTTTTGTATTGGCAAATACAATATGTGAAAAAAAAAAAAAAAAAATTAAAATGTTGGAATCCGGAAATTGAACGGAATCCGGAGCCGGAACCCAGCAGCGAATGACTAAAGCCGGTAAGTACAACTGGTCGCCGTACCCATCGAAAACACTGTTATCTCGCGTTGAAAATTCAAATCGACTGGTCGGAAAAGTATGAAAACTTGAAAGTATGAAGGAAATTGATTTCTTTGAATTTCCAACTATTGGATTTTAGCCCTTCGAATTTCCAACTATTGAAAATTATGAAATTTGGCAATCAGAATTTGATCGGCAGCACATCGGTCAGATAAAACGATGCCGCATACTATACTACCCAAGAACGTTTGAACCACCAAATATTTTGGTGCAAATGACAAGAAATGAAATAATTGTGAAAATATAGAATATACCCATAGTGGCTTGGTGTACCAAATGTTCACCACGAGTGGCGAAGTGGTCTTAACCGCGAGCCTTCGGTGCGCGGTTAACACCACATCATCACGAATGGTGAACATTTGGTACTCCAAGCTACTTTGGGTATATTTTATTTATACCATGATCGTCAAATTATAAGAGTCGCTATTATTTTTTCTCGATTTACTGAGCAGAAGCCATACATACGTGCGAATTTGTTTTTCTTTACATGAGCATCGCAGGGCGGTACTTCTGCTGTCCGTTTGATCACCGAAACGAAATAGAAAAAGAAACAGGGTCTTTTTCATTTTAATAACATAATAACATACTATTTCGAGTCATGGGTGCTTTATTAACATGAGACAATGCATGTTTGTTAATTTGGGGTGTTTTATGGGGTAAACTCATTTAAAAACGTAATAAATAATTGCCACTTTCATTTCACTCTTTGCGAGGCGACGTGCGATAAATTTAGACAAGTTCGCATTCAGGTCGAACTCACCAAAGGTCAAGGATGTAGTTCCACTGTAGGTGTAAATTAAATTTTAAATATTGAAATCCCATTGCTAGCGTGTTCACCACGGTTGGTGTGTAAAGCTAAAATTTGCGTCATAGGCTTTTCATATATAGTGGAATAGGTAACCATGGTATAAAACAATATTCCATTTGAAAGCGAATTTATTTATTGACAAACGAATTATCGTTTCATACAGATTCATTGAAGAATGTCCACGATATCACCCGTCACTTCCACGAGTGGTCGGTATCAAAACATCACATTTTTACAAGACAGTATCGGTTCTGTTCACCTCTGACCTTGTCAACACGCTAGAAACCTCCGCCTCATATTGTCGATGAGCGTACGAACTTCATCCTGACCAGTTTGACAAGAATATAGGAGTCACTGCGTTGTGTCCATGGGCAAGGCACTTAATATCGATTGCCCACGTGTGGCACGGTGGCGCTGTGTACTAAGGCGTACTACACATGAACACTGCACTTGCCTTTAACCAATGTTAACCTTGCTTGTGGGGAGTTAATATGTTTGAGAACATATATGATTCGAAAATTCCGGAGTCGGTGCATCTCGATTCGAATCGAATAGAATCATCGGAACCAATTCGAATCGAATCGAATTTCGAAGCCATATCACGTGACCCCCCCCTCCCCCACCATTGGGACAAGGTGATAGAAAAAGAGTTCTAAAGGAGACACTCTGTTGGATTTTGAGAACATATTAAGCATTCGAAAATTTCCAAATCAGAGCAACTCGAATCAAATCCGAGAGAATCATCGGTACCATTTCGAGTCTAATTTCAATGTTTCGCAGGTCTCTAAGAAATCTGCACATAAGAAGAACTTCATGGTATCGTAGGGCAAGTATAGTTCGCCATTCCCCACCCCTACTATCGAAATATAGCCTGACAATAAAATGATGTTATTTAGAAAATAGAAAATAAAAACTTAGGAGCGTGGTGCCCCAATGCTTTCGGCATTCGACTTCACGCCGAAAGGTTCACAGTTCAGTCCCCACCAGGGGCAAGTGCGTCGTGTCCTTGGGCAAGGCACTTAATCCCAATTGTCCACGTAGGGGCGCGGTGTACTAAGTCGTACTGCACGTCGATGTTGCACTTGCCAATGTTAACCCTGCTTGGGCGGAGTTGGTACATTGAGAAATCTGACTCCGGGTACTCCGGCTTCCTCCACCCGTAAAATTGCCCGAGAGGAGGTGACCCTGGCTATCAAAGTGTCGTTAAATGCCATAAATAAATAAATAAATAAATAAATAAATAAATAAATAAAATGGACCAGAATGTTGCCCCAAATTTCCAGCCTCACTCAAGCGCACATATCAGCGCACATAGCACTTTGGTATTGCCTGAGGATACAGGCTCTCTCATGAGCAGATACTAGTCGACTCGGGGACATTGAAAGACGTGTTTGAAGGGCATAAACGTCGCACAACAAACAAATCTAACAATCTCGTTCAATATAATTGAGTTCTGTAGAAACACCGAACTGGAACCATCTACTTAATCACAAACTTAATTTATATCATACAGGACGATTACAATATTCAATTCAGGCTTGAAACATTCAGTGATGCAAAACGCTGAACTGTGAAAGCTGTGCATTTGAGGTGCGAAAAGCCTTGACGTTTTTCAGTCATGTTGTATTGCGATCACAAAACGTTATCTCTTTTTCGATCAGGTCGCGATCTGGTCACGACACACTTACATTAACCCTTTAGCTAACGTAACGGACAAAACGGCCAGCGCTATTCTAAAAAATAACCAATTAATTTTCATTATTTGTCTCAAAAACATAGGTTATGACTCCTCGTTGGAACGAGCTCGTGGAGCTCGTTCCAATGAGGGTTCATAACCTGTGGTTTTAAGACAAAAAATGAAAAAAATTATTTATTCAAGAATTTTTTTTGCAAGTGTCGTCTGCTTTTCATGTTAGGTAAAGAGTTAATGGGTCGAGGGTTCATAAATGAAATATTGCTGAATCAAGACTGAATTAAGAAAAACGAAACGCAAAAGTATCGGAGATTCAATTTTCCCGCGCTTCCTTTTTTCGACAAGTGGCAATCTCCGTGTTGTGGAGAAGAAAAACGTACAGAGAATTTCGACCAGATCGCGAACCAGTCGCGATCTGGTCGAAATCGCTGTCCACATTTATAATCGCAGAACTGAATCTATAGGAAAGCAACCTCTGTGTGTTCTTGCGTTCGTTTATTTATTCGTCTGTTTTGTGAAATGTAAGGCATTAATTCCAATAGTTTCGCCGGAAAATGTTACTTCTGAAGTTCATTTATGTGCACCCTTGACCATTACAGCGGTCAATAAGCCGGGGATAGTGTTTTGAAAATAACAAACTGACTAAATAAATTTCATTTTTGTGTCCAAATCGTAGTTATGATCTCTCATTCGGACGCAGAAATGAATTTGTTTATGTTTCGGACGCAAAGATGAATTTTATTTAGTTGTTAGCCCTTTACCCAAATTAAAAAACCCAAAACCATATCATGTGACCCCCTCGATAGAACGATCCCGACGAGCTCGTTCCAGTGAGGGATAATATGGTTTTGCCTTAAAAAATTTAAACATAATTTTTTATCAGCTGCTCATTTTTTTAGTTACGAGGAAGGATGCGGTCTATTAATCGGGTGTAGGGTTAAACAATTTTGTTTTGCAAGTGTCTACTAGTCGTGATTTGTGAAGGGTTAATTTTAAATAAATTTGTTTACATCAATCATATTCCAGTGACAGAATATAATTGCATTTGCCCCAAATGCACATTTGTGTCAAATATCTTTCTTTTCCGAAACATCATTACATATTAATAATTTTTCACAGGAAGTCGTAAACAAATTTGTTGAGAACATAATAAGGTAATGCTGCTAAACTGATTTAATCTGTTCGCCAGACTAGTATAATGACCTCTCACGGTGATTTGTATGCGGATTGTATTGGAACGCTAGAAGTCAAGCTGGGCTGAAGAAGCGAGTTTGACAAATAGATGTAGATATGAAAATAGCTTATGATAAATGACGTACGATTTAAATAATCATTCAAAATTAGAATGTATAGGTATATTGCACGATACAGAGGTGAGCTGTACCCGCATGCGCCTAACCGAACGCTCATAGTTTAGGAATACAAAACAAGTCCATGCTAGTTTTGGGTTTCTTATTTAGTTATTTATTGGGATTTAACGACACTTTCGACAACCAGGGTCGCCTCGTGTCCGACTATTTTACAGGTGGAGGAAGCCAGAGTACCCGGAGAAAACCACACAGCAGTGGTGAGTAATGTCAGACTACTTAACGTATTAACTCCGCACAAACAAGGTTAGCATTGGTTGAAGGCAAGTGACCCATCGGCGTGTAGTAAGCTTAGTACACATCGCCATCGTGCTCCTAAGTGGGCAATCGGGATTAAGTGCCTTGCCCAAGAACACAATGCAGTTGCCCCTGGCGGGGATGGAACCGTGGGCCTTTAGGTTTGATGTCCAATGTCGGAATCACTGAGCCACCGCGCTCCCTAGTTTGGATTTTCTACTTTCTAAATTACATCATTTCATTGTCAGACTCATAGGTATCTTTAGATAGTGGGTGGAGTGTGCGTGTCTGTGTGGGCAGGGAGGGGGGGACTGTGCTTGTCCTACGATAACATGAAGCTGTTATTCAAAAATGGTCAATATGCTCTCAAAATCCCACAAAGTGCCCACTTTTTGAACTCTTCTATCACCTCGTCCCAATGGGGGTGGGGTGGGGGTGGTGTGGGGGTGGTGTGTGTGTGTGGGGGGGGGGGGGGTAGGTGGGCTCACATGATATGGCTTCGTACTTCGATTCGAAATGGTCACGATGATTCTATTCGATTCAATTCGAGTTGCACTGATTCGGAAATTTTCGAATGGTCAATATGTTCTCAAAATCCAAGGAAGTGTCAGACTCCCGAACGTACGTACAACGTACTAACTGTTCACATGCAGCGTTACCATTCATTGAAGGCAAGTGCACCATCTACGCGCAGTACGCCTTCTTAGTTCACAGCGCCACTGTACACCCGCGTGTGAAATCAAGATTAAGTGTCCTACCCATGCAAACAACGCAGTTACCACTCGTCAGGCTCGAACCATGGACCTTTCGGTATGAAGTTCAATGCTCTAACGCTCACGCACAGATTATCAATCATGGACACACACAACCAAGATTTTGGGTGTGTAAACGGAAGTTTGACGGACGCACAATCAGCAGGCAGCTGGTAACCATTTTACTTCCCTGCCTGGTAATTATCATTTACTTGCTCGACATCTCCATTGATGGCTTAACTAATCTGCATATTTATCCCCATAGACCCTGGACCTAAGGGGATCAAAACACTGTTAAGCCACCTAGAAGCTTAAACATATTTGAAAAAAACCCAGGTCAACAGAGTTGGTAAACAATATGTTTTCCACTAATTTTTTTACAGGCGCTATTGCGGTTTAGTAAGATTCTACCTTCAGTGGGATTGAGGGGCACCACCTCTTCATGCCCCCGGTACATCCGTGTTATCAATATCAGCGGTATAGTCATGCGGGGTTGGGGGGGGGGGACAGACTCTCTCACTTTTCCTAATAAATGTCATCCTCATGTACCTTTATGCTTGAAATCCCTAAAGCTGGCACATACTCTCAGCCCTGATATTTTGCTATGGTTATTCCTTTAAGTTCTGGATTCTTAAGCCCTGAAAAGTACCCAGGGTGCTCCAATTGGCACGAGAAGTTAATTTTTTTTCTCTATGAGAAGAACCTGCACCTCCCGATATAGGGGGTATACATGATCCTAACCCAGCACGGGGTTAATTGGAGTGAACGGAGCATTATATTTCTTCTTCCATTGGTAGTAGAAAAAATGTTTGCCCCCCCCCCCCCCCCCCCATGGGTCATTGGCCTGACCACGTTCCCGATGAACACGGCCTTTTATCATTTAATGCGTATTTGTAGGCTAACGGTTTGTTATTATTAATTATTTCCAGTATGGTTTAACTCAAATTGTAATGCCGTGTAGCTTGTGAGCTCTGATCTCACGACAATAAACATTTCGTATACCACAGACCGGGTGAACGAGTCAGCACTTTATCCCATCTAAATCAGATATGTCCCATGCGATTTGGCTCTCAGACACCCATGAGTTTGTAAACTAAGTTTTATTCAGTTGACTTTTGTGATACTGGAAGCGCTTATCAAATCAATATACAAATGAAATCGCCTTAACACAATTATTTCATCCCGGGAGGACAAGTCGATATATGACCAGAGGCGAGGTAGAGTCTTCAATACACCATCTCGGAAACCCACATAGTGGTAATAACCAATTTATCTTACGATATTTCCCTCTTTCTTGACTTGTTCGAATAATGAAGGAATCGGGTACAGTTTTTGTCAACACCTTAATCCGCGTGGGGGAGAGGGGGGGGGGGGGTACAAAATATTGGGAGACGAGCCCACAAGGAGTGTCGGAATCCTGGCAAGGGCCAAACTCGGCTCGCAAAGCTGAGTTGGGACCGCACTATGATTTTCTTCACTGTCGAGTGAACTCGAAATAGGTTCTTTCTTCGTTATGTGCGATTCCTAATCCCTTCAGGCTGCGTAAAGGGAACAATGATTAAAGTAATAACGATTCTTTTATTTACACTAAAAATAAACTGATTTCAATATTTAACACATCCAACAATTTGAATAACATGGCAGAAATATTTATCACATTGGATATGTAGTTTCTCATCAACTTCACTTTATCTGTAGCCATGTTCTGGCGCTATAGTACACTTTGGAAATATCACTGTCGCTGGCTCGCAACATAAGCTTCATACGCTGAGCTTTAACTTTCACGTCTGTGCGTGTCTACAGCCCTGAGTGCCGGGGATCCCGACAAGCAATGTTAATTACCTTGTGGCAACATAGTTCTGATTTGGATTCGGTTTATCCACTCTGTCGGCTAGCTTAGCAAATATACATCACGTACCTTTTACATGTGTTCTTTGATAGAACTCTCCTCGAATGTTCCTGTCCTTTTGGAATTCACACAGTTCATGATAGAACTCATAACTTCAAAATGCGCCTTAGTGCTTGCGCGAATTGTCACTGGTCGACTTTGAGTCGATATTCACAAACCTAATACTAAAACAGTCTACTACGCGCTCAACCTCTGCGACCCAAAACATTAATACCACACGACAACAGCCTACACTTTGAGAGAGGTGCGAATCGATCCTCGCTAACGACATCTAAACCAAGCCTTTACTTGGATTCGTAATCTATTCTTTAAGTTCGGGCCTGTAGCCCTCTTACGTCCACCTAATCTGACAATAGCGGCGTACAGCGGAGCTTCGTCGGTTGCCCAGCAATTTCACTCCCACGAGACCCTATTATATGGCGTCTCATAAACGACCGAACCCATGTCTCTCTGAACTAGCTTGTTCTCCACACTTATACCTTGTCTTGGGATGTCCAAACATGGCACGCGACAATTCTGAAGATAATAAATTCAACGTCCACCCCCCCCCCCCACACACCTCAGTACGTATGCTATCAAGCATGTCTCAAGAAATAATATACTTGATAGCCGTGATGACTGGAATTAATTAATAAGCAATGCAGGTGACGCGTTGTTGCTCTCAAAGAACGGTCTAGCCATGACTGCTTTACACATTAGATGGAAAATATTTTGAAAAATACTGAATGGCTAGAGTTTAAGTGTTAAAGTGTTAAACTTAAAGACTGTTCTATATATTTATTTATTGGTGTTTAAGGTCACATATTTCCGCCTAAAGACTGTTCACTCTCAAAGAAATAAAAATGCTTCGCATATCAAGGAAACTGGCCACGAATGAGTTAACTTTAGTGTAAAGCCGAGGAAATACTCAATAATAGCCTGTAGACGTTTACATAATAAATCAAATAGCGAGCTAATATTAATTTGAGGAAAGTGAAAATTCAATATTCGGGCCGGATAGGGAACAAGTGTGGTGATGATACAGATACCCATTTTAGAAACACTACAAATAATAATTTTAATCACATAACCCCACAAATATCCTCGAGTGAGATTTGAATGGGCATGACCATTTTTTGCAATATTAACCCTTCAACTCTAGTGGTATCTTCCATGCCAGTTCAGTGGAAGAACTTGGAACAGTCCATATTCATTATTTGGGGTAGACCTATCAATATTTTCAACGGGGCTGCACGTTGAAAATATTGATGGGTCTATCCCACACATTTACTGAACAGCCATCCTATTTAATGACGTTATGACGTATCATGTTCCTGGCCGGAAAAGCGGCCGCTAGGGTTCAAAGGGTTAATCGTCTATGATAAATGGTCTAAGTCGTATTGAGTATCCAAACGGATGATTAGAATAAGTGTAGTGAAGAGTAAATTGACTTCCACGCTGTGGATGGAGTCTCCAACCATACATTGAGCTCTGTTTGAAGAACAAACATTGAAGAAAAAAATAATATGATCTGTTAGGCGATTTTGAGACGGTCGCTGTGCTGATTTGGTAAATATGTTATACAATGAGGTGGGCACGCTATATACCATCTTTTAAAAACAAAAACACAGACATTTAAAAAAAAAAATATTTAGGAACAAAAAGTATATGTGCTGTCTGCTTTTCGTGTAAGTTAACTGGTTATAGGTGTTGCCAACATTTCGCCAAATGTGACATTGCTCACACATCGGATCCATCCTGACAAAGCTGTTTCAACTTGGCAGTTCTCGAGGGGAAAGAAGTTCTGAATTTCACACAGAAGAACGAAAAAAACTGGTGTTTATGAAGTTTGTTCCAAACTGTATGCATTATGTAATCTCTTCCATACCGACTGTACAGATTTAATTTATATTTTATGATGAAACGATTGATCAAATACTCAACCAGTTTTCAAACACACGGCCCAACAAAAAATACAGACATAACGGATGCATGTAGAAGGTCACATCCGAAGTGAACTGGCCAGATATATTACCCTAAGTTTTCCCAGTATAGACCCTCACATCTTGAAGACCTTTGGGGCCCCAGTGAACGTCCCAGGCGGTGTTATTCGTCTATACACCCATGATGGGTATTGATCAATAGGCGCGCGGACACAATTGCCCGATTTATATGTATTGCATCGGCATGGTGTTACCCCGGTTTTAGTTTCTCATATCCCATGAGTCAACAGCTTTGTGATCACAAAAATGATATTTATTTCCATCAGGTCAAGATCGGATCACGACACAAGAATACAGAAGTGGTTCGAGATTTCATAAAAATAATATTACGAAATCAATACCGAACAATAAAAATAAACGAAAATAGGTTCAATGTTCTTGCATTTATTTTCAAACGGGTGTGTTTCTGAAGTGTTGTGGAGAGAAAAAGCAGATATATAGTTTCCAGACCCAGTCACGGTCCGATCGAAATACTTTGTCCGCTTTTGTGTTCACAATACTGTATGAACCCTGTAGTACAATAAGCACATACTAGATTGTATTGGGTCAGTGGAAGTATATTCCATGATATATTATACAAATATGGACTTTTGTGGTGGTGAATATGATATGATATGAACCTAAAAAACTTTTATTGACCGAGGTCAATATACGTTTTTTAGGTTCATATCATATTTACCACCACAAAAGTCCATAACTGTTTTATTATATACACCATCCTAAAAAAAACCTCGATCTTCTATTTGTCAATTAAAAGTTCAGTTCTATCAACCAGAAATACTTTTATTTAACAATAAAATAGTTATCATCTGCAGAATAACATAAAAATGAGACGGCAGTCAGGTTGACTGCGCATGCACGTGGATTGAAATAGAACTATAGAGAGGCGATTTCCAAAAGCTATATTTTGAAAGTTGATATTCACTGGAAAACAGGTGTACATGGTTTTTGAGTACCAATCACGTGTATAAAATCCAGCCAATAGAAATGTGGCTATTTATAAAGTATACAATAATTGATTATAAGGTGCGCTGTGGCTCAGTGGTTACGGTATTGAACTTCAGACCGAAAGGTCCACGGTTCGATCCCCGTCAAGGGTAACTGAGTTGTGTCTTTGGGGAAGGCACTCCATCCCGATTGCCCTGTGGGGTACGGTGACGCTGTGTACTAAGGCGTACTACACATCGATGGTGCACTTGTCTTCAACCAATGCTAACCATGCTTTTGTAGGGTTAGTACGTTGAGGAGTCTGGCAGTTTATCGCCGTTGCTCGGTACTTCTCTCCGGGCACTCAGGCTTCCTCCACTTGTAAAACTGCCCGACACGAAGTGACCCTGGCTGTCGACAGTGTCGTTAAATTCCAATAAATAAATAAGTGAATAAATAATATTTGGTTATCATATGCTCCTTTGTAAAGTTAATGTGTACAGTAGTAGTGATTTGGTAGGGCAAAAACTAAATTCAGTTATAATTTCTTCACATTAGTACACAAGCAGTACGGAGGCTCAGTTAAACTCTGGGGTGCAACGATTTTTGCATATTTCGGGATAGAAACCCTAAACTTTCATACTCTTTGCCAAACCCTGGTCGACATGACGGGAGAAACTGTGGGACTGAAACACGAAAGACTCTCTGAGGGTAATATCCATCCAGTCGTTATTCTTGTTAACCTTTTTCTACCCAACCATTCTGGGACGGACTCTGCTGAATTATAATTTTATCACCCAAATAACATGTAAGTTATATCAACTTTTAAAAAGACAAGATGGAAACAATTTTGAACAATACTTATACACAACCTGCCGATAACTCGAGACATCAATATCCTTGTTTCGAATACATTCTGTTACTAGTATCTCATTACCCAACGTAACGGCCAAAACCGGCCATCGCTATTCACAAAAATCGCCACATTAATTTTTATTATTTTTTCATTTTTTGTCTCAAAAACATAGGTTATGACTCCCCTTTGGAACAAGCTCGTCGAGATCGTTCCAATGAGGAGTCATAACCTATGTTTTTGAGACAAAAAACAAAAATAAATTAGTTATTCAAGAATTTTGTTTGCATGTGCCGTCTGCTTTTAATGTTAGGTGAAGGGTTCGTTGTGTCCTTGGGCAAGGCACCTAATTCCCGATTGCCTACATAGGGGCACGATGACGCTGTGTACTAAGGCGTACTGCACGTCGAAGGTGCGCATGTCTTCAGCCAATCTAACCCTGCCTGTGCCACTGTGCAGAGTTCAGAGTTACGACGTTGGAGAGCAGACAGTTGCTCGTCATTGCTCGGTGGTTCTCGCCGGGTACTCCGGCTTTCTCCACCTGTAAAACTGTCGCCGACATGATATGACCCTGGCTGTTAATGTGTTGTTAAAAATAAATAAATAAATAAATAAATAAATAAATAAATAAATAAATAAATAAATAAATAAATAAATGGTTATTATTGCCGACGCTCATGAAAACTATCACGAGAGCGGGTTAAAGAGATTTGTTGTGTAATCAGCTTGATTGAGAAAATGTCACTATTTCACCACAGTCACGGATCTGACAGTAGGAACATTTCTCGTTTATAATATTTTTTGTTTGCTGTTCTAACAGTGTTATAATTTCCTGTAGACATTCAGGTGACGACGATGGCAGGATAATTGACAGGAGAAGCCGACTGGAGCCAGAACAAATTTGATGTAGTTGGCGTGTGATATAACTGCTCGGTATTTTGCAGCAAATGTATGAAAGAGCCATACAAGTCGATACGATTGTTAGCCCATATTCAGAGAAACAAATAAGTTTAGCTCTTAAAGGAGACTTTTAGGGCAGCCCTCCTTCCAATCTCCGAGGCAAAAGGTAGCTATATGATCAGATTATCTCCCCTTAATCAGGCTTTGCCACAGGGTTCAATAGTGTTCCACGATGTATTGACTGTTTTCGAATATATTTGCTTTATTGGTGTATCAACAACATTTGGAAAGTGAAATCTGACTTTTCAAATTCTACCGTAGATTACAATAAAATGAACCACAGCAAAATGACCATGTTTTGTTACTAAATACTGTAACTTTTTAGTCTTCAGTAACCTTTTTCTTCCAAAGCTTTTGACCACTAATTGCGGCAAGCTCGTTGAGCTTGTTCCAGAAAAAGCAATAAACTATGTTTAACCCTTTACCTAACGTGAAAAGCAGACGACACTTGCAAAAAAAATTCTTAAATAACTAATTTTTTTCATTTTTTGTCTCAAAAACATAGGTTATGACCCCTCGTTGGAACGAGCTCGACGAGCTCGTTCCAACGAGGGGTCATAACCTATGTTTTTGAGACAAAAAATGAAAAAAATAGTGAAAATTAATTGGCGATTTTTGAGAATAGCGCTGGCCGGTTTTGGCCGTTACGTTGGGTAAAGGGTTAAGATATTGAAAAGTAGAAAATATGAATGACGTATTCTGCCATTGCTACCTGCAGAACTGTGGTCACAAAGGCGGTCAGAAAATAAATTTCACTTAGATCGGGACTGGATTAGGACTGGATAGCGATCCGATTGAAATTATCTTTACACTTTTCTCCCAAAGGATTGTAGAATCTTACCCGTCTGGTCGTACAATATTCAGAGACGGGCCAATAACTTGCAATCTCATACACTCCCCGAAAGAAAATGTACAGAAATACACTTTATTCGAAATCATACGGCAAGTGTAGAAGTATATTAGTGCCAGTAATATACTGCCATGCGACTACTGCTACACGACTGCTGCCACGAGACTAGTGTTTCAGAAAAGTGAGGAATAAACTTTTGTAAGTTAAAATATAAAGAGACAAATATTTACTGCAGTCGACGCTTCAGAATACAATATCTCGGTGTTGGTGTTGCGAAACCGTTTTACATAAATCTGAAGGGAACCTCGCTGTATTGGTCCAACCATGTGCAATCTCTTCTATCTCATTTTAAAACCTTTGTAGACTATTCTGACCACACCATGATTAACACTTTACCAAATACGACCAGCAAACGACATTTGCCAAAATATTCTTTATTAACTATAAATATTTCTGGTCAACCTCTCAACCATAGCTTATGAGCCCTCATTTTAACGAGCTCGTCGAGCGCGTTCAGTGAGAGGTCATAAGCTATGTTTTGATTCCAAATTTGAATAAACTAATAAGATTTAAATGGAGATTTTTGCGACGAAGCCGAATGTTAAGTAAATGGTTCAAAAGCGGACAACACAATTAGCCAACTTTGTACCATACTCATAAGCGAAGAGAGAGCAAGTAACCTCTTGCAAAGACTATTTTCTACGCATTTGTCCATATATTGTTGAAATATATTAACAAACAATACTCCGAGTGATATTTCTGTGCTGTTGTGACAATTAAGACATTTTGCTAAACGTGCCGTCATTACTGGAACACATACCTGGAACGACTCCGCTGAGCGACATGGTTTCAGTAGGTTGATACTTTGGAAGTTTGATAGAGGTACTTTCCGTTGTTTTGCAGTTTCCCGAAGTTTCCCTGGAATCCCTTCCACTCGTAACCCTTTCAATCACGATGTTACACCCTGGTTGTTTTTCTACGTCTTAATTCAATGCGAAAGCGATGTCACTTTTGAGAACAAGTGCATTGTGACGTCATTTAATACACCACAAATACATTTTACAGTGAACAGATCCACTGCTTCACAACATTTGTGCAGCACATAATGTGGTTATGACTTTCGCCTAATTTATCTAGTCAACGCTATTCACCATAAAACATCATTCAAAGTTTATTATTTTTTCAGGGGCCTGGTGGCTCAGTTGGTAGAGGTGCAGGCTGCAAGCCGAGAGGTCCTCGGTTCGAATCCCACCTGCGGCAAACGCGTTGTGTCCTTGGGCAAGACACTTCACCCCCATTGCCCACGTGGGGGCACGGAGACGCTATGTACTAAGTCGTACTGCACGTCGATGGTTCACATGTCTTCAACCAATGCTAACCCTGTTTGTGTGGAGTTAGTATGTTGGGGAGCTGACAGTTGCTCGCCGTTGCTCGATGGTTCTCTCCGGGTACTCTGGCTTCCTCCACCCGTAAAACTTTGGTGGTCATGATTAGCCATTGTGCAGAAATATGTGACCTTAAACACCAATAAATAAATAAATAAATTATTTTTTCAATTTTTTGCCTTTGCCTTCCAACATAGCTTGTGCATTAAAGTTGTAAAAGAAGTGAAATTCTTAGGTTTTTTGTTTGACAATAAACTGTATTTCACTTCTCACATAAAACAACTCAAGGTTAAATACAAAAGGGCACTGGACATTCTAAAGTTAGTTGGTAGCACTGATTGGGGTGCTGACCAAACAAACGTTATTCCATCTGTATAGATCACTTGTTAGATCCAAATCGTATTACGGCTGTGTGGTTTATGATTCTGCAACAAAATCGTTCTCAAAACACTTGATGCAAGTCACAAAAGTAGTATTAGAATTAGCTTGGGTGCTTTTAGAACATCGACGACAGAACCAATGCTTGTTGAAGCAGAGGAGCCTTCTCTTGAGCAGCGCAGAATCAAACTGTCTCTCCAGTATGTTTGTAAACGGTTTGCTAATCCAGCAAACCCTGCTTATAAATGTGTCTCTGACCCTCAAAATATTGAAACATATTCCTCTTTTAGGAATTAGATTTAAGCTTCATATGGAGTCCGCCACACTTAACCCTTTACCTAACATGAAAAGCAGACGCCACTTGCAAAAAAAATTCTTGAATAACTATTATTTTCATTTTTTGTCTCAAAAACATAGGTTATGACCCTCATTGGAACGAGCTCGACGAGCTCGTTCCAATGAGGGGTCATAACCTATGTTTTAGAGACAAAAAATGAAAAAATAATGAAAATTAATTGACGATTTTTGAGAATCGCGCTGGTCGGTTTTGGCCGTTACGTTATGTAAAGGGTTAAATCTGATTTTATAAAAGAAAACCGTAAACGAAATACTCCTCCTTGGCATCTTAGAAAACCTACTGTTATCTTGGACCTTGCTTCTTTCAAAATGTCTGAGACAAATTCATTGAAGTTTAAACAAAAATATGCTGAAATAAAGTCAAAAGTATAGTGCATATACAAGGATCTATACAGATGATCTAAAGATGGTGACAAAGTATCATCAGCTGTTGATCATATCAATCAGAATACCAAACAAAAGTTCTATGTTCACAACTGAAGTTAACCCTTTGTTACTTTTGTACGTGTTATTACATACGAAATCAAACAGCACGTTGATACTTTCTGGTCGTTTGTTTTGTTATTATTTTTCGAATTTTTTAAAGTTTTACCCTCAAATTCAGATTTTCACCCGTATAATGCTCAGTGATAATCGTTGAACCATATGTTATCGCAGCTTAAAATACTAATATAATCCTGCTGTCAAGACTTCTTAACTGGTTGAGTGCTAGAAGCCACTATCAGGGCTTTCAAAAAATGAGGATACCAGAGCAAAACACAACACTCTCCTTGCTTATATTTCATATTCAGTCAAACACAAATAATCGTTTGTTTATATAAATTTGTTTTGTTACAAATTATTGGGGCACAGTGACTCAGTCGGTAGAGGTGCAGGCTGCAAGCCGAGAGGTCCTCGGTTCGAATCCCACCTGCGGCAACCGCGTTGTGTCCTTGGGCAAGACACTTCACCCCCATTGCCCACGTGGGGGCACGGTGACGTTGTGTACTAAGGCATACTGCACGTCGACGGTGCACTGTCTTCAACCAATGCTAACCCTGCTTGTGTGGAGTTGGTATGTTGGGGAGCTGACAGTTGCTCGCCGTTGCTCGGTGGTTCTCTCCGGGTACTCCGGCTTCCTCCACCCATAAAACTGTCACGGTCATGGTTAGCCATTGCGCAGAAATATGTGACCTTAAACACCACTAAATAAATAAATAAATTACAAATTATTGGCGAGTGCCCGTGGGCACTCTCCAGTAATTTGTAATAAAACAAGTTTTGAATAACAAATTCAGACCACCAAAAATAATCTAGCCCTCAACCAGATAATCACTAATGTGAAAAATATCTTGTTATTTGTACTTTCCGACGTTTGAAGTCGCATTTTGAAGAAAACGTTGAAGAAACGGAATTCCCAGTGACGTTTGAACGTCAGGATAATTAAAGTCTCAAAGGGTTGAAGCTTTACAATTAGCACTTGAACACATCGAGAGTGTACAGGAAAAGAAGTCGATCATATTTTCAGACTCTCTTTCCTCGTTCCTTGCCTTACACACCCCCAGGTTGATGAACCCTCTTCAATTGTGAGATGTTAAATACTCTTATGTCTGACCAATAAATGATATCGTGTTTTGCTGGTTACCTGGATATGTTGGTATCTCCGGTAACACAATGGCAGACAGTGCCGCAAAACAGGTTTTAACAAAGCCTTTCGCTGATTTTAAAATTCCTTTCAGTGATTTTAAGCCACATATCAATAAGTACATCAAATCTGTGTTGCAGGCGGAATGGAATGGGGCGACAGATAACAAACTTCATCGCTTCCGACAAAATATTTTTGATGACTACTCGTCCAGTAACCTTTGTAGAAAAGCTCATGAAATTCTGACACGATGTCGTGTTGGTCACACAGTCCTTGTTAGAGGGTAATATACGACCAGAGTGTGTTCCTTGCCAGCAGGGGTTGACAGCATTGCACAAATTTTGATCATGCCAGAGGGCAGTATTTCACTGTGGGATCTCTAAGAGATCTTTTTATCATACGAGCTCGCAAAAAGGTTCTCTCATTTCTTAGAGTAATCAACATTTTTAATAGAGCTGAGACGGTTAAGGGGTTTTCTTGATCGATTAATCACGTGGATCAACCTCGGTTAATCGATTAATCACTTCTCCAAATAGATGTCTGAATAACTGCCATACTGTTGATGATTTACAGCATGAACCCTTTACCCAACGTAACAAACAAAACCGACTAGGCCTATATACAAAAATCTCCATTCAAATTTATTATGTTTTTCAATTTTTGTCTCAAAAACATAGCTTATGACCCCTCATTGGAACGAGCTCGTTGAGTTCGTTCCAATGAGGGGTTATAAGCTATGTTTTTGAGACAAAAATTGAAAATTTTTAGTAATTCATGAATTTATTTTGCTCGTATCGTCTGCTACCCGCAATGCGTAAAGGGTTAAGAATGAACATTTCCAGCTACTGATACAGTATGATGATCATGCAAGTAAACAAGTATGTCAGCAAGTAACTTGCATGCTTTACCCTGTCTCATATAATTGATGTGAGTCAGTATGACAATGTTTGCCTGTTTTGGAGCAAGTTTGTTCTTTTGTTAACCCATACAATACAGCAGTTCAAAAGTAACGACTAATCGATCAATTACTTGTTGGATCGATCAAGATGTTGATCATTGATTAATCGATTAATCGGTTTACCGTTTCAGCTCTACTTTGTAATACATTTTAAAACTGTTTCTGTACTTTTAAACTAGACTCTTCAGGTCTCAAACTCCACAGGTTGATTTATAAGGTATTCACATTTCTTGCATCATCACTCATTACTGTTACTGTTCATACCACCCTGTCTTTGCCATTTCTATTGTAATTATTAATTTTTTTTATTCAATAGTTTTTACTCCATAATTTAAATATTTACTCTTCAACGTTTTCTCGCCACTATATAGCCTTAGCCGTTGATGTGGCATTTGTGACCACCTCATTGGCAGTCACTGTGGTCGATGAGCATGTTCCAGTGAGTTGCCATAAGCTGGATTTTTTGAAGCAGAAAATGAAAATTTCAAGTTATTAAAAAATGTTATTGCAAGTGTCGTACTGGAAAAAACTGTCTGTCTGTCTGTCTGTCGACACAGTGATTTCTGAAAAACACAATCGTAAAAGTTTTACACTGTTAGCTCCTTGTGATTGTTGCCTACGTCCTACATGTCTAAATATGCAGTGCATAATCGTAATTGAACTGGAGTGTTTTGTAAAGTAGACAGTGGGGAGAGAACTGATATGATGGAATGGAGTAATGGATATGTCACGTCTTTTGTGAAAGGAGAAAAGAAAAGTGAAGAGCAGCTTTCTTCTCGTGCAGCGAATCCAATTAACCTGTAATTGTCGCCGGAGATAAACTCGAGATAATGAGAGGTGATACTGGTTTGGAATACATGTTTAGTAATTGCTTACATCCCCGCTGTGTATGTTGATGGGATAAAGATATATATAATTTACCCTAACAGGGCTATGTCTGAAGCCAGTGACACATGATTCAATACGCTGAATTCCAACACGTTTTAAGCAGGTTTTAAACCTGTTATATGAAACATGTCACACAGTTCAACATGTCGTCCCATGAGTTCCAATATGTTCTCTGTACCAGTAGGCACATAGAACACATTTGAGCTCAGGCGATGATGTGGAACATTTGTCTTTCAACCATTGAGAATGATAACGAAGGAACGAGGAGGTTTTTACCGGTTTATCCACCCGCGCGAAACGATGTGCAGCTTGGGCACTTGCGATCTGCGGTATTTTTAATGTTTTTTTTCCGTATATCGGTACACACATAGGAGGGATCCAGAATACCAAGAGAGAACCACTCGCAGCTGTCAGATTTTCCAACCCTCCAGTCGGACTCATTGGTTGGAGGCACAATGCGCCACAGCGCTCCCATCTAAACAATTAAGGCGTATGTGTCTTGCCTAAGCGCTCAAGCTACCAGCCAAATTTTGAAAGGAATTCGGTTCTATTATTGCCTAGAACCAGTCTACCCTTCCATAGTCCATCGCGTGTGTTTAGATTCAGTCGGATGGAATATTTCAATTGGTCATAAAAGTGAACCTACGGTTCGTTTTTCGACCAACTTAAATACTCCGTACCATTGAATATAAAAAAAATACCATTTATTTATTTGGGTTTAACGACACTTTCGACAGCCAGGGTCACCTCGTGTGGGACAGTTTTACGGGTGGAGGAAGCAGGAGTTCCCGGAGAGAACCACCGAGCAACGGCTAGCATCTGTCAGACTCCCCAGCGTACTAATTCCACACAAGCAGGGTTAGCATTGGTTGAAGACAAATGCACCATCGATGTGCAGTTTGCTTTAGTACACAGCGCCACCGCCCCGCCGCACGTGGGCAATCGGGATTAAATGCCTTGCGCAAGAAGACAACGCCGTTACCCCTGGCGGGGTTCGAACCATGTACCTTTTGGTTTGAAGTTCAATGCCGTAACCACTGAGCAGCCGCCCCCCCCCCCAAAAAAAAAAAATAAATAAAAAAAAATACCATTAATATTCATTTTCTTTGAATCAACACAAGAAATATTTCTCAGTCAAGACTTGATTTGCCTGAATATTTAATGACTTTAACAATTCTATTAGACATTTATTTATTGGAGTTTAACAACACTTTCGACAACTAGAGCCACCTCTTGTCGGGTCTATTAACCCTTTACTTAACATGAAAAGCAGACGTCACTTGCAAACAAAATTCTTGAATAACTATTTTTTTCATGTTTTGTCTCAAAAACATAGGTTATGGCCCTTCATTGGAATGATCTCGACGATCTCTGAGACAAAAAATGAAAAAACAATGAAAATTAATTGGCGATTTTTGTGAATATAGCTGGTCGGTTTTGGCCGTAACGTTGGGTAAAGGGTTAAACGTGTTTGTTTACAAAATAATTATGAATGAAGACTCATTACAATTGTAGTTTTATGATTATGAAGCGAGTTCAAGCAATTGTATTAATACCTTGATGTTTTAGAGGCGAATTGAACCTGTTGGTTGGAATATCAATAACATGAGCATGAAGGAATATCTGTATAAAGTTGTGAGTGAAGAGACATCATATTACATCAGCGGTAGTCGGTGCAAACACCACGAAAAGTGGGTAAACAAATAGCTCAAAACAGTGTCGAATTCCTAACAGAATTAGAATAGTGGTCTGAGAGCTTGTGTTATGCTCAAGGACAACATGACGCAAATGGCGCTTTTCAGGATCGGGCCTACAACTTTTTGAGCAGAAGTCCGATGCGTTCGATAACATATCCAATGCGCCAATTGTAATGGGGAAAATGCGGTCTTCTTCATATTTCTTGTTTGCATGTTCCACATGATGTGACTGACACCCTACTGTGGATTTTACATTGTATTTATCTTCATTCAATTTAAATCGTTCAACACCTGAAAGCTATGGATTTGTAAAATGCACAAGATTCCACTCACCACCACACAAAACACATCGTTCAGCTGAACCACGGTTCTTTTACAACTGCCTGGCCGCCGTGGACTGGTCACTTTCCTCGGGTGGACAATATTTCCACGGACGCAATGATATTAGACTTCAAACACAAATAGTAGGAATAATCATAAAAAAATTAATTAACGAAGCACCGGGTATAACTAATATAACAATACATTTTGCTGATGATAATTTTTATTACCTGGTATTTATTTATTTATTGATGTTTAAGGTCACATACTTATGCACAATGGCTAAACATGACCGTGGCAGTTTTACTGGTGGAGGAGGCCGGCGAGAATCACCGAGCATCGACGAGCAACTGTCAGCTCCTCAACGTTCTAACTCTAATCAAGCTCCGCTCTAGCATGGTTACAGCGGTTGAAGACGCGTGCACCATCGACGTGCAGTACGCGCCATCGTGTAGGCAACCGGGATAAAGTGCCTTGCCCAAGGACACAACGCGGGCTGTTCCGGACGGGGATCGAACTCGGGACCTCTAGCATAGAAGTCCAACAGTCAACCACTGAGCCACCGCTCTCCCTATTATTATTACCTGGTAAACGCATGCGTGGACATCACTGCCCACACGTGAAATACGACCAATCCACGACGACTGTACTGTACAGCTTGGAGCTATTTTTCCGCAGTTTTTCATGCAGTTTTCGCACATATTGCCATTGCGGAATAACGATGTCCTTTTACACACAAAGACATAGAGATAGTCTATTGTCCTCCAGCTTTTGATATTCCAATCAAAGAGTATTTATTTCACTTTGGAGTCATCAAGATATTAACACAATTAGTGGAACAACGCGGCGTAATCATAAAACTACGGTTGTGGTGAGTCTTCATTCAAATTTAATAAACATATACGTATAACGGTGTTCGAAATGTCATCAAAGATTCGGTCAAATCAAGTGTTGATTGGGAAAGATTTTTTGCATTAATTCAATAAAAATGAATGGTTATTTTTAGATTCAGTCGGCTAGAATATTTCAGTTGGTCGGAAATACTCCAAACGAGTGAATGTAAATATAGGCAATGGACTATTTTGGGCCTAGACTGGTTCTAGGCCATTACTTCGTCTAAGTATTTACAGAATTTGATTGGTGGGTTGAGAGGTTGAGTAAAACCTCGTATTTTTCAATGAAGACCTTTTTGTTCGATCTGGAAGCAGAATCAAGGATCTGACACGTGGTTTAGCTTTTTTACACCATACGTTTTTTGCACATATGGAGATTAGACCACTTTTTAATGTATTTAAAATATTAATATTAGGATACAAATATTCATTACTCAACCTCGAGAAAGGACATTTTGTATACAAACCATATTTAAACACGAACGATGGCCTTACGCAGAATACACTGAACATGGCCACTCTTTTTACAATATTATATGATTATGCTTCAAGCAGTATCAGTGGTTATCGTAAAATTCACTGTGATAGGACTGCAGCTGGTTATCTGTATTTTACGTATACTTTGAACGGTAATATTTGACAGTTTTACACTGGGTGTATTTTGCCATTTCACCAGGTGTTTGAAATAAATTACGGAGAGAGTGTATCATCTAAAATATCCGAGACGAGGAACGCGCACTCAAGCAATAACTTATAGTACATGTAGAAAACACGAGAACCACAAGCAAAATTCAGGCCAATGGACCTTTGGTCGAAATATTGCTTGCGTTTCCAAAACAAAACAAGGTTTCAGCTAATGTACCTACGGGTTCAACCCAAACGTCCATTGCCTGATGCATTGCTTGCGTTTCTTATTCTTTTGTGCAGAATTTGAAAGGTTTTTTTTCGTACAGTTGAATCCTCCCCCTCCCGAAGGTTGATACCCTCCCCCAAACTATTTCATTGATAATTCACTCTACACGCATTGTGTATTGTGAATCAATCTATATCGCCTTAAATTCTAATAATATACATCATTTGTTAAATTTCCCTTCAATCTACTGTAAAGAGTCCGGTTCACATTTTGCTATACGGTCCGTAGTCAAGTGACGACGGGCCGAATGATATAATGTGCGCGACCACGTCATTAGCATTCGTGACGGCGAAACGTCTAAGTCTCTTCTTGTAAAACGGTTAGTGAAACCCTGCAACGAAAAACATGTCTAGTTGAAAAACTGAGTTGACAACTGCCCCCATTTGACTCCCCCATTACTCCCGTCCGTGTTGAGTTTTTAATAAATTATTTGTGTTACTCGAAATTTTGAAACATTTCATAGTCTTAATTCTTTGGAGGAATAAAATGGCTCGCAACCTTGTGCACTATTTGTTAAGCATTCTCTCCTGTTTCCAATGTTCACAGAAAAACCTTAAATACCCTTTCGTTTCCAGTCTTAAAATTAATTTAGAACTACGTCTGCGTGCTGCTGACAATTACGCGTGGTTGAAAATGGAATTGTTCACTCCTGTAAATTATTTAAAGTAGACTTTTACAACCATCTATATTCACGCTGTTACCTAGAATTCGCGTAAGCTTGTAAATAAAGTCATTGGCAATAATATGAACTTGTTTGTGCCAGAGAGTAATTAATCTCTTTCCGCATCATAGCTGCATGTGAAAAAATTACTTGAGAATTTTTATTTGTTATTCTTTGTATATTTCTTCGGTGATGTGACCGATCTGTTCATTAAAGGACAAAGGTAGAGATAATTAGGGGAATTAGCAGATAAGGGTAGTGACCTAGGCAACAGAGCTAATAGGATCGTAGGTACGGATGGGTCTCCCGCGAAGCGGAGTAAGAATAAACACGAATACAGTGGGTCTTTGTCTTCCGCCCTGCAGGACAGCCACACCGAAGGGCAATGTAACATAAAATAAAATATGTCTCTCTATATATTATTAAAATACCATTGAAAATATGGAAAAATACTGAGACCCAGCTGACGGTATGTCACCATGAATTTTATGGTAACAACTATTACTGCTTAAAGTGCGGTTACGGGAGATTCTACTAAAAGTGTGCACATGCCTAGTGAAGTTAGCCTTTGTCAGTTTTCATTTTTAATTCCTTCCTTTGCATGGCGCCCTCCTCCATGTCGAAAGAAGACTTGGCTCAGAAGAGTCCATTCTCAAGATGGACTGATTAATATGTTTACCTTCAGCCTTGCGACTTGAGGTTAAAGATATTTGGTCTAATCTTAGTGATTCTGAAACAAACGATCTGGTGTAATGAGGCCAAACCAAATATGGGATCCTGGGTTCTGACTGTGGATTGGACAAGAAACTTGTCATAGCCAATTCGTTTTTACGGTAAAAGTTCACAGTAGTAGTGTCGTCAAATGATTGCCAATCTTTTAATGAATTTTCAATGGTATTTTCTCACAGTGTGGATAACGTACACCCGGCTTGTAAAAGGTTGAGCACTGACAGTTTCGCCAAAGGATGTCTTGAATTTCACGTCATGTACTGTTAGGCGGGGTCTAACGCCCACCTCATAGATGTACTGTATGCGGGGTCTAACGCCCACCCCTTCCCACAAAACAAAACAAAAAATTGTATGGTATTATTGCGTAGCTTGTTCATTCTTTTCATTTTCTAGTAGCATGAAAATATTTTAAATATGATTTAAAATCATACAACTGGGATTTTGGGTAAGGTTTTGAATGCGTCTAGTCATTGGTAACACACCTGGCATGTACTGTTCACAAAAATGTTCACATATCAGTGTTCTAGTTTCGTTCTCTATTCTTGAATTTCTAAAGCGGCTTTGTTAATCTTTTGCAACATGTTAGATCGTACTGAAAGTAACGCAATTCAGATAAAACGTCTATCGGCCATAGCGCGATGCAACACACATGTTGTCAATGGCCGCTGTACTGGGAACAGCTAGTTTGGTGCGATATAACGTATATACATTGCTTCTTAAGGATTCAACAAGCATATTTGCATATGTGGTGACTCGTGAGCAGCAAATAGGCTTGTAAAGTCGTCAAGTGTTTATGATGGAGGCAAGTGGAAGGGATGCTTACCCACTGTACAAAGCACACTGGGTGTACTACATATAAAGCATGTAAACCGCCGCGCGCGGTCAAATGCTAAAATGTCAGACGTGTACGGTGTGTTAAGTTTAGTAATATTGGGCACACATTTACAACCACAAGCGATACAAGGTGTAGCCTAACATAATGTATTTCATGTGTATTCGTATCGGGTATTGCTTCCTTGAAGGGTAATTTCTTTATTCGTAAGTAATTAAGGGGTGGGTGTGAAAAAAAACACTTTAGAGTCCAATCGTCAGGATGATCGCTCATATGATGCACGGAACTTGGTATATTATTCTAACTGCTACAAACAATAATTTTGTCAGCAACATGACGTGAAATTCAAGACATCCTTTGGCGAAACTGCTGGATAGTGGTTAGGAATACACATTGGCGTGAACACTATCTTAAAACAATACACCCCCTTTTGAAACCCAACTCCAGGAAGGTGATGCAACATTACGGATATCACAGACTCGTCTGTTCTGGCCCTTATGCGGTTCGCTTTATTACGCGTGCTTATTAACCGTTTCAATACTACTTTCGTGAAGAGGGTGGTTATTTTCACTATACTGTCTGATATGATTGGACGAATCTGTTCAATATTTATTGGAAGGTTTAGTAATAAGTGACTCTTTCAGTCCGAGACTTGAATTATTATTGTACCTGTTATTCGTTATGCCTAACGCACATGCATCGATTGCCAAATTATAATTTACACAGAAATGTGTGCACAGGGACTTGAAAGAAAAATTAAATTAGTGTGTAATCCTACAAATTTGGTAAAGCATCCTTCCGATTTCTCATAACAATACACGAGAATAAAACTCGCTCTGTTAACCCTTCGAACTCTGGTGGTATCTTCCATGCCAGTTCAATGGCAGCAATTAGAAGAGTCCATGTTCATTATTTGGGTAGACCGATCAATATTTTCAACGTGCAGCCTCGAGGCTGCACGTTGAAAATATTGATTGGTCTACCCTACACTTTTACTGAACAGCCATCCTATTTAATGACGTTATGACGTATCATGTTTCTGGCCGGAAAAGGGGCCGCCCGGGTTCAAAGGGTTAAATTCAGTCCAACTGTTGCGTTTTGATTTTCCTTCATGACAGAACATATTTTAAAATTTCGAGTTGGGTAACACCATTGACGAAAAATGTGAAAAAGTACAAAAGCAGATGTTGATTGGAGTCATGGGTGTGTTTGTTTCAAGTATTTAATTAAAGTTATGAACTTTTTTTGGCAACCAGACTGAATAGAACGCAAAAATGTAAGTATCAGCATTTTCGTTCTCAATCCCTCTTTGGAAGAGCATTTTAAAATGTAAATTTATTCAAACAACACAAAAATAATATGTTTTGAGCGCCATCTGTTATATGGCTTTGTCACCATGTGAGGACGAAACTTATTGGTTGTTCGTAACATGACAGGGAATTAAAAGTTTTACAGAATCCTTCCGCACTCTCAGAATTATGATCAAGTCTACCTAGATATCGAAGCATTCTCCTCTCGTTTCATTTTCAAGATAAAACAAGTAATGAATAAGATTAACCCTTTGAACTCTGGTGGTATCTTCCATGACAGTTCAATGGCAGCAGTTAGAAGAGTCCATATCCATTATTTGGGGTAGACCAATCAATATTTTCAACGTGCATTTACTGAACAGCCATCCTATTTAATGACGTTATGACGTATCATGTTTCTGGCCGGAAAAGCGACCGATCAGGTTAAAAGGGTTAAGCTCAATTGAACTTGTAAGGACCATTCAGTGTAGAATGAATCCGCCTCACACATTATATAATCCCAGTTCTTCTGACATATACACATAACTTCATTGCAAAATACATATGTGTTATGTGCACATTGTGCTTGTACAGAATCTTTTATAGCGACGAGACTCACTCGTTTTTAAGAACGTGCTTGTGAGACGAGTAGCTGCTATACACCCCCCCCCCACCCCCCCCCCCCCCTTAAAAAAAAAAAAATGTTGAGATGCGATAAAATGTTGTATAGGAACACAACGAGAACGTAACACCTTTACCTACAATTCAGTCATCGAGCCCAAACCATGTCTTCTCGAAAATAGTCGTTGACAAACAGAAAAAGCCACGCTCAACTGATCGAAAAGCGTGACTCCGTTTTCAATTCTCCCAACCCATGGGCACGCGAGAAAATTTCTTCAGTATGAATGGAATTGTATATGGTAATAAAATATAATCAAACTAAGGCCAAATATGCTTTTTCTGACGGGCAAGGCTATTTCAAATCAAATTCAATGCAATCCATTAAGCGCCACAAGGGATAGGAAACAACTTGGGGGTTATATTTTTGTAGTGCAAAAGGATCGCTTTGACCACATGACGTAATTTCATTCATAATTGTTCGAAGAGTGCAAACCACAATAAGGTTGACGTTACGTTTCTAACTTTATTACACGCCTGTTCTATGAAATCCCCATCTACAGCAACACTAAACCATACGCAAAATGAAAATATGCTCCGTACATATGTGCCGAACGGAAAGCGTTGACGGACTATTTTTAAATTGAAGCGAAATTTCACTGGAATGTTCTACCGATCGTGCTCCACAATTACAATTTGAATCGCAAGCGATAGACAAACATCATCCCCCGAGTTCTAATGTGTTCTATGTGCCAGTAGGCACATAGAACACATTGGAACTCAGGGGACGAAATAGTAATACGGGTTCCCCTCGCGAATTTGATTGGCGATAAAATGTGTCCTTTTTGTTGATAGTTGTCAAATGAATTGCTGAGTGTCCTTCTAATAATTGTTTTAAAGACGTGAAGGCGTGTACTAAACACAGAACCACTCACACGTGTGAATGGCTTAGTCGATATGACACTTGTGCCATCGCGGAAGGATAAAACTCGAGGCCCGCGGCCTCTCGTTCTATCCTTCCACACCGGCACTCGTGCCATATCGATTAACCCATTCACACGCGAGTGTCGTTCTGTGTATTTTCGAGCTGTCACCTTCAATGTTTGCAATTAATAATAATTAATAATAATTATTTTAAAGCCTAGAATCCACACACAGTGCTCAATGGCTGTAAAATAATTGCATACATACATATACACACATACACATACATTCTCTCACAGATACATTGATACATGGATCACTGTTATCATTTATTGGTGCCCAACGCCACATCAGCAACCAATTCACCTTCATCCTTTCTGTTTTGGGGTTTTGCATGGTGAATGTTTCATGTACTGATCGTGCAATTAGCCACAACATTAAATGTATTTGGTGCAATACAAATAGATGCAGCGTTCATTGTAGGATTTTAAGTTTTTGAAGGGAATGACTTATTATTACCAGTACCACTGAAATAATCCTCTTGAGGCGCACCTGCGGTTGTTTCTCGTGACGTCATGTGACTTTTATCGTTTTTCCAATAACGATACAAGATCTTTCATCGCCGTATTGTTATCGCCGCTGATACTGCAGTTTGCGATTGTGTTTTTAGGTAAATGACAGACAAAAACGTTACGACACTAAAACTTGTGAACATCCAGTATTAATTATCACTAACACAATTCGAAGACGAATCCTGAAATTTTCATTTTCAATGACCACTTAAAAATAAATTTTAATCTTTTACGTTGAAAATATAGCTAATGACTTCTTATTGGATTTGTCTCGATAGATGCCGATAGGGCGGGGTGGTAATTGTTTGTGCTGGCGGTTGAGGTCATGATATAATCATAGCTACAAACTGTGACCTTCAACAGCAATACATATCTAAGTAAATCTATTTCAGCTGGATATATCAAACTCTTTCAGCTGATGCCTTTGCAGCGTTTAGAAAGCTTTGCCATTCCACATATTAATAATAAAGAAAAGGCAATGGTTAATTGTGTATGTGCCTGATTTGCGATGTACAGACATCTCCTAAGCTTTTCGATTACGAGAGCTTTGTTTCCTCACAGGGCAATATTTTTGACGTAGTTCATATCCAGGGTCTCTAAAATGAAATTTGGTACCGTATGTTTAGAGATAAGCTGCCTTAGGCTTTCCTATAGATCTCCATGAATTGAAAAACGAACAAAGGAACACACAGGGCACACACCTGTACTATGATCCGACCATACAGAACATGGTGGGTAAATTACAATACTGGGTTCCACAGAGTCGTGATTACGGAAGTGATGGGCAGGGACAATGATCCATCACACTCCGTTTTGTCCAAAAATATGCAACATCGAAATTATTGTGGGCCTGTGTAGTATTGGTAGATAGGCATACAGTAGAAACGGGCGGAATAGTAGCCAGTTGTCGGTTCGAATCGAGAGGATTATGTATTTTAGGAATTCCTTTTAAAACTTTCCCCTTGTTATTTAAGGGGAAAGTTTTCCCCTTAAATAACAAGGGGAAAGTTTTAAAAGAATTCATAAGGGTACCAGGGCCATGTCGTTTCCCACAGAATTCACAGGTACACTGCGATGCAAAGCTAATGATGTGAAGTTCTGTTGAAATGGTGCTGTGGTCGTATTGATACTTTCTAGTATGATTCGTGCCATTAACCCTATGCAAACGGACGTCAAAATATCAAAATTTCAAGCTGCAATTTTCCCCCTTAATGCAACTGGGGTCTTAACCAATTGTATCTTGTTTGACAGAGATCATTGAGCTCTGTCAAACAAGATGGAATTGGTTAAATTCCTAGTTTCATTATGGGAAAATAGTGCTACTTGAAATTTCAGTATTTTGACCTCTGTTTATAGAGGGTGAAGGGAGTTATGTCGTGAACCTACTACCGCGGCCTCACCTGTAATGTCAGTCGCATCGATTGATATCCATGATTTTTCTATTCGTTAACCCTACCGTTCACTTCAAGGATACTGGGGCGTACAGTTAACAATCATTACTCAGTTCGGCTTAGGACTACATTGTAATATGTATGTGCCAAATCCTCGTTTACGAAAATTGGCAACAACTTCCATATACATATTCCTACACCAGAGATTGAATTATTGAGTAGGATTTCACAAAATTGCTCCGCGATAGGCACAAATCGAATTCACTGTTATTTTATCCATACCAACTCAAGCAACTTGTATCTTCACAGCTATCCGAGCCTCAGTGTCAGGATGGGTGTTATTGGTTTATAAAAAACAGCTGAAACTTTGATTGTGGTTATCCTCGAAGGTGTAATGGGGGGGGGGGGGGGAGGCACTCTCCAATAATGTTTCCAGCTGGGGCATTTTCGTTTGGACTGGGGGAAAGATATCGATTCGCTCATGTACAGTCTTACCTGGCTAGATTTGATGTTTTCACCTATGTCAGACACAAAGCCGGTATAACAAATAGACGTCTGTACTTCCATATGGGACTGTTGGGAACCGTCTGGTATGAAGAATTTGGGGGTATGATGCGTGTTAAGTAAAGACGAAGCTGTGAAGACGACACATCAGGACTACTACGTGTGTTTATACAGACACAAAGGTAGTCCAAGAACTCTCAGTTTTGAACTCTAATCCTAACTGACTAATATTCCAGCAAGGTATGCTTCTCACAAAGACATGCTTTGATGATACAGTTGGAATATTTCATCGTGGCATGAGCCATCACAGTCGGGATAAATCTGGTTTACAAACCCCCAACCCCTATCCCCTATCAGTCATCTTCTCCCTCAATTAGACTAAAGTTGACTTAAATAGTTACTGTTTTAGAGAACTGGTCAGTTTAGCAAAGAGTTCATGTAATAACCAGCATTCATAAACTTCTAAAACTATACTTCAGGTGTGGTTTTAAGCACCCAACCACGTGATCGTATTGAGTAACTTTTTCTCACTTTTTCCAGTTCTTAGGAATGAAAATGGTTCGAATAAAGCACACAGTGTAATGTTACCATCGGAGGGTGGGGGAGGGGTCTACGTGCGCCACTTGTTACAGGTGCTGCACACGTCAAGATTCCAAGGAATTTTTTAAGGTGGGGCGAGGGAGATAAGGTGAAAATACTGATGTTTTAGAGATGAGGAGGCTCTGGATAAGGTTTATCAAAGCAACGGTGTCGCGAAGCGTGTTTAGGATGTGTGACATCCGTACAATAAATTTTCCAGTCACGACATTATTGAAGTCTCAGATATAGATTTACTCTTGTTAATAATCATGTATTGTCTGACAAGACTAGATTTGATACTTGGTCTAATGCCGCACACAGTCTGTAATACCCGATTCGGTCTGTTGGAGGCCCGGCAAGACAAATTTGGAGTACCTGCACCACAGGTGTTAATTAAATAAGTTGTGTCAAACTACAGCATGCATATTTTGTTTAACCCTTTACCTAACACGAAAAGCAGACGACACTTGCAAACAAAATTCTTTGTGACCCCTAAACATAGATTATGACCCCTCTTTGGAACGATCACGTTCCAAAGAGGGTCATAACCTATGTTTTTGAGACAAAAAATGACAAAATAATAAAAATTAATTGGCGATTTTTGTGAAGAGCGCTGGCCGGTTTTGGTCGTTACGTTGGGTAAAGGGGTTAACCACAAATAAATTTCCACAAAGTCTTGAGTCTTAACTAATATCTCGTTTATAAAATAGTTCAACTGCATCATCAATGCATACCTTCAACGGAGGCCTTGATGATGTAGTTGGAGTAGTTTATCAGCCGGGACTTGAGTCATCTCACACGGGACAAATCAGGTGTACAAACCCCCGGTCGGTAGATAGATAGAAGATAGATACTTTATTTGTACAATTGTCTTATATATAAGCTAAATACAATAATAAAAAATGCATTTGATATATTGTACCGGAGTGGCATGGACAAGATTGCCCGCCTTCCTTTCGTGTAAACTCCTTTAGTCGTTTTCCTTCGCAACGCCCCTTCCTCAAAGATAACCATGTCTAACCACAAACCTGCTACAGTCACATATGTGCTCTACGAACGGCCTTCTGTATGAGAATGTCTTGTTACCTCATCTTTTAATCTTTTATAGTTAACACTGAACTAAATATTTGAATTAGAGTTACCCGCCTTGAAATGTTGCGGAAGTGATGCAATCTCTAAAAATAAACAGCATTGGTAAAATATATTGTTTCAATAAACGTTTGAAACATTCTATTGACATCTTGCATTATTGTTGAATATTCCAGATAAAAAAGAGGAAGATATGATTACTTTTGGACCTAAAAAATACAGTTTACATTTTGGTGTGTTTTTGGAGGGAATTCCCTGAAAAATATGTGCACGTGACCGGTACTTCCCTTGCTGGCAGTTTTTTCTCTCTCATTTGTTGCATGACCTCCTGTTTGCGGGTCAGAAAAAGTTGCCTGAAGGGCAAAACTTGACAAAGATATTTGAATGGCAACATTAAAGTGATGCGATCATATTTCGGCTGAACGTTATAATGGTCGCCCATGGGAAAATATTTAGTTCTGACGTCACCAGAAATATATTTTCTCCATTCCATTGTCCATTTTAATGGACTCAAGCGATATAGAATCTTCCATGGTAAGCAGCAATGTTTCAGACATCTTTCGCTCATTTCGTAAACAATCCTCCACTTCAAAACCCGACATTGTGTTGTATTGTGCTATAATGTTTCCCAAACCTTATTTGCCGTTGGTGAAAATTTCGACTTTGGCTAGCGTATGAAGCACCCTCTCTACCCTAGTTCACAAGTTAAGAAAATGCGTTGTTCGATCCCTTAATACCACCAAACAAACCCCTTTGCATCCCCTTGGGCCACTTCTGCCTGTCTACACTGATTCAAAATTTATTTCTGATCAATCGTAATTGAGTCATACTGTCGTGAAGCATTTGCATCGGACGTATCGAGCAGCTGTGTCTCTGTGCATTCTTTCTCAACCGACTATGGCGATCGGACGTAAACTACTAATTTGTTTTTCTATAAGGCTTAGACACTGGCATTAATAGATAAAAATTTACCTGCTCAAGAGTAGATCCATATCTCAAAAGAAAGAAAAGAAAATCCAGAATTATAAACAGAGATCTTTATCTTCCTCACAACGTCCATTTTAGTCCGTTGCTAGTCAAGTATTTTGGGCGTTATCTTCCTGTGACATTTTTTCTCACCTAATTGAATCGTTGTTATGAGTTATATTGATAATAAATGTCTGACATTTCAAGATCATCGACAGTTTTAGATAAGACACGTTAACAGGTAATAAATTCTTCTATTGGCCGGTTACGATGGCATTATATGTTTTACGATGCTTTCTTATTTTAAAATTTATTCTCAAGTGGTTATCAATCATAAACGACGTTCGACACAATACATATTCATTACAATTGCGTCTCTTACACGGATGGGGTGGAATTTGGAACTAGGTTCGTTTTTCGCTTTGTGCTTCAAAGAAGCGGAGTAAGAAATATTCCGATGCTTTGACAGTGATGAATGTGGAATTGAAATGATATTTGCTCTGGTTATGACATTACCGCCAAGCAGTGAGTACTGATTGCATTGCCACATGCTCAGCGGTAGAAAACATTTAACTCTTTTCACGAGAATGTAAATAAACCCCACTTGATGCATAGGACTTGTTTATTACACGCCTGTTCCATGAAATCCCCATCCACAGCAACACTAAACCATGCGGAAGATCAAAATCCGTTCCGCACACATGCGCGGAACGGAAATCGTTGACGGACTATTTTTATAAAGAACCGAAATTTCACTAGAATTTTCTACAAATCGTGCACCGCAATTACAATTTAAATCGATAGTAATAGTTAAAAATCGTCCCCTGATTTCTAATGTGTTCTATGTGCCAGTAGGCACATAGAACACATTAGAACTCAGAGGACGATATAGTAACACTGGTTCCCCTCGCAAATTTTGTTGGCGATAAAATGTGTTCTTTTTGTTGATTGTTGTCAAATGAATTGCTGAGTGTCCTTCTAATAATTGTTTTACAGACGCGAAGGCGAGTAATAAACATAGAACGACACGCGTGTGTGAATGGGTTATCTATGTGACACTTGTGCCATCGCGGAAGGATAAAACGCGAGGCCTGCGGCCTCTCGTTCTATCCTTCCGCGCTAACACTCGTGCCATATCGATCAATCCTTTCACACGTGTGTCGTTCTGTGTATGTATTGCTGTGCGAAGTTAACAAAAAAAAAAAAAAAATGAGAGAAAATCGTATAATTTTTTTAACGAAACCTCTTTTTGACGAAAGTCGCTGACGATCGAGGCGGATTGGCGCGTCGGGAATACGGGAATCCCCAGGAGGCTCGGAAGGTTTGTGGTCCTGAAGACTTTGAGTTAACAGCTGAACGTATATTAATGATAGATGGCAGAGTGAATAACGAAAAAGTTACGAATGAGCAGAAGTAATCTAACCCCTGTATGGTTGAATTATTAGGCCCCCCCCCCCTCCTATATGCGAATGGCGCCACCCATTTGGAACGAGAAGTATTGTATTGGTTGACGCCTTTCGGAAACACAGGTTTAACCGTCTACCTCGCCTAACGACCATATCCGGCCAACGTGTTTCACAATAATCGCCATTGGAAGTTAGCTTTTTCAATTTTTGCCTCGAAATCATAGCTGTTAACACCCATTGGACGGAGCTTATGGATGGCACTTAACCTTTGTTTTTTGAGGTGAAAAAGTGAAACAAATCGATAAATGTTTTACAAGTGTCGTCTTCTATTCGTTTTAGATAATAGATTAAAGAGTTCATTATCATCCAGATGTCTTCTTTTTAAGTTTTCATAATTTTCAAGGCAACCCCATCCTTTTAGTACAGATCCGGAGAGGTCCATTGACTACACAAAACAGATGAATCGAATTGTGCATGAAACACCACTAAACTGGACCAAAGGCAATTCATCAAGGTCGATTTCGATTACCAGACTGGCCGTTAAGGCAACTGCACAAATGACTGTCCCAAGTGATTGGATAATTGTGTTTATTCCCCTCGAAACCATTAGCTTATAGCCAAATTTGGCTAGTGTCCAATAAATTTCTCAAAGAGTTGAAAACAGAAACTTAACCCGCACAAGGCTGTAAAATAAGAGTGGATCTATATCGAACACCACATACAGCTCGAGAATCATAGTCTGACGGGTGTTTCTGGTCAGTATCGTCTGCCTGTTCAGACAGTCGACACTTGTCGAGAAACAACACGACTAAGATTTAAAATCGGTTTCTGCTGACTATTTTCCGTGCCGTCAATGCCAGAGCATCTGCCATATTACACCACGGACAAACCAAGAGACTTGATTGACTTCAGACTTCCACTTAGGTCTTAATAGGTTTTCTGTAGAAGGACCTTAATGTCACCACGAAGAAAAGCGAATGCGCAGACCTTTCTGATGGATGGAAAATCTACTTTTCAAAATAAACTAAAGAACTGGAGCCAAAATCCAAAATCTTTTTCCAAAATCACCGATATTACATCGTTAACCCTTTACCTAACATGAAAAGAAAACGACACTTGCAAATACATTTCTTGAATAACTAATTTTTTAAATTTTTGCTTCAAAAACACAGGTTATGGCCCCTCGTTGGAACGAGCTCGTTCCAAAGAGGGGTCATAACCTATGTTTTTGAAACAAAAAATGAGAAAAATAATGAAAATTAATTGGCGATTTATGTGAATAGCGCTGCGCGGTTTGGGCCATTATGTTGGGTAAAGGGTTAATCATCACTACTGGATCAACTTTGCCCGATGAGGTGAATTTATCTTTACGTGGACTGATCTTTCATGCGATGTTTCAGAATAATATACCCACATTTACATTTTCAGAACTCAGCTGCATTTGGAAGCCATTATTCAACAGCCTTATCTCGGATACACCACCCCACAATCTTCCTAGATCCATCAATTTTGACCAAAAACGATTTATTTTGCATTGACCCATTTATTTTGCAATGGGTCAATGCATTTGATTCCTTAGTAATATCCAACATTTCTGACCCCGTAGTTCATGCTTTTGGTGACGACAAAATCAAAACACAAGACTGCAGGAAGAGACGCCTAATTTGGTTTAGTTAATAGACAACAGATAAAATGAGAAAATGGAAATTCATCCAAATTTTAAACGCACATGTCGCCCCGTGATACATGAACCGAGTTCCATTGGCTCCAGTTCTTTAGTTTATTTTGAAAAGTAGATTTTCCATCCATCAGAAAGCTCTGCGCATTCGCTTTTCTTCGTGGTGAAATGTACATTAAGGTGTTGATTACTTTGCCTGGCCAAATTACTACGCTGACTACACCATGCGTATCATCTGCACTTATTTTTGGAAAATGAAGTGATTTCTCAGTCGTGAGTGCTGCCATGAGGCCGGGAACACGAACGTGTTCTTCTCTCTAATGGCTTCACGTCTCAATGGTGCGTGAATAAAAGGGAATGTCGGTTTCTCATTTACAGATGGTAAAAAACTGAAAACATCTCAACCTGCCGACAGATGTATCTTCCTGCTATATTAATGGATGATTTTTCATCGCCAGAGAAATTTGTCACAGTCCAACGCTTTGCAGACATTGAGCTTTAATATAAACAGTTCTCCCGAGTGTTTAAACATCTGGAATCTGCCGTATATGTTGATATCCAGTCAAATCTTGCACAACAAATGAAAAATGCAGATTCGCGGGGAAAAGTTTACCACACATACAAAAACATGAGGTTCCCATGGTTTTAACCCTTTCAGCACTAAGCTCCTGAATCAGGTCGCAGCTAATGGGGGTTGCCGCTGGCGGTTCGCCCCAGCGTGACCATGTCAGTCTGAAAATATTTGTTGTCTGTCGAAAAAACTGCTCATCGCTCGAATACCAGCACTTTCTCTGAAGGCCGCTGATCTGAAAAATTAATCATTTTACACTTAACCCAAGAGACACGATATCAAAATTTGTTATTTTAACCCTTTTACTGCCACGCTCACTTTAGCCATATTTGGAGGACCTCGATGTACGCCTGTATGCGAGAATGTTTAATCAAATTTATGACACACTTGGAACTCTATCATCTGATTAATTGTTGGAAGGGGCTCTCTCAGTCCTTTCCAACAATTAATCAGATGGTACGTTTGATCTGCGCATAACAGAACGTACAGATAATCATCATAAAATATGTGACAATAATCACTTTCGGCAGCGTAAGTGTTAATTATGTTTTTCAATGTTTTTCAAAAGATTTCCATAAAACTATATCGCGTGACTCTTCATTGGAACGAGCTGAACTAGCGCGTTCTACAGCGGGCCGCCTGCTATGGTTTTGTGGAGATTTTTTAAGAACTGTTTTTTTTCAACTGCTTAATCTGTAATTCACGCGGGAAGATGCAGCCGGCGAATTAACCCTTTGAACCCTAGTGGCCGTTTTCCGGGTCAGAAACATGATACGTCATAATTTCATTAGTAGGGTGGCTGCTGAGTGAATGTGTGGGGTAGACCAATTAATATTTTCAACGTGCCGCTCCACGGCTGCACGTTGAAAATATTAATTGGTCTACCCTCAAATAATGAATTTGGACTCTTCCAAGTACTGCCATTGAACTGACATGGAAGATACCACCAGGGTTTAAAGCGTTAAGTTAACCCTTTACCTAACATGAAAAGCAGACGACTCTTGCAAAATAAATTCTTGAATAACTATTTTTTCATTTTTTGTCTCAAAAACATATGTTATGACCCCTCGTTGGAACGAGCTCGACGAGCTCGTTCCAACTAGGGGTCATAACCTATGTTTTTGAGACAAAAAAATGAAAAAATAATGAAAATTAATTGGCGATTTTTGAGAATAGCGCTGGCCGTTTTTGGCCGTTACGTTGGGTAAAGGGTTAAGAGAAGTATATTGAGTTAGGTTTCAAGTTCGCACCAATGATCAACGACCCGAGATCACTGCTGGGAAATTTAAAATCTCGCCCCACCATGTCGGACAATTTTGAGATCCTTGCTTCGGGCCTATCCTGAACGGTATCATCCTGAGGAATATAACTGTCAGCAAAGTGGACGAATATATTTTGCATTCATAGGGAAGATCAGTAATAATTTAATATTCAGGGACAAGGAAAAGGCATGAGATTTGCCTGAAGGGCTGTTTGAGACCGTACCAAAAATCTTGAAATGGTTAGAAGATTGAAATGCAAAAGAGGCCTATTTAAAAAAAAGCGTTTCTAGAACCGAAAATGCGGAGCGAACTATCTTACGAAAGGCATCTGTTCATAAAGGGAAAAGATGAAAACGTGCAGAAGCGATTTGGGCACTGTTCGGCATCATCAGTTTCAATGGACCTATATACTCTAGGAATGATGGTTAGTTAGCTTGTCCTGAGCACTGAAAAGTTGATGCAGTCCCCAAGCACTACACTATGTCGACCACCTCAAATCCAAGTACTCTGATGTATAAATAGAGTTTTATGTGATAACTTCATTTTCCTCCAGCCAGACAGATAATTCAACCAGTTATATTATCTTTAACCCTTTACCTAACATGAAAAGCAGACGACACTTGCAAAAAAAATTCTTGAATAACTAAATTTTTTCATTTTTTGTCTCAAAAACATAGGTTATGACCCCTCGTTGGAACGAGCTCGACGAGCTCGTTCCAACGAGGGGTCATAACCTATGTTTTTGAGACAAAAAATGAAAATATTTTGAAAATTAATTGGTGATTTTTGAGAATAGCGCTGGCCGGTTTTGGCCGTTACGTTGGGTAAAGGGGTAACAGCTCTCGTTCAGCTCTATCAAGGAAGGTATAATTGGATAAATTAACAATTGCACAATGTTAAAGCTTTGGTGTTGAAAAACTTGGTATTTTTACATCAGAATGTAGAGGTTCGGCACATACCAAACGACAAAAATGTCTTATGTCCACACTGACGAAAAAGCAATGACGTGACAACCGTTACTTATTCTCAGTTCCTAATTCGACATTCGTTATCAACCGATAAAATCGGTTGATAACGAATATCGAATAAGGAACTGGGAATAAGTAACGGCTGTCACACCTCCCGAAAAAGCGACTAAAAGAAAGTCGTGCAGTCGTTGGAATCAAGAATAGATTGTGTAAGCCAAACTGAAACAGAAAAAAATGTTTCAAAATGTCTCAAATTGTCACATCGTGAATTTGCCGATCCATTACAAAAAAAACAAACTTGAAATTAGACATCTCAAAATAATTATGATGGTGGCAAATCCCAAAACACGCCGGCATCGAAGATGTCATTTTAGAAAGCAGTTTGTACGTCGATACTATGAGCAGAAACGCGCAAACCGGATTTCGTTGAGTGAAGGCGCTAGACGGAGTTGGGGACATTTGACCCCCGCCCCAAAATAGGATTGTTCTCTCTACCCACCCCCCCCCCCCCCCCCACCGTCCATTCCATACGATCGTTGTATTACATTCTAACCTTTTACCGACCGTAACGCCCATAACCGGGCAGCTCTATTCACAAGAATCGCCCTCTAACTTTTGTTATTTTTCAATTTTTGCCGTGAAAACATAGCTTATGACCCTCACTGGAACGAGCTCTGGAATTCCAATAAGGGGTCAAAAGCTATGTTGTTGACAAAACAAATAAAACGTTTCCTTATTAACAAACCATTTGGCATGCGCCATTTCCTATAAGGGTTAAATGTTTTAATAACCTTTCACCCATAATGGACAACCTGTCCCCCACTTGCACTCCCATAAACAAAACTCTGGTGTCGCCACTGATTTTATTACTTGATACTATGTAACCAGATGAGTATCTCGCATACAACTGTACTTGTGAAGGCATACAGTTGACCAACAGAATTTGAAACAGCACTATCGATACGTTTGTCGACATAGGTCTAGTTGTATGAGGTGGGGAGCAGGGAGAATATTTCCTTGTATCTATAAGTCTGATACTAGGTGCGTGCGTCAAGCCAGGAGGTTCTGGTTGCCATTGTCAGCCCCGATACGCTTACTCAAATCTGGTATGTGTGGTTGTGAGCATGTGACACAGCAGGATATGCGGTAACACCGATGCTTGTTTGTTCTGGAAGTGCTTTGGCGAATCTTAACAGCATGTGTCAGATACTAATTCAAGATGGCAAGGATACATCCGAAAATGACTGCAACAGTAGCGTCCGTGACTCGTCCACATGTTGCTGGGTTGTCAGATTACCTTTAACTTTCTCTTGTGGTCAACCCTTGCAGTCGTACCACAGTGGCAGATTTAAAGTACACACGCTTCAGAAAATAAAGTTTCTACATACCGACCGCGAAATGACACACAGTAATGGAAATCGATATATCCAATGAGTGGAAGAAGCGGAGAGGTCACCACTTGAAATTTTCGATACACCGCAGTCGCTCAGCGAGGTAACTTTGCGACAGAAATCACCGACACCTCACTATAGTCACTATAGTCGTCCTTTGACTGCTAGTAACTGTTGTATGATATTTAGACACCCCAGTCTACTAATGTTAAACGACGATTGTCAGTGACCACAAGCAAGGCCACGTTAGGATAAAACGCTTTTGATTTGTGGGAGGAACGTGACCGCAGCCATGTTTTGGTTGGTTGTGAATATTTCCTGTTTGCTTGGGGAAGTTAAACAATCTTTTGCTTGTAGTATGGATACTCCAAAGATGGTTGCAGCCATTTTCCGTTTCATTATTATGTATACGTAAAGAAGGCATAATTATTGTAAAGTTCGCACCTAAAAAAGATTTGAAAATAATATTACATGGGTGCATAATATTAAAAATAAATCTATGCAGCCAATGCAAGCTCCACCCTACGTTCCCAACAGAGCATGACATTCAATCATGACTTTAGAAATGAGACTTTTTTTGTTCTCTTACAAATTCTAACTACTTTATCACATGGCATGCTGAAATTCCAAGTTTTCGTTTGTTCAACAGCCCCGTATTGTTTCATTATCCCTTGTCATAACAGTTCAACTGATACTGTAACGACCGTTAATTGTGCCGTTGCTTTCCTTCTGTTTATGTCAAAATACACGGGATGAAACATGAAACTTTTCAAATGATTTCTTAAGACCCTTCAGTTGATGAAAACACACGGATATCGATCTACCGTGGAACCAGATCACTATCCACTTATTAATTCGCCAAACATAAATCACTTTTAATGAGCTAAATTAACTTGTCTGTGTGTTGCTGAAAGCTTGCTCTGTATCCCCGAATTTTCTCGTCATGAAAATCGACTTTCGATAAAGTTATCTCCCCTGAAATTATTAGTCACGCGAGGAAGGTCCAATTGAGAAGCTGGTAATTATTGAGGAAACACCTATGATATCGGCAGAAAATAAAGGAAAGTTTCGTTTTGTTACTTTCATTAAACGAAAACAGTTACAGAATGAAACTTAGCTTTTTATGACAAGCTAATTAGAAGCAACAAAGCAAGTGTCCGCTTTGGCTCTTTGTTTTGTGAATGTGTATTAACAGTAATTTGCCAATTTTTATCCTTCCCAGGAAAAAAATTAGCAAATGTGACCTCCTAAACTTTTATATGAATGGTAAGGATAGTGTCTGTATTATTTGTCACGATGCGCACACCACACTGTTGATATAATGAACGGAAAAAAGATTATAGGACATCAAAAGCGGGTGAGAACGCCGTTTTCTTATTTTTAAATGGGTTTAAACAAAGAATAATAGTCAAATGTTCAAACTGATTCGGAAAAAATATAAAAAAACAGCTTCTGTATTTTTATACTACTCTACATTTGATCACTTATTTATTTACTTACTAAAGTGATAATTTATTGTCTTACTAAAGTGATCATTTGTGATCATTTGATCACTTATTTACTTATTTACTTACTAAAGTGATCATTTAGTGTCTTACTAAGTGATCATTTGATAGGTAATCAATTAACATTTGATCAGTTTCACTCTCACTGCAAATAAAATAGCGAAAAGGGAAATCTGTTATATACACTGTATGTTTCGATATTTGCATCATGTATATCATTTAATAAGTAGATCATTTCTGTAACAAGTGTGGTTTGTTAACAGGTTGGAGTGTGCAGTCAAGCAAAAATGTATTTTACCGCAGAGCCCTATCACTGTAATGTCCCACAATGCATCGTGGAGGAGTTTGAAGCAGTCAATGATCAGCAGGTTGGGGGTAGAACCCATCCTATTCTGGAATATTATTATTCAATCAGCGATTGACTGGTTGGGGTAGCACCCATCCTATTCCTATATATAGATGGAAGAGCATTGTCCCCTACCCCCACAAATCTATTAGATCACTTCCGAATAAGATGGATTCACGCTATGTCTCTGAATTGTGTCAAAACTCTTACTCGCATAAAACTAATTGTTATCGACACAGACGAGCATTACACAAAAATGAAAACAACAGACTTCCTTTAAGGAGAGATAATACAAATACACCTGAATTTACAGTCAGATCTACCTATAACCAACTCCCCTATACTACTAACCTGTCGACGTCAATGGACCTAACTCAGATGTACCAATGGCAGAATACTGAATCGAGCAGAAAGTCTCTGGTATCAATGCCTCGAATTGAAAAGCCCCAGACAATACAGCCACTAACAGGAAATGTACCACCAGTTGAACCCTCCTATCAGACGAATTCAACCACGAAAGACACAGAAGATGGTTACTGTCTTAACAGGGCTGAGATAAATTATGAGCCCAAAAGCAAAGCACTAGACGGGTTGAGAAGACATACAGATCAAATTCGATTTCTAGCCTATGCTAATCAACATCAAACCGAAAATGCGGTGAAGACGGCCAGCGATGACTTGATTAAATGCATATGTGAATGTGCAAAGAACGTTTTTCACTTCAATGTACCAATGACAATGAGGGAACGAGCATACCTCATTCCACACAAGTATGAAATCAGGAAAATAGCCAAATATTACCTGCAGGGAAACCAAGACGAATCATACAGAAAGGCGTTTTTTAGGAGAGTTGCTGAGACCTGCTCTAGCTAGCTTATCAACTATCCTCGGAGAAAATCTGTCTAACAAAACCTAACAAAATAAAAGCCTAACAAAGCGGCCCTTTTCAGGGCCACCCATTTTCCTAAAAAGAGAATCTTTTTATCACATACTCACTCGTTTCCTATTGCAATGATCAGAGTAGGTCTTCTCACAAACTTGACAACTCAATCTAACTACGGATTCCATCTTTTTCTCAAAGTGTTCAAACTATTCTTGATCAAATGAGTTTGAAAGACTGATAAAAACTTCCAATCTTACTTGCCTTTTATTCTCACACACCGGATCACTTATCTGTTAGCCATGTAAAATACACTGCGTGTCACGATCAGATTGGATAGTTGTTTTGGCCAATCAGAGAATGCCTGCATGGGATAATTTTACAACACGCTTATCTTTTGGTCCCAATGAAAATACCGCCGTGTGGTATGATCTGATTGGACAACTGTTTGACCAATCAGACACTGCCTTGCTCTCATTGGATACTTGTTTTGGCCAATCAGACACTGCCGCGATCTTACTGGTTTATCAAACACCTGCGACGTGACCCCCATCTTATCTATAACATAATCAAACAGAGTACATTGTCTTTATCACCATAAGCCTTTTATAAACAAAGGAGACCTTTATCATAATACAGTTATCTATGGCCACCTCAAACATACCAGTTGTCCCTTATCGTTTGCATAACCATACAACGTGACACTATCATATTTTCTTATAAACAAAGGAGACCTTTATCGTAATACCTTTATCTATGACATAATCAAACAGAGTACATGGTCTTTATCACATTAAGCTTCTTATAAACAAAGGAAACAGGTCAGATAGTCTTTATATGTCTAAGGCCTTTGTATGTACATAACATCAGATGTTCCAGCATGGCCTTTATCATAATCTTCTTACATAACTGTTAGTCACTTCATGTAGCCTTCAAATTAATCTTTTTGTTTGTATGTATTTACATGCACATGTCCTTGACAACATTTACCTTAGAGACTCCAACAGAGCTCCACATTTACGTGGGAAAGGGGAGGGAGAACTCTTTGTTAGTACTCATTGGACACCACAGTTTGGAAGTCCCCCAGCTTTGGGCTAGCCTTGGGAGGGCTTTGATGGGGAGGAACAGCCCATACAAGAGCTTTGGTGGGGAGGCACTGGGCTTTGGGGAGGGGGAACCCACTTACAGGGAAAGCCAAAACAATGCGGGGAAAGCCTAAATACATGTTGGGCTATACATAGCCTGGGCCCCTTTGAGAGGCTTTGAGGCTGGGCAGACATGGGCTTTGGGAGGATAGCCTAAAACATAGGGTATATACAGGGCGGGTAGGGGAGGCGGCGCCTAAAAATAGGGTACATACTGGGCGGGGAGGGGGAGAGGGCGCCTAAAATAGGCCTAACGGATTTGGGCACCAGAGTCAATAACCCAGAGGTCGGTGTCTGGCCTCGAGATCCTGGTAAAAAAGTGCGTTTTGACCGAGCTTTTCTACTCACGCGATCATTAATGATACAACTTCGCTGACATTTCCAAATTTCAATTTTTATATGAAATTCCTGTACACTTAGTGTTAACTTTATTGACAGCTTTAGAAAATTAAGGGGAGATAACTTTCCTGTGAATCTCTTCCAATGACGAAAATTGTCAGCCATGAGTTAGGGGTTCCTGACACATGTCGTCGAAAGAATGGAATATCGATGCAAGCTTGTTGGTCCATGGGTTAAACAATAACTTATTTTGATTTCATTTGTAACAATATTAATCAGGGAATGTGATAGGATATGTAAAATACTCGTTTTATTTCATTGCCTGTAGAATTTGTTTTCATAAGTCTACCTACTACGATAAAGAGACTTGTTGTCTGTGTACAGTCCATTACAGTATCTTGTAGACAAAACAGTCGATCATAGGCCAGCATTTATAAACACAACGAGCGCTTCCTTAACCACTGTGAATAATGGAAGCGTTGTTTTCCAGTAACAACCAATTAAAGCTTCAACTTCTCGCCATTAACTCCGTCACACTGGTAATATAAAATATGTGTCTGATGAATTTATTTTTCTCAGGAAAGACTTAAAATTAATCCAGCTATTTTGATTATTTAACAAAGCTCAGTTAGATATATTAGAATAAATTCACAATTTCAATCAATAGCTGTAACATTACTGCTAAAAACATGGGAATTTTGACATCAGGGCCCAATACTATAAAAGTTTTACAATTGTATTTTCTAGAATTGTATTTTCTAGTTTTGACTTTAAATGGGTAGAAAGCAATCCTTAGCATTTTAAAAGATATGGCAGTTTGCCAACTGGCAAATTGCCACATCTTTTAAATGCTAATGAGTTATTTTAGTCAGTTATATTTATAGCTAGAAAATACAATTCTAGAAAATACAATTGTAAACGTTTTATAGTATTGGCTCCTGGACAGATGTGCATGCGGGGAAAGTTGGAGAGTCCGACAGTTACTGGACGCTGCTCTAGTATCCCGGCTTTCTACACCTGTAAAGATGTTCGAAACGACATCACCCTGGCTAAACCTAAATAAATAAATAAATAAATAAATAAATAAATAAATAAATAAATAAATAAATAAATAAATGGTGCAGAGACTAAACTGACTGCAAGTCAAGTTGTGGGGTAGCATTCTCTTCACTGTATTTGAGATCATTGCTGTATTTTTAGCTCACCTGAGTGAAAGTGCGAGTGGGCTATTGCCATCACTTGGCATCCATCGTCCTATGTCTGTTGTGCGTCGTCCAATAGCATTTGCATTCATGTCTTTTTCTTCGAAACCAGTGTCTTTAATCCGTCAAAACTTGGCTCAAATTATCTTTGGTGAATACACTTCAAGTGCGTTCCTTAACAGCTGCTAATCGATTTGGGCTAGTAGCAATACCCAAGAACGTCTAAAGTCATTTGAAAATTTTCGTCTTATATCCACCAGTAACAATCCTTGAAAATTTGATATTCGACTCCCTTTAGTGACCAAGATACAAAGTGGTTCAAAAATGTTTCTCAACCAACAAATTGGTCTGCTCAAGAAGAGCAAATTGTATGACCGCTCCCATTTTTATTAAATTTTCAACACCTGCTGACCAGTCTGCACCAAACTTGCTTTTCGGTATTATTTGGTAATGTGTATTTGATGTATGCTAAAATATAAAAAAAAATCAAAGGTCCATATGACGTCAACAGCACGAGAAAACGTTTGGGTATTTGGTGTTTAGCTTCATTAGGAGTAGTAGAATCGATTGGGCTGCAAAAAAGCCTTATCGGTTTCTTCAGAGGGCTTCATATGTGGACCCCCATTTAACAGTGTTGGTAATGGGAAATACACTGAACAATTTTTTTTCGTGAACATTTGCCTACAATGATATGGTTTTTGATATGCATCTCTTTTCGGTGGTTTCAAGTTTGTTCAGGGAATGTTCCTCGTTGAATATTTGGACTCATCCCAGTAGGGGCTAAATTTACGGCTGAACGCAGCGTTTCAGTGTTTAGAACTGGTAAACCGATTTGAAACAAAACTGGTATGCAACACCATTTGGTGTCATACACTTCATTCAAGCTAAAAACCTCCTCGCATCCCCATGGAAGCCCAAGATGCTAAAATAGACGAAAAAAAATCAACTCTCCACATTCCGTGAACCACATGAGATAGATCTGCTAGATACACTCGTTTGTTATGTACCTTCTTCAGTATTGGTAAAATGAAAGTGCAGAAAACATTCCTTCAGTTGCGTTATGGGGCACCCATTAGGGAACAAATTTCCCACATCTTTTATGGTGTGTTGATGTGTTTTCCAGTTTGTCGCCTTGCTGGGTGGACAGGAGCAGCCTTGTCGAACAGTTGCTCGCCGTTGCACAGTGATTCTCTCCGGGTACTCCGGCTTCCCCAGCCGTAAAACTGTCCAACACGAGGTAACCCTGGCTGTAGAATATGTTGTTAACCCTTTACCCAACGTAACGGCCAAAACCGGCCAGCGCTATTCTCAAAAATCTCCAATTAATTTTCATTATTTTTTCATTTTTTGTCTCAAAAACATAGGTTATGACCCCTCGTTGGAACGAGCTCGTCGAGCTCGTTCCAACGAGGGGTCATAACCTATGTTTTTGAGACAAAAAATGAAAAAAAATTAGTTATCAAGAATTTTGCAAGTGTCGTCTGCTTTTCATGTTAGGTAAAGGGTTAAACCCTAATGGATAAATAAATACTTCGGGAGAGTTATTGTCTTACACCCTTTGGACCCTGTTGGCATATTCAATGTTGCCAACAACTGGTAAAGTCTATATTCGTTAGATGGGAGAAAACCAATCAATATTTTCAACCTGCATCCCCCAAGACTGCACGTTGAAAATCTTGATTATTCTACCACACACATTCATCGAGTGACTATCTTCTTCACGATCCTGGGCTGGAAAAAAACGGCCTTTCTGTTTCAAAGGGTTAATCTAACATGACAATAGATATCGAAAAAGATTTTGCTCGACTTTTTCTGATATCTTATAGGGTTAGTTTGTTTTCTGGGGTTTAACGACACTTCCGATAGCCATGGTAACATCTTGACGGAATCTTATAAGGTAGCATGTGATTAATAGCGTTACCGTCATGTTTATAGACTTGCATCCGAATCGAGATATTTTTACTCAAGATAGGAGCCCTACCCTACACTGATAGTCTCATTGTCAGGAGCAAGATGTTGATACAACTCGTTGTACAACACACACTGGTAATGGTAAATTATCGTATCCCCTTCGGGGATAAGCAAACAGCAAGTATAAAGGGAGCTATTTTTTCTTAATTAATCGTAATCAGCGGACAGCGGATACAGATTTGCACTAGGACCAATAATACACGATGAATTCGTGTAATCGGGACTCACTGTATACTTACCCGTAAGAAAAAAGTTCATCACAATAATAATAAAAACACGTTGGCCGGCCGCTTATTTGTCGCGGTTCTCAGATGAGAAGGCCTTGATTGGCCCTGTTCTCCCAAATGCCTCCTCATCCCCACGTCTCTTCCCTCCTCCCAACACTCTGAGATGAACTGTTTGATAACATCCTATACCCCATTCTCCCCGGTCTCTCCGATAAGCATACTAACACAATCCTTTGTGTCACCCCCTAACCACACGTCCTTTATTCCCCCATACCACTTCCGCATGACCCTGTTGTGAACGTATTGTTGTTGCGATCAAAGCTTTGTATTCTCGATATTTTAATCCCATGGATTCGTTTGGCATAATTCATTGAAGATTATTTTATTCTGTCTTTAATTATAACAAAACCATCATTGATGAACATGTTCTGATTTCTAAAACTAATCTGGTGAATTACAAATTAAAACTGTGGTTGGAGATTGTCTTTAACTGGTTGAGGGCTAGATTATTTTAGGGGGTCTTAATTTGTTATTCAAAATTTGTTTCATTACAGATTATTGGAGAGTGCCCACAGGCGCTCTCCAATCAGTTGTAATAAAACAAATTTATACAACAAAATATTATGCGCGTTTGAATGAATATGAAACATGAGCAAGGAAAATATTGGCTTTTGTTCTGGTGCTCTCATATTTTTGAAAGCCCTGATAGTCACTTCAAGCACTCAACCAGTTAAAAACTTTGTCTCATGATTTTATTAATTTATGCATACACTGTACAAAATTACTGTTAAATACGGTAAAAGTACTGGCAACTACCTTACAGCACATCTGCCGTGAATATTGCGGTGAAAATACCGTATTAAACCATCTTTGGCAATGTCGACCTTTTTTGTCTTCTTGAGAACAATTTAATGGTCTATATGTCAAAAATAACATGTGTGCTTTTCTTAACACCCAGCGTTGTCCTCACATACACTTCGACATGCTCACTCTCGTACTCTCTTATTCGCTCACACACCCACTCGACAAATAACGAAACCCAGACAAACATCACACCCACACATCAATTCCACACGACCCCCTCTCAAAACTGAGGAAGTCTCACTAGCTCTCTGGCATGCCCACACATTCGTTCATGTTGTCCGCACAAAAAGGGCTTTTTACTGTAAAACCCCATTCTCTTTGTAGTTTCAGATATAAACACCAGCCCCGGCATTGGCTCCTGGAAAACGACCGTTCAGCCGCTTCTGGGGAGCAATGTCAGGGATGGTATTTTCTACAGCGAAGAATAAGAGACATTTCTTTCCTCTGCAATAAATGACAATTAATAACAACTTGGACTGTCATTTTGTCATAAATAATTTTCACAAATCACCCCCCCCCCCCCCGACACACCTTATCATAAGTGATTAACATCAGTGGTATTCCATCCCTCATACAACCTAACAAGGAGTAAAACCGCGAAACTGATACATCGTTTCTCTGCATTATATCAGAAGTCTGTTGCTTTGTCATTGAGAGTTGACCAATTGATATCTTTAAACTGCAGGGACATGGCTGCAGGTTAAATATGCTAATTAGTCTGCCTTACGAAACTGACTCTTCTAAATTAAGGCATCGTTTGAGGTGGACAATGCCGTTTAGCAAAAGCAAGAACGAAAGAGTTGAATACATTTATTATGAAAAAAGACTTTGTCGCACTGTACTCTTCTATGAGTTTCAAAAGATGAAACTTGAAGCAGTGACAGTCATTGTCATAAAAATGACAGTAGAAGTAATAGCAACTGATTGCCCGTACTTCGACTGCAATTTGGGCAGTATTTTTTTTATTCTAATTCCATATCGTAATTATACATTTTCACAAAACACCTGCATGGTGGAGTTATCATCCAGGCAATAACGTATGTTTTGTGAAAAAGCATAAAACGGCCAAGAAAAGTTTCAGCTAATGAATTTCCGGGTCCAACAACGGAGGTCCAGTAGTTGGAACACTTCTTGATTTTGCTCCTGTTTTTAGGCGCAGATGGAACACGCATTGTGAGTTTGTTCAAAATAAAATAGCACCTACGCATCATGATTCAATTCGGCAATTCGTTTGTCGGTTGATAACGTAATAGCCAAACACAATTTTGAGAGAATCACTTCTAATTTAATTCAAGAGCCCTCAGGACTCTTGTGTTAAATTATTACTGCACCTCCCTACAAATACAAAATGGATCCACCCATTCACTCTAGTGTGTACTCTATGCAGCGTTCGTATTCAGGAACCCTGTGTCCAACGAGCTAAAATTTTCAAACATGGTTTGTATAAAGCTGAAGTAGGATGTTGGTTTGATGATTGATTGATTTATTCAGCAGTATCCGACTGGGGGATTTATTCAGCAGTATCCGAATAACCTAAATACATACATATACATACCACACAATAATTCAAAATGTACAGCTGTAAACCGCAAGGAGACGACATAGCCAGATTTGCCGTCCACCTGTCGTCTCCTGGAAAGATACATCTCGTAACATTAGAATCTGCCTTCCCCGCGGGAACACCGGGAAGTGAAGCAATGCCTGTTCACTGCGGTAAACAGGCTCTGTTTTACTGGTAAAATAGGACCCAGTCACCAATGCTTGGGAGGTGCAAACCCTCTCTAAAATGGGCAACATTTTTTTAACGCTCACCCCTGGCCTTGAGTTGATACTCATGTTGTGGTCATGATCAACCATTGTGCAAAAATATGTGACCTTAAACACCAGTAAATAAATAAATAAATAAATAAATAAATAAATAAATAAATAAATAAATAAATAAAATGTGACTGCCTAAACAACCGTTCATCTGCCTTGTGGCCGGTGGCTCAGTGCAACTATCTTTACTAACTGCCCCTCTCACTCCTTGCAACACAGGAAATTGGCTGAAATTGATGACAAATGAAATATTTGTTTATTATTTACTTCACCCCCCTCCCCCCCCCCCCCCCACCCCGCTTTTCCCCTCACTGTCTTCTGCCCGTTGATGTTTTTTGGCTATAGGAATTGATGGATAGATTTTAAACTAATAAAAGAAACATGGTACAGGTGAATATTCATGCGGGATCAATTTGTATCAAGTATGACGGATAAGCTTTATCGGCTGTGATAAGAGATACAAGAAAACAGCAGAAGAGAGAGAGAGAGAGAGAGAGAGAGAGAGAGAGAGAGAGAGAGAGAGAGAGAGAGAGAGAGGGAATATTGGACGTGAAGCCGGAGCCATCCAGTTTTCTTCATTAGAACATGACTCTCCGAGCTACTAAGAAGTAGGAGTCAAGAGACGACATTGTTCAGACGTATACCTAGATTGCATTGTGGTAGTGTGTTTTGGTGCTTTCGTATCTACCCATTTTCTCGTTATAATGGTGAACTCTTGTGCTTTCGTCTCTGCCCACTTTCTCTAGAACATTGAGTATATTCTTATTAAACTGCACAGTCAGTGCAATATGGATTGTTGCAGTCAACACTTTCTGAGTATTGGGACAGTAATTTTAACGTTGTTTGTTTCATGAACATACTTCCATTGGCTGTATTTCGCAAATCAATGTCAAGCTCATTCCACATTTTGGGGTAACAATGTGTTGGAAAATTATCATGGGATCTTGTCCTAGTTCTACTAATTAAGAGAACATATCTCCTACTAGCTCTGCCCGATGGGTTATCTGTGATGCGAAAAAAATACTTAAAAGATATAGGCAGGTTATCATGATACCAATCAAATACGAAAAGGCACCCGTGTAGTTTAAAGAGGTCGCTTACTTTAAAAATTTGTTTTTTAGTAAGAGGGGATCAATTGTGAGCATTGTATCTCATATTGTTTATTATACGAACGGAGTGCTTCTGAAGAAACATTATCTTTTAATCGTTCTTGTATTTCCGCATATATGAACCCCACAAGCTAAATTACAGGGCATAATCAAATGTTTTCATAGCCTCATGAGAGTGTAGTTTTCACTCTATTCAGTGCAAAATTTACGCGGGCAATCTTAGAAGAGAGCTGAGATATATGATGCCTATAGGACAGGCTATCGTCGATGTGTATTCCTATGAATTTACGTGATCTCTCCTCTGTTTCGTGCGAACCCATTCTACTTATATTCTGACCATTTATTAATATATCATGGCGCATGGTTACTGTTTTATTGCCGGTTGGATTGATTGAAATATATTTCGTTTTGTAGCATTTAAAACAAGTTGATTCGCACAACAGCATTGAAATAGTTTACTGAGCTCTTTGTTAATAAGTGTGGTTAGTTGAGCTGGGTCAGTAGCAGAAGTGTGTCCGTGGTGTCATCCGCAAATGATAAGAGATTCATGGCTGTCGCATGGTAGATGCCATTAACATATAATAAAAACAGAGTTGGGCCGAGTGTCGAACCTTGGGGAACACCAGGATTTACTTTTACCCCGCCCGATATATTGTCACCATATGCGACGTGCTGCTGTCTGTCCGATAAGTTACTTCTAAACCAGTCATTGCCCAAATCTCTAATACCATATCTGTATAATTTATTTATTAGAATGTCATGATCTATGGTATCGAATGCTTTTGAAAATCCAAGAATAAAACTAGAATGCTATCTTTACTTTGTTTTTCCTCTGATATTGCCTTTAGCAATTAAATGACAGGGTGCTCTGTACTATGATGTTTTCTGAAACCGTATTGGTTTGCGTTTAAAGTACTGCAGCGATCTACATATTTTAAAAGTCTTACAGACACAAGTTTCTCTAAGATGTTAGGCAAAGGATACAATGAACTACAGTCGGGTGGGGGTTGAGAGAAGATCAGTAAAATTTAAAACAAAAGCCCTTTATGGATCTAGGATTACAGTACGGTCGTCGTTGAAAGGTCAAAATCCACGCGTGGGAAATATTTCTACACACTCATGCGTTAACAGTGAATCTCCAACATAAAACAGAGGAATCGCAATCAAATTTTCAATCAATGAAGCATCGGGTAAGAGCCGGTGCGTCTTTCACTGAATATTTTCTAACAAACTACTGCTTGTGGATTAAAAATGCGTATGTGGGCAACAGTGCCCACGCGTGAATTTCGACCATTCCACGGGGAATGTACTGTAAATTATTACTGACATTCATGTAAATAGAAAGAAACAGATTTTCTAATTTATTGAACAATAGAGGGGGCGCAGTAGCTCAGTGGTTACGTTATTGGACTTCAAATCGAATGGTCCACGATTCGATTTCCACTAGGGGTAACTGCATTGTGTCCTTTAGCAAGGCACTTAATCCCGTTTACCATGTGAGGCGTGGTGGTGACACTTTGTACTAAGGCGTACTTCACGTTAACCCTTTACCCAACGAATCGCTCGCATCCGCCCGTGTGATATGCAAATTCAGCAGCTGAAAAAATATTATTTTTCGAAAGATTTCCACCAAACCATATCATGTGACCCCTCGTTGGAACGAGCTCGTCGAGCTCGTTCCAAAGAAGGGTCACATGATATGGTTTTGTTGAAATTGTTTGAAAAAAAATAAAAAATGATATTTAAAATAATAAATTTTGAAACCGTCTGCATTGGGTAAAGGGTTAATGGTGCCTTTGTCTTCAATCAATGCTAGCCCTACTTGTGCGAAGTTACTACGTTGAGGAGTCTGACAGTTGCTCGCCGCTGCTCGGTAGTTTTCTCCAGGCACTCCGGCTTCCCCCACTTGTAAAACTGTCCAACAAGAGGTGACCCTGGTTATCAAAAGTGCCGTTATACCCCAATAAAAAATGAACAAACGATTGCATATAGGGGGCGCGGTGGCTCAGTAGGTAGAGATGCAGACTGCAAGCCGGGAGGTCCTCGTTCGAATCCCACCTGCGGCAACCATGTTGTATCCTTGGGCAAGACACTTCACCACCATTGCCAAAGTGGGGGCACGGTGGCATTGTGCACTAAGGTGTATTGCACGTCTTCAACCAATGCTAACCCTGCTTGTGTGGAGTTAGTATGTTGGGGAGCTGGCAGTTGATCGCCATTGCTCGGTGGTTCTCTCCGGGTACTCCGGCTTCCTCCACCCGTAAAACTGGCATGGTCATGATTAGTCATTGTACAGAAATAAGTGACCTTAAACACCAGTAAATAAATAAATTGCACATTGGTGACTTTAATCAGTAATAAATGGTTAATTCAAAGACATTCTTTATTATACTGCATAAAGAAGAAACCATCTATGACTAACAGTTAACCAGGAGTATTGTGTGTGTGTGAATTCCAGTATTTAAATCTTGCTATAGACATCGATAATAAGACTGCTCAAAATTGGGCAGACTATGGACAAGCTGAACGGTGATATGCGTGTTTAGAATAAATCTCCAGTCAATTTGGAATGTGTTTTGGATATCTTGTTATTGATTTGTCGCAATGTCTGAAAGCGGTACTCAGGAACACAAACATCGTTTTTAACCTTGTTCTGTTGAGCATTAATTGTCGTGTCAAAAATGACATATGTCGAGTTGCTGATATAGACAGAACGCGATGTGTGTTTGAATCGGTGGGCGTTTTACATAACGAGTTGGAATGGCGTAGTCATATTTCGCGAGAGCCCTAGGCTCGAGCGAAATATGACTACGCCATTCCAACGAGTTATGTAAAACACCCACCGATTCAAACACACATCGCGTTCTGTGTTTATTACACAAACCATGCATTAAAATGCATTTAAATAAACAAATTTTAATTCCGATAATTAAACCCAAAGGTGAAGAGTTTGTTTTGACGGAAGCTGTACTGATCATATGGATCGATAAAAAATCAAAACAACCTTTTCGGAACCATTGTTTGTTGAAATTCCTATCGCTGTTTACTAACAGTAATAGCTACCAAATGGTTAGGCGTGAATGGGCTGGTGCCCATTCACGCCTAACCATTTGGTGGCTATTACTGTTAGTAAAAATCTAAGTACAAATATGTGCAGATTTGCAAACAGCTGGGAGAAACGTTTTTAAAAGAAGTTCGAAGCATGTCAAGGTGTACGAAGATTTACCGAAATGAAGTTGACCAATTTAGATATGGAATCCACAAAACGAAACGGCAACGGGACTGGGTTAATGTTCCGGTTGGGAATGATTGGGTTTTTAAAAAATATTATCTCATTTTTGGCTAATTTTTTGTGAACCGACTTTATTTTGCTTTGGACGTTTCCATTTTCACACTATGCGACAGACGGTCGATGATTGTATAACGAAATTTGGAAACTTTTCGAAGCGTGACTAAACGGTGCGGTAAAAAAAGTTCCGGCTTGTATATCACCCGTTGAATACAGAATCATTTATATCATAGCGGTGATTCCGTTGAATACAAGGGTTTAAAGTTTAATGGATGTCTAATAAATTAACCGCTTGACCAGTAACTCTGTCTATTCCGGCAATAGTTATATACGAAACTGTATATTCAAAGTTTGTCATTTCTCAGGTTTTGATTCAAAATATAGCTTATGACACTTCATTGGATTAAGTCTTGAGTGGTGGTCATTAGCGATGATTTGTACTGAAAGTAAGCTCTGAAAAATACTTTTGATATTGGGGCAAATCAATATTCCGAGTGTCTTCTTCAAAATGGTGTTACGTTAACACTCTACATACTGATTTTGAATATTAATAATTAATTAATTGATCAATTAATTGGTTAACAGCAGGAATTAATTAATTAATTAATTAATTTGAGTTTAGCAACACTTTCGACAGCCAGAGTCGCCTCGTGTCGGACAGTTTCACCCGTGGAGAAAGCCGGAGTACCTGAAAGAACCATCGATCAACAGCGAGAAACTGTCAGACTCCCCAACGTACTAACTCCACACAAGCAGGGTTAGCATTGGTTGAAGACAAGTGTACAATCGACGTGCAGTACACCTTAGTACACAGCGTCACAGTGCCCCAATGTGGAATATCGAAATTTCAAGCAACATTTTTTCACTACAACTATGAATTCCATCAATTCGATCTTGTTTGACAAAGCTCATTAAGCTCTTATCAAACAATATTGAATTGGTTAAAGTCTTAGTAATGATTCTGCCCAACGTTATACGCGAAACGGCATAATTAAAGTTTGTTAAAGTTTAGATTTTATATGCATTGAACTCTGTCAAACAAGACTGAATTGGTTAAATTCCAAGTTGAATTATGGGAACAATTTTTGAACCCGAAATATCTCTTTTCCCGCCCAGGATCATGATGTCCGCATATTTCTTGAATGTAAATGGCTGATTAGTAAATCGTAGTACTAATCTGCAAAATGGGGGCGCGGTGGCGCCGCGGTAACAGGTTCTCGTCTGATCACCGAAGTTAAGTAACGTCGATCCCGGTTAGTCCTTGGGTGGGTGACCGTCTGAGCGATCGATTCGGGCTCCCGCGTTGTGTCCTTGGGCAAGACGCTTCACCCCGATTGTCCACATGGGGGCACGATGACGCCGTGTACTAAGGCGTACTGCACGTCGATGGTGCGCATGTCCTCAACCAATCTAACCCTGCCGTTGCTGCAGTGCGGAGTTACGATGTTGGGGAGCTGGCAGCTGCTCATCGTTGCTCTTTGGTTCTCTCCGGGTACTCCGGCTTCCTCCATCCATAAAACTGTCACCGACGCGATATGACCTTGGCTGTTAATGTGTCGTTAAACCCTAATAAATAAATAAATAATAATCTGCAAAATAAACTCTTGTTGTTGCCCTCGATTTCTACATTGTCAGTGACTCCTTTTAGCATGGCCACAATTACACTGTTCTCCAGTTCTGTGATATATCAAATTTCTGAGCACGATAAACATTCAGTCTTTTTCTCCATCGCAGTTGGGTTATACATCCCTGACTTGTGTCAACATAAAAATCAACTCTAGATAAAGTTATCTCCCTTGAAATTATTTTACGCACGAGGAAGGTCCAATTAAGAAGCGAGTAACTAGTGAGAAAACACCTGTGACATCAGTCGAAAATAAAGCCAAGTTTCCTCTTGTTACTTTTAATAAACGAAAACAACAGACAGCTCTCGGAGCTGTCTGTTGTTTTCGTTCATTAAACATTACAAAAAGAAACTTGACTTTTTATGGCAAGCTGATTAGAAGCAACTTCTTCACAGAAAATCTGCCATTGAGAATATGTTTAGCATATGTGTTTTTACAGTAATTAGCAAGTTTTTATTATTGCTGGGAAAAAATTAGCAAATCTTTGCTCCTAGCCTTTTATATAAATGGATAGGACAGTATCTGTATTATATGTCACGATGCGTACGCTGTTGATTTAATGAACAGAAGGGGCGTGGTGGCTCAGTAGGTAGAGGTGCAGGCTGCAAGCCGAGAGGTCCTCGGTTCGAATCCCACCTGCGGCAACCGAGTTGTGTCCTTGGACAAGACACTTCACCCTTATTGCCCACGTGGGGGCACGGTGGCGCTGTGTACTAAGGCGTACTGCACGTCGATGGTGCACTTGTCTTCAACCAATGCTAACCCTGCTTGTGTGGAGTTAGTATGTTGGGGAGCTGACAGTTGCTTGCCGTTGCTCGGTGGTTCTCTCCGGGTACTCCGGCTTCCTCCACCCGTAAAACTGTCATGGTCACGATTAGCCACTGTGCAGAAATATGTGACCTTAAACTCCACTAAATAAATAAATAAATAAATAAATAAATAAATAAATAAATAAATAAATGAACAGAAAGAAGTTACCGAACATCAAAAGATGGCGAAAATGCCGTTTTCTATTTTCAAATGGGTTTCATCAGAAAATAATAGGAATACGTTCAAACTGATTGGGAAAAAATGTAAAACGCCAGCTTCTGTATTTTAATACTACTCTACAGGAAAGCAGGCCTGGCATTTTCAGGAGAGCGATTTAGTCGCTCGCATACTGCTCGCCTTAAACAAATTGAGGAGAGCAAAAAATAGCCCTCCTAGCCTTAGAAAATAATGATTACCACAACAGCCTGTTTCTAAAACTCACAGGTTTTCAGATCTCTGCTATGTTAGTGGTCTCTGCAAGATGGCCACACTGCCCCTCCCACACCTCCGGTCCTCCAGGTCCGGAGGTGTGGGAGGGGCAGTGTGGCCGTCTCACAGAAACTACCTTGTTAGCAGCACCAAATAAAATGTACACAGCCCACTAGGCAGAATTCATTAATAGTACAACTTCATTTTGCCACTTTTAGCTTTTGTAGGCTTGAGGAGAGCTAATCGCTCCCCTAGGCTATGTGAGGAGAGCGATTTTTAGCCCTCCTGCATTTTTCAGGATGCCAGGCCTGCATGAAAGTGCTTGAAGTTTGTGAAATGAAGCTCACACCGATGATACAAGGTCACTAGCATTTCGAAATTTCAATTTTTATATGAAATTCCCATATCCTCAGTATTAAATTACTGACAGCTTTAGAAAATTAAGGGGAGCTAACTTTCCTGCAAATCTCTTCCAATGACGAGAATTGTCAGCCATGGCAGTTTTATGTTCGCAAAATGTAGTAATATGACTACTCTTCCCGCGTGTATTGAATCGAAGCAACATAATTTCTTTGATTACTCGTTTCCATCTTTCATTTTCGCTGTCAACAGTTTGAGCATCCTCACCTTTAATAATATTTGTCCTATAGGCTTCCATATACTGATGTGCTATGTCAGCCATATCGACATGGGGCACCTTCCCGAAATAATACAGTACACGTCCCATCAGAGTGTTCCCTAACATCTATTTCTACAATGATGCACCCCGCCCTCCCGCCAAAGACACATATTTAAACTAGCCAAAACTGGAATACCACTCTCGGACTTTACTTCCCAAAACTTCAGTTTAAATCCTTGTTCGATTAGATCGTGACACCAAAGAAGCGCATTCCCAACCCTTGACCTAACGAATCGCCCGTATCCTCCCGCGCGATTTGTAACATGAGCAGTTGAAAAAAAAAATTTCCAAAAATTTCAACAAAACCATATCATGCAACCCCTCATTGGAACGATCTCGTCGAGCTCGTTCCAATGAGAGGTCACGTGTATGGTTTTATTGACGTTTTACGTTGGATAAAGGGTTAAAACTATAATTGTCTGTCTATGACACTGACTTGCTCGTGTGAACAAGCATTCTCTTCTCGACCTATTCATTCTATATTTCCAGTCAACACAAATCGTGTATCTAATATATAAATATTTTGAATAAGTTGGGCAATAAAATTTGGACTAAAAATCAAGGTTATCTCGATGATGGCCGATTTTAGATGGGAGGAGGGAGTAAATCTAATTTGTCCGGACTATGATGACTCGAAGTCCCGACTAACTAATATTTCAACTACATCATCAAGGCAAGACTTCATCAAAGGTATGGATGGCTTGAGGATATGTTTAGAATATTAGTCAGACGGGATAATAGTCAAAGAAGTCTTGAATTCTTGGAAATTTATTAGTGAATAAATAAAAAATACATGTAGTCATGGCTGACAATTTTTGTCAATGGAAGAGATTTACCAGGAAGTTAGCTCCCCTTGATTTCCTAAAGCCTTCGGTAGATTTAACACTAAGGGTATGGGAATTTCATATAAAGATTGAAATTTCGAAATGTAAGCGAATTTGTATTTTCGATATGCGCATCATTTCCCAAACTTCAGGCATTTTCCTGATGAGTAGAATAAAAATACAGAAGCTGGCTTTTTTTGCAAAACAATTCTTTTCCCAGTGAATTTGGACGTTTGGATATTATTTTCTGTTGAAATCCCTTTTAAAACAAGAAAACGGCATTTCCACCATCTTTTGATGTTCGTTACGTTTTTTTCTGTTCATAATATAAACAGTGTACTTATCGTGACATTTAATACAAACACTGTCCATTTCATTAATATAAAACTCCAGGTGAGATTTGCTAATTTTTTTTTTCCTGGAAAGAAGAAAAATTTGGCAAATTACTGTAAAACACATTCGCTAATCAAAGAGCCCAAGTGGACACATACTTAGTATTGGTGCGTGCGATACTGAGAGATATTCTTAAAGATGGATCATCTTTGAACCAGGTCCTTCTAATTAGCTTGGCATGAAAAGCCAAGTTTCCTTTTGTTACTTTTAATAAACGAAAACAACAGACAGCTCTCGGAGCTGTCTGTCGTTTTCGTTCATTAAAAGTTACAAAAGGAAACCGGGCTTTATTTTCTACTGATGACATAGAATATCGGTGTCTTCTCAAAGATTACTTGCTTCCAAATTGCACTTTCCTCGCGTGTCTATTAATTTCAAGGGAAGTTACGATACTTATTCAAGTTACACATACTGTAGCGCACTTCAAAATGGTCATATTGGACCCCCAACAGTCCAGATCGGATACAGACCTACATTTATTTGACCGACAGTGTATGTAACACAGGTCCAAGTATCAAATCTAGTCGTTTAAGAAAGTACAGGATTATTAGCAAGAAAGAATTAATATCTTAGGGGGCCAATCCTGTCGAAAATGTTCCGACTGGAGAACTTATTGGGTGGATGTCATCCATCCCCATAACCCTGCCCCCATCGCAACGCCCCACTGAAAATAAACTCCCCGTTTAACTTCGGAGAGTGTCGGGCCTCTCGGTTCGTAACTTAAACGAATCTCTGAATTCATCTCCACACATTATCAAATCTTGATAAACTGCCAGGGTGTTAAATTATTTTTGGTAATCCAAATTTGTCCACGTCTCCTTGCCATGTTACAATTTATGGGAGAGTTGCGACACCTGCATTACAGAATAAAGCCCAAATATGGGCTCCCAACACTCTACCGGTTAACTATCTATTGTCTCCTGCACTGCAAAAAATATAGGTTCTCTTTAGAACCAAAACTGGTTCTAATCTTGTCCCTGAGATGGAACCAGTTCTGTTTAAACAGAATTTATTTCAAATCAAATAAATTTATAAAGATTAACATTAAATATTAACAGAATTAAACATAAATTGAGGGGGTTTCAGTCGTAAGTTTAGAGCTTATACGAGGTTGTCTCAAATCATTATTAAGCAAAGGAGATATGAACAGCTGGCATATCGAACCAGTTTTGGTTCTGTATAGAACCAATATACCAGAGTATTTATATTCGCTTTGTTTCAAAATGTTTGGCGACTGCGTTGAATAAGCTCCAAGTTCATTGCTGAGTCAACTTCAGTTCATGTATTATTCTGTTAAAATTGAATGCTAATCTTGGTAAATTTATTTGATTTGAAATAAATACTGTTTAAACTAAACTGGTTCCATCTCAGGGACAAGATTAGAACCAGTTTTGGTTCTAAAGAGAACCTATATTTTTTGCAGTGTTGATAGTAACATACCAGTGTCCACTACGATTCTTAAACATTTCATTTGGTACCTGTTTGCTTTCAACGGACATTATATAAGTTTCGAAAAAATAACAACCCAACAAAATTCTTAATTCTTACTGTAATTTCTGAAAATAACGTCGATAAAGCCAATACGGGAGTCACAAGTCATATGTCTCTCTTCAGACTTATGATGCAACACACGCCGACACTTTTTTGGAAAGTTGGCAGACAATTTCCAAATATCTAACATCAAATAAGCTGACGTACACTGTTGTATCTAAAGTCAACTCGGAACCGCCAATAATAATAAATCTTGTAAAAATAAGTGCTTTTCAGCTCATATTTGATAAATGAAGTGATCAGACTAACAAGAAACTTTCACAAAGTCGTAAACATTACAAGCAATACCCGCTCTTGATCATGTAGATAAACATAAAAGGTGATTTGAATAGCATCGAAAATGTTATGACCATATGATAGTGTACATAAATAATTACATCAGATTAAAAGTTTAATCCACACTCAATCAACGGTAATCACACACACACAAGGATGTAGCCAGGGAGGGTCATGGGGTCGTATGACCCCCCCCCCCCCCCGAATTCCAAAGGTCCGCGGCTGATATTCTCCACAGCAATCTAATACATGCCTACATTAAATTTGATGCACTTTCACTCAGCATGAAATCTTTGATCACTGCTGATATCAAATATTGAAGAATTGGTTCGGGAGAGCCCCCCCCCCCCCACCCCCACACACACACACCCACCCCCGGACCACCACCGATGACCAAAGGTCAAGTTGGAGGAGATTATGGGAGGGGGTCACCCCCTCCCATAATCTCCTCCAACTTGACATTTGGCTAAAGCTTTCAGTCTTTTTAGTTGCCAGACCTTCTCATCCTTGAGTTGCACTGTGGGCGACCCCCCCTCCCCCTCCCCCTAAAAAACTGATGGCTACACCCCTGACACACCGAGGATCTCTAATGAGTCGCGATTTCATGTATTAAATTTCCGTACCGCGTTCACTTAATCGAGTCAATGTTTACCGAGGCTCAGATATTTTAGTGAACGGAGTTCAGAAATTTCATATCAGATCGGACGAATCTGAGATTCTTTTTTATCACATAATGTGTAATTTAACCTTTTACCAAATCTAACGACTAAATTGGCCAGCGATATAAGTCAAGAGATGTATAAAAAATACTCGCGCACCATTGTCCTCTTTGCTGCTGGAAGCTGAAGAGTACTATTTTACAGCTAAATTGCCGTGATGGGTTCGTTTACCCCACACCGTCCTTACGCGCCTTTGGCGCACAGAAAATGATCAGCTTGCTTGCTTTGCAGACCAAAATTGGTGCCGGTTAAGATTAAAAATATTAATAACTCGGCAGGTAAGTCTTTTCTTAAAAATTGGAGTGACAAAACGCAGGTTACCATCTTTGAATTTTATTCAAAAGAATGACGTAATGAAGTACTCGGTTGCTTTCACTTGTGTGCAAGGAAGAAAGATGAATCAGATTACAAAATCTCTCCAGTTCAGAACATTTTAAAACATTGTTTGTTCTATTGTAATTGCAATAACTTTTCACTATGACAAATTCGTTACACGGGTCTTTGATAAGTATGCATAGCTCCATGTACCCTGCCAGAATGTTATGGACCCCGATCCACATTTCTGATAGGGTACATGGGAATGTATACTTACTAGAGACGTGTATAAATAGTATTTTTCCTCTCCTGCCGTACTGCTTTCTGTATAGTGTTGCCTGTTTTCGAATACTGCCCGAGCCGTTAAACGTGGGCTTTATATCTACCAGGTAGCACAAAAAGGAGAACAGCTTAGCCTGGAGCGGTACAAAAAAATAACAGAGTATATACTTTAATAGGCTACTCAGAATTACCTCAGCGTTTATAGTCGGATTATGAATTGAATTTTGATTGAAAAAAGTTATTTTCTGGGAAGACATGGTTGGCACATGTCCACTTGGCCCACTTCAGTTTACTACATTCGAATTGTATGGTATTGGCCACGGAAGACCATTTCAGTAAAAAGGGTCATCTAGCCCGATAAACCGGTACACGATTGTGCAGTTTAGCGGTTATTAACTCTTCATCTTTCCGGCTTTCGTGGAATTATTACGGAAAAAAAATCAAATCATGGTGGATAAATGAATAAATTAATGAACGAATAAAGAGAGCTCATTGATCTCGAAACAAGTTGATTTCTGGAAAGTCAATCAATGCGGCACCTCCTCCCAATTCAAGAGTTTGATGAGGTGAAAGCTGTTTTTCTGACCTGATAACTGGGGGCCATGCAACAAATAAGAGAGAAAACTGACAGGAAGGGAAGTACCGGTCACGTGCACATATTTTTCAGAGAAAACCCAACAAAAACACACCAACAGTCAATTGCATTTTTTAGGTCCAAAAAGTCATCAAATCACCCTCTTTATTTATCTGGAATATTCAACAATAATGCAAGATGTCAGTAGAATGCTTCAAATATTTATTGAAACATCATATTTTCCCAAGGCTGCTTATTTTCGAAGACTGCTTCATTTCAAGGCGGGTAAATCTAATTCAAATATTTACTTCAGTGATACCTTAAATATTGATTGGCGATTGCGAGGCGTCGAGAACTTGAAAACCTTCAAGATTTTTTTTGTTGAGAATTATTTATTTTTATCAGATGACTTCTCCGTTTTCTAGGCCTATTACCGTTTCATATTTTCAATAAATATTAATTAGTGCTTCATAAGGTATCGCAGAACTAAATATTGAAATTGGAGTGAACCGCCTTAAAATGTTGCACTCGGAAATGATGCAATCTCTAAAAATAAACAGCCTTGGGAAAATCCATTGTTTCAATAAACGTTTGAAACATTCTATTGACATCTTGCATTATTGTTGAATATTCCTGATAAAAAAGAGGGTGATTTGATGACTTTTGGACCTAAAAAATACAATTTACTTTTTGTGTGTTTTTGTAGGGAATTCCCGGAAAAATATGTGCACGTGACCGGTACTTCCCTTTGTGTCAGTTTTTTTCTCTTATTTGTTGCATGACTCCCTGTTTTCAGATCAGAAAAAGTTGTCTGAAGGGCTATACTTGACAGAGATATTTGAATGCCAAACTTGAAGTGATGCGATCATATTTTTTTCCGCCTGAACGTTATAATGGTCGCCTATGAGAAAATATTTAGTTCTGTGATACCATAACACCTTCGGTTGATTTAATTGGTCGGTTTCAAAAGAACGCTTTCTAATTGGTTATCATCGAAAAGATCTTTGTCAAATTAATACGCGTGTAAACAGAACTATTTCAAGACGTCAACAAAGCCACAATGTCTGATTTTATTTGTTATAAACATTCATTAGAATCCCAATGATAAGTGTATAATGACTTGAAAATAAGTATTTATAACGCCGAATTGTGGAACTATATTTTGTCGCCGTTATGACTTTTGACTGCGTGCAGCTGTGACGCGTCACAGTCAAATGTATTACATTCAAGGTGAAATTCCATTCTTTATCCCTTCTTTTCTATCAAAAAAGATGTGTTTTGGATAACTGTGGTGTCATATGATAAACAGAATATGAAATTCGTGTTTTGGTCATACTCTATTTATGAAACTCGTCTACGAATTTTCCGTTTTGCCTCGCCAGAGAGGCGAGGCAAAACGGAAAATTCGTAGACTCGTTTCGTAGAGTTTGACCAAAACACGCATTCCTTATCCTTTATATATCAATTTCTGCCCCCACCCACAAATTGGCGGCGGTGAAGACACTTTTATGTGTGTGGCCAATGAGCGTTCCAGCAGCCCAGATGTATAATAATCATTGATGGAAATTCATCAACAGATATTATATTTGAGAGAGTCGCATATTACCACTGACAGTTAAAGATGGTGTTCTGTAGTAATATCTGTCGCTGTTCTGTTTCTACAGTTGTCCTTGACCATCGTATTTCTGAGTGATTACCATATTTTGACGTTGACGTAATTGCATTGATAGTTATATTTCGTGAAGACACGGACTGACATTTTTGGAATAATTCTTCTAGTTTTTTAACTGATGTATAAAATTAGATTATGACTTGCGAGGAAGTCGGATACTGATGAATCATGGGATAGCAGATTGATAAATCTCTCCTCGTGCGTATTTCAATGTTATTTGTTCAATGATCGATTTCCTCTTTCAGTTTACCAGTGAGCTGAAATACATTAATTTCAATTGAAGTTAAATTGACTTTCGCTGTAGAGGATTCTACTAGAAGGAACGTGACACGAGAATTACAGAGACTAAGCCTCCCCGTTCAGTACTCTTCAGTTCTTTTTATTGAATTGGCTGGTACATTAACTCTTTCACACTAAAACCAGTCTCACAAGCAGATCTAGGGTCCCTGGACTTGGGAAAGAAAATGTTAGGTGGTAAATTAGCAAACCCGTAGACAGAGGGGGTTCTCCGTTCGAATGAACGTACTTGTCAACTGAGTGCTATCCTGGAGGAAGAAGTGACAGAAAATAACACACGGAACACTAAAAGAAGGTTTTATTTACACCACAGTGTTAACTCGCACCCTTTTCAGTGAGAAAAGTGCACCCCTCTAAGTGAAGTCTTCTACTCATCTCAACACTTCGGAGAGAATTTTAGTAACTTGGTCGATTTAAGAAAGGTGACATGAAACGACCACCCAATTCTAACATGACACATACTAGGAGTCATCACAGTTGTAAAAATAACGCACACAGTTCTTCGACAAGCTCTGTTTCATATTTGATTTCAACAACTTTCTCTGGATAGAATTCCAGAACCCTTCTCAATACTTACCCACTGCCCACCCACCCACCCACCCACCCACCCACAATTCGGGCTTCGGGTGATACACGATTCCGTAAATTTGATACCAGCACAATTCCATTGTACATTCATCCTTATAGCGGGTGCAGAATTTAATACAGTGTTGGTATCGAATTCTGGAATGGGGCAGTAGGAACATTTTAAGCTGGTTGAAGGGGCTCGGCCAACATGACTGCTTGTCCGAATTAATAACCCACTCGCTAATGCTTTCTCCCTTTTAGAAAAAAAAAATAACTGACTTTGAAAAAAAACATTTTGCATTTCGCAAGGAATCAACTCCACCCGAATACATTCGGACTTTGTTGCTTCCCTGCGAAATGTAAATTGTTTCATGATAGTAGTATGTCATGTATGTTTGAGGTATAGGTTGGGGGACCCCGGTGGGGGACCCCGGAAGTGACGTCATGTCACGTGACCTAGCGCCGCCATGTTGTGTTGTCGTGGCAACCCGCGTGAGCGGCCATCTTGTGACGTCATCTCCATAGTGATACGTGTTGTTAGTGCGCATGCGCAGCGCATGTTGTTAGGGTGATACGTGTTTCCGTCGTCCATTTTGTATACTAGAGGCCGCCATCTTGGTTTCTACGGTAGCACGTGATTGCTATGTTACCTAAGGACTACAATAGGACAGGGGTATGTTTTGGGGGTATGTTCGATTGTAGAAGAGTAAATCTAATTACCACAAACAACCCGACAATCCCCCCAAATCACCAAAATCCACCCAAAATCACCGAAATTGACTTTATTTGATACGGATTTCCCATGTTATTGGTTTTATTGACTTAGCACGTAGTGCTATAGTACTAAGGGTGTATAAGGGGTGCGTTCGATTGAACAGGAGTAATGTTCTGGCTTAGAATTCCCCCAGAATTCCTTTTTGGATCCCTATCCCGTGACGTTTTTCCCTATTAAGAATAGCACGTAGTGCTATAGGACAAATTTACCCAGAATTCTCTGCTTCTATCTATATATGCAATACTTTTCGTCTACCTGACCATGTTCCTTTATCCTGGAGTATATTCCAGTAGCGTAGAAGAGCCTATTATTTGGAACAGCTTTGCTTATTATTACTATATTTAGCTATTCTAGTCTATTCTTGTTAGTTCTGACCCTATTCCAAGTACTCTTGTTGTTTCATTTATCTAGATCATTTATATAAATTATAACTAACCAATTAGATTGCTTGATTTCCCATAACCTGTATGCAGAGTTATCTCCCTTCTGTACAACAAAAGCCAATATCATTCCCAAAGCCAATATCATTCCCAAAGCCAATAATCTATCGAGCAGTTACTGATAAGTCATTGCTCGAACGACTCGAAGCTCATCGAGCAAATGAGCCTTAGAGCAATTGCTCGATCGAGTGACTCGGCATATTGCTCGAATGACTCGAAGTCTGTCGAGCAAATGAGCTATCGAGTAATTGCTCGTTCGAGTGACTCCTCGAACGACTCTTCGACTCATTTCAGTATTTGAGGATACCTATGGCCCGGCATTGTATTATTTGAGGATACCTATCGAGGATACCTTTTATAGGATACTTATCTTAGGATACTATTACCTATATCACAATGCATACCTATCCCAAATATCCCTTATAAGCTAAAGAGCAAGAGAGTAATTGCTCCATGAGCAATTGCTCGATCGACTCGAAGCTCATCGAGCAAATGAGCCTAAGAGCAATTGCTCCATGAGCAACTGCTCGAACGACTCGAAGCTCATCGAGCAAATGAGCTATCGAGTAATTGCTCGTTCGAGTGACTCCTCGAACGACTCTTAGACTCATTTCAGAAAAAGGGATTCCATAGCCATAGGCGTTTTCAAAAAAGGGATTCCACAAATGGGATTCCAAAAAGGGATTCCAAAAGTGGGATTCCGTCTTATGTCGAGTGACTCGCAACTATTGCTCGAATGACTCGAATCCCATCGAGCAAATGAGCCAACGAGCAATTGCTCGATCGAGTGACTCCTCGAACGACTCGACGACTCATTTCAGAAAAAGGGATTCCATAGCCACAGGCGTTTTCGAAAAAGGGATTCCACAAATGGGATTCCGTTTCCATCTTGTCGCCAAAGCTCTAAGTCCACTACAGGTCTATGGTCTATCTGTCCTATCATTAGCTTCTACAACTTGTTGTAGTCTTGTTCCATTGCGGCCTTGTACCAGTACTATTGGCGTCTGTTATTCTGTCCCATATCTAATCCATTACTTCCTAACTATTCCTATCTCAGTCTCGACTATAACTTGATCAAGGTTGAATCAGATTTTCCCTATATACATATAAGGCATTCCGTAAGTGGCCCAGTCCGTAAAATTTGGATTCCGTGTTTTTACATCGATCAACTATGGAATGGGCTATGGAATCCCTTTTTCTGAAATGAGTCGTCGAGTCGTTCGAGGAGTCACTGCTCGTTGGCTCATTTGCTCGATGGGATTCGAGTCATTCGAGCAATAGTTGCGAGTCACTCGACATAAGACGGAATCCCACTTTTGGAATCCCTTTTTGGAATCCCATTTGTGGAATCCCTTATTTGAAAACGCCTATGGCTATGGAATCCCTTTTTTCTGAAATGAGTCTAAGAGTCGTTCGAGGAGTCACTCGAACGAGCAATTACTCGATAGCTCATTTGCTCGATGAGCTTCGAGTCGTTCGAGCAATTGCTCATGGAGCAATTGCTCTTAGGCTCATTTGCTCGATGAGCTTCGAGTCGATCGAGCAATTGCTCATGGAGCAATTACTCTCTTGCTCTTTAGCTTATAAGGGATATTTGGGATAGGTATGCCTTGTGATATAGGTAATAGTATCCTCAGATAAGTATCCTATAAAAGGTATCCTCGATAGGTATCCTCAAATAATACAATGCCGGGCCATAGGTATCCTCAAATACTGAAATGAGTCGAAGAGTCGTTCGAGGAGTCACTCGAACGAGCAATTACTCGATAGCTCATTTGCTCGACAGACTTCGAGTCATTCGAGCAATATGCCGAGTCACTCGATCGAGCAATTGCTCTAAGGTTTATTTGCTCGATGAGCTTCGAGTCGTTCGAGCAATGACTTATCAGTAACTGCTCGATAGATTATTGGCTTTGGGAATGATATTGGCTTTGGGAATGATATTGGCTTTTGTTGTACAGAAGGGAGATAACTCTGCATACAGGTTATGGGAAATCAAGCAATCTAATTGGTTAGTTATAATTTATATAAATGATCTAGATAAATGAAACAACAAGAGTACTTGGAATAGGGTCAGAACTAACAAGAATAGACTAGAATAGCTAAATATAGTAATAATAAGCAAAGCTGTTCCAAATAATAGGCTCTTCTACGCTACTGGAATATACTCCAGGATAAAGGAACATGGTCAGGTAGACGAAAAGTATTGCATATATAGATAGAAGCAGAGAATTCTGGGTAAATTTGTCCTATAGCACTACGTGCTATTTTTAATAGGGAAAAACGTCATGGGATAGGGATCCAAAAAGGAATTCTGGGGGAATTCTAAGCCAGAACATTACTCCTGTTCAATCGAACGCACCCCTTATACACCCTTAGTACTATAGCACTACGTGCTAAGTCAATAAAACCAATAACATGGGAAATCCGTATCAAATAAAATCAATTTCGGTGATTTTGGGTGGATTTTGGTGATTTGGGGGATTGTCGGGTTGTTTGTGGTAATTAGATTTACTCTTCTACAATCGAACATACCCTCCGAACATACCCCGCCCTATTGCAGAAAAATTGGGTAACATAGCAACCACGTGCTACCATAGAAACCAAGATGGCGGCCTCCAGTATACAAAATGGACGACGGAAACACGTATCACCCTAACAACACGCGCTGCGCATGCGCACTCACACCACGTATCACTATGGAGATGGCGTCACAACATGGCCGCTCACGCGGGTTACCATGACAATACAACATGGCGCCACTACATCACGTGACATGACGTCACTTCCGAGGTCATCCACCGAGGTCATCCAACTGGCCCCTCAAAACCTCATTACATACTACTCATGATCAGTGAACTTGAATTCAAAACTTGCCTCCATTCCCGGTTCTGATGTTCTGACTTTTCGTTGGTTCTGTAAAATTCTGAAGCCTGAACACTTTAACGGGGAACAACCTTAAACGTAATTTGACTGATTAAAAACCGTCTGTCTTCTCTTGTGGATGTTTACCCCAAATTTCCCCCAGATTTGGTCTCTGTCGAAAGCCATGAAACTACCACTACCGCTATAATAGTCATTACCACTGCTAGCTTTTAAAACGCAGCTATACTCGACGAAGTGAGAATTGGTTGTTATTTTAACTCTTTACCCAACGTAACGGCCAATATCGGCCAGCGCTACTCTCAAAAATCGCCAATTATTTTTCATTATGTTTTCATTTTTTTGTCTCAAAAACATAGGTTATGACCCATCGTTGGAACGAGCTCGACGAGCTCGTTTCAAAGAGGGTTCATAACCTATGTTTTTTAGACAGAAAATGAATAAATTAGTTATTCAAGAATTTTTTTTGCAAGTGTCGTCTGCTTTTCATGTTAGGTAAAGAGAAGCGCGAATGGGCTATCATCTAAATTACATAATCTGATAAAACTTGTTGACTTGAAGATTCAACACGAAAGATGGTTTAGTACTTATTTGAATAATAATAATAATAATAATAATAATAATAATAATAATAATAATAATAATAATAATAATAATAATAATATTTTGAAATCGCAGGCCAATTTTCAGAAGTTATCCAACGAAACACTTCATCATCGAGTGGGCCCAACAACGAGGAGAAGATGTATGGACGAAACTGCACAATGCTTGAGATAATCGATTCCTCTTTAAATCTGGGGTATTATTATAGGGGTATGTTATGTAGCTTTGGGTGCATGTAACGCTCATCGGTATTGACATAATGTCTGCGGTATTTGACTTCGGATTCTGAAAATTTATTCAACTTGTTATTGGGCACCATGAGTGCTAAATATTCCTTGATTTCAACTTGATGCAGTGAAATGTAATATTGACGTTTTGCGACCTTTGATCGCTAATAACGTCTTAGCGTTAACACTTCGTCGTGTGGCATCCATAAGGTTCTATCTTCCAGTGGAAGATAGAACCTTATGGTTCTCACACGATGACTTTTTCGCCAGGCTGGATGAAAGTAAACAATGTTTGAGCTAATCGCTTCCTCTTGCCGCCTGAATTATTATTATAATGGTATCTTATATAAAGTTAGGGGTAGAACTGTCACCAGCTGAGAGGAGGTAACGCCTGTCGGTGCCGATATTGACGCCATATCTCCGGTATTTGTCGTCTGATTTTGTAATTTTTTTCAACTTGTTATTCGGGACCATGTGTACTAAAAGTTCAACTTCATACGTTTTCCAACCTTCAGTCGTCAATAACGTGATAACGTTAACAATATTCTGACAATTTGGATGAAACTGCAAAATGCTCGGGCTAATGTATTCCTCTTGACTTCTGGGTTATTATTATAGTGCTATGTAGCTTTGGGGTAGGGCTGTCACCTGATGGGGGGGGTGGGGTAGGGGGTAGTAACGCCTGTCGGTATTGACATCATATCTCCGGTATTCGACTTCGGATTTTGTTATTCGGGACCATGAGTACTAAAAGTTCCCTTGATGTCAACTTTATGCACTGAAATTTATTCGGTCATCAATAACGTTAAAAATAGTACGACAAATTTGATGGAACTTCACACTGCACGAGTTTAACTATCCCTATTCCGGTCGGCGATAGTTTTGTAGTGCTACGTTATGTAATTTTGGGCGTAGGACTGACCAATGAGAGGAGGGGTCAAAACCTGAAATGAAGTAAAAACGTTGAAAACGACGTTAATTGAAAATCCCAAAACACATATATTTTTATTTTTTGAGCTCTACAACATACTAAAATGTCATAAAAATTGGACAAAATTTACTTTTTTGACGTTAGTGTGGAAAGGTTGAGCCGAAAAATCGGCCAGAGTTATCGGGAATTTCCCATGTCGGTACCACATTTCAGATAGGGTTTTTCTTGGAGATGGGATATCGAAAGTTTGAAAGAGAGAGGCTTGATACAGACAATGACATAAAAAGTTGAAAGAAAAAACGTATATTGGACGCTGTGCTGGATGAAGGTGCGAACTAAAAAATCTGAAGCAGCAATGAGAACTAGAAGTTAAGGAGTATATGTGTGCCAAATTTCGAGCGGATCGGTTTAGTGATGAATTCAACAGCGTGCCTGACTAAAAATAAACAAATAGAAAAACCAAACAGGCTGACTATCGCTTTTAGTTACCAACTTCTCGTTGGATGACTTAATTATAAAAAATATTTATATGTAATTTGTTTGTCATCAGTAGTGTGTGTGTGAGGGGGGGGGGGGAGGGAACTATGAAATGTGGAATGAGGCATACTCTCTGCCCTTCCTTGTTTTCCGCCGCCGCTGGACTATGCTAACTTCTAGTTCTTTCAAAATAGAACAAATTCAACAAACTCGGAACTTGCTACAAGTAGCGCTCCTCACACCATTATTGACAAGTAATTTCAAACCGTCGTATTTCTTGTCCAGATACAAGACAGATCGTATAATCCATAACCGACAACCAAAATCTCAGACATTGGAGGACGTAAATCGATAGTGAAATAATAAGCTCGGATTAATAGACTCAGATTGAAATTGAGAAAAGTGTTAAATCGAATTGAACGTAGTTCAGATTATCACAGTACTTAAATGTACATATCCCATCTTATACAGTAATTAAAAAAGACAAGTATTCAGTTCTAATAATACGAAAGGTCATTAGCGATCACTTTCGACTGAACATTTCTCTAAATAGATGCATTTACCATGGCACTCATTCTGTGCCATCGTTTAGCAACCATTACGTGTGCGACAGGGTATCAAAAACAAATTGCGAATGGTCCAGTAACCCAGGGATGTCGCTATGATGGCCGATTAGTGAAATATTCCAACTTCATCGTCTAGGCATGCCTTCGCCGAAGGCATGCCTTGATGATGAAGTTGGAATATTAGTCAGATCATAGTTAAAAACCGATAGTTCTCGTAAATTTATTTGTGGGTAAATGCATGTTGCAGTCATGACACATTGGGCTATCAGCTTCTTATTTAATTAGCATACACCGTATTCAAAACTGCCAGTTTAACGATACTTTCGAAAGCCAGGGCACCTGGTGTCGGACAGGTTTACGGGTGGAGGAAGCCGGAGTACCCGGAGAGAACCACCGAGCAACGTCGAGCAACTGTCAGACTCCCCAACGTACTAAGTAGACACAAGCAGGGTTAAGCAGGGTTAAGATTGGTTGAAGACAGGTGCACAACCGACGTGCATTACGCCTTAGTACACAGCGCCACCGCCCCCCACATGTGCAATCGGGATTAAGTGCTTTTCCCAAGGACACAACGCAATTACTCCGGGCGGGAATCGAACTGAGGACCTCTCGGTTTGGAGGTCAGTACCGTAGCCACGGATCCACTGCGCTCCCTATTCTTTTAGGGTATTGTTGTGTTCCCACGGACGTTTAGTACCGTCCTGTCTCGTGAAACATCGAGAAGTTCGGTAAGTAATAAATAATACTAAGGGTAGGTTTAGTATACGTCCCTGCTACTTGTCTAATGTGTGGAATGTGTAGTACAACTGCCGTGGATTGGTCACTTTCCACGGGTGAGCAATATTTCCACGGACGCAATAATATTAGACTCCAGACACTGATTATAGGAATAATCATCAAATAATATTACATTCCAAACACCAATTAGAGTAACAATCATCAGAAATTTAATTGGTGAAGCACCGGGTACAACCCGGTGCTTCATTAATTAAATTTTTTCTTATGATGATTTTTATTACCTGGTAAACGCACGGGTGGATTACGACCAGTCCACGGCGACTGTACTGTATAGGCGAGCCATAAATCGATCTCTATATCTTTTAAGGCAAACAATGGGCGAACGGCACAATCGTTGCCTAATATACCAGCTGGTTTTGGGTACATTTTGCATATCAGTTTGATGAAGAATAGCAGATTCATTCGTTATATTTTAAATATCTTTATTTGTACTTACCAACCCGTCTGTTTGAGACGTCATTGCCCTTTCTATGAAATAACTCCTGGTTAAGAGAATAATTGAGGAGACGAATCGTTGAATAATACATCAAAAAATGGAAATTCTAGTTATGATTGATATTGCTAAATAAATCATGCTGTCTGGATTGCGTTTAAAATATAATTGTTCTCTAATGCTTCTATTATTGACCATTTTCTAATAAAATTACCATCAATTCCATTCCTTCGATCTGACGTTGTTTAGCAAGTAAATGGAAGACAGTTGGTCTGAAAAAATTGAATGTGATTCCATGGTAAATATATACTCAGTTTATCAGAACTATGATACTCGGCTTCCAGGCGCCTATTTAAATAAACCCTACTCCTCAAAATAAATTCGACTATAATGAGAGAAAAAAGTTAGTCTGTAAACCTCCGAGATGTGATCAAATACGGAAACATAAGAAGAAATACGATATAACACAAGAATATTGGCAAACTATTATAGTCTTTTTTCTGCTGTTTTCGAGTCGTGTTTATTCTGTGCGTGCACTGTAACAAAACCATAGAGTCAGTCAGGCAGTCTGTTACGACCAGGGTCGTAGACTTTCAACTATCTAAATATAGAGATCGGTGAGTTTGCAGGTGCAGGTTTTTGGATAAACGCAAATTTAACCCTTCACATAACGTAACGGCAAAAACCGGCCAGCGCTATTCTCAAAAATCGCCAATTAATTTTCATTATTTTTTTCATTTTTTGTCTCAAAAACATAGGTTATGACCCCTCGTTGGAACGAACTCGTCGAGCTCGTTCCAACGAGGGGTCATAACCTATGTTTTTGAGACAAAAAATGAAAAAAAATAGTTATTCAAGAATTAATTTTGCAAGTGTCGTCTGCTTTTCAGGTTAGGTAAAGGGTTAACAAAAAGCTTCACTCAATAGCCTTGTCAAACAGATAATTGCTTTAGAAAGACCCGTCGCGTATTTGACTATTACCATAATGCATTAACCATTCGAACACCCATTTCCTGGAGGGAGAGGCGTCTCTAAGGGGAGGGGTAAGTTGTGTTTCACCTTCAAGAAATATTCCAGGCCAGATATTTGCGTCTCGATTGAAGTCTTGGATATTGATTCGCTCTATCTTCTAATCATGTACTTTCTTACAAGACTAGATTTGATACTTGGACGCCACACTTACGTCACACACACCATCGATTAAACAAAAGGAGGGCTAGTACTCGATTGGGGAAGTCTGGGGCCCAGCATGGCCAATATGGAGTACCGCTGCGACACATTGTTAATTAAATATAAGTTGCGCCACGACTACTAGATGTACACGTCATTTATCCACAAGTAAACTTCCAAGAAGTCTTTAGTTTTTTAACCATAATCTGTCTGACTAATATTCCAACTACATCATCGAGGCATGCTTTCGACGAAGGCATGCCTTGATGACGTATTTGGAATATTTTGTCGGTTAGGACTTGAACCACAACAATCGGAATAAATGAGCTTTACAAACCCCACTCAATCGGGCATCTTAGCGACGCTCCTGTCTAGAAGAGATTGTAGTATGTAATATTGGCTTCAGCGCTTCCTGCATTTGGAGGAGGGTTCAGTCATAATTTAATCCCACAGCCCAGTTGGGCTGTAAGATTAAATTATTATTGTTCCTCCTTAACAAGTGTCCGCAATATTGTTTTCTCATTCACTACATTGTTTTCTTTTACGCGAAAACTCATACTATCGCGAAAATTCATATATACTATCACGAAAACTCATGATACAATTGTGAAAACTCATGTGTACTATCGTGAAAACTCATGTATACTATCGCGAAAACTCATGTACACGCTCGCGAAAACTCATGTATACGATCGTGAAAACTCATGTATACTCTCACGAAAATTCACGTATACTATTGTGAAAACTCGTGTACACTATCACGAAAATTCATGTATACTATCGCGAAAACTCATTATACTATCGTGAAAACTCATGTATACTATCGCGAAAACTCATGTATACTCTCGCGAAAACTCATGTATGCTATCGTGAAAACTCATGTATACTCTCGCGAGAACTCATGTATACTATTGTGAAAACTCGTGTATACTATCACGAAAACTCATGTATACTATCGCGAAAACTCATGTATACTATTGTGAAAACTCATTATACTATATGAAAACTCATGTACACTATCGTGAAAACTCATGTATACTATCGCGAAAACTCATGTATACTCTCGCAAAAACTCATGTATACTATCGCGAAAACTCATGTATACTCTCGCGAAAATTCACGTATACTATTGTGAAAACTCGTGTACGCTATCACGAAAATTCACGTATACTATCACGAAAACTCATGTATACTATCGTGAAAACTCTGGTATACTATCGCGAAAACTCATGTATACTATCGCGAAAATTCATATGTACTCTCGCGAAAACTCATGTATACTATCGTGAAAACGCATGTGTCCACACTCATGTATACTCATGTATACTATTGTGAAAACTCATGTATACTATTGTGAAAACTCGTGTATACTATCACGAAAACTCATGTATACTATCGCGAAAACTCATGTATACTATTGTGAAAACTCATTACACTATATGACAACTCATGTATACTATCGTGAAAACTCATGTATACTATAGCGAAAATTCATGTATACTCTCGCGAAAACTCATGTATACTATCGCGAAAACTCACGTATACTATTGTGAAAACTCATTATACCATATGAAAACTCATGTATACTATCGTGAAAACTCATGTATACTATCGCGAAAACTCATGTATACTTTCGCGAAAACTCATGTATACTATTGTGAAAACTCATGTATACTATCGCAAAAACTCATGTATACTATCGCGAAAACTCATGTATACTATTGTGAAAACTCATGTATACTCTCGCGAAAACTCATGTATACTATCGCGAAAACTCGTGTATACTATCGCGAAAACTCATGTATACTATTCTGAAAACGCATGTATACTATCGTGAAAACTCATGTATACTATCGTGAAAACTCATGTATACTATTATAAAGGGTGGATCACGTGGTAATATCAGTCACAAAGAAGTGCAGAAAAATCTCCGGATGTAGCTTCACTTTTTTAAAATCACAGTTTTAAACGGGGGTGGGAATATGTTTCTGCCTCAAGTTCTACCAAGGCCCTTTTATATTTCTTTCTCCGCCTCCCAAATTTGCTTCCACCGCCACACGCGAGTACGAACAATTAATTGCCTGTGAGACTGAGTTTCAACCCCGAACAATAACTCCCAGAAACCGGTAGAAAAAACATTAGAAACACAAGCGCAGTTTTAGCTAATTGGCTTCAGTAAAGTGAGAGTAAAGTAATGCTAAACCGCGATCGGAAGTAAGTTTCCACCCTGACAGTAGCACTCATTAGTATACTATATAACGTTGATCATAATTATTACACATCCATTAAACTTTAAACCCTTGTATTCAACGGAATCGCCGCTATAATATAAATGATTCTGTATTCAACGGGTGATATACAAGCCGGAACTTTTTTACCGCACCGTTTAGTTATGCTTCGAAAAGTTTCCAAATTTCGTTATACAATCATCCACCGTCGGTCGCATAGTGTGAAAATGAAAACGTCCAAAGCAAAATCAAATCGGTTCACAAAAAATTAGCCAAAAATGAGATAATATTCTTAAAAAACCCAATCATTTCCAACCAGAACATTAACCAGTCCCGGGGCCGTCTCGTTTTGTGGATCCCATTATATCTAAATTGGTCAACTTTATTTCGGTAAATTTTCGTACTTCTTGACATGCTTCGAACTTCTTTTAAAAACGTTTCTCCCAGCTGTTTTGCAAATCTGCACATATTTGTACTTATATTTTTACTAACAGTAATAGCCACCAAATGGTTAGGCGTGAATGGGCACGCCTAACCATTTGGTGGCTATTACTGTTAGTAAACAGCGATATGAATTTCAACAAACACTGGTTCCGAAAAGTTTGTTTTGATATTTTACCGATCGATATGATCAGTACAGCTCCAGTCAAAACAAACTCTTCACCTTTGGGTTTAAACATCGGAATTAAAATTTGTTTATTTAAATGAATTTTAATGCATGGGTTGTGAAATAAACACGGAACGCGATGCGTGTTTGAATCGGTGGATGTTTTACATAGCTCGTTGGAATGGCGTAATCATATTTCGCTCGAGCCTACGGCGTATTCGTTTATATCGACAAATTGTATAAACGAATACGCGAAATATGACTACGCCATTCCAACTCGTTTTGTTAAACACCCACCGATTCAAACACACATCGCGTTCTGTCTGTTTATGAATATCTTCAAAATGTTATATCAGAGTCCAGCTCTTGTTTGTGAGACAATACAAGTCGAGATATTGTCTCACACACGAGAGCGAGATCAGATAAACATTTGTACAGTAGCACAATCGTAATGACGGATGTATCTGACAGTTCTCAACTGTTGTGCAAATAACTTCATTTACTGGCATTTTAATTTCGGAGTTCATGCATTAATGAGTACTGGGTTGAAAGCGTCATAAGTCACATTAACACCGAGAGAGTTGGAATTTTAAGACACTAAATCAGTATTGTTCAAATGTGAACTCCGAAGTTTGGATTACGAACTCCAACAATTCCATGACCGTCTGATTTAATCCGTGCTTCTTGCGAACGTTTCTTCAACAGGTCGTGTCATTTTACTTTCCCTGAAGTGTGTGTCCAGATCCCTATCTCACTGAACGTCCGATTAAAAATTTGAACTGACCAGTCAAACGTAATAACTACAACCTCCTCACGAGACACGCAAATGAAGTTACCAAATATGAAAAATATTCTTCATTTTTTTGTCAACACCGATTAAAATGACAGATGGACATCATCATTCCACCATTAAAGTAAATTGTTTCTCAGGTGCGAAATCAGACACAACAGTTATTGTCACGTGACACGGTAAGAAAAACAAATCCATATACTGTCCTCAAGCATGCTCCACATCCTTATCTTAGGTCACATAGATGATAGTTTTCAGGCTTCTGGGTGTTGCACAATTTGTCGATATAAACGAATACGCAATTTAGGAAAATGCTAGTGCTGCTACTTTTCATACGAGGTGAGGGATATTGGAGGTTTTGTCGGTCATTCCGTCAGTCCTCCCTTCCGTCAAACCGTCCTTCCGTCCGTCCATTCTGCCCCATTCTCGTCATCACATTTTAATGAAAATCACTGAAAATATTTTGCCACCCAAATTTAATATGTCTCTTGTTTGGTTCTAATATCATAAGTAAGATTGCGAACCAGCTGTGTATAAGTATTTCTTCAAGAGTTATTGCCGTTGTTGAACTTGGATTTTTTTCTCATCATATAACCATTTCTTCTCTTCACATTTCAAAGAGAATCATTCATGATTTTTTTCCTAATTTAATATGTATCATTTTGGTGATAGAATCATAAGGTGTTTGGGTATCTGCTGTGGTCAAGTATCTCTTTGAAAGTTATTAACCTTGTAGTACCTGGTGGAGGGGAATTTGACATCTCATGGCACTTGTTATAAACTGCAAAGTCTCTGTACATTAATACTTTATATGTCATACTAATCTCTGTATTTTTAAAAGGCATTAGTTGCAATATATAATAGGAATCGGCTCATTGAACCGCTTCCAATTAAACGTCTTAAAAAATAGAGAATATCTACGCTGTTTTAGTGAATGTCGGGAATTATCTCATGTGTGTGGATCTGAGAGTTTTATTTTTCACGAGCGCTTGCGCGAGGGAAAAATAATACTTTCAGGCCCACACGAATGCGATAATTCCCGATATTCACTAAGAAAGCGTAGATTTTATTTTTCTTATATGCTACGTGACATTTTACTGCGCAACATTCAGTCCATTTCGACTGTAAACAGTTTCAAGACAATAACAAAAAGCTGCTGATCGTTCCTTCAATGCGACGTCATGCGCTGAAGAGTAACGTCATTTAGGAAGTTACTGAAACAATCATCGTGTGGACCTGAAAATATTATTTTTCACTCTCGCAAGCGTTCGTGAAAAATAAAACTTTCAGTCTCACACTCGTGAGATAATTCCAGATATTGACTAAAATATAGTAGATTTTCTTTTTTTTTTATTTGCTACGAGACATTTTATTGTACAATATTCAGCCCAATTCGACCCCAAATGCGTGCGTTTCAAAACAACAACAAAGTTCAGCTGGTCGTTCCTTCAATGCGACGTGATGCGGCGTAGCTTGACGTCATTTAGGAAACAACTGGGGGATATTCCTCGATATCCATCGAGTCGATGGATATCGACAAATGTCTTTTACATAATTTGCGATAATTCACAGTCTAGCATCTTATAAAGTGTTGTTTTTCAAATTGCATATTGGTTTGATTTATCTGGTGGAACGAGACCAAATGTGAACCGTAAAACAAAAATGATAGATAACAGTAATTTTTAATCAAAACCTGCATCGTTGTTTTTTATTGAGGTTTAACGGAACTTTCAACAATCAAAGACATATCGTGTCGGGCAGTATTAGGGGAGGAGGAGGTCGGAGTAACAGGGGAGAAGCACCATGTAGCGACGATCAACTGTTATTGTCTCCAACTACTTCCCCGACACTTGCAGGGTAAGCAGCGGTTTAAAGCAAGGGCATCATCGATGTGCAGTAAGCTCTTGTACACAGCTTTGCCGCGCCTCTTGTGGTCAATCGGTGTTAACTCTTTGTAGACTGCATACAGGCAGATATTTCCGCCCGGAAACCAATACTCTTGCCAACAAAAAGGGCACAATTTGGTTTCTGTCAACACAATGTATCACTCACTGTAAATTGGACCAAGCATACCTCGAATGATAGCTGGGCTTTATTTGTTTGAATTTTTCATCAAATTCAGTCATGGCTGCTTTATAAGATCCATGACTGAATTGCATGAAAAAATGCAAAGAAAATACTCAGCCGGTTAACCCTTTACCCAACGTAACGACCAAAACCGGCCAGCACTATTCTCAAAAATCGGCAATTAATTTTAAATTTTTTTCATTTTTTGTCTCAAAAACATAGGTTATGACACCTCGTTGGAACGAGCTCGTCGAGCTCGTTCCAATGAGGGGCCATAACTATGTTTTTGAGACAAAAATGAAAAAAAAAATAGTTATTCAAGAATTTTTTGGCAAGCATCGTCTGCTTTTCATGTTAGGTAAAGAGTCAAGAGTTGAGTGTTTTACCCAGGGACACATCACAGATGGCGCCGGTCAGGATCGAACTGTCGATGTAGTTAGATCAATGTATGATCAACCGGCATTTTATTGGGCTGTGGCTATCACCTCTATCCCACGATTCTGATTACACCGTCATGTACCGGTTTGAGTATGCAAACTGTAAAGGGGTTAAAGTTTTAATCTTGTTTAGTTCGATTACAATATTTTCTCACGTGGGACAAATTCAAATCCAGTTTTAATAGTTTCTTAAATATTAAATAAAAACTAACAATGGCCAACGAGGCGCTATAATTTATTTTAGTCCAATTCTTTCATAACACATTTATACAAACCAGTCATCTTTGAAACTGTGTGAATACATAATAGAGGGGAAATCGTTATTGGTTTAATGATGAAATAGATTCCCACTTGAAGTTTTAAAGAAACCAATTAAACAGTTATTAATCTTTTTTATTTGAATAACATTCTATGAATATTAAGCCAGTGATATGAATGATTGGAATGCCTGAATTACAATTTATAATATCTTGTTCTTTCATCGCACCTCTAAATCTCTTACTAATGAAACCATGAAAGCAGGATCACACTTCTTTGATGTGCTCTTCTATCGTTCATCATGTTTTGACAAGGTCACCATGTCGTGAGTAATTCTACGAGAATAATACGGCATGCCAACTCTGCACTTGAACACCAACTTTATGACGACGAAAAAGGAAAATATTAATGCATTTTCTTCCCGGTAAATCAGTCGTAATACGAAGCGGGATTTCATTGCTTATGAATGGAAATGAAACACAGAAAATATCGAAATAAGTTGACATCTGCAATGTGCTTGTACTTGTTTCAAGCCAGTTTTTCGTGACAACCTGAAAGGAGGCCGAAGTGATAGATGATATCGTAGCGTTAGAACAAGTGTTCCCTAAAACTAGCAATAACCAACCAGTTTTTTTTCAAACAGTTTATGGATGAGATAAATGCACCTACATATTTCATTGTGTGTCAGAACCACAGAAAAGAAAAGGTTATGTCCCTGGAGAAAGTTTAAAATAACGATTTTGATCAAATTATGAGTCTTGGTGTGCCGCTCGGCAAAAGTCACTTTCCGAAAACTTGACAAAAATGACGACACCCCACAGTTTATTAAAAAATTAAGGTATAGAGCCCAACCTTGGTTTTCCTTGTTCCCTGGTTATTACTCTATACGTTAAAATCATTTGTAGCATTCTGACTTAAAGTTTACTAGTACAGTTGAGCTCAAAACCAAGTCTACCCCCAGGCGAAAAAAGAGAACAATCTAAAAATATGGGTTTTAAACATAAAAATGGTCTTGTATGTTAAATCCATATGCTACTTACTAGGATGCTATTGACCCAACCTAACTTAAATTGTTGTTATAATCATTAATCTGGAAAACTCTAATGGGAAGGACATTCAAACACGAAAAACGCCAATTCAATTTTTTCTTTCCCGTCCTAAGGACAGGTACCCCATCTAGTAACACAAATAAAAGGGTTACACGGGCAGTGCCTAGCATAATGAGCCTGAGTTAGCTTTTCAAAAATAACATAAGAGAAGATAACATCATATCAAACGGTCAGAGATGACGAGTAACAAATAAATGATAACAGTTAGCATAAACATAACATAAGAGAAGATAACATCATATCAAACGGCCAGAGATCATGAGTAACAAATAAATGATAACATTCTCAGGTGTCTAACAATATTATCGACAAACTTCTCATTTGATAATGAGACATAGCATGAAATTGCCATCAATGCTATTAACTTGCAGAGTTACCTGGCATTGCTCAAGTTGAGAAGTGATTCACATGTTGAATAAAGCTGGTATGAAAGGTACAGGATTCTCCCTTGATATACTACATCACAAGTGAGAATTTATTTTCAGGCAATATAGCTTTTAAATACCCCTTACCCCACCCGTGATCAACACAGTGGCACTTTAGAAAGATTTGAACTACACCATGCTCTTCCTGTGATATGGATATGACCCCATGTTAATTTATATAGCAGACAGACAGACAGACAGACACAGACAGACAGACAGACAGACAGACAGACAGACAGACAGACAGACAGACAGACAGACGTTCACAAATATAATGTAGATTTCAGCAAAATTCATTTCATCATTATTCCTACGCTATGATATTATTAGCCACCTGAGAGTACATGCGAACACAAAGAAGGGTCTACATACATTTACAATGAACTGCACACAGAATCATATATTCAGTTAGTTTCCTCTTCAAGTGAACCTTGGACAATGATCTTCAAGTCCCCCTTCTCATAATCCTCCTTCAAGTTGTAAACATATATCGATGAGTCATTGTCATACCTGACATTGTACCACTCAGGGAATCCTGGTACCACCGAAATTACAAATCCCTGATATACATGTAGTCCAGCTGCTTCTTGGAATTTGTGCTCAACCCGCTTGTTCACTAGGAGAGGAATCCCTTCACATTTTTTTTCTTTTGTTTCGGATTTCATCATTGCTATAACGAGGGGAGCTCATGCCCCTGGGGGGGGGGGGAGCTCATGTCCGGGTGGCAAATGTCTCGGGCGGTTGTCGTGGGGGGGGGGGGGGGGCTATGTCCGGGCACCGGCACCCAGGTTCCGCCCTTGTTTATTCAATTATTTATTGATTCGTTCATTTCATGAGCAACTTTCAACATCACAAATGATGTTGGTTAAGGATTAATATTTAGCTGAACACGTTTGCCCAAGCCATGTGTGTGTGTGACTGCCAGTGTGAAACTGAAATGCACTAAAAATTGTTAAAATGTAAATCTGTACTGTAGTAAGTCACTTCTTGGCAATAAAATAATCAAAAATGCGTAATTTCATGAAATAATAAAAATGTGTAAGTCATAAAACACCTCATATCGGGTATATCTGGCAATTTGCACTAATTATGTGTGATAAAATACGGTAGTGTGACTGAACTTGTCTTAAGTTTTTATTCGGTTTGTTTTTTTACTGGGCGCAGCCATCTTGGATTGAGAAAAAATAATATTGGATTATCGCCCTTGAATTTAATACAGCTGGTTATTTCGTTGCGATGGCAATCGAGCCCAAGTATGCTTTTTACGTATTAATATTTTGTTTGTTTTACTTTGTTAGAAATATTAGTGTGCGGAATAGCGCGGAATCGTATTTTTTAAGGTGTCTTGAATATTCGATGAATGATAATTACATTTTCCCGAAGAATCTTGTGTGAAATATCGTCTTGCGCATCATCCTTGATCCAATGACGATGTGATAAGTCTATTTTGGGAATATTATGACGTGTATATCCCTTAAAATAGTGGCGATGAACAACAGCACCCACAGCGTGATCTATATTTGGCGGATTTCGGCGAGATTCCGAAAACGTGTTGTGCGCGCCACCTATCGGCGTTGGTTATTGCTACTTAAACCTTTACCTAACATGAAAAGCAGACGACGCTTGCAAACAAAATTCTTGAATAACTAATTTTTTTTCATTTTTTGTCTCAAAACATAGTTTATGACCCCTAATTGTAAGGAGCTCGACGAGCTCGTTCCAAAGAGGGGTCATAACCTACGTTTTTTAGAAAAAAATGAAAAAAAACATTGAAAATTAATTGGTGATTTTTGTGAATAGCGCTGACCGGTTTTTGGCCTTTACGTTGGGTAAAGGGTTAAACACTGTCCCTCTTCAGCATAAGCCTTGGAAGTTAAGGTAGTTGGGTGGTGAGGCCTAAAAGTTGGATTTGTAGTAAATGTTTTTCACACAAAACAACGCTATTTGAAATCAAAAAAATATACAAGCCCACGTAACTTTCTTGAGATTTATTTATTTATCTATTGTAGTTTAACAACTCTTTCGACAGCCAGGGTCACCTCGTGTCGGACAGTGTTACAGGTGGAGGAAGCTGGAGTACCCGGAAAGAACCACCGAACAACAGAGTGCGACTGTCAGACTCCCCAACTCCATACAAGCAGGGTTACCATTGGTTGAAGACAGGTGCAACATCGACGCGCAGTACGCTTTAATATACAGTGCCACCGCACCCCCGCGTGGGCAATCGGGATTAAGTGCCTTGCCCAAGGTCACAACGCAGTTACCACTATCGGGGATCGAACCGTGGACCTCTCGGTTTGAAGGTTAAAGCTAAAATCACTGAACCACTCCGCTCCCACTTTCTTCAGATGTCGGGGAAGGGTGTGGCCCATGCTTGATCGACCATGACAAAAATTTGCCCTACGTTTCTTTTAAACACAAACATACATGTGCGTCTCGGCGAACTACTCGGGCATGCAGTCTACAATAATCACAGTTAGCCCCGACAAACGTCAGTGTCGAGGATAAATGCGTGACAGACAGCCACGCCTTTTACCTCGACCCGGTCGTTTGTCAGGACTCCTTCAGACTGCCACGTCTTTTACCTCGACACTGTCATTTGTCGGGGCAAACTGAAGACTACCACGTCTTTTACCTCGACACTGTCATTTGTCGGGGCAAACTGAAGACTACCACGTCTCTTACCTCGGCACTGCCGTTTGTCAGGGCTACTGTAGACTGCAAGGTCTTTTACCTTGACACTCGTTGGCCAGGTCTAACTGCAGACTGCACTTCTTTTACCTCGACACTGTCGTTTGTCAGGGCTACTGCAGACTGCGCTTCTTTTACCTCAACACTGTCGTTTATTAGGGCTACTGCAGACTGCCGTTTGTCAGGGCTAACTACAGACAACCACGTCTTTTACCTCGACACGATCGTTTGTCAGGGCTACTGCAGACTGCCACGTCTTTTACCTCGACACTGTCGTTTGTCAGGGCTAACTGCAGACTTTTACGTCGTTTACCTCGACAATGTCGTTTGTCAGGGCTAACTGCAGACTACCGCGTCTTTAAAATCAAAACTGTCGTTTGTCAGGGCTACTGCAAACTACCGCGTCTTTTGCCTCGACACTGTCGTTTGTTAGGGCTACCTGCAAAATGCCATGTCTTTTACCTCGACACTGTCGTTTGTCAGGGCTAACTGCAGACTGTTACGCCTGTTACCTCGACACTGTCGTTTGTCGAGACTAACCACAGACTGCCACGTCTTTTATCTCGACACTGTCGTTTGTTAGGTCTAACTACAGACTGTCACGTCTTTTACTCGGGCACTGTCGTTTGTCAGGGCTACTGCAAACTGCCACGTCTTTTACCCCGACACTGTCGTTTGTCAGGACTGACTCTTTTATCTCCACACTGTTGTTTGTCAAGGCTAACTGCAGACTGTCACGTCTTTTACCTCGACTCTGCCATTTGTCAGGTCTACTGCAAACAGCCACGTCTTTTACCTCGACACTGTCGTTTGTCAGGGCAACTGTAGACTGCACGTCTTTTACCTCGAACCTGTCGTTTGTCAGGTCTACTGCAAACTGCCACGTCTTTTACATCGACACTGTCGTTTGTCAGGACTACTGCAGACTGCCACGTCTTTAACTTCGACACTGCAGTTTGTCAGGGCTAACAACAGACTGCCTCGTCTTTTACCTCGAGACTGTCGTTTGCCAAGTCTAACTGCAGACTGCCACACCTTGTACCGCGACACTGTCGTTTGTCAGGGCTAACTGCTGACTGCCAGTTCTTTTGCTTCGACACTGTCGTTTGTCAAGCCTAATTGCAGACTGCCACATCTTTTACAATGACATTGCCGATTGTCCGCACGGTGGTTAAATTTTAGGACGGGTGACTCGCATATCACGAAACAGGCAACACTTGTGACAATTTTATGTTAATTGAACATTCGAGATGTCGGACAATAGTACTCTGTTGAACTACTGCTCGAGGACACAAAGAATTTCTTGGTGGGGGCACTCCCTACACACGCCTCTCCATCATATACGTCTCTGAAAAAATGCCAAGCATGTCGCTGTTAAACACTATGGGGCGGATCTTCCACTCAACAATTATTTGTAGTTCTTTGAAAAGAAAAGAGAAGAACCAGCAAATATTCAGATCATGGCCCACCGAGTGTAATGCGGTGGTCCAAGAGCTGAAATGTCGCAAAAGGCTTCTTGGGATTGGTTCTCAGAAATTGTATAGATCTAACTGACACACGTGGGAAATTCTGTCACACGTAGAAAATCTAACCCGAGTTATTTGTAGTAGTATTCATTCACAGTACTCTGCCGCCCTGTCAGAAGCATAAACTGGGGATGTTTGGTTAACCCTTGACCCAACGTAACGGCTAAAACCGGCTATTCACAAAAAGTACCATTTTCTTTACTTTTCTCATTTTTTATCGCAAAACATAACTTATTACCCCTCATTGGAACGAGCTTGTTCCAATGAGGAGTCATGTGCTGTTTTTGTCGCAAAAAAAGAAAAAAGTAGTTATTCAAGAATTTTGTTTGCAAATGTCGTCTGCCTTTCCAATAGGGAAAAGGGTTAAAGAAGAAACAGGTTCCTTGTACGCGTTCAACGTAGGCGATTGGGAAAAACAGGCTCATTTCGTTTCACTGACAGTGTGACATTCTCTAGTATATATGGTCTTGCTCGAAGTAACAGTATAAGAAACAAGGCAGTTTTAACCCTTTACCCAACGCAGACGATATAAAAATTTATTATTTTAAATAGCATTTTTTCAAATTTTTCAAAACCATATCATGTGACCCCTCGTTGGAACGATCTCGACGAGCTCGTCCCAACGAGGGGTCACATGATATGGTTTTGTTGAAATTTTATTAAAAATAATATTTTTTCAACTGCTGAATTTCCATATTACGCGAGCGGATGCGTTCGATTCGTTAGGTAAAGGGTTAAGACAGGTCAATGATTTGTGCGCTTGTTTGAAAAGACAAACGAAACATTCGTCGATGTACATCCGTTCTGTGAACTTAAGTTCCAAGAGGGTTTCCAAGAAAATCGATAGATGGGAACAAACGTTTAAGTCCGCCAGTACCGTTTGTGTCCCCGTATGTTCTTGCAATGTTGTTTTCATTCTCTCTGGGAGCACGGTGGCTCAGTGGCAGACTGCTGGACTTCTATGCTAGAGGTCTCGAGTTCGACCCTCGTCCAGGACGACCCGCGTTGTGTCCGTCAAGGTGATATCTTGGATTTTCTATTTTTGTTGTTTAAAAGTGTATATATTTTCGATAATCTATCTCACTCGGGCTAAATGTAAAGCGTAAAGATAGGCATATGACCGACCCCGAAAACCGATTTGTTATTTAAACAGACCAGCAATAATTCAAGCGCTTCTAATTGATCATGAAATTTAATGTCCATTATGGCGCACTTGTTGAACGCCACATGGGCTATCTAATAACTGATTAAAAGGAGTAAGAGAGACAGTATTCTCCTGTAGTCATTATCTGTGTAATTATGGCCAGTTAATAGGTGATTGTTGCGAAAACAGTACGACGCATATGTTCTGGACACACATCCATATTACGCAGCTTGCCTGTCACAGAATGTCAAAAGATATCAAAATGTGAGTCTTTCAAAGGAACTTTAAAGCGAATATTAAATTAAGATTAAACGTAGGGAGGAGTTTAACCCCATTGGTGGCGACTGCTTGAGTGAAAAGCGTCAAGTAAAATGATAATAAGCTAGTGGTCGTTCGACGGCAGTGGCAGAGTGACATTCCGTCACTTGTTGGAGGGAAAAGGATATAGTGTAGTGGCAATACGTTGGTGGCCGTGCGACGGCAGTGGTAGAGTGCCATTCCGTCACTTGTTAGAGCAAAGACATGTGAATTAAGTGACAGAACGTTAGTGGCCGTGCGACGGCCGTGAAAAGGTGACGTGAAGAGGCGACTAAAGAACAAACATCAGCAAGAAGGAGGAAAAACTAGCGACAACAGAGAATACGGGCCCGCAAGTGACTCAAAAACTATGTGGGTGGGGGTGATTGACGTTTTGTTTTTAATATTCATTGGATTCCATATAAGTCACAAATTTCCATATTTATTTATATGTATATGTATTAAAGTTGTTGTTTTCAGTGAACCCCTGTTGATTTATGCTTTCGAGAAAATAGCATTGACCCTTTCAGGATAAGAACCACCCCAACAAAAGTGAAACGGGCGGGTTCGTCACGGTGAGACATACATTCACGCATGGATTCAGGCGACACTCCTTGAGTTTTGGCTGAATACGCGGCCTGAATCTATTCCAGCAGCGACAATGCCCCGGTTTCCGACAGTGCCCTTGGGCAAGGCACTTCATCCCAGTTGCCTACATGGGGGCACGATGACGCCGTGTACTAAGGCGTACTGCACGTCGATAGTGCACCTGTCTTCAACCACTGTAACCCTGCTTGAGCGGAGCTTGAACAGAGTTAGAATGTTGAGGAGCTGACAGTTGATCGTCGATGCTCGGTGGTTCTCCCAGGTACTCTGGCTTCCTCCACCCGTAAAACTGTCACGGCCATGATTAGCCATTGTGCATAAATATGTGACCTTAAACACCAATAAATAATGAATAATAATTCACCCTCTCTAAATTTAGTCCCCTAATACCCCGACAATAGTCTCTGATAATGTCCATCTGCGACCGCGTACTGCCTCGAGTAACATGACTCTCTGTGACAAAAGCGAGGAAGGATTGGGCGTTCGGCCACTTCATGTCATATGCGGCGAGAATGAAATCCACCGCATTACCGCGATGTTGTTGTGACGATAATGTTCAGACACCCTTGCAGTGTGTAGACGAGAACTTAAAGAGATTTAAAGACAAGCAGATATACGTATATTTACTCGTAGATTTCATGGTACAAAAAGTAACAAACCCTGTCCCTGAACGCTCTCGACAGACCTCGAAAATTCAAGAACTGAAACCCAAGATGATATTCTGAATACCCAACCGTGTTATGCATTGAGAAGAACTTGTATATGTCAGTATACGGAGGAGAGCAGAGGCGGATTTGGGAAGTCGGGCGTGGCGCTGGAGAAATACCAAATAGTTAGAAATTCTGACACAGGTTAAGTGACAACCGGAGGTCGCCACTCGGTGACAATCTATAGTTGTCATTCATCTTGTGTCAGACTAATTAGGGCGTTTTCTCAGTAGCGGTAATGATATTGGTGTGTGTGTGTGTGGGGGGGGGGGGGGGGGTCCATAAACTTTTACCGACTGGACAGTTATTCTGCCGACTCACCAATTATCCTGCCGACTGCATGGATGGCGTATAAGCTAATCGCCCATTTTTATTATATTTTTCCGGTTTTAATTTGTTGTGTTTTTTTATCTTGGAAAAATACGTTGTTTTGTTAATTATTTTCACGATTTTCAAATGGCCACACTTGCCACACACAAAAAAAAACGCCCCTGGGAAAGGGGCAATGATATTGTGACCTACTTCGTGTTCGTAACAAACATCACCATCGAACATTTTTGCAGGCATCAGAAACCGAAACGCGTGTATGGAATGATTTAATTATCGAGAAGATGTATAAAACAGTACAAGAATTATTTCCATCAGAAAGCCGTTTTTGTAATCCTAATTTCTTCCTGTCCTCAGCTGATGTTGCATAACAGATTTGAGACAGCTGCATACTTCACTCTTCCCGTCTATGACTGAGTGCCATTCAAGACCGTGGTGTGTCTGAGGTAAAGTCTCTGTTTAGTTGAAATGGTGTGCGCAGCAGTGAAATATCAAATTCACCAGTGTAAAAAAAAGAACCGCTTTACGATATCACTTCTACAGTACAATGGGAGTCATTTATTTCGAAACACCCTCACTGTGGAGATTCCACTCAGACAATTACAGTACTGTGCTCGCAAGAAAACAGTATATTTCTATGTCGAATCGCGATACAGTCGCAATACTCGTAGACCAGTAGATGAATCAGAGGCTATGGAAATGCAATGGAAGTGGAGGGGATCAATGTCTAAGAATACTGTGGTTCGACCCAGGGGATGGGTACAATCGTATATCGATAGTTGTATGATTACCCGCAAGTCTCTCGTTTAGATGAGCATGTTGCAGTGTGGGTACTGTCTGGTGGTCTGCAGTACGTGGAGAGTGTATTATTACTAAATCACCTGCAGAGTGGAGATTCCACCCAAGCAATAATTGCAAATTTGTTGCAAAGGATAACAAGCACAAGCAAAGTTTCAGCCAATGGACCTCAGAGTTAAACCTAATATACTACGGAGGGGTCTTTAGCCTGAACGGAGTGTGTCTCCCTCCGCACAGAGGACAGTCATTTGACGTCCCTACCCGATAGGAGTGTACACTGTGACAGCATCAATCCCACAATTAATGCTGACAGAGAGTGTTCGTACCCCCGAACACCCACCAATTGGAGTGGGATAGCGTAGGCCTAAGGTGGGGGGTGGGTATGGCCTTCCCACTGGTTGGGGTTCGGGGGAGCCCCCAACCCCACCAATGTGAGGGCCATTTCTACCCCACCTCAGGCCTATATGCATTTGACATATATCGACCTGGCACCCCAAAAGAATTATGGCTCCCTCAATAAGAAATCCGACTTAATCATAGAAAGCACAAATATTTAGGTAATGAACTTCCAGATTTAACAAGGAGGTGTATTAACTGAAACCTTGCTTCTGACATTACTCGAGAGGTTATCTGGGTGTAAATGCATTCAATGTGCTATTATACCATTACGGTTCTCGGGGTGGGGGGGGGGGGGGGTGGGGGCACTGTTCTCCAATAACTGCTATCTGGAAAGATATCGTACCCAAGCCGTTAAGCTTTGGCTTTATGCCTGACCAGACAACATTATAGAATATCTGTTCTGGGGGTAGAAGTCAGCAATAGATTTAGTACAACACTACATCAAGTGTTATTTCAATTAAGAGTCTTACTTTTAATCCTTTATCCAACGAATCAGCAGCACCCGCCCGCGTAATATGCAAATTCAGTAGTTGAAAAAATTTTATTTTTCAAAACGTTTCAACAAAACCATATCATGTGACCCCTCGTTGGAACGAGCTCGTCGAGCTAGTTCCAATGAGGGGTCACATGATATGGTTTTGTTGAAATTTTTTGAAAACTTTGAAAAAAAATGATATTTAAAATAATAACTTTTGATATCGTCTGCGTTGGGTAAAAAGTTAAGAAATGCAAGTTAATAAAATCTTTGCAATGAACTCTTATATTTAGGTTTCATCGAGGTTTATTATAATTCATATTTGCAAAGGAAAATTAGTTCAGGAAACTTAACCCTTTCCATGAAAAATCTCTTGGAAAATATCTCCACATAAGTATAGTCCCGTTGTGCGATAGAGATACAGTGTTAACATAGGCAAAGCCCAAAGGTTACTATACTGAATAGAATGTTTCTTCCCAGCCAATCTGTGCTCTATAACTCAACATGCCGTGTGTAAACTTGTGATAAATCACCTCCCCTACTGCAAGGCCACTGAGTTGAAATACACTTTTTATTTTGGACGTGGGGTTTTGTCTTGGGATTCTGACGAATTCCCGTCCTCTTCAAATTCTGAAAGTTTAGTTGGCCAGTTCATGTTTCATCTTAAAGTTTTAAGTTGAAAAGATAAAACGATGGTCGATTGACTGTTGAGATAATTTTTTTTATTATATGACATTACTTATTTAAAAATTGAATTCGACATTTGGAGTGTAAAAAAAATATAAATTATGGAATGTTTGTCCAGAGTGTTTGTCGTAAAGGCACTCGAGTTGGTTTTATTTCGCATTTGTAAAACTGTCGCCTCGACTCACCTCGAAATATGCGCACGTCAATGACTCCATGTGAGCCTCATTTGAGACAGGCTTAGACTCTCGTTTTCAGGTGAGCCAAATACACATAAAGACACACGCGTGTGAATGGGTTAATCGATATAGCACTTGTGCCATCGTGGAAGGATAAAACTCGAGGCCGCGCCGATTCACACACGTGTGTCGTTCTGTGTTTATTACACGCCTTCACGTCTATAAAAGCAATTATTAGAAGGATACTGAGCAATTCATTTGACAACTTGTCCCCTGAGTTCCAATGTGTTCTATGTGCCAGTAGACACATAGAACACATTGGAACTTAGTGGACGAACCATCAACAAAAAAGACATTTTATCGCCAACCAAATTTGCGAGGGGAACCAGTGTTACTATTTTTAGCTAGCATGTCGCTAGCGATTCAAATTGTAATTGAGGTGCACGATTTGCAGAAAATCTCAGTGAAATTTCGCTTCTCTTTAAAAATAGTCCGTCAACGATTTCCGTTCGGAACATGGGTGCGGAATAGATTTTCATATTCCGCATCGTTTAGTATTGCTATAGATGGGGATTTCATAGAACAGGCATGTAATAAAATTGATGACCAAACTGGAGAGCTGTTGGATGGTAGTTGGATAATAAACAAGTTTTATTACCAGTAAAAGAAAAATAATCATGATCGTATGCTATGACTTATTTATACCATGCTCGCCTATGTCACTACCCGTGAAAATCCTGTATGTTAAATTTTAGCTTTTAACCCCACTACCGGTGTTAAGCTTCTACTGCGGTTAAAAAAATTAACACCTGCAGTCGGATGTTCATCTCACTTGACCTTTGGCATCACGCAATTTGCCAACTTCGATACATTCACACTTCGCGATGTTTCATTCAAACATACGACATTTTGCGTACTATCTACTACGTGCAATGACTTATTAAGTTTAAAATACCTACATTTAAATATTTAAAATAAAATGTAATAATTGTTAATAATAATTTGACTGAAAAAGCAAAAAATTCAATCAACTTTGACGATATGTTTACTACTGTCTAGCTGTCAATCAAGCATTCACGTACAGCCGGTAGTACTGCCCACCGGCGCAGATGCAAACAAAACAAACCCATGTGTTTGCGATAGAAAGTGTCGTTTTATCCCCATTTTAAGTGACAAAGTCGATTATTTATTAAGAGCATAGTATAAATAAAACAAATAGGTACTAGGGCAGGTAATCAGATTAAACCACTCGTAGAATAAGGGTTTTAACCACTCGGCAAGCCGAGTGGTTAAAACCCTTATCCTACTCGTGGTTTAAATCTGATTACTGGCCCTAGTACCTATTTATTCTATGTTTCCAATTGTAAGTAAAAGAACACAAGTGTTGCCCTCTCCCCTGTTATCTTTTGGTGTCCCTACCATATTAACTATCCCCTCGGAGATATTGTGGATCATAACATCATCCAAACAGTTTCCCGATGACAGTTTACGGACAATTACCTTCTGTTGACTGTTTTGCGAAGACGGTTTGGTCAATACACAGAACGACACGTGTGTTTCCTTCTGTTTATATTACACGGCTTCATGTCTATGAAAGCATTATTAGGACACTGAGCTTTTCACTTGTCAGTACTATCAACAAAAAAGAACGGATTTTATCGACAACCAAATTTGCGAGGGGAACCAATTTTTCGTTTACCATTAATAGTATGCTTCAGACAAATAACATGAATCTCGAACTGATCTTGGTATACAGATACTAATTTTTCTGGTACAACGGTATTTTCTCTAATAATACGAAAATTTGTATTTCTTTACTTTGACGATTTAAATTCCTCAGTGTAACACAATGTTACACTGAGACCTTTCCAACACTATTACACTACATAGCCATTATGCTTCATGAAATATTAAATTTATTTATTTATTTGTTTATTTATTTATTTGTGTTTAAGGTCACATATTTCTGTACAAAGGCTAACCATGACCACTACAGTTTTACGGGAGGTGGAAGCCGGAGTACCCGGAGAGAACCACCGGGCAACGACGAACAACCGTCAGCTCCCCAACATTCTAACTCCACACAAGCAGGGTTAGCATTGGTTGAAGACAGGGCACCATCTACGTGCAATACGCCTTAGTACACAACGCCACTGTGCCCCCACATGGGCAATGGGGGTGAAGTGTCTTGCCCAAGGACACAACGCGGTTGCCGCAGGTGGGATTCGAACAGAGGACATCTCGGCTTGCAGCCTGCACCTCTACGCACTGAGCCACCGCGCCCCCTTCTTCATGAAAGAAACCCGAAGAAACTAGAACACTCCAGCGTCTGTTTCGGGTTTCGTGCTTCATGATAGAAACCCGAAACAGATGCTGGTGTGTTCTAGTTTACAGTTCTCATCCTTTGTATAGGTATTGATGAAAATCACAGTATTTACCTTGTTTTAAAAATTCTGAAAATTGTACTCCTAAATGGGCTTCCTTGGAAAAAGTTGAGGTATGCTTTTCCCATTTTCCCGTGGGTTCTAATCTCTATATACCTGCCATGGGGTAGACCTCGGCTAGGTTGGTGTGTTTCAAATAACATATTAGGCAAGAAAGGTACATAGAAGTGGAGGAATCAGTTAAGGTACGGCATGTTGACGTGCAATTGTAATAACAACCCTGTATATGCTTATCTTTAATTCTTAGTGTTCAACCGATTACCAAAAATGGCCGCTGACCGATTACGGGGTATTTGAGCTCGCAATCGGCCGATTCCGATTGTAATACCGTGCATTATTAGACGAGTCGAGACTTGAAACAACTACATCAAGTTAAACATATTTCGTTGTTGACTCAGATCGCAGTAAAATGACCAGACGAGAACACTTGGGCGGTATACGTGGCTCTCAGAGCCACGTATACCGCCCAAGTGCGCGCGACTGGTGATTTTACTGCGACCTGGGTCAATGGAGTGCAACCTTCACTTTTCCCGTTATGAACTGGCGATTGCCGCAAGCTCAATTGTAAGCCTTATTTATGTCGTTTAACTTGTACACCCCATACAGGGGCGTCTAGAGAAATTAAGAATACGCATTGAGGTTGTTTCTCAACTTTATTGAATGGTATCATTGACATCATTTTACACTAACAAATTGAACAGTTGCAGAAGATAATAAAATGTGGTTAATGAATCATCACAAAATGCTTGGCAACAATTGGTTGAACCGATGTTCCAGGAGCCATTACCATTGTCATCCGATTGCCCACAATCGGCCGATTGTGGTGGCCGATTCCGATCATTGGCTGAAAACTCTTAATAATGCAGGAACGCCTGAGAGAACTGAAGTGTAAACGTGGATTCCCGGACCTTATCCCAAAATCATTGTAAAAGATAGACGAAAGAAGCGATCTTGGTGATTTGGGGGATTAGTGAACCACCGGCACCGGTGCGGTGCCGCTTGTCCACAAATTCCATAAAATCGCCAGATTGCACAATATAGTCAAATATTGCGTACTCTGGCACTCTTTTGGGATAGTCACTACTCCACCGAAGACCCCGACTCAGATAATGGCCAACTCAGAAGTAAGTAAGGTATTCACCTCTCCTGTGATGAAGATTTTATGTCGGAACCCCTCAAGATACGTGATTCTGTTTCAAACAATGGACAACTGATTCCGGCACAGGAAGTGTCGACGTTGACTTCTTTCCCTGGACATCTAGTTTAAAAAACTGTTGCACACAAAATAGGAGGGTGATTGGCAATTCGGGTTCTCTGAAATGTGTTTTCTCTCACACATAACGAGCAATTACTTCGCTAATTAAATTAAAACGTGCCAGAATAAACATAAATGTGAAGTCATATGTGTTTATTTAAACAAAACACCTGTTTGAACGATGTCAGATTGAAGGAAATTCACTTCAGCGAACAAAAACAGCTGGTGATTTGTTCCAATTAGATGCTCTCACAAACGAAGACCTGAGTGTGTTACAATATATGTATGTATTCCGCTTATCGTCCAATCGTAAGATATGTCAAGTATCGGGTGGTTATAAAAGTAGATTGAAAGCATTTTGTTTTAATACACGATAGTGAAGTTAATGCGCGTTTGTTTGTTTACCTGTTTTAACACTGTGAATTGTCAGTATTATGGCGTATCGAACAGTTGCGCGGGTGGAGGAAACTTGAGTTCAAGGAAAACTAATTACATTGTCAATGTAGTTATACGTTTTGGGTCCAAATACTTAATTCCCATTGGTCAGCTAGATGAAAACGTCATGACCAAATGTAATTCATTTTCCAATGAATACATTTGGTCGAACTTTGACCCGCATTTGCGGTAGAGCGTAGTTGACAGTATGTAATTCAAGCGGTGTTTGGGCGGGTTTTTAACTTTTAGCGCCTCTCGCAATGATCAACTCCGCTGCTGTTTCTTTGGTGACATTTCCCAACTGTGGCATAAAGCCCGTTACTAAAATACTTGTTTCCATTTCTAAAGTTGTGAAAATTAAAAATCAGAGTTGTGCGCTTTGTCTTTTGTGTGAGGGTGGTTTTTCGCCTCGTTCGTTCGTACATGTTTTATTTCGTCCTTCTGCTTTGTTGTTTGGTAAAAAGTAGTTTAAACAGTTATGGAATGTAATTATAAGAATTGAATGCAATTTTTATAATCTTTATTGGAGTATGAACGTGTGGGAATGGGTACAAATTGTATGAATCCCTTCGGGATTCATACATAATTTGTACCCATTCCCACACGTTCATACTCCAATAAAGATTATAAAAATTGCATTCAATTCTTAAAACAACCCAGGGAGATGTCAACCATTGCGGCATTCAGACTGGGGACAAGTGGAGCTTCTTTCGAGTTGGCACGGGCTGAATTCACTACGTCCAATTCGATTCCATAATAGATGGGTAACGCAGTGACATTACATAACTGCACTTGTTTTGCGTTACCTCAAACCGAAGTGTATTATCGCTTCCCAGAACCACAGATTTTTGCAACAAAACTGTGTATTCGTTCCCCTTAACTTTAAATATGTTTAAAATAAATTTTTTTTCATTATCCCATATCGGAGAATCGCATCTTTGTTGAAACATTTTTTGACTATTTAGCAACCTGAAGGTAGTGACCAGCCACGATCGAGTGGCTGGTCACCAAGTTTAGAAAGCTAAACTTGGATGATTTACCTAATCACAGGTGTACACAAAAATGCTACACAAAAAAAGTTATGCACTACCCCAAACATTTCTGCGTACACGACAAAAATTGAAACAATAATGAAAAGCAATATACCACTTCAAAACTGATTCATTTATCGACATATAATTACATTGTTAATGTAGTTATACGTTTTGGGTCGAAATACTCAGTTCCCATTGGTCAGCTGGATGAAAACGTCATGACCCAATGTAATTCATTTTCCAGTGAATACATTTGGTCGAACTTTGACCCGCATTTACGTTCAAGTTAATAATTTGTGATGTCTCAAACAACTTACAAGAAATGTCAATCGACAGTGTGAAATTATTTCAGTGATTGTATTCTTGAACTTGATGTAGTTTCATGGGTGATTATAGTTTACTGATGTGTTAAATAAATTGTTTTGAACATTCCAAGTTTCGTTGCGAAAGACGGCAATTTGACAAATTTGAGTCAATGCCGAAAACCGGCGCTCAACTCAAGAGTTGTGCGCTTTGTCTTTTGTGTGAGGGTGGTTTTTCGCCTCATTCGTTCGTACATGTTTTATTTCATCTTTCTGCTTTGTTGCTTGGTAAAAAGTAGCTTAAACAGTTACGGGATGTAATTATAAGAATTGAATGCAATTTTTATAATCTTTATTGGAGTATGGACGTGTGGGAATGAGTACAAATTGTATGAATCCCTTTGGGATTCATACGTAATTTGTACCCATTCCCACACGTTCATACTAAATTGCATTAAAATTGCATTAAATTCTTAAATAAATGATCGTTTCGGACAAATTCATCGGAGAATATCTGTAGGATCACCCGTATGTGCATAAAATACGTTTTACTAGTCGATATCAGGGGCCAATAGTATAAACTTTTACAATTGTATTTTTCAGAATTATATTTCTGCAAGTGAATATAAAAAAACTGAAATGAATAATTAGCATTTCCAAAGAAGTGGAAATTTACCTACTGGTAAATTTCCATGTCTTTTGAAACGCTAATCATCCATTTCAATTAGTTATTTCAGACTTAGAAAATACAATTCTGGAAAATACAATTGTAAAAGTTATATAGTATTGGCCCCAGGTCTGTCCACACCTGACTTGTAAACACATATAGTGAATGAGAATACGAACTTGATCCTACCCAATTTGATCCCATCATTAGACAAGAATGTTACACAAAAATTTGTAGTCACCCTACTAGCGGACACACCTGTACACATACCAGTTTGATATTACCCAAGGACACAAGCTCTCTCTCGGGCAGATATTGTTCTACTCTGGGACATTGTATTTATTTATTTATATTTATTTATTTATTTATTTATTTATTTATTTATTTATTTAATGTTGTTTAAGGTCACATACTTATGCACAATGGCTAATCGTGACCGTGAAAGTTTTACGGGTGGAGGAAGCCGGAATACCCGGAGAGAACCACTGAGCATCGACGAACAACTGTCAGCTCCTCAACATTCTAACTCCGTTCGAGCTCCGCTCAAGCAGGGTTACAGCGGTTGAAGACGTGCACTATCGACTTGCAGTACTCCCTAGTACACGGCGTCATCGTGCCCCCATGTAGGCAACCGGGATAAAGTGCATTGCCCAAGGACACAACGCGGGTCGTCCCGGACGGGGGTCGAACTCGGGACCTCTAGCACAGAAGGTGAACAGTCTACCACTGAGCCACCGCCCTCCCTCTGGGACTGTGTGCAGACGAGTTAAAAGTGCATAACATTATAAGTCACATAATGAACAAATCTAATGATGAAATGCACAGAGGTCCCATGCAGAGGATGTGACAAGTACTACATGAGAACTGACGTAACAACCGTTACTTATTTCCAGTTTCTTATTCGACATTCGTTATCAGCCAATAAAGTCGGTTAACGAATGTCGAATAAGGAACTGGGAATAAGTGACGGTTGTCACGACAGTTCTCACGCTGTACTTGTTGCTAGTTAATTTGTAATTTTTAAAATACTACGTACGGTCTGCTTATTGGTCTAGGGTGCACATAGGCCACTTCAAAATTAATGTTTTTGCTTGTGGAAAGATTAAGAATCATGTCTTATATATACATTTCATAAAATATTCGGTCAAATATACTTTGGAAAAAGTTGGGAAAACTGGGGTGGTTCATAACTTTTTGTACAGTTAAAAAATTTTACGGAGGCGCACATAATAGCTTTGATCATTCACGGAGACCTGTGCTAGTATCACATGTCCCACCCCCAACTTTTCTTTCTGGAGTGTTTAGATGTGATTCAGAGACTGAATGAAAGAAAACTTTTCAAACGTTTTCAAAAAAAAAAGAAAAAGAAAGAAAGTTAACGATAGAACAATTAGCTATTACTGTTAACTATTCTCTAATTTGGCACTTTTCTTTGATTAAATACAACACGGCGCGGGCCGATTATCCGGACAGATAGTTCATTATACGGGCGCCGGAAGTGGGGGGGGGGGGGGAGTTTCCCTCCTTACTCTGTGGCTGGGGACATGGGACGGCTTTTGCCTTTTCTCCTGAGATACACTAGTAGAAAAGATTTTACTTACCGAGAACTGTAACAGTAACTATCGAGTATACGTTTCTAACGTATTTTACGCGTGCAAATACCAATGTATGGGGAGGTGGTCAGATATAAATACGGAGGCTGGTCGATTTTCATCAGAAAATAATCTCTACTATCGGTGATGTCTAAAGCTATATCGCCCCATGAGTGGAAAAAGGTGACATCCTTCAGGAGACGATATATATATATATATATATATATATATATATATATATATATATATATATATATATATATATATATATATATATATATATATATATATATATTTATATACATCGACTATGTCAAACAGGAATTCCATCAGGCAAAGTTCTGGCACCGCGCCACTGGCACCAGAGAGGCATACAGTACGTGGAGAGTGGATTGTAACTAAATCACCCGCGGAGTGGAGTTATCACCCAAGCTATAACTTTTAAATTTTGTACATATCGACAAAAAACACAAGCAATGTTTCAGCCAATGGACCTCCGGGTTTAACCCGGAGGTCCACTGGCTGAAACTTTGCTTGTGCTGGTTATGCTTTGCAAGATAATTGCAATTATTGCTTGGGTGGAATCTCCACTCTGCGGGTGATTTAGTGATAATACACTCTCCACGTACTGTAGGCGATATAAAACTAAAATTCAAGCAGTTGCATCTTCACAGATTTTCCATTAATTGAGATTCCTGTGTTTAAAAGCTGGGACCATAGACCATTAAATATATGCCATATATATATAATAATCTATTGTCCCAGCTTTATTATTGTCATATATATATATATGACAATAATACTGAAAGCCCCATTACAATTAATGATACGGTGTAAACTCCCTGTCTTAACTAGTAGAGTGCTGGAAGCCCATATTTGGGCTTTACTTTGAAGTTCAGTTACCACACCTTAAAGACCTCAAATTCAGTGGAAGGGCTTCGCTCTATCTTTGAACTGAAATAATTTAGTCTCTTAGGATATGCCTTGTTAAAATTTATGGAAGAGTGCCTATTGGCACTCTCCCATAAATTGTAACAATGCAAAGACATGTGAACAAATTCTGATGACCAAAAATAACTTAGCACTCTACCAGTTAACTCATACATTTACCTTTTTCGATATCACTGCTCTCCCTGCCCTAGGATACGTCCGGCGCCCTTAGATCAATAAATCATTCATGACTCCAGTACCTTTCGTTGTTTGAGCGGAATTATCGTAATATAGACAGACAGACGAACGGACAGACAAAACAAGCTAAATATATTCTGAATTTAAACATGTATGCCATGAGTGAATACATTAAAAGCGGGTTTCTGAGTTCAGAGAATCGTTGAATGACAATCGCATACAAAATATGTTCAGCACCACGCAATTTGTTTCCAATTATTCCATCTGATCACAGACTAGACGTGAAATATATTGAAACGCGATTTTCATAATTCCTCCAATATGCGATGGTAAGGTATATCTCCTTATCGGATATCTATCTCAGCTTCCCAATAATGTTTTCATAAAATTGAAAAATTGAATATTCATGTTTTGCCATTGTGTAATAACATGGCCAGATTGAGATAATCTTTGTGGATTAACCGCAGCAGTTTTTCCAGATATATGACATTTACACGCAATATGAATATATAGAGCTAATATATCCCTGTATGGCAGATAGACGTGCTTGGATCAGTTGATATTAATGCTGTGGAAAACAGTGCGAGAACAGTAAAGCACTGCTAAAATACAGCGAAAGTTTTCCCCAATACTATACTTACACTACACTCGCCCACTCGACGGGTAGATAACAGCACATACCCAGGGACGTGGCGACAGGGCGGGGGGTGGGGGGGGGGGGGTCGCCCCCTCAATCCTGGCGAAAATTTCCTATAGTTGGAAATTCGGAGGGCAAGTCATGTGTAGTTGAAAATTTCATCTGTCTGGATTTGAGAGCTTCTTTGGTGATGTTGATGTCTTCTTTACTTCCCAAATTTCCAACTCGGTTTCAAATCGGCAAAAAATCCAACTGTTACTATTTACAACTACAGTGTACGCAATATCGAGCTTCATAAGTATGCATGATGTCAATCGGTACGAGATTTGTACAGCACGTTATTTATTGTAATAAAAAAAATCCTCGAAATGCACTTCAAGAAAATCACATCATGTAAAATCGTTATTCTGAGTTAATTCCATCATTCACAGTTACAAAATGACGAAACATCGAAAATTGATCATTCCTGCATAAGATCTGATTTAATGTTAGGACAGTGCGAAGTGCTCAAAGTTCTCAGCTTGAGCATTTTTTAGCACATATTCGATTCCCAGAATAATACCAAATAATAATAACATGATAATTCTATCATAAATGTGTTGACATTTCAGTTACTAGAATCAACTTTATGCCCCCTTTCATGGCTTCATTTTCAAAATGCTTCTTGGTAGTGAATTTCCAACTAGGAGAGGGACCGGGAGGGGCATCCCCCTCCCGGTCCCTCCTCTAGTTGGAAATTCACTACTCTACCCCCCCCCCCCCCCCCCAATCGGAAACCTCTAGCCACGTCCCTGCACATACCGTTTATTTGTTATACCGATTGAAATTTGTGGACCCAATAATCGAATTTACAAACATATCTACCTCATGTATCTTACGTCTAGCAAGTAAAGGTATAGATAGATAACTATCCACCAGGGGCTGAGTACAAATCGCCCTGTGCGTGCTGTACAGCACAGTTTAGAAAGAAAGTGGGGCGAGTTTGCATCGAGTGAGAAACCAAGAGGGTTTGGGTCTGTAGCTTGTGAAAGAGAACAAAACGAGATGTGACGAGAGGTGGCGAGATGTTGAGTGCGCTTGGACCGTGAGCTCCACCCGGGTATTTATAGCTACCATTCAGCTTCTAAATCACTCGATATCACCAGATTTTTAAAATTCTGGGTTACAAGACATGAAGCACTGCTTATGCTTCAGCTGAAAGACGACTGGATTCACCCGTATGTACATTTTTTTTCTGGGTGAAAAGAGATGTACGAGCAACTATTCAGCTCCTGGACGGCTGGGTTTGAAACTTCACAGATATCCGGTGGTGGGGAGAGAGTGCTGCAAGTTGTTTCCATGCATTAGATAGGGTGGGTGAGTGTATCGGAGGTTCAAAGAACGTGTTTTTGTCCTGATATAAAGTTTTTCACCCCATCAGTTTCCTCAAGAGAGTGGCGTCGAAGTCATTGTACTCTTTACCAAGGGGCTTTAACGTACATTGAGTATCAATGACGTGGCAAAGCTGACCTGCTACAGAAGAAATTTCTGATGTGCCTGGTAGAAAAGACTGTATTTGAAAGGGAAAAAGCATTTAAAAAAAATTATCACCCTTTATTTCTTACAAAACATGGAATATGGGGAATATTTTCCGGAACATCAAAATAGATACATTCAATTTTCTAACATTTTAGGGTAACCTTCAACCCGAATCGGGTTTTTTCCTTTCAGTAAAGGTATGACGGGCACCAAAGTGGTAGAGAGTTTTTTTCAGAACCTTCCCCCAGCCCTGCAGACATGCTTCGTGACCACATGATCAGTTTTACAATCTGAGAGCTCACAAATCTATCAATACAGGTAATTTTATTCCATATTGTCCCCCAGTTCAGTTGTCTTTGATTTATTCGACACTATTTTATTTCCAAAAGAATATATAAACTACATAAAATAGATTATACAACATCGACAAAGATTATAAATTGTCAAATGGATCCAGCAGCAAGCTGATGCTTGTGTAAGCTGCTTCCACATCTGTAATCGAAGACTGAAGTTAACATAACCGATGATCACATTTTATATCACAACTGGAAGATGCTAATATCAGAAATAAGTTTTCATTGAGTAATATATGACAAAATGCTAGGGGATGGGAAGGGGCGCCGATTTTTAATAAGCTCTTCTTTCGAAACAGGTGTAACGTCATATAGTTTTGGCCTCTGTTTTTAGAGTGTTTGGCACAGTCCGGTCATGGTTCGGTCTAATCCCTGTATTTCAACCATCTTTCAACCCGAAGGCTAGCCTTCGGGGTGAAAGATGGTTGAAGTAAAAGAAATACACCGAAATACCAAAGGTGGAATTCCATATCCAAATGCATAAGTAAATAAAGATAAACTTCCCACCCTAAGTGCTTGTACGCCGACAGATCACGTTTGACTCAAATATATCACTGTAGATTTCATCTGGGTTGTAGCAACCTCAATGAACATGTAAGAGTTACATGGGTCTCAAGCTGATTTTTCCCTTCACCTGTCCCACTCAAATACCTGATAGGTTGTAACAACCTCAATGATCATGTAAGAGTTACAAATCGAGCTGGAGGTATTTCAAGAATTTGAACAACCTCCACCTTTCATTGAGAGACAGCCGGTATTCATGAATTTGAACAACCTGCAAGCGTGCTGTAACACCTCATTACTGTGCATTTCGGCATCACTTACCGCACGCTGTCAGGTTGTTCAAATCCACGAAGACCTCCAAGTTTGATATTACATAATTACCTCACAAGCTCGCTTCTCTGTGGCATGGTGAACGTGAAACACCTCATCAATGATCTCTTTAACTGTCGTATTTTCCTGGACACAAAAAGGGAAACGGTCGAACAACTTCTCTACGCAGGCAAGATGGAAACACTTCTTTACTCTATTACTAATTACAACAAACAAACCAACAATTTTCCACATCTTCGTGGCACTCAACAAAACTTGAACGAGGATTGACATTTCTGTAGATCCATTTTGCAAATTGTCTTCCATGGGGACGAACCATAAGATGTCCAGAGCATCTTGGACACTATCCCCCCCCCCACCATCCAAACATGCAATCACACACTGTTATTGAACTTCCGCTGCTGCTTGCTTTAAATACCATAACCCGTCATTTTGTATAGACATTACCACGATAGTTACAAATTGTCATTTGAGTGTCACAAGGCAATGCAGATGGCGCCTTGTTGCACTCGAGGGACGAAATAGTTTCTCCGATTCACGTTTTGATGACAGTGTATTACTACTAAAACGCTCTTTTGATAGATTCTCCACACGACGTATGTTCACAATTTCCGAGAAAAAAGGACTTAGCCGCCTTCAGTGTTTCAGTTTATGGACCATCCGATGCACGGCACGAGTGCTTTTTATCTTCTTCAAGGCATCTTAACCATTTACCCAACAGAAATAGTAAACGGCTCTTGGAAATAAATTTCTAGACTACCTAAAAGACTTTGGATTTTTTACTTAAAAGACATAGCTTATGGCCCCCTCATTGAACGAGTTCAATGTGTTCGTTTCACTGAAAGGTCCTAATCTATTTTTTAAGGCAAAAGTTGAAAACATAATAAAATTTGAATAGAGATTTTTTGTGAATACCTTTAGCTATTTATGTCTGTTATTTTATGTAAAGTATTAAATAAATGCTAGAAGGTGAGAAATCCCCTGTCATGGTGTTTTGGTAATAACCCACCACCCTCCCCATCACAAAATTCAACCCGAATGCTTGTTTGCAACACACTGCACGAACTTCAACAAATAAAACAAGTTGCTCTATTGTAACATTTACTGTCAGTTGTTGACTTTGAAATTCAAATTCACATCCGTACATTTGTGCGCATTTTGTGAATGCAGTTTCATTTGAACAAGAACAGCGACAAGTGTACATATCAATTTTTGTGCGTCAACCGACATCAAATATTTCTGTTTCTCAATAATACAGTACGGCCGCCGTGGACTGGTCACTTTCCACAGGTGACCAATATTTCCACGGACCCAATAATATTAGATTCCAAACACTAATTATAGGAATAATGATCAGAAATTTAATTAATGATGCACTGGGTACAAGTCGGTGCATCATTAATTAAAATTTTGTTGATGATGATTTTTATCATATGACTCATCCGTTTTGTTCACTTTAAAACATTTGATATTTTGTTTTCATATTAATCAGTCAATTTCATTGGTCAATTTCAAAACTAGACAATTTGATTGGCTGAACAAAATACAACTGGGCCACATTTTAATAATTGGCATAATTAGAGTTGGGAGCTTTCATTGGTCAATTTCAAAACTGAACAATTTGATTGGCTAAACAAAATACAACTGGGTTACATTTGCATAATTTCAGTAGAGAGAATTTACGTTATCTGTCATATTTAGGGTGGGTTATATTGTATTAATCTTTTACCTGCAAGAAAAACGCCATTCATTTTTTTTTATATTTTCACTTTTTGTTTCCAAAACATAGGTTATGACCCCTCATAGGAACGAGCTCGACGAGCTCGTTCCAATGAGGGGTCATAACCTATGTTTTGGAAGTAAAAAATGAAAATTTTTAGTTATACGAGGATGTTTTTTCCAAGTGCCGTCTGCAACTCGAGTTAGGTGATGGGTTAAAAAGTCATACTAAGTGGCTAATTTGTGCGTGTGTGTGTCATATGATAAATAGAATATGAAATGAGTGTTTTTCTCATATAATATTCATGAAACTCGTCCGAATTTTCCGTTTGGGCTCTCCAGAGGCTCGCCAAAACGGAAAATTCTTAGACTCGTTTCATAAATATTATATGAGAAAAACACTCATTCCATATCCTCTATTTATTACCTGGAAAACGTATGCGTGGACATCACTCACACGCGAGGATTACGACCTGTCCACGGCGACAGTACTGTGGCTGTATCCTGCTGCTGGAAATGCACAGTGACCTGCTCCCTCTCTCACCATGTGTTCTGGACTCTAACCAACCTGTGAAGCTATCAGTGAAATCCTATTAGGCCTTCCATGCGGTTATGGCCTGGAACCAATCTAGCCTTTAAATATTTCATCAACTATACTTTAATTCACAAGTCTGGAATATTTTATATGGTCGGAAAAAGTAACCTACGGTTCGCTTTTCTACCAACTGAAATACTTCAGACGCCTGAATCTTTAAAATACATTAAACATCCATTTTCGTTGTATCAACGCAAGAAATGTTTCTGAATCGAGACTTGATTTGACAGAATCTATAATGATTTTACCAATACTATTTGACATCCTAGATTGAATACAAGTGCAGCGTTGATGTGCAGTACGTCTTGGTACACAAAGCCACCGTGTCCCCACGGGGTAATCGGGATTAAGTGCCTTGACCAAAGACATAACGCAGTTACTACTGGCGTGAGTCACAAAAATGGAAAGGATGTTTTCCTACCATTTGCACACACCTGTTTTCTTTTCTTGAGTTCACAGCCGATTCATTTTTGTCCTCAAGAGATTCAAACTGAATAACTTAATCCCTATTCCGACCGAGAAAGTGGGTATTGGTGCAACTGCTTTTTCCCGAAACTGAAATTTCAAAAGCCACCAGTTAGGAGGTTTCCAACCTGGAGTACTGGGAGGGGTGCAAGTGGAATTTTCCAAGTTGACAAGTCAGAACCCCCTTATAGTTACATTCCTGTTACGTGCCATTTACCATTAACCTCCAAAATTACTGAAGAATGTTCATAAAGAAACACCGAACAATTTTCTCGTGTATTTTTTCAAAACTCAACTTTGGCCTCTCATTGGCATAACTTCTTTAACCCTTTTACTGCTGCCACGCCAACTTTAACCATAAATGGAGAACTTCTATTTACACCAGTATGCGAGGACGTTTAATAAATTTTATAACATACTTAAAACTCATCATTTGATCAATTGTTGGAAAGGGCTCTCTGAGCCCTTTCCAACAATTAATTAGATGGTAGCTTTCAACTGCGCATACCAGAATGTAGGGATAATCATCGTAAAATAGGCGACAACAGTCGCTTTCAGCAGCGTAAGTGTTAAGCTTTTTCCTGTGACAGGATCAGAGTTATGTTCGGGTCACAACGGCGGAGTCATTTGGTCGGGGACACCCAGTATATTTTTCTGGAGCCGTTGGCAGCAGAAAAATAATTTGCTCCACACAACCTCATTTGACCTGACCACGACCCTTGTTCGGGAAACAGAATGAGATGCACAGAGTAATACTGCTACTGTTCCCAAGTTGTTGGTCAATGGCGTTTGGTAAGAATGTAAGTAAACATTCCCATATAGAGTAAAATACTCGACTCTGGGAGAAATATTAAATTTTGCTTCCTCGGCTTTCTAAGCGAGACCAGGCTGTAGAGCAGATCTGAAGGGATGTGGGAATGGAGAATGTTGGACATGTGGTTGGTAGATGATACAGAGGAGAGGGTTAGTATGCTTAGTGGAGTGATTGTGAATAATGGGGTACGGTATATCATTCGCCTGCAGTCAGTTTTATGACTGTAGACGAATGTAAAACGAATGCTGAACGTCTCGCTTACTTCAGGCGAATATCAAACAAATGTCCAACTCCATGAATCAAAAATATAAGAAAAGAAAAGAAAAGAAATGAAAGGAAACATTCGCAGTATATATGTATTTATTTGTATCTATTGCTGATTCATGTCCATCCTAAGAATTACTCAAACTAAAGTTGTCGTTTGGAAGGTCTCACTAAATTTTTGGAACAAAGTGGAGAATCATAGCTTTAAACAATAAAGGTGCCACTCAAGAGCAAAATGTGTCATCTTCGTTGAACCGGTAGCTCGCAGTAACTTCACGTATTAAGCGGCGGTAGCAGCAAGAACAATAAAGCAGCCGCAGCAGCAGCATCAACAACAACAGCAAATCAAGAGCAGCAACAAAAACAGATAAAATAAACACGATTTTATAAGTAACAACAGAAAGATCAAAGAAAGCTATGTGCATAAGGCCAAGTTCCGAAATGTACGAAAAATAGAAATATTTTTGAAGAGGGACCTTTTGTGCGATGTTCAAAGGACGTGACAACCATAGTCAAAAAGCCTGTGAGACTGTTCTTAAATCCAGATATTGTATAGAAAGTTCGTCCAGTGCAACACATCTGTGGACTGCGCTTCAATTGTTCCGCGTGAGGATATCTGGTGAACAGACGAGGAATTTGTCAAGATATTGTGTTCGGAGACTATAATCTCCATCACGTTTGTGTAGTCGTTCAACATTCGCAAGCAAATTCGAAACTAAAAGTCTTACCACGAAACTCTAAATCTACACGCTTAACACTTGCACAAAGAGACAAAAAGGTTGCTGAATGGTGTGTCATGAGGTTGAACGAGTCGTGCATACACAACGCTGCAGTTAGATAAATGCATAATGTTTTACGTGTACCTTCTTCTCTCTGTATCTGTTAACTGTTCAAGTATCAATGTCTTTCTGATTGGCCCATGATTTTAATCCGCTATATTTTATATGTGAAGCAGTTGAAGCACTGTTGAAGAGAGCTCTAATACTCGTATCCAACATTGTTTCACATGAATCATTTACTTCACTGAAGTGAAAAAACACCGACACATACTCTAAAACAACTGCTGTCAAAAGTCGCTAAAATACGCGAACAACCAACTGTAGGTACAGTACGTGGAGAGTGGATTGTAACTAAGTCACCCGCGGAGTGGGGTTAACGCACAAAGTATCGTTTTCAAATTCTTTTCATATGGACAAAAATCACAAGCAATGTTTCAGCCAATGGACCTCCGGGTTTAACCCGGAGGTCCATTGGCTGGAACTTTGCTTGAGCTTATTATGCTTTGCATCCAATTTGCAATTATTGCTTGGATGGAATCTCCACTCTGCGGGTGATTTAGTGATAATACAATTTCCACGTACTGTACGTCACCATGAATTTTACGGCAACAACTGTTACTGCGTAATCCTTATCTTTATAGCAGCCATAACAGGCCAGCACTATTCACAATAATTAGAAACACTTTTTTCAATTTTTGCCTCCCAAACCTAGTTTATTACCACTCATTGAAACGAGCTCTTTGAGCTCGTTCCAATGAAGGGTAATAAGTTATGTTTTGGAGACAAAAAATGAAAATATTTAGTTATCCAAGAATACTTTTCCGAGTTTCGTCTGAATGCGCGTTTCGCTAAAGGGCTAAAGTGTAGCCTCGCAGAGACAGCTTTTTTAGAACAAACGTATTGAACTTTTCAGTTTCTACTTTTGCATAATGGCACTGTCAATGTCGAGGGGAGCGTTTCTCCAAGGATCGCCCATTCTCAAGAGGATAGCAGGTTAATGCTGTTAATTGATCTCCCTTTGGTGCCTACTGAACAGTCTTCTGATGTATTGAAGTCAAACAAAATATCAAATTCTAGGTAATACTTGTAGATAAAATATCAAAAAGGTTGTGATTGCAAAAAATAAATAAATAAATAAAAAATAATAAATAAATAAATAAATAAATAAATTAATTAATAAATTAATAAATAAACATTTTACAGGAGTAGCGGTGGTTTCTGGTTGTCAGCCTTTGAGTGCGTTTTACGGTAATCGTTTACAGTGCAAAAATGTTGTCTTTAATATATAATGCAAGTTTAGGCGATCGAACGCTTTTGCTCTCAATTTCTCTCATAAACTCAGCATCTGCGAGCGGTAAACGCCCTCCTCGCGGCGTAGTCCGATGGCGATAAACGTTATTTTCCCTTGTCTGGAAGTATCGGTATCACCCGCATGAGTCGGCGGTCTTCACAAACAGGAGATGATAATATTGCTTGATTGCATTCTGTGCGTAACCGCCTCAAAGATATTTGTTATGTGGTTGCTCAGTTACAGCACAGCAGTTACAGTCTAAATTCTCCCATTAGTGATCCATTTGTAATTGTGACAAAATGTTTTCTGTCAATAGTTCTGCATGATAAAGGACAGAAATCAACTAGAACTACTACTAGCAGAAACTAGGAATGCTTATGCTTAGTTGAGGTGTCTGTGATGCATGTTTGAGATTCGGGCATAAGAGACTCCAACAGTCACTGAATGAGAGAGACTGTTGGTGTCTCGTATGTCCGAATTTCAGACCCACAGGAACTACATCTTAACATACAGAAGAACAGATATCGTCAAAAATCCAACATCTCAAAAATGTCTTTCAATGGCACTCGCCTGATGAATCAGGGCGGAAAAATGGCTCCTCTGGAATAATTTATGGCGAATCATTATGGCTCTCCTGCAATTGTGAAAATATAAAAGCCTGATATCGAATAGCGTTCTATTTCCGGCACTAATATTAACGTTAACAATCTGGAGGTTCTGTATCTACACGCGCGGCCGTGAGCGTGAACAGACTTGGAATTTAATAATATGCCATCAAATCAAGAATCAATGGTAGTTAATAGACTATTTTTTAGAGTTTGTGGACCTCTCGTATTGTGACATTGCTTTATTGATGGGGACAAATACGTGTCATTGAATGCATGACTCGAGTCTATTTTACAATTTGGAGATATTTACACCCATATTAAATTAATGAAACTGCATTGGAGAATGTCAAGATAATGAAACGAGTACCTTACTTAGAGTGCTTTGTACGCATCAATACCTAAACACACAACAAATCTGGTATATAATGGTGAATTGTATTCAAAATCTTTCAGTATGAATCGCCACGATTGACAGCTGCTTGTATGTTAGATTCACTGATTAAATCTGATATTGACACATTTTGTTACCAAATCGCAATCTGCAAAAATATACATTGCGGACATGGCTTATGAAGAACGAAAATCGACACAGCTTTCTTAGCTCATTACTCTAGCAACACCAATAGAAACCCAGTGATGTTACGTCCGTGATGTTACGTGGTAGGGGCTCTGGCACTACCGGTTCATTTAATAATACGCAGGGAGAGTCGTACATTACAAAGCATATGCTCTAGCACTACCGGCTCGTTTAATAATATATATATATCGAGTGTGCTGGATTTGAGACATGCAAGAGCCAAAAGCGAAAGAAATTCGTCTAAATAAAGCTCAAACGGAAGAGGAAAAAAAACAATTTTCACCTAGTTTGTCGGTCTGATGAAAACCTTCTTCAGGGTACAGACACAAAAAAACAAACACACACACAGACGACGCGAAAGAAATGAAATGTGGCGATAAAAGCTCTCGTAAGCTAAGTTCTGACCAAAAGGGTGTGTAATACAGCCCGAAATTAAAAAAAAAAACCGTGGTAAAAGTAGAAAGCAAAACTTTAAAAATACTGTAAGACAAACTTTGAAAAGAATTCTAGGAACTCCTAACTCCCAGTAATACCTGATGTCAACATGCCCTTGAAAAATAAAAGGAACTAGAATTTTGAAATTGCCGAGTAATGCCAAGATACTTCCATGCTTAACATAAAGTATGATAACTAGATGATATTGAAATTACAGAGGAATATCTAGAGGCTAACCAACGAATCGCGCCCAACGACGGCTCGCCCCAACAACGAGAGAAAAGTGTCCGTCGCCTGTTAACGTACCAAGTCGCCCGTTAGGAGGTAATTTGTAATTAGGTCTTTTTCTAGCTGGTGCGAAACGGCGCGGGTATGTGCTCGGGTTGCCCCTTCTCTAGGATAGTGCCATTAAAGGCTTATTATTCACTGTTACGGGTGCAGGGATGCGACTAAATAAAACTTGCATCTACAAGACCAATGCCAATGGGTTCCACAGTTGTTTCTTATCGATAAAGGTGTCGGCTAGAAACACCTGCTAAGCTCATGTTTACTCCTGTCCTCTGGACTGCACGAGGCAAATCTATGATCAATCACATTTTTGTCTCCACTATTAATTTTCTCTGTATCAAGCAACTCGTTCCAAAACGCATATTTGTTTTGAAATTCAAGAAGTACTCGCAATCGTTCAGTCTATGGGACCTTGACTGCGCCGGGTAGTTCAGAAGCTGAACGAATGTTCGTGCTCATTGGGCTATTTCTTATAAAGTATAAATACTTGTAGGGTGGAAGACTCTCATCTTGCTAAAGGTGCAATTTCTGTAGTATTATCTCTGTCCTCTTGTTATTCTATGATGTACCTCTCCCGGGGGAACTGCTTGTTAGTTGATCTTCTACAAAACATGTAAACGATGTCATCGCAGGATCTGCACCACAGTTAACCCTTTACCCAACGAATCGACCGCATCCGCCCGCGTAATATGCAAATTCAGCAGCTGAAAAAAAAAAAATTTTTCAAAAAAATTCAACAAAAGCATATCATGTGACCCCTCGTTGGAACGAGCTCGTCGAGCTCGTTCCAACGAGGGGTCACATGATATGGTGTTGTTGAAATTTTTTGAAAAATTTTAAAAAATGGTATTTAAAATAATAAATTTTGATATCGTCTGCGTTGAGTAAAGGGTTAATCTGTTTGATCTTCTTCACACTTCGTGAAAGAGGTACTTCCACTTTCGGAGCCGGTAATTTTGCAGAATGAATATCACCTTTCACCAAGGACACAATTTACCTGGCGAGTTACACCTGTCGATTTGTTCTTGGCGCCTTAACGATTGCTCGCATTAACATATGTGATTAACGTTGTTGTTTGAACACGTCAGGCTGGTAGGAGTATGAGATATTTCCTCTTACAAGCAAACATTTTTCATTCCAAACAAAAATTTTCACAATTTGTAATAAATTAAAAACATGGTTTAACAGGTAATAAAAATCATCACCAGCAATTTTTTGATTAATGAGGCACCGGGTTGTACCCGTTGCTTCATTAATTAAGTTTTTGGTGATTATTCCTATAATTAGTCCCTGTGAAACACACAGACTATTGTTTTTGTTTGGTTTCTTCTTCTTTTTAGTCTGTGTGAAACACACAGACTATTGTTTTTGTATGGTTTCTTTTTTTCTCTTCTTCTTCTTCTTCTTCTTCTTCTTCTTCTTCTTCTTCTTCTGTATTCTCTTCACTTCCTTGTCCGCACGACAACTCAAAAACGAATTTTCCCATTTTGCTGATTTTTGGCTGGTATGCAGTCACACGTTCTCGGCCATATATGTTTTTCAGGTCGATAGAGCCCTTGAGTATGGCCGCGTAGGCCACAGGGTTTTCACAGCCTCTAATTTCCTGATACAGTAAATTACCCCCAAGCAATACTTTTATGTGATTCACACTGGAGACAATGTAAACATCAGTGGAGTTAGCTATCCAACATTAAATGTAATCTGTTATTATAAACAGATGTCAGTTCCTGGAACTAAGTTGAGAGAAACCCTATGCTTTGCAAGGAAATAAAGTACAAATTATTCAGTTAAATGCTTTTAACCCCCTCAAGACTTCAATGTTTATTCCAAAGATTTTATTTCAGTAAGAATTATGTTAACCCTTTCTATAGTCACAATACTGCTCTAAACATCATTCAAATAACTTGCAGAGCGAAGCTACAAATGCTCATTTCTGTTACCCTGATCGAACCCTTTGAATGCTGTGCACAGATATGCTTTTTCTGGTTTCTTGGAAAACTTTATCTGATTCCTGTATAAATATCTTTAAATACTATTATCGAAAACCTATTTCTGATTTCTTTAAAAATATTTCACCCCCCCAAAACTAAGCCTGCACAAATTCTCTTTCTGTTTTTGTTTATTTCTGATGCTTCAACCTCTTTCACACTGACTTGAATTTACTGGATGCAGTAAATTCTGTTTCTCTAGTTTTCTTTTTCTTCTTCTTATTCTACTGTCTTCTGTCTTCTATGCACTTCTTGGTCCCCACATGCTTTTCAGGTCGCTGGAGTCCTTGAGTATGGCCCAGTAGATCACAGAGTTTTCACAGCCTCGAATTTCTTGTAACAATGCATTATCCTGAAGAAATAGCTATAGTTATATTTATTCACACCGAAGAACAATGAAACAATCAAATTACAGAAGTGGAGTTAGCCGTCAAACATTAAATGTTATCTGTTATTTTAATCAGATGTCAGTTTCATCCTCAAATCAAGTTGAGAGAAACCCCTAGGAAATGTATAAAGTATTCAGTTCAATGCTTTGAACCCTCTCAAGACTTCAATGTGTGTTCCAAGGATTTTATTCCATGCAGTTTGAGAATAATGATAACCATTTCCATACGCACATTACCGCTCTAAACACCATTCAGATAAGTGGCAGAGCCAAAAATGCCCATTTCTGATTCCTTGTTCGAACCCTTTAAATGCTGTGCACATATATACTTTTTTCTGGTTTCTTGGAAAAAAATTATCTAATTCCTGTATGAATATCTTTAAATAGTGTTAACAAAAACCTATTTCTGATTTCTTTAAAAAATATTTTACCCCCAAAATAAGCCTTCATAAATTCTCTTTCTATTTTTATTTCTGATGATTTAACCATTTTCACACAAACTTGAATGTACTGGATGCAGTAAAGTCTGTTTCTCTAGTTATACCACCCACTTGAAAAGTGGGCGGTATATAGCATTCATGGTGTCCGTACTTACGTACGTGCGTACGTCCGTACTTCCGTACGTCCGTGACGCTTTGGGGGTACACATCTGCTATCCGCTACTCCTCTTAAACCAGTGGGTGGATTTCATTGAAACTTACAGGCATTCTTTTCTATACATTATAGATGTGCACCTCCTATTTTGCTTTCAGGTATTTTTATTTTTTACTCTTTCCCAAAGGGCGAAATGAACTTAGCCAAATTGTTGTGATGCTTTAGGGGGGTACATTCCTGCTATCCGCTACTCCTCTTATACCAGTGGGCGAATTTCATTGCAACTCTCAGACATTCTTTTATATACATTATAGATGTGCACCTTCTATTCTGCTTTCAGGTATTTTTATTTTTTTTGGAGGGGGGGGGGGGGGGTTGTCAGTGTTTGTGCTCTCTACATTAAACACACTTTTACTGTTGTAAAATGTTTCTTGGTGGGAGTGGGTGGTATCATTTAGTGAGCAGTGCTCACAGTTTTTCTAGTTAATGCTTGCAATCTAATATTATTGCGTCTGCGGAAATACTGCCCACTGAAATTTAACTTCAATGCCTACTAGGAAATATAGCAATATTGTAAAATTAAGATATTTGTTCCGCTTTTTAAATTATCTTATGATATCGTCACTTGAGTGGAACGAGGTGCCATCTGTAATGCTTTAACAATAAGATTTGTTATTCTCGGTCTGATTGTGTTTAGTTGTTAGAGTCCAGTTAATTTTAAACAATGCTTTATTTCAGATTATATACACTATTACAATTCAGTCATATCAATTTACAAATTCCTGGAAAAGGATTCAGCCAGCGTCAAGCCCGTCAGCATCCTTAAAACAAGCGCAAAAGGCGAAATATTCAGTCTGCATGTTGGAGTTGGATTAAAAAAAAATTCAGAATAGTTGAGTAAATTAGAGGAGAAATAGGAAAATGAATACAATTATGCGGAATCGGTAACCGGGAGAATTTGCTATTATGAAACTGAACGAACCATTAGAATCAAGACAGTACCATTAGAGTACAAAGTTTGTTATCCACATGGTAACAAGAGTTGAAGTGATATATCAAGTCAGGTTATAATACGTTTACTAACAATTATGTTTTCGTGCAATTTTTAAAAAATGTGTTACCGCTTTGTCTGTACTCAATACACATATTTAGCAGCATTAAAAGGTCATCAAAGTCACCAAAGATGTATAAAGAGGTACCATTGGCAATGAGATGAATATTTCAGAAAATACTGTCAACAATATCATGTATATAAATTAGAAAAATAAGAGCCCTAATATTGATCCCTGGGGAACACCTGTTGTGACTGTCTTCCAAGATGACGATTCAGGATTGATCACAACTCGTTGTTCACTATCATTGAGATAAGATATAAACCGTTGTTGTGAGTCTTCACCCATTATGATGTCATATACAAACATGTCTTATCGTATTGGTAAAGTCGTTGTCAAATTGAAAATTCTGTCAAATCAAGTCTCGATTACGAAACATTTCTTGTGTTCATTCAAAGAAAATGAATATTTCTGGGACTTTTAGATTATCGTCTGGAATATTTTAGACGGCTGAAAACGTGAACCATAGCTAAATATAGACTATGTGGCTTTGTCATGTTTACCTACAAGTTGAGTTTGGTTGTGGTAGGATGATTTTTTGCAGAGTTACTGACCTTGAACTTTAATGGAGATATTGCATACAGTCAATCATGTTGCAGGCGTGTAAAGTCAATGCTTAACCCTTTACACAACGTAACGGCCCAAACCGGCCAGCGCTATTCACAAAAATAGCCAATTAATTTTCATTATTTTTTCATTTTTTGTCTCAAAAACATAGATTATGACTCCACTTTGGAACGAGCTCGTTGAGCTCGTTCCAAAGAGGGGTCATGACCTATGTTTTTGAGGCAAAAAATGAAAAAAATTAGTTATTCAAGAATTTTATTTGCAACTGTCGTCTGCTTTTCATGTTAGGTAAAGGGTTAATCATGCTACCTCGTGAGAGGGGGGGGGGGGGGGCATACATGTCATACTGACACATCTAGTTCTCTTTAATTCAACTTGGAATTTAACCAATTCAGTGTTGTTTGACAGAACTCATTGAGCTCCGTGTCACAACATTGAAGTAGTTCAATTCCTAGTCATATTATGCAAAAAGTGTTTTGATTCTCAGGCAATCCCTTATTGAATTTGAGCCCCCTCATTTTACATTTTATTGCCTTTCAGTTCTTCCAATACTAGTACAAACTCTGGGAGAACCGAAACGTTTTACATTTTCTGATTGATGCGTATTTATTTAGTTGCGTCTCCAATATGTTTGTCTTGTTACAAAGTATGGGAGAGTGCCTTTCCTAGTACAGTGATAGTTTGCTGCTAGACAACCAACCGTTGGGGAGAGCTCTGAGAGTCCATCCCAATAGGATATCATAACAACATTTCATAAGCAAAACCGAGATTCTAATTAAAGAACTGAGCATCACACAACAACAGTTGAATCCCACATATCCCTTGGATACACCATTTATACTTTTAAAAGTTTTGCTAAAACTTCTAAGTCATCACCCACAGCAATACAAATTGTCAATAGACACTACATCTCCTGCTATTTGCCTTTTGTTTACACAAGTATAATTTATAGTTAATCTCATCTACCTCAAAGGCTTTATTCTTTTTACAACTTTTTGACAAAATGTCAATGTAAAAAAAAATCTGTGAGAGTACTGATTAAAGGATGCCCTGAACAAGCCCATGTCCTTGAAATGGAGGTGGAAGGAAAAATGTTTACCTATGTTTGCCGTTATTTGTCGCGTGTCTTGCCTTCCAGCTACCGCCTTCAAACTATTGACTATTGCTTAAAACCAGGAAGTTTAGAAAGCCTATAATTAACAGTTTTGAAACCAGAGGGTACATGCGTGTGTCATCTTACAGAGCTACATCAAACTAATGAATAATATATCGTGTAATTGCATCACTTAGGTCTACATACTGCACCGAAGTTTCCTTCGGCCCCATCCACCAAGCGAAACTATACTAAACCACGCACCCCACTCTGCCACCGACAGGATCTGAGCAAGGAAGAGTGGTGTACGTGGTGTACGTGGTTTAATATAGTTTCGCAAGGCAGTTTTCTATGTTTACGGCTTCAGGGTCTGTCGGTGGCAGAGTGGTGAGCGTAGTTTTGTATAGTTTCACTAGGCAGTTGGTGCCGAAGGAAACTAACTCGGCACGGATGCGAACCCCAGCTATGCCATTGTAATGAATAATATGCAGAGAATGTATGTTTTAAACACACGATGAACTTAACGAAAGTCTAACTACTTACACAAACAGCAAGCCGGTGTTTTCAACCACTGCCCCGGCGCGGATCTACAGGTGATATTTGGTGGCGTTACCGAAATCATCAAACATTTTTGGTGGTTACAAACCCGTAAGTGCATTGAAGATCATACACGGGTCTGATTATTGCAAGTTTTGAAGAAGTTGCCACCACTACCTCTCATGCATGTTTTCCGACTGGTTTCGTTCCAAGGGCTAAAACAAACCCATATGGAATTTGAAAATAATACAAAAACATGTTGTTTGTAGAATATCATAAGAATCGTCTCAGTATGTCGATTCCAATGATAGGTCATAACCAATGTGATTTAAAACATACAAAATAGTATGATACATAACGTAGTGAAGGACAGTTTGCAAAAATATAATAGTCCTCGCAGTTTCTTAAATTACACATTTCTATTTTGTACTCACTGGCGAAATCTACGACAGCACAAAGAAGGCTGACAACTGGTAATGTTCCAATAAGACTAAAATCCTCGCCAACGGATTGGACGAGAGTTCGTTTGGTTTTTTCTGTGTTTGCGGGTCCAATCGCATATGTTACCGCCTGACGTCACGAAGTGAAATATTTGCATGGATGATAACAATGGGAGGAGATTCAAAGTCCACACTGCCTACAAAATCGTATTTTTCGAGGCAAGTGATCATTCTCTGATCGTATACCCACAACCCACTTATAAAAAGGTCGAGGTTTCTCTATCTCAATTCTCATCATGAACTTGGTCATGATTTGAACTGAGATGGTGTAACCTCGACCTTTATCAAAGTTATTGATTTTGTGTTGTCCAGTGACGTCGCGGGGGTACACGAGAAGTTATTTTCTAAATTTGTTATCATTAAAGTTGCCTTGTTCACTCACGTTGCCTTGTTCATTTCAAGATATGGGTTTTGGGCTATGGGTAGGGTCTAATTGGAACATATACGTTATTGTGTTGAACGGTAACATGGTCTGAAGTTTGCTGCTCGGAACGTATGTTCAACCTCCACGCTTCGCGTCTTGGTTCAACATAAGCTCCGAGCCTTAGACCTCAGGCCATGTTACAGTCAAATCATCACAATAACTTATAGTCCTGACCAAAGACAAATTGCAAAGCATGCTGGGGGACAGCATGTGATTTTTTATGATCATACCACGTAACATTAACAGCACTGATCTGTCATTTTCCCGTCTTATGCAAACGTTTCCTTGTGATGGACGCCTGCCAGAAACTCGATCTTAACTTTCGGGGTATAAGTTTGTGTACTTAATAACATGTCCGATAAGTTTGTTTTCATCAAACGCAAAGCGCTAGGTTCAGGATGATCAAATAAACAATGGAAGTTTTTTAAACGTGTATAATCATGCAGCTTTCTCTGTTTATGTTTAGAGAAAGACGCTTATATATGGGCTTCAGACCTGAACTGGCTGGGTATTAGTTTTATTACGCCAGTAATTAGATTAACCAATCGAGGGTCATAACTTGTGACCGAGGACTGAGGAATGCACCGACCATAATCGTCAATAATGATCTCGTATTAATTCAATTACCGACACTGGCAGTATATTAATTAACACTGTCCGCCATTTGTTTTTATTGCCAACATCGCAATCCGACTTCGACTAATCGACCCTTTATTGTGTTTGTTTTCAGTTCAAAGTGTCGGAAAGCGGGTAGAGGTTTAAATGCTCCCACAAACAAAAATGTCGGAGGTGATAAATCAATACCTGTCATAGCTATCAGTGAGATGTTGAATTACTCCGCTTTCTTTGCATCACCACTCGTCTGCTTTTATAAAGAAAAGAATGCCGGAGGGAAAAGTTAACGAAAACATAAAAGGATTTGTACACATTTCGTAGGGTGACATAATAACTACGTTACGGGACGTTCAGTTCGAGGATACGGTGTTACATGAGTCTCTGCGAAAATATTAGACTCGGCTAATATTGTTCTCACTTCGCCTCATGTGACACCGTATTCGCCAACTACACGTCCCGTAACATATACTACTTGGTTTGTGTTTGTAATTATTGGGTTTAAAGTTTCTTTCAAGATCTAAGCTATATCGCACAAGAATAAAGTTAGGTTTAGCCAATCGTCTACCACTGTAGGTAAACACTACTGCACTTCTTATCGGTTCGTGGTTTTCGTGCTTTACTCATCTTTGTTGGATGGGATATTCAGCAGACCCTCTGAGTATCAGATGGTAGGTGCAGGTTCCTAAGCACTATCAAATGGGATCACACGCAAGTCTTCAACATTCAGCCGTGGATTGTGCACTGAAGGCGACGACCCACTTAAAAAAAACAACAGTAACACCATTAGCGTTTAGATACTGCAGTGCAAATATTGTAAATGTTGTGAAAACTAAAAGGTGAAATCACAGGTAGAAGCATTCGGGTACACACTTTTAACTCATACGTTTGTGATGGGGTGATGGTTACACTCCGTTAACCCTTTACCCAACGTAACGGCCAAAACCGCCCAGCGCTTTTCTCAAAAATCGCCAATTAATTTTCATTATTTTTCATTTTTTGTCTCAAAAACATAGGTTATGACCCCTCTTTGGAACGTGCTCAACGAGCTCGTTCCAACGAGGGGTCATAACCTATGTTTTTGAGACAAAAAATGAAAAAATTAGTTTTTCAAGAATTTTTTTGGCAAGTGTTGTCTGCTTTTCATGTTAGGTAAAAGGTTAAATGAGAAGACACAGACTTCAAACTTCCTATTGGAGACTTCGATGAAACGGGGGTTCATTGGATGTCGGGTTAACGATTAGCTTCTACTGGAAAAAACGCCCGTGGCTCTCGATTCGCGAGGCGATGTGAGCCTAGCACGCTCAGTAAGCGCGTTTTGTGAGTTTTGTCTCCAGCTGTGTTTCTCAAATGAAACACCCATTACAGATATAGCTTTCGTTTCCTGCTGTATTTGACGGCGTGTATCAAAAACTGGGCGAAATAGTCACCGTGGTGGAATATTGTTCGCATACAGATATTTGTATATCGTTGTTACATATTTTTCGATTTCTTGTTCAACGTTCATCTGATCTTTGTGTCAACACTGTATTTGTATGATCTTTTTATGACTGGCTCCGGCGTGTCTGGCTTACCTGTTCGGTTATAATGTGACCATTGTCAGCTCGTCCGATTGGGGCATTCAAATTCACGGTTGACAACAATATTGGACCAATCCGTGAGTTCTCAACGCCAAGATGTCATTCTAACGCTTTCCATTCCCTTGCAATTTCATCGCCGTGTCGCTGTAAGTGAAGAGAAAGAATTTAGAGCCGTTCCTATCACCAAACGCACATGTCAAAAACGGAAAGGCGGGAGTGATTAGCACTTCAATATGTATACCTGTTTCCGCTTCCCTTGGGACCCGGGAAATGGATGCTATACTTGTTTATTGTGGTTTATAGACAATGTCAGGTTCTCTGGTAAAACAGCATCCGCTAACAAATACTTGGGATCGGAATTTTCTAAAGAGAACAGTATAACCATGAAAGGGTTGACTAAACTTGACTTTAGGATTGTGCCGCGGTGACGATTTATCTATATATGCTGAAACTGACAAACCCCAATAAACAAACAAAGAAACAAACAAATTATGGCATTATCCCACAAAAAAATAATTGTTTCTTGACCCTGCCTACTTATTTTATAATGACTGGCGTGCAAAACCTACAACCCACATTAACACCTCTCGTTTGTTCAAATGCGCGTGTTTGTGGACTGACCTCCCAGCAGTAACTTGCCTCACTCCTCTCAAACACAACATAGTGATCTTTAGCCTGCACCGAGTGTGTCACTATCTGAACAGGGTACAATTAGTTTATGCCCCAATTCCACTGGCGTTGGGGACCAAGGGTCGAAGAAAAGAGCTCTAGTCTGAGAGATTAGATCAGTGCATTTATTACCCGGAAACCAATGCCTGGACCCCAGTAATCATGTACGATTACGTAATTCGTACGGTGTGAGTACGTTACAAAACTGGGCGAATGCTATTTTGGGGCATAAAAAATATTTACATGCCTTTGCCTTGTTAGTATAGGTTACACCATAGAAAGCGGGTGATATTGAATATGCAATCGCGATGGTGTTCACGAGGGCTTTTATCAGGAGCTGATTTGGTGTAAACGGCTTGTCACAGACTTGTTTTCTTAGAGTCAAAAGACGCGCAATCAACAAGAAAAGACTCATCATCAAGTCTTGATTAAATTAACTTAATTTGACATTTCTTTCTCATTCTTTTCCGTAATTTCTTTCTTTGAGTAAGCAAAATCTTGGTATACTTATTCGGAAAACGTCATTTTTATCGTACGTTTTAGTTTTATTGTATGTGTGAAACGTTGTATAATATCACCAAGCGAGAAAGTTCAAAATAGTGCGTGAATGGGTTCAGGTACTTTTACCCTTTGAACTCTGGTGGCCACTTCCATGTCAATTCAACGACAGCAAATAGAAGAGTTCATATTCCTTATTTAGGGGTAGACCAATTAATATTTTCAACGTGCAGCCCCAAGGCTGCACGTTGAAAATATTGATTGGTCTACCCCACACTCGCACGTAGCACCCATCCTACTAAATGGAATTATGACGTATCATGTTCCTGGTCCGAAAAGGGGCCTGTCGAGGAAGAGCTTTAATACAGATCACTAAAATGTTTTCACGGGTTTTTGTTTTTGTCAAAGCTGACACTGTCCCAATTCGTTGCCTTTGTTCTCGAAAGATATTCATCGACAAGGTGTTGCAGAGCTTGGGGTGATATTTGTTGACTACAGCATATGCTCTTATCAACTCTTCCAAATATATCACTTCATTTGAACAAAGGAGTGACGTCATAACTATCCCACAATTTGTTACAAGACAAATCCATACAGACTAAGTAATAAGGCTTCAAAGGTAATATGAAGCACGTCCGCAGAATATGAATCCTGCAGGTCGTGGTACTTGCACTTCAGAATGAAACATGGATTTGGGTTTCCAACACTCTACCGGTTAACCCTTTACATAACATGAAAAGCAGACGACACTTATCAAACAAATTCTTGAATAACTAATAGTTTTCATTTTTTGTCTCAAAAACATAGGTTATGACACCTCATTGGAACGAGCTCGACGAGCTCGTTCCAACGAGGGGTTACAACTTATGTTTTTGAGACAAAAAATGAAAAAATAATGAAAATTAATTGACAATTTTTGAGAATCGCGCTGGCCGGTTTTGGCCGCTACGTTGGTTAAAGGGTTAATAAAGCATGAGGTTGAGTTTGAAATTCCTCCTGGCTGTCAGTTCAGCTGCTTGATGTGTCGATATTACGGCTTTTACGGGGTCTATACAGGGAATGGTTCTTCCTGAGTAGAGGGAACATTTGCCACTGGCAGTGATAACGTGAATATTCAAATCAAATGCCTTTCACAGTTGTTACAGGCATTTTTCAATACTTCAATTAGATTCATATTAATTCAAGAGGACTCTTTTTGTAAAGAAATTTCAACTTGTGACCCATTCTGATTTCATATGATAAAATTTGCAAAGATAGACGGCTTTTAATGTTTTTTAAAAACGTAAAGAAATTTAATTTAGCAACATATGAATGACAGTGAGGATTGAGATCGAGCCTTTGAGCTGTGAATAATATCAACGGCCCTGCAAAAAGCTCCACATCTCAACTTACCAGTAATTAAATTGAGATGATTTATAAATGAATAATCGAAATACAAACATAATTTACTGAATGATAATTATTCTAGCTCATCTTGGAAGTAATTTGAAATGTAAATTTAGATTTTAGATGTCACGTGAACGCGGTTGGTTTGCGTGTCTCTTCAGTTAATCGAAATTGGTATTTTCATATTGTGTGCGTAAACTTCGTTCAGTCTAAATTATCAGGCCCATCATACCGAATTATATAAATAAATTTCGCAAAGGCAATGCATACGAAAGAGACTGAGTTGGACAAAATTATGAGGACCGCTTCTTGTTTGCAACCACGTAACTGCTTTAAGTTTGATCATACGGAATGCTGATGGAGGGGTACTTGTGTACAATGGTGGAAACTGCAATAGAAAAACTTTTTAAAAAATTCAAGAGAGAGAGAGAGGGGGAGATAAATTAATAGATAGATAGATAGATAGATAGATAGATAGATAGATAGATAGATAGATAGATAGATAGATAGATAGATAGATAGATAGATTATCTATCGATAGATAGATAGATAGATAGATAGAGGAGAGTGAGAGATCCCACTTCACCCTGGTACATTATACACAGAGAGACCTCGGCCGGAAAAAACCCTAACGTACTCTCCCCCCCCCCCCCCTTCTCTCTCTCTCTCTCTGAAACACACACACACATACAGTACGTGGAGAGTGGATTGTAACTAAATCACACGCGGAGTGGAATTATCACCCAACCTATAACTTTCAAATTTGTACATATGGACAAAAAACACAAGCAATGTTCAGCCAATGGATCTCCGGGTTTAACCCGGAGGTCCATTGGTTGAAACTTTGCCTGTGTTTGTTATGATTTGCAACAAATTTGCAATTATTGCATGGGTGGGATCTCCATTCTGTTGTGAGTGATTTAGTGATAGTACATTCTCCACATACTGTACACCCACACACACGAGAGAGAGAGAGAGAGAGAGAGAGAGAGAGAGAGAGAGAGAGAGAGCTGCGTGCATTTTGTAGCTGACCCATCCATTTTATTTGCCGGCCTGTCGGAATTCAGACACTACAGCGATTAATGTAACCAACGCCGGGTATTTGGTAACTTGATACTGAGATCACGGCATTCATGTAGCAATCGAGTTAATTGTTCACTTTCTAACAATTTCAGACGAACATTGACACTGTTCTCGACACACGATGTTTGCTCTTTGGGTATCCCGCATTACTCGGAATAATTGGGTAAACACTGCCTGTGTTTAGTTTGTCCATTACACCCGGATTATGTTAGCTTTTTGAAATTTCAATATTTGTTCTCACACTCCCGAGTGGATGCGATATGAATACGGCAACTTTCAAGAGTACCGCAATATCATTGCATATATTGTTAGCGCACTTGAAGTATTTCACTTGTTCGCGGTGAAATATTTGTCAGGTATACACAGTTTATCGGTTGACGCGAGAAAAATCAACAGAAGACATACTTATTAATCTCAGACATCTCAATTAATTCCCCTAGGTGAGAAAATTTATTGAATTAAACCAAACACAGGTGCAGTACAATCGCAGTTTCTTTGTTCTGTCTTAACGCCAGAAACTTTTCACAGTTGCAATGTCGCCGAGACATTCTGAACAAAACATGCGCAATGCACGAGGCCCCACCAATAAATACATTAGATTCGTCATAAAGATTGGAAAAGAGACACTTACCAAAAGTTATTTTTCTCAGGAATACTAACAAGCCTAATGACCCTTCACTGGAAGGAGCTCAGGCCTGAAAACAATTTCAGACACAAAGTGGATTTTGTTGTTTTATCCAACTTCAGGATCTCCAAGTGCTCGTCAAAGCATGCATATTTTCTATTAACCTTTTCATTATGAGCGTCGCAAAGCTCGCCGATTTGAGTGAAAGGCGGGGGAGGCGGTAAACTGCATTTGTCCAACTACATTAGCAAGGGATGCCTTCGGAAAAGACATTCCTTGTCGATGTAGATGGAATGTTAGTTGGTGGACCGAGAAAAGTCCCGTCCTGGTAGAGAAAAGCACTGAACTTCCTTCTGCGGAGAAAAGCCCTGAGCCATTTTACAGGGTAAGGAGAGAAGCCCTAAATAATTTTTAGTTAATTTTTTATTTTTAATGGAGAAAAGGCCTTAATTAATTTTTAGTTAATTTCGGTATTTTTTGTATTTTTAATAAGTATATTATATTTTTTTTAGTTTGGAAGGGAGATGAAACGAAACTAGCATTCTTACCTCTGTGTACACACCAAATAAATGTATTATTATAATTTTTGTTGATTTGTTTTCACATTTTTATAATTGGGTATTGCTGTGTTTTGTTTGCAAGAATTCAAATTTAAAAGGCAAATTTAAGGGAGGGCGGTTTTTATTTTTAATTCCTGTTGTAATGGTCGCCGATGCCTAAAATCCAGTTGTGAGAGCCTAAAATTAACTACTAAAGTTTCTCTGTTGATTTCACTGATAGTTTGTTTTCTTTTGTAACAGTGAGCATACACCTTAACCCTTTACCCAACGAATCGCCGCAAAGGCCCGCGTAAAATGCAAATTCAGCAGCTGAAAAATATTATATTTAGAAAAATATCAACAAAAAAAAAAAAATCGTGTGACCCCTCTTTGGAACGAGCTTGTCGAGCTCGTTCCAAAGAGGGGTCACATGATATGGTTTTGTTGAAAGTTTTTGAAAAAAATTAAAAAATTATGTTTAAAATAATAAATTTTAAAATCATCTGCGTTGGACAAAGGGTTAAAACCAATATAGAGTAACTAAAATGGAGATCAAAAATAATAAGTCACGCCAGTCAATAAAAGAACATGCTGCAATTTCAAAAGATCGACCTGTACACATACATGCTTCTCATGTTAGCAAGATGTCATATGGTGTGAAAGTAGGGCTGGGGAAAAAGGAGACCATAAAGCGTGCCATCCGACACATTCAAATAGGTCAGGTTCCTAATGAACCCAAGACTCAACATGATTTTCTAATTGAAGGAGAATGGCGTGAAACAACAAATTCAAAAACACTTCTGATACATGATAGTTGTCCTGAATCAGCAAAGCGCGTTCTTGTGTTTGCCAGTGATGAGAGTATTCACTAAGCTGTGTAAAATATCTGGTTTATGGATGGTAACTTTAAAATGCACCAAAGGTCTGCAACCAGCTTTATGTGATACGTGCAAAATTTGCTGACAGTGCCATAACTTGTTCTTATGCTCTGCACCCAAACAAATCTGAAGAAACATACAGGGAGATGCTTCAAGCCCTTATGGATAGAGCAGACCAGCTAGGGATTTCATTGGACCCATTGCAAGTTCATTTAGATTTTGAACTGCCCGTTATTAATGCTATGAAATATGTGTTTCGAAACCATGTGGACTGCAAAGGATGTTTCTATCATTTAACACAAAGCACGTGGCAAAAAGTACAGGAGCTGGGATTAACAAAATTATATAAAACTGATGATAACTTCAAACATTTGTGTAGTATGCTGGATGGGCTTGCCTTCCTACCAGTTGAGGACATTCAGGAGGGAATGAGTTACTTAAGGGAAATCGCAACGTTTGACAGCCATCCACTGCTTGATTATTTTGTAAACAGTTATGCAAAGGACAATTGCGCACAATCACTCGCCCAACACAGAATTCTGAAAATACTGTATGTGTGGGCTTTAGAAGAATACCATCACGTTTTCCGCCAAACTTGTGGAATTTGCATGAACCAACATTAAACAATTCAGACAGGACAAATAATTTCTATGAGGGTTGGAACAATGCGTTTGATTCTTCTGTTTGACACAGGCACCCATTATTTTAGAGGTTACTGACACATCTAAAGGAAGATTAAGCACAAGTTCGTTTAGAACTCTTACAGGAAGCTCAAGGTCAACCCCTAACTGGACGAGTTAAAAGGTGCTCAAAAACGCTTCAAGACGCTCAGATATGTATGTGTAGATCGTACATGTTGTAAAAAGATGGTATCCCAATTTTTACAAGGTGTTGGACACTGCATATTTATTTATTTATTGATGTTTAAGGTCACATATTTATGCACAATGGCTAATCATGACCGTGACAGTTTTACGGGTGGAGGAAGCCGGAGTACCCGGAGAGAACCACCGAGCAACGACGAGCAGCTGCCAGCTCCCCAACATCGTAACTCCGCACTGCAGCACAGGCAGGGTTAGATTGGTTGAAGACATGCGCACCATCGACGTGCAGTACGCCTTAGTACACGGCGTCATCGTGCCCACTGGACACTGCATACACATTCAATCATTTTAATTGTTATAAAACAATATGCAGCAATTATGTAAAATAAAAACATTAAAATATCCAAAATTGTTTTTCATCAGGCTTTTCCACAAATATTGACCAGTTAGAGCTTTTGACTGACGTGTAGCCTGTTAAATGTTTTTTCCGTGGGAGAGTTTAACCTAGATTCGATTGTTTCCACCTTTACCATCTCATGATTCGTCATGAAGTGCGGTGATTGGGGTATCGGAGCAAGTGCTTGGGGTCACTCAGAGAGCGTAGTTTTGCACCTTTAGGAGTTCATTTGTGTAGTATTGGAGATTTGTGAGGTGAATATAACACCGTATTCCACCACGGGTCTGATGAAAGCTTTACAGGTGTAGCTAAGTACAGCAACGTCTTACTTTATGCCTATTACTTCATTACATCACTTGTGAAATACAGGGACAATGATTGGTTAGTTTGAAACATTCTATTCGGTATAATATCCCTTGAGATTTGACTGATGTAACACTATACTTGGCAACAGAGCGATAAAAATACGATGACGTTCCAAGGGGTAAAAAGCATACCGGTAACAGTTTCACTTTGCACAGATGTAAATATTACACCTTCTTTCAACCATAGATATGTCCAGCCCCACTTAAGTATCGATTTCAACGGCGACTCGTCTATTTGTGCAAGTGAATAAAAAAAGCGAAATATCCCAAAACGGAATCAAAGTAGTAATTTCGCAAGAGGAACCTCCTTGAACCCTTCTTCTATCATCGGGTCTTCTGTACAAGAGATCTCACAAGAGATTTGGTAGGTCTTTGAGAAAATGTGAACGATTCGATAATTTTCGGATTAGCGCAACGCAAATTGAACTGAACCGAACCATCGGTACGATTTCGAATCGAAACGACTTTCGAAGCTTTGCAGGGTCGTGCCTAATAATAGGGGTTTATTGCCAAAAATTTATGTTTTTGTATTTCTTAACCCTTTACCTAACCTGATAAGCAGGAGACGCTTGCAAACAAAATTCTTGAATAACTAATTTTTTTCATTTTTTGTCTCAAAAACATAGGTTGTGACCCCTCTTTGGAACGAGCTCAACGAGCTTGTTCCAAAGAGAGGTCATAACCTATGTTTTTGAGACAAAACATGAAAAAATAATGAAAATTAATTGGCGATTTTTATGACTGGCGCTGGTCGGTTTTGGCCGTTACGTTAGGTAAAGGGTTAACAAACAAAATACTTCATAAAATATGACATGTACTGATATTTATTTATTTATTGATGTTTAAGGTCACACATTTCTGCACAATGGCTGATCATGACCACGACAGTTTTACGAGTGGAGGAAGCCGGAGTACTCGGAGAGCACCACCGAGCAACGGCGAGCAACTGTCAGCTCCCCAACATACTAACTCCACACAAGCAGGGTTAGCATTGGTTGAAGACAGGTGCACCATCGACGTGCAGTACGCTTTAGTACACAGCGTCACCGTGCCTCCACATGGGCAATGGGGGTGAAGTGTCTTGCCCAAGGACACAACGCGATTGCCGCAGGTGGGATTCGAACCGAGGACCTCTCGGCTTGCAGCCTGCACCTCTACCTACTGAGCCACCGCGCCCCCACATGTACTGATTGTCTTCCCCGGAACGGCCCTCCTACAGAGTTATCCAGTCAGATGCACAGTGGCTCAGTGATAACGGCATTGGACAAACCGAAAAGCCCACCGTTCGATCCCCGGCAGGGTAACTGGCTTGTCTCCTTGGGAAAGCGACTTGATCCTGATTGTCCGCGTGGGGGCACTGTGGCACAGGCGTACTACACGTCGATTGAGTACTTGTCCTCAGTCAATGCTAACCCTGCTTGTGCGGAGTTAGTACGCTAGGGAGTTTAAAGTTAAAGGCAAATAAATAAATAAAGAAAAAATAAATAAAGAAAAAATTCATTCATTCATTCATTAAATCCAGTCAGACACAGTGCGAAAGTCGTTACAAGGTCACACTATAGGAGGACAGTTCTCTCGGAAGATGTTCATAATAAAAGATTATATAATTACATACATATCAATACTCTATCAGTGAATAATAAATGCAGATTATTACAAAAGTCAATTGATCTGTGTCGTCGGATTCCGCCGAATTGACTAGATCGGCTTAAACAAGACGCCAAAGGTATCGTGTTGATCTGAATGATCTAGTCTCGTCAACGTGGCACAGTAGGTAGAGATACAGACTGCAAGCCGAGAGGTCCTCGATTCGCTTCCCACCCGCAGAAACCGCGCTGTGTCCTTGGGCAAGACACCTCATCCGAATTGTCCACGTGAGGTCACGGTGGCGTTGTGTAATAAGGCGTACTGCATGTTGATGGCGCACTTGTCTTCAACCAGTGCTAACCCTGCTCGTGTGGAGTTAGAATGTTGGGGAGTCTGACAGTTGTTCGACGTTGCTCGGTGGTTCTCTCCGAGTATCCCCGGCTTCCTCCACCCTTAAAACTGTCCGATACGAGGTTACCCTGGCTGTCAAAAGTGTCGTTAAACCCCAATAAGTAAATAAATAAATAAATAAATAAATAAATAAATAAATAAATAAATAAATAGTCTCGTCAAGGAGACAGAATATGATCCGGTCTCGCCAACGAGACGGAGTTTGACAACCCACATAAACTGACTGTTGAAAACATTTGTTTATTATTTGACAGCAGCCCTTTAATATCAAATAAGAAACTCGAAATTAAAACAAAAAGAAGAAGTTATGGATGTTTACCCGGAGTGTCCAGCGCCAGGGCATTCAAGTTTTTAATTCACGTTTGCAAAATTGTCGTTTCAACATCTCTGAACGTTAGTGACGTCACGAGATGGAGGTTTGAGAGAGGAATGATACGGAGTTGGGAAAGTTGAGACTCTTGTTTACTGACGGCCAATAATTGATGGGAAAGGTACTGCGGTTTTGATGAGATATTTATATCTGTCATATTCAGTACAGTCGCCGTGGACTGGTCGTAATCCACGCGTGGGCAGTGTCAAGGTGATAGCTAAAAGTTGCGATTTTATTGTATGAAAGTGTAAATATTTTCGATAATGTTTCTGCCTGGGTTGGATGTAAAGCGTGGAGATAGGTATGTAACGGACCCCGAAAACCATTTGTCATCTAAACAGGCAATCAATAACTCAAACTTTAGTAATTAAGTATGAAAGCTTAATGTCCATTATGGCGCACTTCTTGAACGCCATATGGGCTTCTGATAACAAATCAATAGTAAGAGAGACAATATTCTCTTCTGTAATCGTTATGTGGGTAATTATGGCCAGTTAAATTGTAACTGTTGAGGACCAGTGCATCACACATGTTCTGGACACACACCCATATTACGCATCTATCCTGTCTCCGAAATGTCAAAATACACCAGAATGCGAGCCTTTCAAAGGGACTTTAAAGCGGTGTTAAATTAAGATAGATCTAAGCGGTCAAGTTCAAGAGAAGCGATTAACTGAGAATAAATGTTCTGGCTATCTAAATAAAAATCGGGGAATTTCTCGAAAAATTCATTCCAGCCAATTCCAGTCGGAAGGTGTGTAAGGCTGTGGGTCGTTGCGTGTAGATGGGGAGATCCCATGCTATAGGTTAGAGGAGGTGCCGCATCGGTGCGAAAGTAAAGGCACGTTGTAGGGGAGCCACGGAGCTCATATTGAGAATAGGAGCAGTCGCGGGCCAAGTCGGTGGCCATACATGAGAATAGGAACAGGAACAGGAAGTACGAGCTCAGGGAGCCATATACATTTCGGTAAACGGCATTACCTGTTGCAGAAGCAGAATTCTGAGAGACAGTTGGCCTGGGGGCACTCAAAGAAGGTCTGAATTTAGCCTTGGCCGTCGAGGGTCATAGGCACCGAGATTGAAAGTCCGCGTATTGTCGTAACCCTGTGAGGGTTGTAAGGAACCGATTGTAGTTTGTTAACGGTTGCGAACCGTAGTGGCATAGTAGCCAAAGAAGTAAAAGCTGTAACGTTGAGGTCTAGAAACCGTATTAGGAGCTTGCGTAAGCGCTTGAATAGCTCGCGAGTTAAAATAGTTTTAGGCGGTGCGAGAATTGGTGATGTTGAGAACACTTTGCAGAATATTTTTATGTGAGCTTTGTTAAGTGTATATCTGAAGGCGAAGAATAACTTAACCCCGTGAGAGCCAGACAAAGCGCAAAGTGATCGTGAACTGTGATAGACGCCGATTGAATTGTGGTTGAACTGTGAGAACGCTAGTAGCGTCACACAAGCAGAACATTATATGAGTGAAGCCCGACTGACGACAAAGTTAACCCTGCGAGGAGGAAGCAACGAGAAGTGAATAGACACTTTGTATTTGTCACAAACCGTGAGAGGATGAAGATGATGTGAGGTTGATCCTGCGGACACAGCTAGCTGTGGGAGACATCGAGGGCCCTAAAGAATAAACTTTTATTCGCGTAATTAGTGTATTCTTCTGGATAATTTTGTGAGTAATTTGTTTCATATTATATTTCTTCGTACATGTAAATAAATAATCTTTTCAGTGAATTATCGTTGATCACCCTTTGGCGTTGTAAGCCACAGGCACCTCCAGGAATCCTGAGAGTCCCAAGCGGATAGGGCATTGATAAGGTGGCAAGGTTTACGTTCGAACTGGGGTTTTAGGCGACAGTCACTGGCTGTCGACTGAGCACTGATAAGAACATACATTTTACTCCATCACTCAACCCCGTAATCTTGCGACAGGCAGTGATGTCCGCGCATACGTTTACCAGGTAAAAAAATCACCAGCCAAATTTTAATTAATGACGTACCGGGTTGTACCCGGAGCTTCATTAATTAAATTTTGAATGATTATTCCTATAATTAGTGTTTGGAATATAATATTATTGCGTCTGTGGAAATATTGCTCACCCGTGGAAAGTGACCAGTCCACGGCGGCCGTACTGTAATAAAACTCAAATCTTCTCTTAGTGTGATGCTGATATCGTCTCATCCGGTCAGCCATGTCTTTCTATGTGCAGGATAATATACTGTGTACTGACCTGAAGAAAGAGTGAAAATGAGAATTGTCTGCTTCCATTTGGACAAGAATAATATCATCGACTTGGTAGATAAAGCCAATATAATGTTTAGAAAGTGCACTGCTCTTTCTAAACCGTTTACATTTCACTCGTGCAATATTTTTGTTATCATCCCATAAAAGCAGATATGACCTTCTCGAGAGTTCTAAGTGTTCTTGTGTTGGGGCAGTAAAATCAAACCGCCCAAGGAAGATCAGCGATATTCATGGGTGCAAACCTTATGTAAGCACAGCGTTCTTGCAAAACTGTTATGGTCGTAGCTTCGATAAGTCGGGAAAACACTATTTACTCCGAGTTACGAGAGAGAGAGCGTAAACATTCTAAAGTGCATTTAATGCGAGAAAAACAAAATCTTTGCCGCTGCTAAACAGTTAGTTGACACAAAAGAAAAAGTCTGAATGTAATTGGTAAGTGTTATGGTGAGACGTTGGAACATAGTCATATCGCAACTTGTGACTTTCATTGCTTCCGTTGTATTACATTAACCCTTTACCCAACGTAACATCCCAAACCGGCAAGCGCTATTCACAAAAATCGCCAATTAATGTTCATTATTTTTGTTCATTTTTTGCCTCTAAAACATAGGTTATGACCCCTCTTTGGAACGAGCTCGTCAAGCTCGTTCCAAAGAGGGGTCATAACCTGTGTTTTTGAGACAACAAATGAAAAAAATTAGTTATTCAAGAATTTTGTTCGCAAGTGTCGTCTGCTTATCATGTTAGGTAAAGGGTTAACTATTTTGTTGAAACTGTGGACAACCACTCATCCGACGAACGTTAATCCCCCCCCCCTTGAAAAACATAACTCATTCATCTCTTCATTCTAATCTCATCAACTTCTAAACCCTAACCCACTCTAAACCAAGCTGTACCACAACTCTCATCTTAACCCCACCCCAATCATACGCATCGCATAGCCTAGAGTGTTGTGGAGAAGCGAAATTCGATTTGATTCGAAATCATCTCGATGAATCATAGATCTTTTTCTCTCCGATTTTGGTAAACATTGGATGAAAGAACGAATTATTAGTGACTGCGATATGCTCTCATAGTTGGCCTGAAGTCGAACTGTTATTCTGTAATGGAATGTCAGATAGACTGCCAATCTGGCTATGTCATCCATAACGATGTGCGTTTCTCTGTAACTTGTGATGTTCTGTAATAAAAATCTTCCTGCATACTGTGAATAAAATTTCTGAATCTGAACAAATCCCAACAAGTACCTTCTCTTGAACCCTTCTTCTATCATCAGGTCCCCTATACCGGAGATTTGATGTTAGAAAAAGTGTTTAAGGAGGTTCCGCTTGCGAAAGTAGTTTGCTTCAGTTTCTGGACAATTCTTTTCTGAATAACTTCCCCCAAAATATGAGTTTCTGTTGATACGATCCTTAATGGCATGGGGAGAGACGGTATTTGCTATATTCCACTGCTGAAAAAGATGCCAAATCGGCGAACTCGAAAAGCGAAAATTCGATTTCAGATTCGATTCGATTCGAAATCCTCGACCTGATTCGATTCGGCCCGAAATTTGAGATTCACATAGCCATAGCATAGTCAATGCGTAACGTGCTCGTTTTTCTTTGACAGCATGCAGTGGGGGCCAGTAGGCATACAGCATGCTGCAGGGCCCGTACCACTGAGTCTCGAGACAGTTTTATAAACGTGGAAGTGGGGGCGCGGTGGTGTTGCGGTAACCAGTTCTCGTCAGATCACCGAAGTTAAGCAACATCGAGCCCGGTTAGTCTTTGAATGGGTGACCGTCTGAGCGATCGATTCGGACCCCCGCGTTGTGTCCTTGGGCAAGGCACTTAACCCCGATTGTCCACATAGAGGGACCATAACGCCTTGTACTAAGGCGTACTGCACGTCGACGGTGCGCATGTCTTCAACCAATCTAACCCTGTCAGTGCTGCAGTGCGGAATTACGATGTTGGGGAGCTGGCAGCTGCCTGTCGTTGCTCGGTGGTTCTCTCCGGGTACTCCGGCTTCTTCCACCCGTAAAACTGTCGCCGACACGACATGACCTTGGCTGTTAAAGTGTCGTTAAACCCTAATAAATAAATAATAAATATATAAATAAACGTGGAAGTAGGGTAGCATGAGCTTTCACCAAATGAACCTGTTGCCCACCACAATGAAAATATTCCTTCTGTCGTACATGATATACGTACTGTGTCAGAAATGCAAAAATAAATATTTCAACAATTATGGTCTTTACTAGCAAGGTTTAATTAGATTCATATGAACTATGCAACGATAAAACAAATCGACACAAAACATTACATATGAAAACATATATATATGATATAGAGTGAATATTCACAAATCGGTTCGTTTGAAGCAACCTGATTACTATTTAGATATGTCTAGCGGTTATGACGAGCAAGAGCAGACAGTTTCATTCCTGTAAAACAGAAGAACAGAATGTGTCAAAAAAGCGCCGATATTCTGAACTTATTATTGTAATGAAAGGCTCCCGCATATATCGTTACAGACGATGCGGGTTCATTTGTCTTGTATCCCCACCTCCTAACATAAAAAGGGCAGGAGTTCAAAGCGACATGGAGCCAGGAGTCTGAGGACGAGACAAATAATTAACGAAAAATAACTCAGAAGAACAAACGTCGAGTTCAGGTACCTCTTTATCTATACATGAATGGTTTAAAAATGCTAAATATTACGTAGTGTATGAGCAGGAGAATAGAAAGAGATTTGTATGCTTAAAACCAGTTTACCTAACACGGAAGGCAGACGACACTTGCAAACAAAATTCTTCAATAACTATTTTGTTCATTTTTGCGTCAAAACATAGGTAATGACCACGTTGGAACGAGCTCAATGAACTCGTTCCAATGAGGGTTAGAAGCTATAGTTTGGAAACACAAAAATGAAAAAAAGAGATTTGCATGCTTTGAACCCTTTACCTAACATGGAAGGCAGACGACACTTGCAAACAAAATTCTTCAATAACTATATTTTTCATTTTTTTGCGTTAAAACATAGCTCATGACTCCCCATTGGAACGATCGCGTCGAGTCGAGCTCGTTCCATTGAGGGTCAGAAGCTATATTTTGGAAACACAAAAATGAAAAAAATAATTAAAATTGAATGGTGATTTTGTGAACAGTGCTGGCTGGTTTTGGTCGTTATGTTAGGTAAAACGTCAAGTACATGTTTGGTACACAGGGCGTTGTAGGAAACCATTGTGGGCGATGACATCCACTCATACGGAAAGGCGAAGAACTTCGAAATGCCAACTGAAATTTGGATGGGTTTGTGGCGGGGCATGCTCCCCCAGCAAAAACTTGATTGGAAAGACTCCCTCGTAGACTCCACAAACCGTTTCTGTGGAATTTTAAGTATCTGAGGTGACGAATGTATCCGACCAGCGCTATTAAATTTTTTATTACTTTTTTAATGTCTTGTTTGGCTCAACATATTTTCTAATCCTCCATTTGAACGAACTGGTTGAGCTCGTTCCAATGAGGCGACCTCAGCCATGCTTTGGAGAGATAATATGAATATATTCAGTTTGGTCACAGAACAATTTTTGGTAAGTAGCATCGTATAGATGAAGAGTTTATAGGATCAGAATCGGTCTCCGCACATTACTTTCTGTTAATACAATGTCTCTAGCTTCCGACTACCTTCGACCCCTCGTAATTTGGGATATCCTCCTCAAATAAATGTCCTAGGAAAAACATCAACATGGAATTCCAGGAAACGGTGGCACCATCATAAGCCCACGTGCTTCTTTTAGTACGTTGTTTATAATAACTTTATTGTCTTTCATTCCCATATATGGGTATATGACATCGTGACAAAATGATGTGAAAAATACACATATGCACTGAATAAACCTATCAATTTGGAGTTCAACAACATCTCTTGTACAACTAATCATACATTCAATATTGCTCTGCACATTTGACGTCAGTATGCCCTAACATGGATATTTTAAGACCTCACCTCCTCGTATCGATCAGAGTTGTAGGAAATCTGAAGGCATGTTTGGGAGAGATACTATAAAAATATCCACAAGCCATGTTTTGGTGGCACAAGCCACGTTTTACTATAATATGAAAATATTCAGTTTGGTTGTAGAGAGTGATGGTCGAGTGGATAAGTGCGCTGATCTCTCATGCCAGAGGTCCCGGGATCGATCCTCGATCGGGAAAAGTTCTCGAGGTGTCCGGAAACTCTCTTTCAACTGTGGGGTCGATGCTGTCGCAGCGTACCGACCTATCGGGTGGGGACGTAAAATGGTTGCCCTCTGGGCGGAGAGAGACCCACTCTGTGCAGGCTAAAGATCCCTTCCTAGTGTTCGAGAAGAGCGAGGCCACGAAGTTGCCGCTACGAAGGTCACCAGACACGCCTGTGCCATTAGGCCAAGGGGAGGCGTTAATATAAGTTGCATAACTTGTTCACCAATCCTTGTACAACCAAGAAGATTAAAAAAAGGAAAAGTCAGAGAAAAGCTGAAGTCACATCTCAAACTGCTACTGAGTTTTAACACTCAATCAGCGAATCGACGACCGAATCATCCAATTGCTGTACAGGACGATAACTTGCCCAAAATATTGAGGTTGTGTAACAGCACTAGATGAAATTGCCCGACAGACCACATTAACCCTTTACCCAACGTAACGGCCAAAACTGGCCAGCGCTATTCTCAAAAATCGCCAATTAATTTTCATTATTTTTTCATTTTTTGTCTCAAAAACATAGGTTATGACCCCTCATTGGAACGAGCTCGTTCCAATGAGGGGTTATAACCTATGTTTTTCAGACAAAAAAGAAAAACATTAGTTATTCAAGAATTTTTTTTGCAAGTGTCGTCTGCTTTTCATGTTTGGTAAAGGATTAATAAAAACGCGTGCAATTTCAGTCCTCAGAGTTCTGGAGCTTGAGGATATGCATTTGTCTAAACGTTTATGCGAAAGACATTGTTTTTTGTATGTATGCATGTTAACATTTAGCCCAAACAAGGTCCGAACATGACGTTATACAATTTTTAGGGTTGTTCGCCATGTGGTGCCAAGTTTGGACTAGGCAACATCGTGAGCCCATAATGATCCCACTTTTATGTCATTTATTTAGCCCAGGTCCCACATGCATCCAATTCCTTTAAAATAGATGACCTATTTTATGCTCAGTTCGGAAATCATAGGTGCACTAATAGGATGCACCCCGGCTATCGAACATCGTAAATCAAATTTGACACAGCAGTGGGATATGTATCATTATGTTGGTGGAATTTGCCTAACAGGGGAAGTGCAATTTAGTGACACACCCCTCCACACCCCAGGGATTTACGGCCATGACGCTTTCCACAAACGCGTCTTGCCTATTGTTTTTCAAGTTTTTAGTTCTTCCCAATGAGGGCCGGGACACTGTGTTTTATCACTTGATATGTTTGATTATCGCAGGAACATGACGATGACTGTCATTCAGGTGAGGTAACATAAGGTACCCGTAGGACAATGAATTGTGCTTAGGATAAAATACCCCCAGCAAACTTATTTACTGCCTTTTTGTGCACATGTAGCCACCAAATACCAACTTTTTGTCAACTTTATTACTTGTTATAATTTCCGTGATTAAATGACTGAATGATGCTCTGATGGCATGTATCTTATAGATATCACTTAATTCAAAAGATAGTTTGATATAGCAAGAATAACAAAGTCATAAAACAAAAAAAACATACTTAAACCATAAAATCCCAAGCTCATTAATTAAGCAGGTGCAATTTATACTTATCGTTTCCAGAGACATTGAATCAAACACACATCACCCAAGCTCCTACCTCTTTGAAACACACAATTACAAATAAATAAAAATAAATAATGAAAAAATGAATTTCTATGTGGTTTAATAGCTAGAAGAACAAAGCAACGTACCACAAAACACTAAAACCATAAACCCCAAACACATTAATTAGCATTTTATGATTATTGAATTTCTTTGCGTAGATTTTGTTCTGAGATATTTTTATCCACCCATGCTTTTTCACTAATGGCATTTTATCCTAATGTCATTTTATCCGGACGGTATTTTATTCCAAGTGCATTTTGTCCAAGGGCATTTTAAACCCAGGGCTTTTTGTCCGAGGGCATTTTGTCTTAGAATCCAACATAAACCACTTGAAAGGTTAAAAACTATTTCCCACTCCTCTTGGTTTTTCATCATTATTTTATCACTTTCATCATTCTATTCAAACATTTGTTTTCGGAGATTTTACACGACCTTTCTTGTGTTCTTCTTTCTCGTTTATTCTCATCGTTTCATTTGCTTCTGCACTATTTTTCTGTAGCTACTTTCAACCTCTCATTCCTTGAAAGTATTATTTTTGTACAATATCCTTGCCATGACCTCTGTGTAAGTTTCATGTGCCTCCTATGTAAGCTCTCAGACCACCCGTCTAATCATGTAAGGAATTCGAAGCTGTTATGGCATGTTGTGCCTTAAATAATCCCTTGCCTCTGCTTGGATTCAATCGGCTTGAAATATTTCAGTTGGTCGAAAAAGCGAACCTCCGGTTCGCTTTTCCGACAAACGGAAATATTCCATCTGTAACAGGAGGAGTGATAAGTGAGGGAGCCAGGGTTCGAACCGTCGACCTATAGCACACAAAGCGACCGATTTACCACGAGACTAAGAGATCCGGACCAACCAGGCTGGTTGGTAAATGGCCTTTACACCTCGACCACTACACTACTCTCCCCTTCTTTTGAGATTCACCACATGTGAATCTCACCCAGGTTCCCCCCTCAGAGCGGTCGAAACACAAGCAGTGCCACCTACTGCTGAGGATCGGACGAGCCCCCAAATGTAACAGGAGGAGAGATAAGTGCGGGAGGCCGGGCTCGAACCGTCGACCTCTAGCACACAAAACGACCGATTAACCACGAGACTAAGAAATCCGGACCAACCAGACTGGTTGGTAAATGGCCTTTATACCTCGACCGCTATACATCCAACTGAATCCAAAAAATTCTTTTAACATTCATTTTCTTTGAATCAATGCAAGTTATGTTTCTCAATCAGGACTTGATTTGATTTGACCGAATCTTTCGTGAAATTACAATTCTGAATGAAAACTCACCACGGCTTTAGTTTTATGATACTCTCCACAGTATCCACAACTGTATTGTATCTCGCTGCTTTCAAGATGGATGGAACATTTATTGACCGGAATAACTATATAAGTAGAGAACCGAACGGAATGGTTTCAGGCGCCGAAGGCGTGCAGGGACGGTTTGGGGAGCAAGCCCCTTTCGACCCTCGTTGACTGTATAATTTTGTTATGTCAGGGCGTGGTAGAGGAGGGAAAGAGTAAAGGTGATCAGCGGCGTCTGTGTCTCCTGCGGTTTTTCTTGGTCGGAGGAGGATGAGTCGGAGAGATTGATGTTGGTGGCGTTGTTAGATCCGGAGGAGGAGTAGGTTTGTCCTTGGCAAGGAACGGCCTGACCCTGGCTGCTGTTTGTTGAGACTGTCTGTACCCTTTGAGACTGCTTGAGAGGATTGTCCTGATTGACTCTGTTGGATATTTTCTTCCCAGGAAGAAGTTGTAGTTGTCCTGGGCCGTTTTTCGGACAATGTCGTCCTGAATCTCCTCCCCGAGGAATGCCTCCACGGACTCCGGGAAGCTCTCCTCCTGGTCGGACTCCTGGTCCAAAGAAGCCGGAGAAGCAAGAGCAGGAGGGGTGGAAGGTGCGTCGTCTGGGACAGCTTCCTGCACCACAGACAGATGTTCCTCCTCCATTTCCTCTTCGGATGAAGAGTCAGATGGGATAGAGATAGATCTGTCACCTGACGACCCACAGTCCTCCGGACCCTCCTTCTGGGAAGGGGGTGCTGAGCTGGACAGGGGTTGGTCAGAGGTGACAGGTGTTGAACCTATGACGCTCTCACTTGCCTCCTTCTCTTCCTTTTCCTTCTTCTTCTTCTTCATGAACTCCGTCATTCGGCGGGCATCTCGTCGTCTGGCGGAGGGTCCCTTCTTTCTTGTTCTCTTCTTCTTGGTGGTGGCTGTGGCTGTACTACTCCGGCGGCCTTCATCCAGCTTTTCCGTGTCACTAGGAGGGTGACCAGTGTGAGGAGAAATCCCCTCACGAAAGGTGCTACACCTCTCCAAGGACGGCGGTTCGGGTTCTTTATCAAAATGCACTGTCAGGTGAATTTTACCCTTGAGCACCTGGATACTCCAGGTGGTGGCAAGGGTAGCCTTGACTCTGACAAGTGTTTCTTGGATCACAAGTGGGAGCTCCATTGATCAGTTGTTAGCACCTCTGAGTCCAAGGTGCGAATAATCATGAATGATATAAGTAGAGCACGAAGGAAAATCTATTTATAAGGTGAGTAAAGGGACATCACATTGGAGAAACGGTCATCTGTGCACAAACTCCACGAAACGTTGGTAAACAAACAGATCACAGTAGCGTCTAATTCCGAACAGAATTAGACTGGTTGCCTGGGAGCTTGCGTCCTATGGCTTCATTGTCCAAGTTTGAACTACGTTCTGTCCATCACAAGGTTTTAATGAGCTGTAAATGTTAGCATCACCGATATGAATGAGATGAGTGTTCTTTGAAATAGTGTGTTAGCCAAACCAAATAGTTCATTCCGTCTTTATTTTCTTCACTTTTATTTCTCCCCGCCTCCGTATGTCGGTTGTAATTCATTTAACGGTTACAAGATACTTTCTTTCTGAATCGTTTACATCATTACTTCGAAGTATTCACAAACCTTTTTTTGGTATCATTATGTCCATGAACAAGCTTGAAAATAAGCAATCTGTCATTAGCAGAGTCAGGTCCCAATAGTGTGAATTTGCTGATGGTGTCCCATACAATGGTCTACCAGGGCTAGAATCCCCCAATTTATCCCCTGAGTACCTCTTTCTGTTTAGGCATGAGACGTTAATTCAGACTGGGGTTCACAGAGGGTACATTTAGTAATGCTGCCCTGCTGTGCAGGGCAGAATCTCCAAATTCACCCTCTGTGGGGCCACATTTTGCAGGTGACAGTCGGCTTATTTTCGTAATTTGAATTTAATTTAACTTCAATAGTACATGAAAATTTTTGTCCATCAATGTTTTTTTTCTCAAAAAACTGCATACTTTTGACGTTAATGTAACATGTAAATGTAAAATTTGGAACTGTAGTATGGAAATTTAACTTTTTATCCATTATCAAATAAATGATATGATCCGCAATCAAAGAACTAGACAGTTTAAAAAATCTGGACAAGTTTACATTTATAAAACAACCCCTAGTCAATTATTCCAAATGATATAACGCGTGGGCATTATGTTTATGCACATTATTTTCATGGACATTATGCCCATTATCATCATGAAAATGGACATTTTGTTCCAGATTCTTTTTTTAAATAGTTTATTCATAAAAAATGACCTATCAAATTTTATTATTTTTTCACGTTTTGCCAAAATAACACACGTTAAGACCCCCACCCCACTGGAACGAGCCCAGCGAGCTCGTTCCAGTGAGGTGTGATAAGTTATATTTGGTAGCAAAAATGTTTTTAATTGTTCACGAACTATTTTTGCAAGTATCCTATGCTCTTAGTGTCAGCTTGCATTTAGGGGGCACGGTGGCCATTGCGGTAACCGGTTCTCGTCAGATCACCGAAGTTAAGCAACTTCGAGCCCGGTTGTTCCTTGGATGGGTGACCATCTCAGCGATCGATTCGGACTCCCGCGTTGTGTCCTTGGACAAGGCACTTAACCCCGAATGTCCACATGGGGGCACGATGACGCCGTGTACTAAGGCGTACTGCACGTCGATGGTGCGCATGTCTTCAACCAATCTAACCCTGCCTGTGCTGCAGTGCGGAGTTACGTTGTTGGGGAGCTGGCAGCTGCTCGTCGTTGCTCGGTGGTTCTATCCGAGTACTCCGGCTTCCTCCATCCGCAAGACAGTCACCGACACGATATGTCCTTGGCTGTTAAAGTGTCGTTAAACCCTAATAAAAAAATAAATAAATAATTAAGCTTGCATTTGTTGAGGAGATCATTATCGTTATTATCGTCCATCAAAATACTGAGTTAGCCACGCCCAGTAGTTCTACCCTTCCTTCTTTTCTTCCCACCCACATTTTGTATGTAACATTTTAACGTTACAAGATACTTGATTTCTAATCCTCTCCAGGATCACACCAAATTGTTGACTACAATCTCTTCGTAAATGTATAATTTCATTTTTTCTGTAAGCTTGTATTTGTTAAGGAGTTCATTATCTGCGCCGTAGTATTCTTGACATGGACCAACAACAACGCTGAAACACTATTTCACTGCTTGCCATATCTTTCAGGGGATTAAAATCAATTTTACACCGATCTAATCCTCACTCAATTTACCCCCTCTGGTGACAATAGGATTACTTAAATTGAAACAGTCTGTATTAAGCCTGATGTTTTATGACTTTTGTCTGCCCCGGAAAAGTCAAATAAATAACAGCTCAAGTCCCGTAAACAACTCAGTTATTAAATGTTTCCAATGTTAAAATTGCCTAAATAGTCTCAAAAACGTGTAACCATTTAGTTGATAAAAAATGCTGAACGTAACTTATTGCATTTGTAACTACTAGGGAATGTGGTGGTGTCATCCCAGCAAGTCAAGATTTTGTTCCCATATTATTGCCTTGTTACAATTAATGGGAGAGTGCCTATAGGCACTCTCCCATTAATTGTAACAGGGCAAATCCACCCATACTTAATAATAACACATCAAAAATTAATTGAAGTACATCCACAGAATATGAAGCCTTTTAGCTCTGGTATCCACGCTTCAGGATAAAGGCCCAAAATAGGCTTCCAGCACTTAACCAGTTAACTGAAATCTCTTTGTCCAAAAGAAAGCCACGTTAGCAGTTTGTGATGGAAAACCTCAAAATAAATGGGCTATATCGTCATTTTAATTAAATTCGTCTTGTTGGGATTCGTCTTGTTGGGATGACCATTTTCGACATTCGTCTTGTTGGGAATAAACCAGTGTGGTGGCTCTGTTTTTACGGCTTGTCTTCAAATCGAAAAGTCTACAGTTCGATCCCAGCAGGGGTAAACTGCGTTGTGTCCTTGCGCAAGGCACTTAATCTGGATTACCCCCATGAGGGCACGGTGGCGCTGTATACTAAGGCATACTGCACGTCGATGGTGCACTTGTCTTCAACCAATGCTAACCTAGCTTGTGTGGAGTTAGTACGTTGGGGAGTCTGACAGTTGCTCGCCGTGTCTCTTCGGGTACTCCGGATCCCCCCCCCCCCCCCCCCCCGTAAAACGTTATTGGTCCGAGCCTAATCCACGTCATCTACATTTTATTCTTTTGCAAGACATCAAGACATTTAATCACAATTGCTTATGTGGGAGCACGGTGAATCATTGTGCTAGGACACGTTGATTGTACATGTGTCTTTAACCAATACCAACTCTCATTTCTTGGGTTGATACGTTGAAAGGCCTGATAGTTAGGCACAGCTACTATCCGGGTACTCCAGCTTTCGTCACTGGTAAAACTGTTCAGCACCATTTAGACTTGAATTGGAAAGCATCTTTGAATCCCGAACGAACGAACGAACGGGCAGGGGGCTAGGCTTCAAGCAGGCAGGATAATGCAACACCAGCAACAACAACAAATCTCCTAGCAATATAATCAACCGTTTTACTGAAATTAATAATACTATTTTTATTGCCTGATATCCATACATGGTGCTCTATGGGAGCTCAGGTGACACTTATGATTTCCATTATAGTATTTACGGATTATGAGAATATTGGATAGTCAGTATACGCTTGAAGAAAAGCCCGAAACACCAGTCCTAGGCTGTTTTGTCGATAGATGTCGGAATGAGTTGTTGGGCTAAGTGATCCCAAAAGTAGTTTTATATTTAGCGAGATACCATGAGACTAAGTGATTGATGGAGTTTGACGGAACCGTTTTACACAGAAATAATGTTAGATGGGGAAGCGATCGAGAGCTCGTAGATTCTGTCAGGGCAAAGCCAGCCTAAATATAGGGGCAAGGGGCCTCATATTTAAAGATATTGTAAGTTCAAAATATATTCCGCATCAAGGCGAAAAACCCACGTGAATTTCACTTCTCTGTAAAGCTGGACATAGAAAAAACACACGTGGTGTATATCCAGCTTTAGCGCAGGGACCCAGGGGAGAAACGGTATGTTAGATAAGGTCTAATCATCTCGTTTAATTTATACAGTAGTCGGAGTCTTACGAGACGTAATCGGTTGATGTCAAGATGTCGTCACGGTAAATTGAGAAACGAGATTCTAAAAGATAGAAATGTCGTGTCATCATAAGTTATAACAATCATGGCAAGAACGAATCGGTTTTCTCGACAAGTGAAGTCACGCGTGAGATGACTTGTATTGATTCTGCCTCGATATACGTCATCTCCCACCGTTTTGACAGGTGGACAGATGAGCGTCGGTCCACCTGACAGTTTAGGGTAAAAAGTATATATACCTGGAAGAGCAGAGCATTAGACACACACTTGGGGTCACACACGCGTTGGTGAAGTCCAGGACAGGCGGACTCTGTTTCCTGGCACAAGGGTACCTTCGATCACAGGACCCTGACACGGCTGGAATCGCCAGAGAGGGCATTCCATGATTGATTTAGCTTAACGTTGATAGGCGGCTACGGGGCCGAATTCGTGAGAAGGAACACCCCAGGTGTTACGATAAAGTTTAGATTGTCGAGTAGCAGGTATCGGCCTGCAATAGTCAGAAGTGTAGGTTAATTGTACTGTGCGTATTAACCCTTTGAAGCGTCAGACTGATTGCGTTCTGAGTAGTTTGTTTTGCTGTCGGAACATCGTAATACCGACTGAAGATCGGTGTGAGTGACAATTTCGCCCTAGCACAAAAGGGGCATTTGTGAATCGTGAATTCAACCAGGAACGGTGGATATTTCAATAGGACTTTCACGGAGGACTTTCAAAAGGCGCATAAGGTATGAGTAGACAATATCTGACCCAAATCAGAAGTACGGTGGTTTATAGATGACGAACATTGCTGGTCGGAACCCTCCGACAGCCAGAGGTACAGTTACGCGCAGACGTTGACATTTGAGCCTAAGCGGGTGAAGCTCTTATGGCGAGCTCACAGTAATAACATTTCAGATTTGTGAAGCTCTTATGGCGAGCTCACGGTAGTAACATTTCCAGTGTATAGACTATAGTGCCAGTACAGGGCTATAGAATGACTATATGATTGTTTAGAATTATTTAACCGTAGTGACCCATTTTCTGTGAAAAGAATTGAATTGTTGATTGTTGAAATATTGAAACGGATTTATTTTTATGTGTAAATAAAAGAATCGTTGTTACTTTAAATCATTCTTTCCATTATACAGCCTGAAGTGATTAGGAATCACACCTAACGGAAATCGAACCTATTTCAGGACAATTTGGCAGAGAAGGAATCACGGCGTCGGTCTAACTCAGCTCTCTGCGCCGAGTTCGCGACACTTGGATTCCGACCCTCCACGTTGGTCTAATTTTTCCCGCAACTTCATCAGCGGGACTAAATAACCCCACGTCAGCCCAGGCCTTACGGGGCCTCAGGTGTTCTCTGACATTGATTGGCGAGCGCTACCAGGATATTTCTAAAAGGTAAAAAATGGCTATATGGAAATTTTGTTTTATTTTAATGGCGGTTCTGTTTAGGTTTTGACGAGTCCGGTCAGTTGATGCCGTTCAAGGGTTTAATATCGCAATACAGTAGTCCCCAAAAGGATACTTAATAGCCACTATAACTGCGGTAGGTTTCAGAATATTTGGTGCGTTTAATTACGTTAAATTACAGAGGTAAATTAAGATTAATTGCCATATTTTTTTTTTCTTTTCCTTCTTCGTTCTTTCTGACGAGTGTTGAAGATAGAAAGAAAAAATCAAAATGGATGTTGTTACACCCCTCGCCCAACTGGTATCATTAGGCAAGGAAATGGGCCTTGAGGGGGCAGAACTTCATAAGTTCGTTAAAGATGAGCAGAAACGTGAGGCCAAGGAGATTGCCTTACGTAATGACGCAAGAGAGAGAGAAGCCCAATTAGAACGAGAGCGTGAGAAAGACGCAAGAGAGGCGAGGGAGAGAGAAGCCCAATTAGAACGAGAGCGTGAGAAAGACGCAAGAGAGGCGAGGGAGAGAGAAGCCCAATTAGAACGAGAGCGTGAGAAAGACGCAAGAGAGGCGAAAGAGAGAGAGATTCAATTAGCAAATGAGGCGAGAGAGAGGGAAGCCCAATTAGCAAGGGAGGCAAGGGAGGCAGAGCGAGAGCTCGAACAACAGAGGCACGAGAGAGAATTAGAGCTCCTCAGAGCAAGGGCCGATGTGGAGAATGAAAGTCGGCGCTCAGGGGATGGGAGTGCAGGGGTAGCAATTCATGCCCCACGCCCCCATCTCGCTCATTTCAATGAAAACACAGATGACTTGGACTCGTACTTGGAGAGGTTCGAGCGTTTTGCCTCCAGTCAAATGTGGCCAGAAGACACATGGGCTATGTGCTTGAGCCCTTTGTTGTCAGGTAAAGCCCTCGAGGCTTATACCAGTATGCCTCCTGCACTTCTTAATGACTACGGTGAGCTGAAGAATGCCATCCTTCGGAGATACCAGCTCACTGAAGAAGGATTCCGGACCAGGTTCCGAGAGATTAAGCAGGAGAAGGGAGAAACAGCGCCTCAGTATTTTGCCCGAGCTAGGCGGTACTTTGACCGCTGGACTGATCTCGCAGAAGTGAATGAGTCGTATGGAGCCCTGCGAGATCTATTTCTCCGGGAGCAGTTTTTAACTACATGCTCCAAGGAGTTGGGCCTGTTCATCAAGGAAAGGGGGCCGCCCACCTATGATGAGATGGCAACTGTGGCAGAACGCTACATCGAGGCCCACGGTGGGAGTGTAAACGCACCCAAATCGGCTAGGGGTGGGGCAAACGGGTTGGCAATGGCACCCGTCAGGCAACACCACCCCGACCCTCCTGCGTCGCAGACCAGCCGGAAGGGGAGCGCTCCCAAGGACACCACTTGTTTTATCTGCAACAAGCGGGGTCATATTGCCAGGGACTGCTGGCAGAAGCAGGTAAGGACCACTGGGAACATTAGACCACCTCAGCAGGGGGTCGGGAACGCAGCACCAAGGGGTTGGAAGCAAGGTGACCGCGTAGATCCAGGGCCCAGTAGACGGACGGCAGCGTTCTGTCAAACTATCGGTCCAGAACACAGTCCCCTCCGGGAATGTATACAAGAGGGAGAATTAAGGCTGGAAGGCGGGAAGGTTGTCCCGATAATAAGTGGCATGTGTGAGAGGCTCACAACTTCGCAGGAGAAGGTTAATATGCCAGTGTACCCAGGGTATGTGGGACAAAGGGAGATCCGTCTGCTCCGGGATTCTGGGTGCTCCTCTGCAGCGGTTAGAAGGCAACTGGTTGACGACAAGCAATTGTTGGGTCGTGACCATTTGTGTATTTTGATAGATGGGACCGTTAGAAGGTTCCCCATCGCGAGGATAACGGTGGATACCCCATTTTATCGTGGCGAAGTGGAAGCCATGTGCATTGAATCACCTGTGTATGACCTGGTCATAGGTAATATCCCAGGGGTGAGGGCAAACCCTGATGAGTTATGGTCCAGGGATAGGGGGCCAAGTGAGGGCCCAACGAGTAATGAAGGGAAGGTTCCCAGGGGGAACCAATCCGATGGTCCAGGGGATGGCCCCTACACGACGAAATGTCGGGAAGTTTCAGGAGGGACGACTCCTGTCCTATTAGGGAGAAGGGGCCGCAGGCGGTCCAGGCGAAACGCCAAACAGCGAGGGAACCCAATGGGATCATTGGGGAAAGACCCTCAAGCAAATTTATGTGGGGGAGTTGAGCGCTCCAAGAAGTCGGTGTCACCCGTGTGGAGAGGGGAGGCCAGACCCACGCAAATGGCTGGGCAAACTTCCGCAGAATTGAGAGGGCACGGGTCAACACAAGTTGAGTATGTTAAAGTGGATGGGACCGCTAAGGTGGGCGCCCAGGGGACTGAGAAAAGGGTCCACAAATCAAAGGAGAAGCATCCTAGGTGGCGGAGACAACGTAGAGAGTGCCGGGGGCGCACAGCGCCCAATGTGCGCAAGAAGTCGTCGCAATGGACCGGGGGGTCGACGGCACAAGGGCCAAGGACGGCCAGTGTCGTTCGAACGACGGTAATCGCCGGGACGAGTGAGCCTGGGGGATATAGCGCCAAGGGAAGCTCTTGGGAATGCGACAACGACAGGGTATGGGGACCCTGGTGGAATACCCGTAGAAATGACGGGGCGAGAAGTAGGGGTGTGTCAAGGGTTACCCAAGGGGATACTGGGAACCGGGCCCCTACCAATGGTCGGTGGTTATAAAGAAGCAATGGTTGGGTGGCTGCGGGCCTGGTGTCTGGGACGGGGGCTCCAGTTGCAAATATTTTTGTTGGTGGGGTGATGGGCTTCGTAGACTCGGTGTTAAGGCCCGGAGGAATTTTCTTATTTTAGTATTATTATTGCTCTGACTGCTGACTAAAGTTGGTTGTGAGTGCGAATGTGAGATACACTGCCCTGTCTGTCGCGTGTGCGTGGACGGGGAGCCTGTGTGTCGAGTTTTGTAAGTGTGGGGCACAATAACCCAGCCTGTCGCAAAGGCGCGGTCGGGAAATCTGCGTGTTGAATGTGTGAGTGTGTGAGGCACAATTTTAATCCCCTGGTTGAGCTTTGCGAGGGTGAGGCTCAACATAATGCACGGGTCGTTGGCCCCTTCACAAGACATAGGGGAACGGGAGGCGAAGTTACACTCCGTTGGAATTAACCCATCTGACGCAAAGGCGCGGACGGTGTTACTCGTCGGAGTGAGTGCCAAGTGAACTGTTTGCAAAATGGGCGAACGTGTATAAAAATGTGTATGTTTAGGTGTAAATATATAGTATTACAGAGAGAGAGAGTGCTGCAAATCTGAGGATAAGGCTACTCCCCATATCATATGTAAACCCGCAAGACGGGAGCATGTGGTAGCGTGTGTGTCGTGGGAATCGACATGGCCGACGCATGAGCCCGGTCATGACCCCCCACGACCACTAGGGTACAGTTTTGTAGTCTTGAACATGATGGTAGATTGTAAAAGGGTGTGAGAGGCGAGCGTGCGTGGCTTTGCCCCTTGCGTTTTAAGAGATACACAGGGTGTTTCTCTCGGGAAGGGAGTTGTCAGGGCAAAGCCAGCCTAAATATAGGGGCAAGGGGCCTCATATTTAAAGATATTGTAAGTTCAAAATATATTCCGCATCAAGGCGAAAAACCCACGTGAATTTCACTTCTCTGTAAAGCTGGACATAGAAAAAACACACGTGGTGTATATCCAGCTTTAGCGCAGGGACCCAGGGGAGAAACGGTATGTTAGATAAGGTCTAATCATCTCGTTTAATTTATACAGTAGTCGGAGTCTTACGAGACGTAATCGGTTGATGTCAAGATGTCGTCACGGTAAATTGAGAAACGAGATTCTAAAAGATAGAAATGTCGTGTCATCATAAGTTATAACAATCATGGCAAGAACGAATCGGTTTTCTCGACAAGTGAAGTCACGCGTGAGATGACTTGTATTGATTCTGCCTCGATATACGTCATCTCCCACCGTTTTGACAGGTGGACAGATGAGCGTCGGTCCACCTGACAGTTTAGGGTAAAAAGTATATATACCTGGAAGAGCAGAGCATTAGACACACACTTGGGGTCACACACGCGTTGGTGAAGTCCAGGACAGGCGGACTCTGTTTCCTGGCACAAGGGTACCTTCGATCACAGGACCCTGACACGGCTGGAATCGCCAGAGAGGGCATTCCATGATTGATTTAGCTTAACGTTGATAGGCGGCTACGGGGCCGAATTCGTGAGAAGGAACACCCCAGGTGTTACGATAAAGTTTAGATTGTCGAGTAGCAGGTATCGGCCTGCAATAGTCAGAAGTGTAGGTTAATTGTACTGTGCGTATTAACCCTTTGAAGCGTCAGACTGATTGCGTTCTGAGTAGTTTGTTTTGCTGTCGGAACATCGTAATACCGACTGAAGATCGGTGTGAGTGACAATTTCGCCCTAGCACAAAAGGGGCATTTGTGAATCGTGAATTCAACCAGGAACGGTGGATATTTCAATAGGACTTTCACGGAGGACTTTCAAAAGGCGCATAAGGTATGAGTAGACAATATCTGACCCAAATCAGAAGTACGGTGGTTTATAGATGACGAACATTGCTGGTCGGAACCCTCCGACAGCCAGAGGTACAGTTACGCGCAGACGTTGACATTTGAGCCTAAGCGGGTGAAGCTCTTATGGCGAGCTCACAGTAATAACATTTCAGATTTGTGAAGCTCTTATGGCGAGCTCACGGTAGTAACATTTCCAGTGTATAGACTATAGTGCCAGTACAGGGCTATAGAATGACTATATGATTGTTTAGAATTATTTAACCGTAGTGACCCATTTTCTGTGAAAAGAATTGAATTGTTGATTGTTGAAATATTGAAACGGATTTATTTTTATGTGTAAATAAAAGAATCGTTGTTACTTTAAATCATTCTTTCCATTATACAGCCTGAAGTGATTAGGAATCACACCTAACGGAAATCGAACCTATTTCAGGACAATTTGGCAGAGAAGGAATCACGGCGTCGGTCTAACTCAGCTCTCTGCGCCGAGTTCGCGACACTTGGATTCCGACCCTCCACGTTGGTCTAATTTTTCCCGCAACTTCATCAGCGGGACTAAATAACCCCACGTCAGCCCAGGCCTTACGGGGCCTCAGGTGTTCTCTGACAGATTCGACTCAAGCTTGGAGCTTGGAGTGGGCGGAGTGGAAGCCAGGCAAATCTCATGCATGAACATTTTATGTTTAACGGTTGACCGAGAGTTGTTTAATCATAACGAGACTATGATGTGCAATGAGAGTGGGTATGCTGGAGATGAAGGGTTAATATTGTTAAAGCAAGAAAGCGAGTCAGAGAAGTTTACGCACAGTGATTTGTTAGTGAAGCAGGATAACAATTAGCATTATAAGTATAAGACAAAACGTTATGAAGCGGGTCGACGACAGGGGACAACATCAACTGGAGAACGCGAACGCGAGGTCCCCGAAGAGAATTTGAAAATTCTGACGGGGGATAAATTCGTGGTGATTTCGTTGTCAAAAGAGCTTGCACATTACAGTACAAGTAGAAATAAGTTGTAACATAACTGCAATAAACTAAGTATACTGCTGCTTGTGCACTGATAAAACCAGAATATGGCATCAGATATCGTTCTTAGGAAGAACTTGCACATTATACAGTACAAGTCGAAATGAGTTGTAACATAACTGCAATACAGTAGGTATACTGCTGCTTGTGCACTGATAAGACCTGAATCTGACATTATTTCTGGAAAGCTCTCTGTGAAAACTTTCTAGAAAATTATGTTAGTTTGTAGTGTCATCAGCGTAGGAAGAGAACGAAACATAGTTTATCCTACAACTTTATTTTGCCTTGTACTGTATGCCAATCCAAGTGATATCCATATGTGTATGGTTCTGTTGAGAAAGTTAGAACATTTTTGTGGCTGCAAGGTCAATATGGAAATAAGGCCAATTCAGCTTTAGGCTGCTATGTTCAAATGCATTTTATTAAATTCGAAACCTTATGGACGATAATGTGCACCAAATTCAACACAAACCTTTTTATTCCAGTATTACAGGCCATTTGGCCAAAGTTCGGGGGCATCCATGGCCGAGCGGTCACCGTTAGTCTTGTTGTTGGATCTTTTTGAAAAAGAATGTTTTTTCTAAACAGCTCAATTTGTAAATTACGTGGGAGGATGCTCGATATTCGTTAAGTAACATGTTAATAAGCCTTTTTCGAAACTTCCATTTTGGCTTTTAATTTATTTAAGGTCACGGGTCGCGCGGGGTGTGAACATTTAAAGAAAACACGTTGCAAGCAATGGGAGAAGAGAGTAGGTGAAGTGCTTCGGACCCCCATTACGTTCATTAGCGCGAATTCATTTGTTTTACCCTTTGATTCTTTTGTACGTCTTATGACGTACGAAATCAAACTGTGCGTTGATACTTTTGTACGTCTTATGACGTGCGAAATCAAACAGCGCGTTGATACTTTGTGGTCGTTTGTTTTGTTATCATTTTTCGATTTTTTAAAGTTTTAACCTTAATTCCTATTTTCTCCCGAATAGTGCTCAGAGACAACCGTGGAGCCAAATGTTATGGCTGCTTAAAATACTAATATAATCCTGCTGTCAAGACTTCTTAAATGGTACAGTCCTAGAAACCACTATCAGGGCTGTCAAAAATGAGGAGACCAGAGCAAAAGCCAACACTTTCATTGCTTATATTTCATATTCAGTCGAACACAAATAATATTTTGTTTATAGAAATTTGTTTTATTACAAAGTATTGGAGAGTGCCTGCTGGCACTCTCCAATAATTTGTAATAAAACAAGTTTTGAATAACAAATTCAGACCACCCAAAATAATCTAGACCTCAACCAGACAATCATTAATGTTAAAAATATCTTGTTATTTGTACTTTCCGACGTTTGACGTCGCATTTTGAAAAAAACGTTGAAGAAACTGAATTCCCAGTGACGTTTGAACGTCAGGATAATTAAAGTCTCACAGGGTTAAGGCAATGGCAATATTGTATGAGAACTTTCACTATTTCGAATTGAGTTCCTATCGACTTAAATGGTGCTTGAATGCACGCCGTATCCTCGCCTCCGTAAAAAAGTCTTTAAACTTAGGGTACCCCATCGTTTTAAGTCGTCAGTTAATTTGAATGATGGCATCGGTTCTACGAAATTAAACTTGATATTTCACAAAACTAGTTATATTGGCTGACGCAGAACTCAACGCGACGAACGTGTAAATCGCTTTGTTTACACTCCGCGACCTGTGACCTTGCATAGATTAAAAGCCAAGATTGCAGTTTCGAAAAAGGCCTATCAATTATTGCATTTGAGAATTGTAAGATAAATCTATCATCATCATTATGTCTAAAAGCAAAATGTCGCATCAGAGTCTAGCTTTGGTTTCTATGGCCATATATCGACGAGTGGAGATACAGTCTTAGGAACAGGAGCGAGACTCTGATACAACATTTTGTACATAAACATAATGTATGGTTCTGCGAATCACACATGTTTTATTTGAATCGAATCGGGTCGATTATTAGGAGTCGAATGGAACGTCGAATTGAATCATGGACACCTTGAAAATAACCCATTGGGAAGGGAGACTTTAAACCTTATTTGTTAAAACTGTGATGGCGCAAGTCCCGACTGATAAAATATTGAAACTACATCATCAATGCATACCTTCGTTGAAGGCATGCCTTGATGAGGTAGTTGAAATATTTTCCAGTGAGGATTATAGTTCAAAAACAGGGACAGTGAGGTTTACCGGTACTAGTAGGCACTGTACAGCGCTAGTCGCAAGCAGCAGAGCATCGTCGTCCCTGTTTGGAAACCTTAAATTTTCTTTCAACAATGGTTGTGACAAGTGAAACTGAAATTAGTATAGTTGGTGGCAAGCCTGAATATAACCAACCTGTCATTTGCACAATGAGGTCCCCAGAGGGTGAATTTGCTGATGCTATCCCATACAGTGGGCCAATTTATACTCTGGTACAGCTTTCTGTTTTGGCTTGAGACCTTGATTCAGACTGAGGTTCGCATAGGGTAAATTTAGTGATGCTACCCTGCTCTGCACGGTAGCATCACCAAATTCACCCTATGGGGACCTCATTTTGCAGATGACAGTCTGCTTATTTTCAGGCTTGGTTGGTGGCACGTTTTTTGAGATGACGTAGATGATTGATGGCAAGTTATATTCCTGATAAAGATTTGAAAGAAAACGAATCGGGAAGTCGATTTCTAATCGAACCGAATATCAACTTAAGATTCGAAATTGAATCGAATCTCGAAGCTGCGCATGACCCTAACATAATGGTAATATATATAGATGATCTGGAATAAAATACTGTTAAAACTAAATTAGCCATCGCCAGCTAATTTCATATCATTCAGTTCAGCAAATTGAGTACCCAATAAGTAACATCGGCTAAAAAAAATGTTCTCGCAGTCTATATAAACTTAAAATAATACAGGAAGACCGCCAAATTAAAGTTTAAAACATAATTGACTTTTTGTGTGTGGCTGCAGCGCTCCAAAAATATGGTGCATGCATTTCAGCATAACGCTATCAAAGCGTCCCATCTGGATGTTCGAAGGATGGTTGCGGGAAGCCATTCGTGTAAACAACACCGTTCAGAACATCTGTAGTAATGATGCCAACACAGGAATCATTGAAGAAACAGTTTTTCGGAAACCTGTCTTTCTTCAAGCTTACGAATATATCTGATACCACCCAGGTGATCAGCATGGAGTCCTGTTAGAAAGTAATAACAAATCCAATACCGTTCTTATCAAAGGAGCCGACATTAGCCTTCACAGAAGGTAGATTATAGAAAAGTAAACATTGTAATGGGTTAATTGCTTTTTGAAGAAAACGGTTTATTCGACTGATGCAATATCGCGATTACCTGTTTTTCGAGGCTCAAAACAGTTAACTAGTTTAAAGATCCATGCTTATAATGCCCAGAAGGAAATGCTACTAACATTGGCCACAGACAAAATGCCTTTGAGAAATGAGTTCTACAGTGCATGATTTGATATTGTTAACCCCCCGCGAACTGATATTGAACAATCACCATTTCAAGCCGTAAATGTTTACATAGAGCAACTAGGGGTTTCAACAAATTTAATCTTGTTTGACAGAGCTCACTGAGCTCTGTCAAACATGATTGTATTGGTTGAATTCCAAGTTGTATTGTGGGAAGTATTTGTAACTTGAAATAACGGTATTTTGACACCGGCGTAGAAAGGTGAACGATTGCAAGAGGAGAAGATATATTATTGTGAAGTTATTTTAAATTCTTTTCATTTTTGAGTGTTTAGGAGCCAAAAAACACCAGATCAACTTTGAATAACAATAATATCATTTTTCGCTATATTTCTGGTCGCTTATGATATGTTGTTGCGTACAATATTGCGGAGAAAAGTTTCCAATTGAAAAAACACATTAACATGCCTGTGTTCGAAACAATGTTGAAAAATATATTATTACCATTCCAGAATAGAGTTCTAGGGCTCGAAACTAAGAAAAGTTAATATTTCAGAAAACATTATGCTGAAAACATCGCTCCTCTGTAGCTCGTTCATCATCGGACAACAGAACAACGCCAGTGTCTCATCGAAGTCGTTCGTCACTATACCAACACCTCGTGTCATCAAAAACGGGGCGCTGCAGGATCCCTCAGAATGAATGATATCACCTTTCTGAGGGAAAACTTCCTCTCACATTGAAGTCCACACCGCACAGAGTCTCTGTGACCGCGAAACTCAATTGTTCACAATTGCAGGCGACATGACATTCGGAAACAGCTCCCAGGGACCAATAATCCCTTATTTATTTATTTATTTATTTATTTATTTATTTATTTATTTATTTATTTATTTATTTATTTATTTATTTTTAATTTTGTTTTTTTAGACACCTTCGACAGCCAGGGTGACGTCATGTCGGACAGTTTTACAGGTGCAGGAAGCATTATCCTGTTCCCACAAGATACTATCTCGTTCCCACAAGAAAAAAATATCTTGTTCTTACAACATAGCAATTTGTACCCACAACATAATATACCTTTTCTCGTGGAAAGAAGATACTATGTGGTGGGGAACGAGATATATTTCTTGTGGGAACAAGATATTTTTCTTGCGGGAAGAAGATATTATCTTGTGGGAACAAGATATTAATTTGTGGGAACAAGCTAATTTGTTGTGGGAACAGGATTTTATGTAAGATATGATGATGTGTGAAAAAGATATTTTCTCCATAGCCTCAATCAGGCACCGTTTTGTTCCCATATAAATGGCTATAAAAATATAAATTATATGTTATAACATTCTGCCAATTACATTGATATATGCAGTGTAGTTATGGACATGAAGGACAGTGCCACAACATTTTATTGCAGATGATTCCAATGGTTTTGAAAATGAACCAAAACAAAGCATATTTATTAGCAAAGTCCGGTAATAATTGTTTGAATTACAAGGAGATATTACAATCCCCACAGATGGCCGGTGAACTGATGGGTAGGCGACCAATAGTGAACCGAAAATATTGAAAGTATGCATGCCGTAGGTATGGGTACACATAGCAATTCGTGTCCTCATATTTACACGCTTGTTACAGTAAATTGGGGAAAACATATCATATTTGCTGGAGTTATTGAAACATATCTCAAAAAGCTTAAAAGTAAAACGCAAGGGCAATAACTCTTCAATGACTCAACTGGACACACATTTTCGACGAGATCGCAACTCGAATTCACTGTGAGCTTTTGCTTCCACCGTATACTGTAGCTATGGCTTAGAAGGAGAAACGAAATAAGCAAAATTGAATAATGTGTAATTGTGCTTGGAACACTGGGCATTGTTAGATAAAGGGGCAATGGGATGTGCTCACGGAGAGACCCTATACAGTGTTAATCCGTCAGTCAGACAGGAAAGAGGACACACAGTTTCGACCAGAACGCGACTTTGCGACCCGGTCGTACTTTACAGCAGTACTGTAACTTTGGTGTAGAGGAAATTTCACACTGTGCACGATTAAATTTGTATAATTGCGGTTAGAAATTTGGACGAAACTTAACGATTCCGTCGATTCATCGTTAGGTGGAGGGTCAATGGGACAGGCTCACAGACTATTATTGGTGCCCAAGGATCCCAGACAGTGTTAATCGTCACTGTTCTCGTTTACAGGTTATGAACCACTAAATAAGTGAACACGTGACTTGGAGCAGTTGACACCCAAAGTTTTGAGTAGGATTAAATATGGCTGATCAGCTGATTGGTTAAATATATTTTGACTTTGAAACCATTAAGTAAAATTTTGATTCCTCCAGTTTAGAAAGGATTAATAAGTTTGTTTGTAATTTGGTGCCAGAATGTGTGAGAATCTCTCAAAACCATGAGGCATGGAATAAAAAGTGTGAAGGTCATTCAGTGCAAGACCACAGTAGTTGTGAAAATTCGAAATTTAAACTGAAATTTCATGTGGCAACATATATTTTTTTCCAGTTTAGTTTTTTCAAGAGATTATGTACTTTGTGGATGTATAGGTATTTTTTTCAAAACAACTTGGTGTGTTGAACAGAGAGTGAAAAGTGGGGTTGATTTAGACGTTCATAACCTACAGAGAAATGATTTTATTTGCTACCAAAAAGAATGTTGAAATCAAATGCGTTCCCGTTTTCGAATTGACGCAAAACTAAAAATGATTGAATATCTGTTAAAGACATTCTACCCAATGTTTGTTTTTGTATTTGGCAGAGCAAGAATATCTACAAAGTCGAATTGTGTATTTGAATGTTATAGTAAGGGGATTTTTGTAGGTCGTTATTTAAAGCCAAAAAGATTTAAATAGGTTTACAAGACACCAGCAGTCTCACAATCAAATCCAATGGTCAAAGGGAGACTACCTTAATAATGGATGGCGCGCCGAAAAAGGGCGACAACACCAAGTCGAAATCCAGACATGTCGCGAAGAACAAATAAATGGTATGTTTTGGCTCTGTCGACAAATAGGTTAACTCCACCTGATTCCACCAGCTCTTCTGCGCCGTGGAGATTAATGTCAGTTAGCAACAGTTGGTGCGCGGAATTCTTTGTGTCAAGACGTGCATTGGTTTGCATGGTAATGCTGTTGAATAGCTTGCCAGAACTGCGATCACACCAATGGAAAGGCCTACTGCTGCGTGCGAAATTAATTGCCTGTCATAATCAAACTGACAAAGTTGTCACTGGGCTCCTTCCTCTCTTAAATTCCACAAAACGGATTTCAAACCAAAGACAAAAAAAAAAACAACACCGAAACGTACCTCGCACCCTTACCCAAATACCCCACACCCACCTGAGCATTCTATATAATATATGAAAGTTTCAAAAGAAATTCTCAATGCCCACTCAAGTTATCACCCCAAAACCATATAATGTGTTATTTTTCACTAAGTCGGGATTAACTCTAGAACAGAGAATGCAAATACGGCCAAATTCGAATTTCATCGTATTTTGTCATTTCAGATAATCTATGAATGTTTAAAAAAAACGGATCTCAATGCACACTCAAGTTATCATCCGGAAACCCAAATTCCGGACGTACGGAAACACACGCTTCACACTGCCAGAAGAAATATTTTGGAATTCGACTCCAAGAAATGTCATTTCCTTCAATCTGAGGGTCAAATGTGATATATTGTGTATTTGTTTTCTTGCCAGCAACAACCCACCCGAGTTATTTATTTATTTATTTATTTAATTATTGGAGTTTAACGCCACTTTCGACAGCCAGGGTCACCTCACGTCGGACAGTTTTACAGGTGGAAGAAGCCGAAGTAACCGAAGAGAACCACCGAACAACGGCGAACAACTGTCAGACTACCCAATGTACTAAGTACTTCAAGACAGGTGCATCATCGACGTGCAGTACGCCTTAGTACTCAGCGTAACCGTGCCCCCACGTTGGCAATGGGGATTAAGTGTCCTGCCGAAGGACACAGCGAGGTTACACATGGCGGCGATCGAACCGTGTACATCTCGGTTTTAAGTTCAGTGTCGTAACCACCGAACCACCTTGCTCCCTTATATGTCTGTTAACCTTGGATTACTTTAACTGTGATTATCGTGGAAGGAAACGAGGCGATCATGATTCGCCCAGTTAGAGGAAACGTTTTAGACTTTGACTAAATGAAATGCAATTTCCTTGCACCTACAGTACGTGGAGAGTGTGTTATCACTAAATCACCCACAGAGTGGAGATTCCACCCAAGCAATAATTGCAAATTTGTTGCAAAGCATAACCAGCACAACCAAAGGTTCAGCCAATGGACCTCCGGGTTAAACCCGGAGGTCCATTGGCTGAAACATTGATTGTGTTTTTTGTCGATATGTTCACAATTTGAAAGTTATAGCTTGGGTGATAACTTCACTCCGAGGGTGATTTAGTTACAATCCACTCTCCACGTACTGTAAGGATAACATGTTAGATTCTATGTACTTTATGTGGGCGGCGACGTCCTCACTATACATATACACGCTTGGAAAAAAAGTTAAGCACCATCCCACCTCCCCCACTAAAGTTTTACAACGACCGATGAAACATGTTCTGTCATGAACAAATGAGCACGGAAAAAATCAACGACAAGAACAACTCTCTGACAATACGATAACATCACAATCCTCAGATTATAGAAATCAATTCATACTATTCAAAAAAGTAAGGGATATCCATCCTGATGTTGATATTTTCGAAAAATGGTATTGAATACGCGTGATTGGACACATCAACATGTTACCAAGTTTAGTGTGGATCATGAATGTCACCGGCCCACGAAAACTTCGTGCAGGTTTCTCGCACGAGCGCCGCGTTAATGTCTGTGGGGTACGTTTTGAATTTTTCATTTGTACTGGACGGGCTTTTTCGGAGGTCTCATCGTTCTGTTCTTGGTATAAACTCGTTCATCAGTAGTTTCTGATCGAAACGTAACTTTTGAGGTATGCGAAGACTGACACGTGACGAAATTTTACGTGCCGTTGGCATGTTGGAAGCTAGCAACAGACAGACTGCAGTGGCTCAAATTCTCAACGTTACTCAATCGGTGATTAGCAGGTTGTGGTCACGCTACCGTCAGACAGGCAATGTTAATAACAGACGTCGGCCAGGTCGTCCAAAGGCGACAACTGCTAACGATGGTCGCTTCATCCGACTCACAGCATTACATAACCGCCATCAAAGTACCTCGGAAATTGGACAATAGCTGCACCGAGCGACAGATGTGCGAGTCAGTGGTCAGACTATCCGAAATCCCCTACACAGCTGGAATTTGTACGCTCGACGACCTCGAATAATTCCACGTTTGACTGAACGTCACATCGCAGCAATGCGTAATTGGTGTGGAGCACGACAGCGCTGGGACAATCGTCGGTGGTGCAACGTCATGTTTTCCGATGATTCGAGGTTCACTATCGACTTCCACGACAGGCGATACAGAGTGTGGCGGCGGCGGAACGAACGGTACCATGACGTAACCGTTAGGCAGCACGATGGTTTTGGTGGTGCGTCGGTTATGGTATGGAGAGGCATAACCACGACAAGCAGAACAGCATTACATGTCATCCAAGGGCGTGTCACAGGCCAGTACTACCGTGACAACATGTTAGCAGCTCATGTGGTGCCATTTGCGTGACGTCACGACCGTCGTCGATTCATATTCCAAGATGACAATGCAAGAGCACACAGGACCCTTGTCGCTACAGAGTTTCTCCAGGAGCAGAACATTACTACATGTCAGGGCAAAGCCAGCCTAAATATAGGGGCAAGGGGCCTCATATATAAGATATTGTAAGTTCAAAAGATATTCCTCATCAAGGCGAAAAACCTACGTGAATTTCACTTCTCTGTGAAGCTGGACATGGAAAAAACACACGTGGTGTATATCCAGCTTCAGCGCAGGGACCCAGGGGAGAAACGGTATGTTAGATAAGGTCTAATCTCATTTAAGTTATACGAGACGTAATCGGTTGGTGGCAGGATATCGTCACGGCCAATTGAGAAACGAGATTCTAAAAGACAGAAATGTCTGTCGTGTCGTCACCTGATCATTAGTAATAGCAATGACTGGCAGGAACGAATCGGTTCTCTCGACAAGTGAAATCACCGTTAAGTCACGCGCGAGATGACTTGTATTGATTCTGCCTCGATATACGTCATCTCCCACCGTTTTGGCAGATGGACAGATGAGCGTCTGTCCACCTGACAGTTTAGGGTAAAAAGTATATATACCTTGAAGAGCAGAGCCGAGCCATTAGACACACACTTGGGGTCACACACACGTTGGTGAAGTCCAGGGCAGGCGGACTCTGTTTCCTGACATAGGGGTACCTTCGATCACAGGACCCTGAAACGGCTGGAATCGCCAGACAGGGCATTCCACGATTGATTTAGCTTAAGGTTGATAGGCGGCTACAGTGCCAAATTCGTTGAGAAGGAAAACCCGAGGTGAAACGTTAAAGTTTAGATTGTCGAGTAGCAGGTATCAGCCTGCAAATGTCAGAAGTGTAGGTTAATTGTATTGTGCGTGTTAACCCTTTGAAGCGTCAGACTGATTGCGTTGTGAGTAGTTTGTTTGCTGTCGAAGCATCGTAATACCGACTGGAGATCGGTGTGAGTGACAATTTCGCCCTAGCACAAAAAGGGGCATTTGTGAATCGTGAATTCAACCAGGATCAGTGAACATTTCAATAGGACTTTCACGGAGGACTTTCAAAAGGCACATAAGGTATGAGTAGACAATATCTGACCCAAATCAGAAGCGCGGCGGCTTTATAGATGACAAACATTGCTGGTCGGAACCCTCCGACAGCCAGAGATACAGTTACGCGTAGACGTTGACTTTTGAGCCTAAGCGGGTGAAGCTCTTATGACGAGCTCACGGAAGCAACATTGCAGATTTGTGAAGCTCTTATGGCGAGCTCACGGTAGTAACATTTCCAGTGTGTAGACTATAGTGCCAGTACAGGGCTATAGAATGACTATATAATTGTTGAGAATTGTTTAACCCTAGCAACCCATTTTCTGTGAAAAGAATCGAATTGTTGATTGTTGAAATATTGAAACGGCTTTATTTTTAAGTGTAAATAAAAGAATCGTTGTTGCTTTGAATCATTCTTTCCATTACACAGCCTGAAGTGATTAGGAATCACACCTAACGGAAATCGAACCTATTTCAGGCCAATTTGGCAGAGAAGGAATCACGGCGTCGGTCTAACTCAGCTCCCAGCGCCGAGTTCGCGACACTTGGATTCCAACCCTCCACGTTGGTCTAATTTTCCCGCAATTTCATCAGCAGGACTAAATAACCCCACGTCAGCCCAGGCCTTACGGGGCCTCAGGTGTCCTGACATGATTGGCGAGCGATAACCAAGATATTTCTAAAAGATTAAAAAAAATGGCTATATGGAAATTTTGTTTTATTTTAACGGCGGTTCTGTTTATGTTTTGACGCGTTCGGTCAGCTGATGCCGTTCAAGGGTTTAATATCGCAATACAGTAGTCCCCAAGAGGATACTTAATAGCCACTATAACTGCGGTAGTTTTAAGAATATTTGGGGCGTTTAATTACGTTAAATTACACAGGTAAATTAGGATTAATTGCCATATTTTTTTTTCTTTCTTTCTTTTCCTTCTTCATTCTTTCTGACGAGTGTTGAAGATAGAAAGAAAAAATCAAAATGGATGTTGTTACACCCCTCGCCCAACTGGTATCATTAGGCAAGGAAATGGGCCTTGAGGGAGCCGAACTTCAGAAGTTCGTTAAAGATGAGCAGAAAGTGAAGCCAAGGAAATTGCCGTACGAAATGAGGCGAGAGAGAGAGAAGCCCAATTAGAACGAGAGCGTGAGAAAGAAGCAAGAAAGGCGAAAGAGAGAGAGAGAGAGATTCAATTAGCAAATGAGGCGAGAGAGAGGGAAGGCCAATTAGCAAGGGAGGCAGAACGAGAGCTCGAACAACAGAGGCACGAGAGAGAATTAGAGCTCCTCAGAGCAAGGGCCGATGTGCAGAATGAAAGTCAGCGTTCAGGGGATGGGAGTGCAGAGGTAGCAATTCATGCCCCACGCCCCCATCTCGCTCATTTTAATGAAAACACAGATGACTTGGACTCGTACTTGGAGAGGTTTGAGCGTTTTGCCTCCAGTCAAATGTGGCCAGAAGACACATGGGCTATGTGCTTGAGCCCTTTGTTGTCAGGTAAAGCCCTCGAGGCTTATACCAGTATGCCTCCTGCACTTTTTAACGACTACAGTGAGCTGAAGAATGCCATCCTTCGGAGATACCAGCTCACTGAAGACGGATTCCGGACCAAGTTCCGAGAAATTACGCAGGAGAAGGGAGAAACAGTACCTCAGTATTTTGCCCGAGCTAGGCGGTACTTTGACCGCTGGACTGATCTCGCAGAAGTGAATGAGTCATATGGAGCCCTGCGAGATCTATTTCGCCGGGAGCAGTTTTTAACCACATGTTCCAAGGAGTTGGGCCTGTTCATCAAGGAAAGGGGTCCGCGCACCTATGATGAGATGGCAACTGTGGCAGAACGCTACATCGAGGCCCACGGTGAGAGTGTAAACGCACCCAAATCGGCTAGGGGTGGGGCAAACGGGTTGGCAATGGCACCCGTAAGGCAACACCACCCCAATCCGCCTGCGTCGCATGCCAGCCGGAATGGGAACGCCCCCAAAGATACAACTTGTTTTATCTGCAACAAGCGGGGTCATATTGTCAGGGACTGCTGGCAGAAGCAGGTTAGGACTACTGGGAACATTAGGCCACCTCAGCAGGTGGCCGGGGACGCAGCACCAAGGGCTTGGAAGCAAGGTGACCGCGTAGATCCAGGGCAAAGTAGACAGACGGCAGCGTTCTGTCAAACTATCGGTCCAGAACACAGTCCCCTCCGGGAATGTATACAAAAGGGAGAATTAAGGTTGGAAGGCGGGGAGGTTGTCCCGATAATAAGTGGCATGTGTGAGAGGCTCACAACTTCGCAGGAGAAGGTTAATATGCCAGTGTACCAAGGTTACCTGGGACAAAGGGAGATCCGTCTGCTCCGGGATTCTGGGTGCTCCTTTGCAGCGGTTAGAAGGCAACTGGTTGACGACAAGCAATTGTTGGGGCGCGACCATTTGTGTATTTTGATAGATGGGACCGTTAGAAGGTTCCCCGTCGCGAGGATAACGGTGGATACCCCATTTTATTGTGGCGAAGTGGAAGCCATGTGCATTGAATCACCTGTGTATGACCTGGTCATAGGTAATATCCCAGGGGTGAGGGCAAGCCCTGATGAATTATGGTCCAGGGGAAGGGGGCCAAGTGAGGGCCCCACGAGGGCAAAGGAAGTTCAAGTCGGTGGGAAGGACCCCCGGCGGTTGCACTCGGTAACGTACCGAGTAAGGAAGGGAAGGTTCCCAGGGGGAACCAATCCGATGGTCCAGGGGATGGCCCCTACACGACGAAATGTCAGAAAGTTTCAGGAGGGACGACTCCTGTCCAATTAGGGAGAAGGGGCCGCAGGCGGTCCAGGCTAAACGCCAAACAGCGAGGGTACCCAATGGGGTCATTGGGGAAAGACCCTCAAGCAAGTTTATGTGGGGGAGTTGAGCGCCCCAAGAAGTCGGTGCCACCCGTGTGGAGAGGGGAGGCCAGACCCACGCAAATGGCTGGGCAAACTTCCCCAGAATTGAGAGGGCACGGGTCAACACAAGTTGATGGTGTTAAAGTGGATGGGACCGCTAAGATGGGCGCCCAGGGGGGCGAGGAAAGGGTCCACAAATCAAAGGAGAAGCACCCTAGGTGGCGGAGACCACGCAGTGAGTGCCGGGGGCGCACAGCGCCCAAGGTGCGCAAGAAGTCGTCGCAATGGACCGGGGGGTCGACGGCATAAGGGCTAAGGGCGGCCAGTGTCGTTCGAGCGAAGGTAATCGCCGGGACGAGTGAGCCTGGGGGATATAGCGCCAAGGGAAGCTCTTGGGAATGCGACAATGACAGGGCATGGGGACTCTGGTGGAATATCCGTAGAAATAGCGGGGCGAGAAGTAGGGGTGTGTCAAGGGTTACCCAAGGGGATACTGGGAACCGGGCCCCTACCAATGGTCGGTGGTTATAAAGAAGCAATAGTTGGGTGGCTGTGGGCCTGGTTTCTGGGACGGGGGCTCCAGTCGCAAATATTTTTGGTGGATGAGGTGATGAGTTTCTTAAACCCGAAGTTAAGGCCCGGAAGAAACTTTGTCGATATTTTTTTTTTTTTTTTTTATTATTATTGCTCTGACTGCTGACTAGAGTTGGTTGTGAGTGCGAATGTGAGATACACTGCCCCGTCCGTCGCGAATGTGCGTGGACGGGGAGCCTGTGTGTCGAGTTTTGTAAGTGTGGGATGCACAAACCCGGCGTTAAGCCCCGGGGAAACCGCGCTTGTTTTATTGACTAGAGTTTGTTGTGAATGTGAGGCACACTAACCTGGTCTGTCGCAAAGGCGCGGTCGGGAAATCTGTGTGTTGAATGTGTGAGTGTGAGGCACAATTTTAATCCCCTGGTTGAGCTTTGCGAGGGTGAGGCTCAACATAATGCAGGGGTCGTTTGCCCCTTCACAAGACATAGGGGAATGGGAGGTGAAGTTACACTCCGTTGGAATTAACCCATCTGACGCAAAGGCGCGGACGGTGTTACTCGTCGGAGTCGGGCGGTGTTACTCGTCGGAGTGAGTGCCAAATGAACTGTGAACTGGCGAATGTGTATAAAAATGTGTATGTTTAGGTGTAAATATATAGTATTAGAGAGAGAGTGAGATTGCTGCACATCTAAGGATAAGGCTACTCTCCATGTGTAAACCCGCAAGACGGGAGCATGAGGTGGCATGTGTGCCGTGGGAATCGACATGGCCGACGCATGAGCCCGGTCATGAGCCCCACGACCACTAGGGTATAGTTTTGTAGTCTTGAACATGATGGTAGATTGTAAAAAGGTGTGAGAGGCGAGCGTGCGTGCCTTTGCCCCTTGTGTTTTAAGAGATACACAGGGTGTTTCTCTCGGGAATGGAGTTGTCAGGGCAAAGGCAGCCTAAATATAGGGGCAAGGGGCCGCATATATAAGATATTGTAAGTTCAAAAGATATTGCTCATCAAGGCGAAAAACCTACGTGAATTTCACTTCTCTGTGAAGCTGGACATACACGTGGTGTATATTCAGCTTCAGCGCAGGGACCCAGAGGAGAAACGGTATGTTAGATAAGGTCTAATCTCATTTAAGTTATACGAGACGTAATCGGTTGGTGGCAGGATATCGTCACGGCCAATTGAGAAACGAGATTCTAAAAGATAGAAATGTCTGTCGTGTCGTCACCTGATCATCAGTAATAGCAATGACTGGCAGTGAACATTTCAATAAGACTTTCACGGAGGACTTTCAAAAGGCACATAAGGTATGAGTAGACAATATCTGACCCAAATCAGAAGCGCGGCGGCTTTATAGATGACAAACATTGCTGGTCGGAACCCTCCGACAGCCAGAGGTACAGTTACGCGTAGACGTTGACTTTTGAGCCTAAGCGGGTGAAGCTCTTATGGCGAGCTCACGGTAGCAACATTGCAGATTTGTGAAGCTCTTATGGCGAGCTCGCGGTAGTAACATCTCCAGTGTGTAGTCTATAGTGCCAGTACAGGGCTATAGAATGACTATATAATTGTTGAGAATTGTTTAACCCTAGCAACCCATTTTCTGTGAAAAGAATCGAATTGTTGATTGTTGAAATATTGAAACGGCTTTATTTTTAAGTGTAAATAAAAGAATCATTGTTGCTTTAAATCATTCTTTCCATTACACAGCCTGAAGTGATTAGGAATCACACCTAACGGAAATCGAACCTATTTCAGGCCAATTTGGCAGAGAAGGAATCACGGCGTCGGTCTAACTCAGCTCCCAGCGCCGAGTTCGCGACACTTGGATTCCAACCCTCACGTTGGTCTAATTTTCCCGCAATTTCATCAGCAGGACTAAATAACCACACGTCAGCCCAGGCCTTACGGGGTCTCATGTGTCCTGACACTACACTGCATTGGCCAGCACTAAGTCCAGACCTTTTACCAATCGAGCACGACTGTGATATGCTTGACAGGCGCCAACAGCTCCCTATCAATGTCCAGGAACTCGCCGCTGCACTGCAGGAAGAATGGAAAAACATCAGTCAGATATTGGAGGTTTGGTGAGGAGTATGCCACGTCGGATCCGCGCTAGTCTCGCGAACCGAGAAGGATTTACAAGGTATTGAGGTCTTAGACTGAATGTGGTAAATTCTCTGACTGACCGTCCATATCTACTACAGCACAGTGCGTGGAATGTGTGCTTGTCAGACACCTAACTATCGCTGAAATCATTCACCAGACGTCACAGTGCAATGCCTCAACTGTCTGTTTGATGAAAATATAAATATATTTCTTCACATATCTCACTTTTATTAAATATCCCCTACATTTTTTTTAATAGTATAGGTTATTACCACGACATGGGTTTCTGAGAGAGTGTGTTGAAGTCGAGAGCTCGTCTCTGGGCATATATCGACGCGTCTCAGAGGCGAGATCAAAGCGTATTCGCATGGAAATTGAACATAAATAATGCAACTGCACCTCTGACATCACCCATACTAATTCCACTCTTCGTAGTCACTACTACTGTTGAAAGGAAATTTAACCCTTTACCCAACGTAACGGCCAAAAATCGCCAATTAATTTTCATTATTTTTTCTTTTTTTGTCGCAAAAACATAGGTTATGACCCCTCATTGGAACGAGCTCGTCGAGCTCGTTCCAATGAGGGGACATAACCTATGTTTTTGAGACAAAAAATGAAAAAAAAAATTATTCAAGAATTTTTTTTTGCATGTGTCGTCTGCTTTTCATGTTAGGTAAAGGGTTAATATTTCCAAACAATGTCGACGAAGAGCTGCCATGGACAGTGTCTAGTACTGATACCTCTCGCATACGTTCCTGTTTTGAACTATAATCCTTACAGAGTAATATTCCAACTACGTAACCAATGCATGGCTTCGTCGGCCTTGATGATGTAGTTGGAATATCTTATCAGTCGGGACTTGAGCCAAGACAGTCTGATCAAATCAGGTTTACAACCACGCCCCAATCGGTTATCTTCAATACGTCTTTATTCTGTTCGAGGTTCGAATCAATTTCGACTAACTCACCTGATTCGCAGGGCCTTACTTGTAAATATGGAGGTACAGAGGCCACAAGACGATAGAAGTAAAAATTAATGTATAAAAGTGTAATTTCCAATCGTCCCAATGCGTCCTCTTCGTTGACAGGTTCAGTACCACGTAAGCCAGAGTATAGTACTTCAATATGGTTCACATTGTTACCAGACTATTTTTTGACAAGTTTGTGCACCAATAATAAGATGGTAAATTCGTTTCAGATTTAACAGTTTTGCCAATGAAAGGGAGATAACTCTAAGAGTTTTTTTTTATCTTGATGTGTGCATAAATAACTTCTATTTGCATTCACAAACTCGCGTTCATTGGTGCTTGTCATGTCAAACCCCTTTTCAAGAGTCAGTTTAGACTGTGGAGGTGTTGTGGTTCTTAACTTTCCAAAATCGTTTGGTCACTACATTGCATTTTGCACCAGTATCCAGATGAAATGTAATTTTCTTCTGGCAAAAATTTGCAAATCTTAAAAAATGACTTGTCTGCAATATATTAGTCTGTGAGGAACTATTGTTTTTGTATAGTCACTCGGACTCAGCTATCTGAATTTTTCAGGCTCTTGGGACATTGGTTGTGTCCCTTGGGATATTTTGAAAGTGGGTCAGGTTCATATATGTACCATGGTATGACGTATGAACATGGGAACCTGGAACCCACACCAAATGAGTCGAAACACAATGGACGTTTAAAATGTTGGTCGAGGTCAGTGAGGACACCCAGGGGTCGTTGAGTGCACTTTTCAGAATTGCTGTTGCTGGGAATCTCATTTTATGAATCCCCAACTGAGAATTGCTAGTAATCTCATTTTATGAATTCCCCAATGTATTTTAGGGGTTCATACATGTATTTTTTCACTGAAAAAGTGGGCGGGGCCCAAAAGTTTGAAAGTGGGTCACACTCATATCTCAAGCATGGTTTGGCCTATGAACCTGGACCCAGCACAAAATGAGACGACACTCATTGGAGGTTCAACATATGGGTTAAAGTTTGGAACTTGTGGAAGGTTCGAGATTCGACTCGGTTCGAAACCCCAGCGATGATTCGATTCGGCTCGAAACCAATCACCGAGGTTCGACATTTTCAAACCCAAGCCCACTTCCATTTAAAAGACGTGTACGTCCGTCATATTCCGGCATGGATAACGTTAACTATTAACTTGCTAAGTGTTTCCAACATATTTTGCATCAGATCTAGTCATGGCTGCTGTAAAGTAACCATGACTAGATTTGGAAAAAAACTAAATTTAACTCAAGAAACCATTGGTGAAAAAAACATGCTATTTACAGAGGGACTGTTTGATTAAATGTACCCAAATTATGCTTATATCAGTGGCAAGAGACTACCTGTCCTGGACAGGGATATCTTCCAGCAGCATGCAAGGAATTAATACATTCGAAATACCCACCGCTTTCATGATAGAAAATAACGTCCACGTAATTTCTATTTCTGTCCTGCACGGATCCATGTTGCTCAAACGGAGAACTTTTAATCACCAAAAGCAACAGATCACATTGTATTTTCACCATTTTCACCATTTTCACAGTTTTCATCACGATTCCAACAGTTTTGGGCTCGTCCAACGTATGCCACCAAACGTATGCTGGGTTATGTCTACCTATCACAGTATCACTATACTGACTGACATCAGAATTCGAGATTCGATTCAATTCGAAACCTTAGCAGAGATCCGTTTCGAGATTCGACTCAAGCCGCAATCGGAGGTTCGCATGTCCATAGTCAAGGTCACTGCCCAACACAAAATAAGTCAAAACGATCTGGGGGTTTATATTGGTGGAAATTGCATTTTATTACCCTCAAATACATTCCGAAGCTCATACATGTATTTCATCACCAGAAAAGTAGGCAGAGACCAAAGTATTCATTTCCGGTTCCTTTATAGAGCGCGTTAAATGTTGTGCACAAAAGTTGTTTCTAGTTTCTTGGAATTTTTTCTTATTGGTTCGTTTATGAAAATATTTAAATGCTGTTTACAGAAACCCATATCTGATGTCTTTAATGAATTTGTTTCTCAAAAAAATGTGTCCATAAATTTTCTTTTTTATATAATTTAGATCTGATGCTTTCACCATTTTCACACAGACTCGAATTTACTGGTCACCCTTAACCCCTTGAAGAACGGGTAGTATCTTCCATGTCAGAACAATAGCAGCAATGGAAGAGTACATATTCATTATTCATTATTTGGGGTAGACCAATTAACATTTTCAACGTGCAGCCTTGAGGCTGCACGTTGAAAATATTATTTGGTGTACATCACACATTCACTTAATTGCCACCCTACTTAATAAAATTATGAAGTATCATGTTCCTCTGCAGGAAAAAACGGCCTCTCGAATTTAAAGGATTAAATTCTATTTCGCTAGTTTCAATTACATTTACTGTACCAACAAACAAAAACAGATGATGAACTGTCTGTCTCTTCATGTATTAATTTCATGAATTGGTGGAGTTGGTTGTCGATACATTTGGAAAAAATGGTTGGATTTCTTACATTTATAACCCTGTTTTCCAACTGCTAGGCGATTACGCACTGCATGTGATTGAAATCTTTTGAGTCTTTTTCTTGTTTTTCGGTTTGCCTATGGAATTTCGTTTTGGTCCTGCTCTTTATCTGTACATTTTTGAAATGGGCAGCATCTTTATGAAAACTTTTTCTATGAAGCATGTTAATATTGGGTCTACTCTGGAGCTCATGTTTTTAAAATGCCTGTAAGTACTTGCCATGTACGCGCATAAGTCTTGCAATTTCATCTAATCGCCGGGAGTTTGTTACCACCCCCCCCCCCCCCAACACACACAATATTTTAAGCAAGTTACGGTCCAGCTTTACACCACTCACTCACACACACGTAACAAACACGCCGAACAGTTCGTGCTACACTTGCACTTTACATTCGAATTAATAACGTGACAATTTGACTTCGCTTAACATAATTCCTAAATTTCTGAAAATAGCGTCTGGCTTCTCGTTCTCCGTTAGTTCACACGTACTATATATGTTTCTACCTTTAGGTATCACAGAACTAAATATTTTCCCATAGGCGACCATTATAACGTTCAGGAGGAAAAAAATATGATCGCATCACTTTAATTTTGGCATTCAAATATCTATGTCAATTATAGCCCTTCAGACAACTTTTTCTGATCTGAAAACAGGGGGTCATGCAACAAATAAGAGAGAAAAACTGACACAAAGGGAAGTACCGGTCACGTGCACATATTTTTCAGGGAATTCCCTACAAAAACACACAAAAAGTAAATTGCATTTTTTAGGTCCAAAAGTCATCAAATCAGCCTCTTTTTTATCTGGAATATTCAACAATAACGCAAGATGTCAATAGAATGTTTCAAACGTTTATTGAAACAAAGGATTTTCCCCAAGGCTGTTTATTTTTAGAGATTGCATCATTTCCGAGTGCAACATTTTAAGGCGGTTCACTCTAATTTCAATATTTAGTTCCGCGATACCTTTATCACCAACCCAAATCATGAGGTACGTACATATTCGAATTCACTTTTTGATTGAAGCAGTCCATTTAATAAAGAATCTGCGTGGATTCTTTATTGAATGGACTGCTTCAATCAAAAAGTGAATTCGAACTTTTATCCATGTGTTTGCAAGTTCGCACTTTCCCAGTTCTAAACTGGAAAAAAACCAAATAAAAATTCCGTTTTAAGTAGTACCCTGCAAACACACATTTCGAATCCAGTCTTTATTCATAATCAAGTCGAACCTCGAAACGAATTGGGGACATTTTGAAGTTGACCGATTTGGATGCGGGCTGTAAACCTGATTTGTTCCGACTTTGATGCCGTGTGTGCAGTGGAAATATTAACCCTTTACCTAAGATGAAAAGCAGACGACACTTGCAAACAAAATTCTTGAATAACTCATTTTTTTCATTTTTTGTCTCAAAAACATAGGTTATGAACCCTCATTGGAACGAGCTCGGCGAGCTCGTTCCAATGAGAGGTCATAACCTATGTTTTTGAGACAAAAAATGAAAAAAATAATGAAATTTAATTGTCGATTTTTGAGAATAGCGCTGGCCGGTTTTTGCCGTTACGCTGGGTAAAGGGTTAATCCAAAGAGCAAATACTCCAACTGCTCTTTGATCCATCTCGGACAAAAGAGATTTTATGACCCAAGACGTATCCCCAAAAGGGATTCGGTAAAAGGGATTCCTTCAGTGGGATTCCAAAAGTAGTATTCCAAGTTCCAATATGGCTTCTGTATTGTCGATAGATTCAACGTCCAATCTTTTACACCAACTCTAAGTACCCATCACTACATGATCACTGTTACGACAAGCCAAATACAGTCTGTTTGCCACATCAGCTCTTCGACTCATCTCGGAAAAATGGGTGTCGACGTCCAGGGGTGCTATAAGTTGGGTGCAGAGAAGCGTGGATGGCGATGTCTTCAAATGAGCATAATTGCTTCTAAGAGTAATTACACGAACGACTCTTCGACCCAATTCAGTATTGGGGGATATTTATGGCATGGTGATGTACTATTGGAGGATACCTTTTAGAGGAAAGTTATGGCCCTTAGCACCTGTTCGGCTTCTTGCTTCAAGTCCACCCATCCATTGTCCTTCATAGCTCAAACACCTCTACTGCTGACTTGTCCCTTACTATCACCGTCAGTTATATGACCATCTTACGCCTTTTCAACGTATGCTCTCGGTTTTCACCACTACTATGGCCTACTATCTTTCGGGTGGCGGAACGAATGATTTTCAGCACTACTACAGGATTGTTAGTTATCTCAGACCCCGATCTCTACCCTGGGCCTGGTCTTACAGTGTCCATAAGAACCCCACATCTTCATTAATGACCAACACACTAGAAAACAAGCATACCCCCCCCCCCCCCCTCCCCACAGCACTGCATTACATACTACCCACATGATAATACAAAACATTTGGTGGATTAGTAGTATAAGGGTTAACAATAGAATAACAGGGGTATAGACCGCACATCCTATACTATCGTACTGGACACCAAGCATACCCCCACAATACTGCATGACCTAGCATTACGTATTACTATACCAACCGTAGGGTGGCATACGTCTAAGGGGGGGGGGGGGGGGGGTACAAACCGTATACTACCGCACTAGGCAACCATACAGTACACACACACACCCCACCCACTCCACAAGATCGCCTGACCTAGAATTAAACACATATGAGTCATATGATAATACACAACATCCGGTAGGTTATTAGTTCTAATGGCTAACAGAAGGTCAAGACACAACATCCGGTAGGTTATTAGTTCTAATGGCTAACAGTAGGCCAAAAGTGGTGTGCACAAGCACGACCCACCAAACACCAGTCCTGCGTTCTGTGGGACCCCACTTGCAGCACCCCACTATCGGCACCCCACTTTCGGCACCCATTCTTATCGCTGTCTGTGTTTCGGCAGCCTCATTTTCCGATATGTGGATAAGAGTCATATAGTCATATGTGTTGTGCGCACACTGTGCATTTTCACCTGGGAATATATCGGCACATACAGCATGTGCCTACGTGCTCCATGCGATGTGTGCACATTGTTACATGTTGTGTAGTATTACTCAGACACATCCACCTGGGGAGACACAAAATAGGCAAAACATGTCAAGGTACGGACAGAATGGCTTTCATATATAGAGCCATACCTACATTTCTGTTATACAAGGCATACAACACGATGACAAATGGTGTGGGAAATGGGGAGATTTAGTCTCAGCAGATGCATAAGATCCCATCCCCTTCCATTAATTAATAACTACCATAATAAAAATCAAGCAATACCCCAGCATGACGTAGCATTTCAAACCATTAATAAGATGGTATAAAGCAAGGAGGGGGAGGGGGTGTTAATAGTACTAAGGGCTAACAGTCGACAACCAAGCATACCACACAACGCTGCATTACTTATCATTATGCACTACCTATACCAACTGTAGGACAGTGTAATGCATCCGGTGGATTGATAGTACTAAGGGCTAACAGTAGCCGAATATAGCTATAGACCATACATCCTTTACTACCATACCAGACAACGAAGCACTACCTCACAATACAACCTTGACTTTCATTACGCACAACATATAACAACCTCCGATGGTATAATGCCTTGGATGTATGGGTAGTACCTAAGGGCCAACAGTAGACTAACAGAGGCACATACTGTACATCCTATACTACCACACTTGACAATCATGCACTGCCCCACAATACCGCCTTGCCTATGGCATTATGTACTACCTACACAGGCCATAGCATAATACAAAGCATTCAACTAGGTTAGTAGTACCCAGGGCTGATGGAGGACCTACAAGGATGTACAAAGGTATGTCTCACACAATCTATATTACCATATTAGTCCGGTACATGAAGCATGAACCACCAAAACTCCGGGTAATCAGGCGCGATTCAAACGTTCTATACTACTTTCGAGGGCCCTTATTTAAAGAAGGGCATTTATTAAAAAAATAGTTTCCTTTAGTTTCATAATCATCTCCGATCGCGATGGTTCACCAAAACTAGTTTTTGTTTTTTTAAATCTTATCCTGACACCATATATCATTCTTATCATCGATATATTGACTTCACTGAGTGAAGAGTGAACAACAAATGACATTTTATGGGAATTATTCGTGTTAATAGGGAGCGCTGTGGCGTTGCAGTAACCGGTTCTCGACAGATTACCGAAGTTAAGCAATGTCGAGCCCGGTTAGTCCTTGGATGGGTGGCCGTTTGAGCGATCGATTCGGACTCCCGCGTTGTGTTCTTGGGTAAGGCACTTAACCCCGATTGTCCACATGGGGGCACGATGACGCCGTGTACTAAGGCGTACTGCATGCCGCTGGTGCGCATGTCTTCAACCAATCTAACCCTGCCTGTGTTGCAGTGCAGTGGAGTTACGATGTTGGGGAGCTGGCAGCTGCTCATCGTTGCTCGGTGGTTCTCTCCGGGTACTCCAGCTTCCCCCATCCGTAAAACTGTCACCGACACGATATGACCTTGGCTGTTAATGTGTCGTTAAACCCTAATAAATAAATAAATAAATAAATAAATAAATAAATAAATAAATAAATAAATAAATAATTCGTGTTAATGATTGGGTCAGATTAAGTAGAGTATGCATTGAGCATCAATTCCAACAAATTTTAAGAACACAAGCAAACTGTAGAGTTATTTCCCCTGGGCCGGTAGTCTCACAATTGATTTTATGTTCGTCCAACGTGCCTCATAATTACGTATACAGAATACAGTGGCGAAAGAACTTTTAGTGGATTTGCAAAGAAAAACAATTAGCCAGGGTTACATTAACCTTTTCTGTTTTGAAAAACCATTTTCGTGTTAGTTTACGGGGTGGGGGTGGAGGGGGGGGGGGGTGCGGTGGCTAAGTAGGTAGAGGTGCAGGCTGCAAGCCGAGAGGTCCTCGGTTCAATCCCACCTGCGGCAACCGCGTTGTGTCCTTGGGCAAAGCCCTTCACCCCATAGCCCACGTGGGGGCATGGTGGCGTTGTGTACTAAGGCGTACTGCACGTCGATGGTGCTCTTGTCTTCAACCAATTTTAACCCTGCTTGTGTGGAGTTAGTATGTTGGGGAGCTTACAGTTGCTCGGTTGTTCTCTCGGGGTACTCCGGCTTCCTCCACTCGTAAAACTGTCGTGGTCATGATTGGCCATTGTGCAGATACATGTGTCCTTAAACAGCAATAAATAATTAAATACGCGTTAGTTTGCAAGAGTTGGAACTCTAGCAACTCACACTGGAATTTTTTTTTGAAACGGAACTTCATTATTATTAATATTATTTTATTTCCGCTGGCTTACTCGGTTGAGGCATACACACATCTGGTTTGAATTTCCTTTATAGTTGAGTTCCGCACCACTACCTATCGTCGCGAGATCGAGCTTCACGAGTAGTATGTCATGTACCCGGACAGGTATAGGTCGGGGGACCCCGGAAGTGACATCACGTCACGTGACCCAGTCACGCCATGTTTGGTTGTCGTAATAGGCTGTGTGAGCGGCCATGTTGTGACGCCATTACGTGGTGTCAGTGCTAACGCACAGCGCGTGTTGTTAGGGTGATACGTGTTTCCGTCGTCCATTTTTATACTGGTTGGCGCCGTCTTGGTGTCTATGGTAACACGTGGTTGCTCTGTGATCCGAGCCCCTCTAATAGGAAAGGGGTATGTTTGCAGGGTGTGTTCGATTGAACAGGAGTAAGTCTAATTACCATAAACAACCCGACAGTCCTTCCCAATCACCCCAAAAAACACCCAAAACTTCTGAAACAGATTTTGGTTAGGATTCCACCAGAATTCTTCTTTTTTCCAACAATAGGTGTGTTCCTTCTGTGAGATTCAATCTAATTACCGAGCATCATCGGTTAGAATTACCACAAACAGCCCGACAATTGTTTCTTTGGCTCGGATTTTCTCCATTTTTTCTACCTGTTGTTCGGATTCCTGCTGAATCGTCGTTTTTCTACATATCCTGGGCTTATTATAGCTTATTCTCTCCATTACTTGGTCTGTTCTGTCTATGTTATGACTTCTCCGATCTCCCTATAAAGTATTCCGACTTTCCTATATGTGTTTCGGTGATAGTGCACAATGTGTACACAATGCATGTAGCACATAGGCACATGCAGGACGTGTCGACCTGTGCTTGTGTGCGTATGAACGATGTGTGCACATCACATGCAGCACATAGGCACATGCGACCAAAAGGGAATCTTGTAACCACAGACATATTCTAAAAGGGATTTTGTAAGGGGGATTCCATAAGTGAGATCCCGTGAGTGGGATTCTAAACTTCTATTCAGCTCCTGGTAGTCTTACCATCGGTTTCCATCATGTCTTCAACTATCTGGCCTATGATTTGCCTCTAATGTGATCAGTGGCTAGCCACCCAATGAGATAATCTTCTACCAGCCTTGCAGCTTTGTACTATTACTATTGGCTACAACAGTTCTGCAATGCGTCTCAACCATTACTAGCTTGCAGCGCTGCTACGGTTCTAAGTACATTAATGCCGCTACGATCCTTGTTCATATCACTATCATTCTACTACTGTTTGTTCGAGCAACTTTTTCATACCTATTCCAAGTTTCCCTTATAAGCTATCGAGCAGTTACTAAAAAGTCATTACTCAAACGACTCGAATCTCATCGAGGAAACGAGCTGTTGAGCAGTTGCTCAAGCGAGTGATTCCACATACTGCTCTTCGACTCATTTCGGGATTCTGTTGGGATGATGAAAAATTGATTCTATAGGTGAGATTCCGTAAGTGGGATTCCAAGCTCCTATACAACTCCTAGTAGTCTTACCATCGGCTTCCATATTGTCTTCAACTATATATCCTATGACTTGCCTCTATATTTAGTCACCCAATACAATTGTCTCCTACCAACCTTACAGTTTTGTACCATTACTATTTCTTGCAGCACTACTTCATTTTGCATTTTCCTAGCTATGCCTGACTCTGCCTTGACTCTGCTCTCGGTCAAGTCTATTATAACATGCGCAACCAGATTGCTCCATTCATCAAAACCTGTATTGATTTTTTCATTCCATTGACCTTGACCCAGTGGTCGCTAGGATACCTTACATGTAAGAATCTTTCTGTTGATCCTACCGAGATGTGCTTATGTGTTAATACGCATTGTGTCGTCACAATGTGTACACATTGCATGCTGCAAATTGGCAAACGCTGGATGATATGTGCTTATGTGCTTATGCACAATGTAGGACTGGTGTTTGTTGGAATATGCTTATGAGCTGATGCATAATGTGTTGCAACGTGTACACATCACATACAGCACATAGGCACATACGATGAAAAGGGTATTCTAGAAGTATAGCCGGATACTATAAAGAGATTCCATGATTCTATGTGCTAATCCTCAATGCGTCACAATGTATACACATCACTTGCCGCACATAGGCACATACTACGAAAAAGGAATTCTGTAACCACAGACATATCCTAAAAAGGAATTCCGTAAGTGGGATTCCTATCCGACTCTATGAAATAGGATTCCGTGATCATATATATAGAAGATAATATGCATGCAGTTCAAAATAAAGCCCAAACATGGGCCCCCAGCACTGTACCAATTAACACCACAACAACATATAATGATATATCGTGGCAAGAACACCGTAGACCCGTAAAAATGTCATGGTCACTTATGAAGCAAAATGATAGATTAACCCTCTGCACTCTGATGTCAAAATGGCAAAGTTTTAAGCAACATATATTTCCCATAATGCAGTTTGATATTTAACCAAATATACCTTGTTTGACAGAGCTCAATGAGCCACGAGGTCACTCCCTGTCACTATCCCTCCAAATCTCCCGGCAGTCTGACACAGACTGTTTTATAATTCCCTCATTGGGACTTTCTCAGTATCCCCAACTATGATATTGACTCTTTCCCCTTTATATCATCCACTCATCTCTCTTACTTTCATCATCTTCTTCTAACAGTTTTTCAATGAATCTTATTTTTCGAGCCAAATATTTAAGGCATTCTAAAATGAAATGTTCCTGGTCTCCATTACCCTTAATCTGCGCATTTGACACCATTTTTCTTCGCTTTTCCCCCTCAACTCGAGTGACCTTTATCTCACTTTAAGAAACAATGACCCCCCCCCCCCCCTCCCAAAATGAACCATCGAGGTACTTCTCAAAATCTGTCGCATTTTTCTTTGTAGTACCCTGTCCAACGTGCTCTTTGCCCCAAATCCAACTCGCCAGTTTCTTTTGAAATCCTCAAGAATCCTAAATCCTTTCCCTGATAAAAACATCCCCCTGGTTCACTCCCCATTCTAGATCTCAAGTCGCAATGAAATAATTCTCTATTAACTCCCTAACCAGCTTTGTCTATCCTGTCTGAATGATAGAATCCCATACACAGTTAAATGTCGTCTTTCACTACCTGCAGTTTGGAAGGTTTACAAAGTAATTCAGGTCACATAGTTTGCCCATGTCTATTCTATCTTTAACAGACATCCAACGGGAGCGCGGTGGCTCAGTGGTTATGGTATTGAACTTCAAACCGAGAGGTCCACGGTTCGATCCTTATCAGTATTAACTGCGTTGTGTCCTTGGGCAAGGCACTTAATCCAGATTGCCGTCGTGGTGGCACAGTGGCGCTGTATACTAAGGCGTAATGCACGTTGATGTTGCACCTGTCTTCAACCAATGCTAACCCTGCTTGTGTGGAGTTAGTACGTTGGGGAGTCTGACAATTGCTCGCCGTTGCTTGATATTTCTCTCCGGGTACCCTGGCTTTCTCCACCCGTAAAACTGCCCGGCACGAGGTGGCTGTCGAAAATGTTAAACCCCAATAAATAAATAAAAATAAAAAAAAAATAAATTAACTAAATAAATAAATAAATAACAGGCATCCAACCAAGTTCCCATCTGACCGCTCCCAGTGTGCCTGCGTTACTTGACCCGGTTATCCACCGACCCGTATCATTTTGAAGAATCTCCATGCTCCACCGATAGGCCGCTTTCCGGTCGGTCTAGGGTCGTAATACAACTTGAATTCAAACAGCAGATGATTGCACCGTGAATTTGTATGGTTGACCAATCAATATTTTCAACGTGCAGCTCCAAGGCTGCACGTTGATAATGTTAATTGGTCGTCCCTCAAATAACAAATATGTAGTATTCCTACTATTGAGCTGGCATGGATGATACCACTAGGGCTCAATAGGTTAAAATAGATTCGTTAACACAGTCGTTGGAGGCTTGTGAATTTCATATTTTTGTTGAGCTGAAGAGCAAATTCCCTATCAAGATTATTATTTATGTATGTATTGGGGTTTAAGGTCACATACTTATGCACAATGGCTAATCGTGACCGGGACAGTTTTACGGGTGGAGGAAGCCGGCGTACCCGGAGAGAACCTCCGAGCAACGACGAGCAACTGTCTGCTCCTCAACATTCTAACTCTGTTCAAGCTCCGCCCATGCAGCGGTTACAGCGGTTGAAGACATGTGCACCATCGACGTGCAGTACGCCTTAGTACACGGCGTCATCGTGCCCCCATGTAGCCAAGCGGGATAAAGTGCCTTGCCCAAGGACACAACGCGAGTCGTACCGGAAGGAGATCGAACTCGAGAACTCTAGCATAGAAGTCCAACAGTCTACCACTGAGCCACCGCCCCCCCCCCTCCTATCCAGATGGGTTCGTCTTAGGGTGGTACCTTGAATGAAACCTGTATGAACATAAATCGCATGCATTTAGATGTTACCAGACCTTTAATAGATTTACAGATAACTTTTAGTTTCCGCTCCGTCTAACCCTTTGCCCAACAGATCGGCCGCATCCGCCAGCGTAATATGCAAATTCAGCAGTTGAACAAATATTATGTTTAAAAAAATTTCAACAAAACCATATCATGTGACCCCTCGTTGGAACGAGCTCGTCGAGTACGTTCCAACGAGGGGTCACATGGTATGGTTTTGTTGAAATGTTTTGAAAAATTTGAAAAAATGATATTAAAAATAATACATTTTGATATCGTCTGCGTTGGGTAAATGGGAGTTGTTCGTTCTCAAAAGGCTGTTTTTCTTGAAAATTACAGGAGTATATACATATCTATTCAATCTCATTACTGCATGCATGTAAGCCCACTAGGTCAGTGGTTTAGGGTGTATCGTTCAATGAGATTCTGATAACTTCCAAATACAGCTCTATCTAAAAGAGAGTTTGTTCGTCCTCATACAGTTGCTTTCCTGTGAGTTTACAGGCGTATATATACTATTCATTACTGCATGCACGCAAGCCCACTAGCTGAGTGGTTTATCGTGTATGGTTATATGAATTTCTGAGTTATTGAATAGACGACCTCGTCGACACGTGTTTGCGATCATGTTGAACCTTGTATTTAACTTGTCTCAAAAAAGAGAACACGTGGAGATCTTACTAAATTTGATCGATTTACAGAAAAACATCGAATTTCAGCTCGGCGCTACGGGGGGGGGGGGGGGGGGGGGGGGGGGGGGGCATTTGCCCCCCCCCCCCCCCCCCCTCCCAAACGAAGGCTTTGCCCCCCCAGTTGCCCCCCCCCACCATCTCGCATGCATTTCCATCCACCCTCACACACAAACACATTCAGTCACTCTCTCTCTCACACACACACACCCCTCAGTCTCTCTCTCTCTCTCTCTCTCTCTCTCTCTCTCTCACGCACAGACCCACCAGACGCGGATCCAGGATTTTTTGAAAGGAGGACCGCTAATTACCATTACATTTAGTCAAAACTTGGACCCAACGTCCGTAATATAATTTTTTGGTTTGGTACGTCCACAGGACGTACCAAACCAAAAAAGTATATTACGGACTTTGGGTCCAAGTTTGGACTACCTCATAATAAAGTAATGATATGATCCTTTACGTATTTGCCCCCCTTCATGGGAGTCTGCCCCCCTAGTTGCCCCCCATAAAAACATTTCTGGCGCCGCCACTGCAGCTCGGTCAACATGAGGCTTTATCAATTTAGAAACTGTTCCTGCAAATATCCGATTATGACAGAGTGTTCTTCGAATTCAACATCGTGTCCCCGAAACTGATGTAAAAACCATGTAAAATATACCTTTATAAGAAAGCCAATTGGGGTACTATGGGTAAAAGGCTTGTATTAACCGACAGTATATTACTTAGCGTCGAATAGGACATAAATAATTTTTTTGTGGAAACACATCTAAGGACACTAGCCAATAACCAACACTTGACAAATGATGATAAACGAAAAAGGATATTGACCCCGAAACTCAGAATCCTTCAAACATGTGGAATTACAAGTTCCAAGACTTCTTTGTCACGCTCATTGGAAATACATTAATGAAATGATAACACCATATAAAATGAAAACGAACGTAATCGAAAGAAATAAAAATAGACCTGTATTAACTCTCTACCAGACGTACCGGTCAAAACCAGCCAGCGCTATTCACAAAAAACACCCTTCAGTTTTCATTATTTGTTTCATTTTACTTCAAAACATAGCTTATGACCCCTCATAAGAACGCGCTTGTTGAGCTCGTTCCAGTGAGGTGTCAAAAGCTCTGTTTTTGACGCAAGAAATGAAAACAATATTCGTATTCAAGAATTTTGGTTGCAAGTATCGTCTCTCTTTTATGTAGGTGAAGGGTTAAATACAAAAGGCAGATTGATTGGGCATCTTTCGACTAAACAATAATGATAAGCTTACTAAGCTAGAGCAACCCTACTCAACTCAACAGCATCAGTTGGTCTCCTCATCCGCAGAGAAAACTTATGATTGCCATCATTTTTGTACGTCGGCTACGTGTTTGATTAAAATGCTTATCTCACAATATTTTATTTTTCCCTGACCACTAAAGAAATTCGTAAGCTCTCTAAAAACCTCAACCCAGACAAAGCAGCAGGTTCAGATAAATATAACACAAAACCCGGACTTCTAAACGAACTAGCAAACAATATTTTCCCAAATTGTCTTCCAAAAAATATCTAGACACTGTACACTCTCTGGTGATAGGAAAATTGCTAGTGTTGCCCCAATATAAAAAAAACCGGAAATATAAACCTTAAAATTACAGGACAATTTCGTTAACATATCGTCCCCCGAGTTCCAATGTGTTCTATGTGCCTACTGGCACATGGAACACATTGGAACTCAGGAGACGATATATTTACTTCAAAATAGAGCAAATCAATGTGAGTGAAAAAGACCAACAAAGAGACACAATAATCCTGGGTTTCTCTAAAACTTTCGACAAAGTTGTCCATTCCCTGTACCCACAAGCTTGGCTTTTATAGCATAGCTGACCTTAACAAAAACAGTCTCTTTCAGACAAGCCGCTGTAGTTGAAGGAGAAATGTCTGATTCTGTGCAGGTCGGGTCTGGTGTCCTACAGGTCTCTGTACTACGCCCTGTACTACTCCCTGCTTTCTTTCTTTATCATGTAAACAATACCCTCCAAGGTATGTTATCAACTGTCGATTATTTACAGATGATACAATAGAATATTTAACAATAAAATCCAATACTGGTGCTCTAACACTTCAGTATGACCTAGAGCACCTTGCAACATGGGAGGAAAAGTGGAAGATAGCTTTTCACTCAGATAAATGTAAGGTTCTCACCATCCTCTTTGGAAAACCAAAACGCATGGCCAGTATCTTCACCATTATATATACTGTCAGCTTAGTATCTACGTGTCACCATTGGCCGAAACGTTAGATAGAACACACATATTTCTGATGTACAAACGACGCCACTGGGATATTTGAATTTCTGAATCTTAGGGCTAGTTCCAAGGTAAGTCTTCAAATGCCGGCAGTCTACAATTAATTGGCAGTCAGCTGTGACTGTTAATTGCGTTATAGTCTATATCAGTATTGATGGCAGTTTGCGGAGGATTGTAACTGAAATGGACTTGCACTGTTAAAATTTAATGAAGAAAGAAGTATGAGATGGCATTAAATAGTTCGTTTCTGCTTGTAGGAAGGATCTAAGAGGTGGGGATGGAGCAGCATGTTGGAGCACAAGGGTAATCGTCTTATATAAAAAAACCGCGACAAACCAACGTTTTACCCAAGTTATTAATTATTAATTGAGTTTAAATGTTCCCATTTTGTCATTACAGTTGAGAAGAACCACGATAAACCAGCGGGTGGCCAAAGTTGTTAATTATTAATTAACTTCAAATGTTCCCATCTTGTTATTACAGTTGCTGATTCTTAAATCTCGACCACTGTTAAGCGAAACTATGGCCAATGTTGATATATAGATTATTACTCATTCAACATTCACGACTCGCCGCTAATTAACGTTGCACTGTCGGCAAATCCAATATCAGTGACAAATCGGTCCATTGCCGGTCAGCAAAGCAGCCATTAGACCATTACCAAAAGAATCGTCCGTAATTTACAAATTTAGCAGCTCAAATATACTTTTTTCCAACAATTTTAACAAAACCATATCACGTGTCGCCTAATTGGAACGAACTCGATGTATCACACCAAAATATTATATTACAACTTTTGGGTCCAAGTTTGGATGAATGTTTACGACGAGTGGACATTTTTTTTTAATTTTTGGGACTGAGTCACCATATCCGCAGGCAGCACCCTTGGATATATATATATATATATATATCACGTGCCTTAGTGGAATAGTAGGAATACAACACACAGGTATCTGGAACTACCCCTTCTCTACATTGAGAAAACTGTACATTTTGGCACCACATTTAAAACATTTCCCCATCGGGTCGAAACTTTGTTTAAATTTATTTACATATTGGAGCCAAACATGATGAGCATGCTGTGTTTATTTAATATTTTTTTACATTTGCATATTTTCTGAAAGGCCGTAGATGGGACAAATTTATTTAATTTTTTAGTGGGTATTAACGATACTTTCGACAGCCAGGGTCACCTCGTCTCGGGCAGTTTTACGAGTGGCGGAAGCCGGAGTACCCGGAGAGAACCACCAAGCAACGGCGAGCAACTATCAAACTCCCCAACGTACTAACTCCAGACAAGTAGGGTTAGCATTGGTTGAAGTCAAGTGCACCATCGACGTGCAGTATGCCTTAGTGCACAACAAGTGCACCCTCGGCGTGCAGTGCCCCTTAGTACACAACGCCACCGTGCCCCCACGTGGACAGTTGGGATTTAGTGTCTTGCCCAAGGGCACAGCACGGTTGCCTCAGGTGGGATTCGAACCGAGGACCTCTCGGCTTGCAACCTGCACCTCTACCAACTGACCCTCCGCGCTCCTAGATGGGACAAATAAACTGAGGGAATCTTCGGTCACATTTTAAGAATGAAGAATCCGTGCATCCCGTTCTTGTTGATTCCCAATTGGTTGCATTGGCGGGAATCAAACGAAAAATACATGTTTCAAGTGATTGTATTTGAGAGTTGCGGGGCCCTCCGCACCCTTCTCCTAATCTCTCTCTCACACACACTCGATCAAAAGAATTCCGGGAAAGGTTGGAGGAGGCATGTGCCTCTCCCACGGGTCATACGTCCCAGTTAAAATGTGATAATAAGGATTATCACATTACTTTCCGACAGAGGGTGCGTGTGTATTATGGGCCCTTGGTTTCCAATGTATCATTAACCCTCGTTATTGTTGCCAAATAATTCGCCTTGATACCAAGCATTCCGAGTTTATGCGGCAATATCTTCAAGATGAATTTTGAAAACTTCAGAAATGACACCGTTGCTAGATTGAAGACCTATCCAGACGTTGGGCTATTATTTGCAGAGGAAGAAACATCTAATCAAAAGGTAAAAGTTTTGTTTATATAGCGGTCCACAGCTAACAAAAATCTTACCATCTTGCCTCTCGGTCAGATATTTCTCCCTTCTGGGCAGGGCTGGGAGGAGTTAACGTATTAACGCGTTAACGCATTAAAATATTTTAACTGAGTTAGAAAAAAATTAACACGTTAATAACGCGAGTCTTCAATATGAGTATTCCCATGATTGCCTCTTACTTGGACGCGCGTTTCAAAAACTTACCATTTGTCAAACCACATGTGGCCGCAACAGTGAAGCGAATGGTGAGAGAAGAAGTCGGCAAACTGGCGACCAGTGAAACTGATGAAGTCAGTAATCCTTCTTCATCGCAGGACGTTCAACCTCCACACATGAAACAAGCAAGAAAATCATTTCTTGAAGAACTACTTGGATCGAACGACCAAGAATCATCTGCTGATGGAGTTGCTGAGTATGATAAGTTCCGGACTGCTCCTGTCACAGCCGACGCTTTCAAATGATAGCAAGACACGAAAGACTCCTTCCAAAAATGGCGGGATTTGCGAGAAGATACTTAGCTATTCCTGCTACGTCTGCATCGTCGGAGCGGCTGTTTTCGGCATATGGCCTGGTGTTCGAGCAAAGACGGTTGTTTTTGTCTAAAGACGTGGCTCGGACAATAATATTTATACATGAGAATTCGGAGTGAGCGACTATCACTTAACTCGACTTAACTTAAGAGTACAGAACTTTTGAGCGCTCGAAGCACGCACTCATCGAACTTTGCCGGAGTCCGGAGTTTTTCCAGTATTTCAAAAAACGCTGTTCATGAGTTACTAGTCATTTATTTGTTCATTAAAACATGTAACATCATGTTACGTTGAACAATTCTCGATATTACTCATTAGATGGACAACAGACCACAGTTAACGTTTTATTAACGCGTTAACGCGTTATTTCGTTAACGCGTTAACTACGTTAAGAAAATTTTAACTCCTCCCAGACCTGCTTCTGGAAATAAAAACATTCAGTGAAGAACAAAGAAGTTGATTGTTCGAAGTATTTATAAGCCAAGAAGTTTCTATGACTGGTAGTACACGTGCACCTTCTTAGACGGAATGCAGACCATCTTCACTGGAACAATGGGTTGTATTGCGCAATACTGATCGTTACCCTTTAATCAATGATTATTGTAGCTGCACAAAGATTTACGCAATCATTTATGACAACAGTAACTCAGACAAAATATCGATCCATTTTCACAATATGATCAATGCATTCATTCTTGCAAAAAGTCGTTGGGATTTGTTACACAAAGGTATATTACCTATTGGCGAATCATAATAGAAATATCGTCTAATTATTGATTTTGCTTTTCTTTTCAGAAGTGTAGTGTATCACCACTTTCAGAGCTTATTCCGATTAAATATCCAAACTTTTGCTGAGACGAATCATTATCTCTTTAAACCCTGGTGGTATATTCTGTGTCACTTCAATGACATCGATTGAAAGAGTCCATATTCATTATTTGTTGGCAAACCAATTAATAGTTTAATTTACTTATTTATTGATTGATCTACGTGACACATTCAATGAGTGGATCTTCATTGTATGAAATGGGGACTCATGACCCCGGCTCGCAAAAGGGACTTCTGTATCAAAGGGTTACTGTATTGTGAAATGAAATGAATAGAATTTCTTCTTGGTACGGTTGTTTATATTTTAGATACATCAGTACTAAATAAATAAATAAATAAATAAATAAATAAATAAATAAATAAATAAATAAATAAATAAAAAATAAATAAATAAATAAATAAATAAATAAAAAAATAAATAAATAAAAATAATAAATAAATAAATAAATAGTGTTTGTGAGTGAATGCCGGACATTATCCCATTGGTGTCTGTGGCGAATGTGCATTTTTCGCGAGTGGCAAAACGTAAACACTAGGTTTTATTTTTGCTCAAGGTTTGCACCGCTTCTGAACATTCCACTTTGATGATGATTTGATAAATTTTCAGGCCTAAAAATTTCAATTAACTGTTCGTATGTCTTTGATGGAAATTTCAAGAAGGGAAGTCTCCGCGACCAGGACTCCCATCCTTGATGAAAATATTCTATTGATTTTCTCTTCAATGGATGATAAACCGTATCATGATACCCAAAAATTTACATCAAGATTTCCCATATCCAAATGCTCACTGGAGACCCAATACTAGATGCAGTCCTATAGAAAATATTGGGTCTAGAGTGTAGCATTGGGTACTGGGTAGGGCCATGCGAATCACATATTTTGGATTCAAACTGAATCTCGAATCGAATCGAGTCTATTATTCGAAATCGAACCGAACCGAACCTTGAATCGAATGCAGGCGTCTTGAAGTCCCGACAGATAAAATATTCCAACTACATCATCAAGGCATGCCTTCGTCGAATTGATCGAATTGCGATTTTTTGGTTTAAAAGTGTATATATTTCCGATAATCTATCTCACTGGGCTAAATATAAAGCGTAAAGATAGGTATATGGCGGGCCCCAAAAACCAGTTGATCACTTAAACAGACCAGCAATAGTTCATGCGCTGCTAGTTCAGCATGGAATTTTATGTCCATTATCGCGGGTCTGGCAAACCTATTTAGGAGCTATCTGATAACTGCTTAAAGAAGTAATAGAGACAAGTGTTCCCCTACAGTCATTATCTGTGTAATTTTGGCCAGTTAATAGGTAATTGTTGTAAAAACAGTACATCGCACGTGTTCTGAGCACACATCCATCGCATCTAGCCTGTCACCGAATGCCAGGATATACCGAAATGCGAGACTTTCAAAGGAACTTAAAAGCGAACATTAAATTGAGATAGATCTACGCGGCCAAGTTCAAGAGAAGCAATTAAACCGAGAATTAATGTTCTGGCTATCGAAATAAAAATCGGAGAATTTCTCGAGAAATTCATTCCTGTCATTCTAGGTTAGAGGAGATGCCGCATCGGTGTGAAAGTATATGCGCGTTGTAGCGCAGGAGGACAACAGAGCTCACATTTAGAATAGGGGCAGTTGCGTGCCAAGTCGGTGGCCATATCTGAGTGTAGGATCAGAAATAGAGAGTTCGAGCTCTGGGAGCTATTATATTTAGAAAGACGGCATACCTGTTGCAGAGGGCAAGACATACGTGGGCAGAGTAGGCTTGCCTGTATGAACATTATCCTGAGATAAACGTAGGGAGAGTTTAACTCCATTGGTGGCGACTGCTTACGTGAAAAGCGTTCAGTAAAGTGACAATACGTTAGTGGCCGTGCGACGACAGTGGTAGAGTGCCATTCCGTCACTTGTTAGAGGGAAAGCGATATAGTAAAGTGACAATACGTTAGTGGCCGTGCGACGGCAATGGTACAGTGACATTCCGTCACATGTAAGAGCGAAGGCGTACTGTGAAGTGACAATAAGTTAGTGGCCGCGCAACGGCAGTGAAAGAGTGAAGTGAAGAGGCGACCAAAGAAGAAACGCCAGCGAGAAGGAGGAACAATCAGTGACAACAGAGAATGCGGACCCGCAAGTGACTCAAATACTGTGTGGGTGGGGTGTGAGTTACGTTTTGTTTTTCGTATTCATTTGGATTTCATTTAAGTCACAAATTACCATATTTATTATTATATATATGGATTAAAATTGTTGTTTTCAGAGAACCCCTGTTGATTCATGCTTTTCGAGGAAAAGTCATTGACCACGTCAAGATAAGAACCACCATAACAAAAACGAAACGGGCGGGTTTGTTAAGGTGAGACATACATTCACCCACGGGTTCAGGCAACACTCCTTGAGCTTTGGCTGAAGACGCGGGGTGAATCAATTTCCCCCAGCAATGACAAAACCTGGTTTTGGACACATGCCTTGGAGATGTAGTTGGGATACTATCTAGTAAGGGTTTTGTTCAAAAAGAGAAACGGGTGCGAGAATTCTGTACTGGACACTGCACGGGACTAGATGCTAGCAACCGTGAGCTCATCTTCGATATTGCTTGAGAACTTTAAATTTGTTTCCAACAGTGGTAGTGACTAGTGAGACTGGAATTAGCTTGGATGGTGGCATGGGGACAGATACTTTTAAGTTAATATAGCGGAAATTACACTCAGTCTTTATTTTCAACATTATTTATGTACAATTTCTCTCTCAGCTATACGTTTTGTGGGACGAGTAAGATGAGTGATACCAACAGAAATTCCAGTGAAAAGATTCGAATAAAAACGAATCGGACAGCAGATTTCGAATCGAACCGAATACCAACTTAAGATTCGAAATCGAATCGCATCTCACAGCTTCACAGGGCCCTAGTTTTGGGGAATCCTACTGCAAATTCTTGGGCATCTGGTGACCTGGCTGGGACAGCACAACAACAAGAACAAAACCATCTCGTTTTCACTTAGATAAAAAAGTGAAAAAAATACCTTTACCTTTTATTTACTCATTGGTGCCTGGAGTGGTCGAACTCTCTATGGCAGCGGATTTTTTCTGTTACAAAAAACGTTTTTTTAATGATTAACACTCAACATTTATATTGCAAAAATGTATTCCAGTTCACAATGTAAATCAACCTATCAATCAACCCATCAATCACAGTAAAAAAGAAAACAGACTCAAAAGACTTTTACTGTCGTAACATAGGGACGCGGTGATATAAAAGGATATCCACTGACAAATAACCTTACCCATTTCATCTAATTCAAATATGTGTTTGTGTGAAAAGCCATGGAACTCAGGGGACGATATGTCAACAAAACACTGTTTACTCGTTTCCTTAACGACCCAAGGGATGTAACTCTATCTGTTGTCTTCTGCGTCTGTAAAAACAAAATAGTTATTCACGAATTTGGCCCAACTTTTTAACGGAGCATGAGAAAAGCGTCCTCAAATTTTTCTCCACTATGTTTCTATCGTGTTTCAAACATGACAAAAACGTTATCTCCGTCAACATGTATGGTATATGGGATTTAATACCTGGATGTCTCATTTAAACACCTCGCCTGCGGCTCGGTGTTTAAAAACCGACATCCAGATATTAAATCTCCATATACCATACATGTTGACGGAGATAACTTATATTAAAGTTCTCGAAACGTTCTCATAAAATGCTCTTTTATCCTAAAAAATATTTAATAGAATAAAACAGAGATATATTCTACGATGGTTTGGGTAATATTTAAAACGATTGTGAACGATTTTTAGGAATAAAAACAGGCGTCGAAATTAAACCCACAGAGGTTATTTTGTCCATTACGATTTATGATATTTGTCTCCTCAAAATTTTATAGATGACAAACATTTGATATAAAACAAGTGAATTGTCTCATTTTCTTTTATTATTTAAATTTTATATAATAGGATCATTTCTGTCAAAGAAAACAATTATGTATGAGTGAGTATTTGGGACTGATATATTATAATTTGGTTAGAGATTTGGAGTAATTTTATCCCCCGTATTCATCTCATCATTGCTCGAAATAAATATTATCACCCGGAACTGCTATCACCAGCGAAATTGCACAAGAATCCAGCAGCCAGTGCCAACATTGAAGAATTAGTAATTTTTACATCGTACCTTGAAATTACTTTTCTTTTATTGTTTATCAATCACATTTGTTTTTAATTTTGATTTCCAAGCCATGAGTACGTTAGAGGGAGAAAGGTACTCAAAAAGGCTCGGTCGGTGTCGGGTACAAGTCTTTATCTAAGAAAAGTCTGAGTAGTATGTCATGTACCCGGACACCCCCCATTTGGGGGACCTAGGTGGGGGACCTCGGAAGTGACGTCATGTCACGTGACGTAGTGGCGCCATGTTGTGTTGTCATGGTAACCCGCGTGAGCGGCCATGTTGTGACATCATCTCCATAGTGATACGTGGTGTTAGTGCGCATGCGCAGCACGTGTTGTTAGGGTGATACGTGTTTCCGTCGTCCATTTTGTATACTGGAGGCCGCCATCTTGGTTTCTATGGTAGCACGTGATTGCTATGTTACCCAATTTTTCTGCAATAAGACGGGGTATGTTCGGAGGGTGTGTTCGATTGTAGAAGAGTAAATCTAATTACCACAAACAACCCGACAATCCCTCCAAATCACCAAAAGCCACCCGAAATCACCGAAATTGACTTTATTTCCCCATTTTATCGGCTTAGCACGTAGTGCTATAGTACTAAGGGGTACAAGGGGTGCATTCGACTGAAGTGGAGTAATTTTCTGGTTCGGATTTTTCCAGAATCCTCATTTAATTACCCCAAAAAACCCGTCGAGTTGTATTATTAAGATCGTAGTGCTATAGGACAAATTTACCCAGAATCCTCTGCTTCTACTTGGAACTATATTTTTATAAATTCCTACGCTCTATTTTTAGTAACATCCTTAACTGACCCCTAACTAATTGTTAGGGTCTATATTTAGCAATTTCTTCAAATGACCCCCCCCCCCCCCCTGACTACATGATTTTAAATAATAAAATTAATGAGGATCAAGATGTTTTTACACTGACCAATCAGATCGAAGTTAATCCACCAATCAGATTTCTGGATTCCCATTGTGTTTCCTTCCCATTACTTTCTATACTAATTTTCTAAATTTTCCAACTTTAACCTATAATCCTATAGGAAACAAACACAAACGCCCATTGAGAATGAAAATATCGATGAAAAAACGTTGTGACGTCGTGACATTTTCAAAAACGTCCGTCACGTCGAAATAAATTCCGGAGAAGAATAACGTCGCGTCATTCTGTTTCGATCCTTCGAACTGAACACATCGCTAGAGAGTTTTCTATAGCAATTTTGCCTTCGCAAAACTTTTATGAAGATGGAGTCTGATGCTGCTACTGCCGTTACCAGAACTGATGTTTATGCCTGTGAAGAGTGTGGGAAGACCTTTACGGACCGCTGCAACCGAAACGGCCATGTGCGTACCAAGCACGCCACCAGAGAGAAGAAGTCTTTCGATTGCACCAGCTGCAACAAGACATTTGAGAGGAAAGAGAAGCTGGATCAACACCTGATGAAATGTTTGGAGACCTATACGTGTATGGAATGCGGCCAGGAGTTTAACCAGCTACTCCATTTTAATCGACACAAGAGCGTTGCCCACCGACCAGTTCCTGTACCATCTAAAAGGAAGACTGATGAACCGAAGAGAGGACCACCTAAACAACCACGGACACGACGACCACCCATTATGATGTTGACCCAATTGAGTTTGAAAAGAATATGATGTCTGAAGAAGAGACCGATGAGATGTTGACCGTGTACTAAGATAACTGGAGTTCTATTAGAACTCGTCACACGATGAACAGAAGAGTCCAGGACCAATATAACTACCGGATCAACGATGTGAACCTGACGATGATGACTGATGAATTGATGACTACCATATTTCTGCCACAACAGCTAAGATTTAAAATTAATCTTAGTTTTGGTTTTATCCTGCAACACAATGAAACGAATGAACTGAAGTATTATCATCCATCACAAAACAACGCCCGGGTACTTGATGTTCCACAACTTGTATGCTGCCAAGAAGACTTTGAAGAATTCCTTGATGATGTCATGGAAGAAGATATCCTGGAATGGGCCAAATTAAAACGACCCAACACCAAAGCGCTTGCGGAGAGAGTTACGAACGTCACATTTTATGTGAATAAGCTGAAAGACCACCCAATTGGAATGGTAGAAGATCTTCCTGACTACATTCTCCAGAACAAAGCAGTAAATGCTTGGGTGAAAGATGAACATCACCAGTTTTATTATGATGATAACCTGTGCATTTTCCACTGTTTAGCTTTATGGAGTGGTTCCACAGCTCACAATTTGAACACTACAAAAGATGCCATGTACAACAAGTATACAAAGAAGCCAAAGAATGAATTCCGTGGAGTAACATTAGCCGAATTACCTGACTTGGAGAAATGTTTTGAAGTAAATATCCAAGTTTATGATCTTGTCAAGAATGATGATGACCAAATTGTTGCCAAATTAGTACAGAGATCTCACAGAAAGTATGAAGATACCATGTATGTGAACGTTTACAAGAACCATTTTAGCTACATCATCGATATAGACCAATACTGCAAATCCTTTGAATGCCGCAAATGCGGCAAATTATGGCACACTGTCAAGAAATTAAATCGTCACGAGAAAACCTGTACAGATGAAGTAAATTACCAGTATGTTGGCGGTGTATACCATCCATCCCAGTCCATATTTGATCTGTTAGAAGATGAAGGTATAGAAGTACCTGAAGAGAAGAAGTTTTATCCATACCGTGCAACGTTTGATTTTGAAAGTTACATTGTCAAATCCAGTCTACCTGCTGACAGTGATAAACTGATATGGGAAGCAGAACACCGACCATTGAGTGTGAGCATATGTAGTAATGTTCCAGAATACCAAGAACCTAAATGTTTTATTACAAATGGAAATTCTCAAGAACTTGTTGAAGAAATGATGACATACCTCACAGCTATTTCATCTCATTGCCACCAACTGATGCAAACCTATCATGCTTGGACCGTGTTTAAACTCAGACAGAAAACTGATGAAACGCTGGAAGCGGAAGCCAGAGCTACTGGAGAAGATACCTCAAAAATGCACCCTTTACAAAAATTGGAGAAGAAATTTCAAGACTACCTGCAAGAGAATCCCGTCATCGGATTCAACTCTGGAAAATATGATATGAATGTAGTCAAGCGTGAACTGATGACATACCTGAAGAGACAGAATCCACTCAAGTTTGCAGTGAAGAAATCAAATAACTACATATGCGTCTCGACAGAATCTTTCAAGTTCGTTGATATTTGCAACTACCTCGCTCCAGGATTCAGCTATGACAAGTTTTTGAAAGCATTTGGCTGCTCCGTGACGAAGGGATTTTTACCACACAAATGGGTCGACAGCTGGAACAAATTGGATCAAGACCACCTACCAGACCACGACGCCTTCTACAGTTCTCTCAAGAAAGAAAATATATCCAATGAAGAATACCACTACTGCCAGCATGTATGGAACGACGTGGAGATGACAACTTTCCGTGATTTTCTGATCTGGTATAATAACCGAGATGTAAAACCATTCCTTAAAGCAGTTGACAAGCAGTTTGCTTTCTACCAAGAACGCCACATCGATATATTTAAAGATGGTATCAGTGTTCCGGGCCTCACGTTGAAATACCTGTTCCAGACCATGAATGATGACACTTACTTCACATTATTTAACCAGAAAAACAAAGACCTGCATCACTTGGTGAAAGATAATATCGTTGGTGGACCTTCAATTATCTTCAACCGATACCACGAGAAAGATGTTACCCGAATCAGAGAAACAAAATACGGCAAAGAAGCAAAACCATGTGGAAGTATTATAGGCTTTGATGCGAATGCATTATATCTTTGGTGCCTAATGCAAGAGATGCCAACTGGTTGGAGTATTAGACGTCGTGAAGAAAACCAGTTTAAACCAGAACATCCAATGAAGTATGGTAAAATGGCTGAGCAATGGTTAGAGTTTTTATCCATGAGAGATGACATCCACATCAGACATTAGTTTAACGGAGCTGAAAAAATGATTGGTCGAAGACAGTTGCCTGTTGATGGTTGGTGCAAAGAGACACAGACTGTATATCAATTCCATGGCTGCTTCTGGCACGGACATACGTGCATGAAAGATAAGAATGGCCTTCCTATCATCCATAATGAAGTCAGAGATAAACCGATGAAAGAACTGCTACAAGACACCCGTACCAATGCAAAGTACATCACCGATTTGGGCTATTAACTTATTGAAATCTGGGAGTGTGAGTGGAGAGAGATGAAGAAGACCGATGCCACATTCAAAGCCTTCCTGAAAGAGAACTTTTCAGACAAAATGGATGGTGCAATGACAGATGAAGAAATACTGAACAAAGTGAAGTCCGGTGAACTGTTTGGTTTGGTCGAATGTGATATACATGTACCAGATCACCTGAAAGAGTACTTTGAAGAGATGACACCTATCTTCAATAATACAGATATTTCCATAAATGATATTGGAGAACACATGAAGTCCTTTGCCAAGAAGAATGGAATCATGAAGAAACCCCATAGAAATTTGATCGGAAGCTATGGAGCAGAAAAAAATGTTGTTTGCAACCCCTTTACTGCAGTGGTACCTCTAGCATGGTATTGAAGTTGATCACGTCTATAAAGTTATCCAATATAAACCAAGAAGATGTTTTGAAAAATTTGGAGAAGAAGTATCTGAAGCAAGAAGACAAGGAGATGTTGACCCTGACAAGTCGATCGTTGCCGACACCATGAAGCTGTTGGGAAATTCTGGATATGGCAAAACCGTCACCAACAAAGAGAAGCATCGACATGTGTGCTATTGCGACGACGAAGAAGTTACCAAAGCTGTAAATGACATGTCCTTCAGAGCCTTGAATCCATTAGATGAAACATTATATGAAGTCGAATTGAACAAGAAGACCATCAAGTTGGATCTGCCACTTCACATCGGATTCTTTGTTTACCAGTATGCGAAACTCCGGATGCTTCAGTTCTATTATGATATCATCGATACTTTTATCAACCGCCAAGATTTCGAATATGCTGAAATGGACACAGATTCTGCATATCTATGTACCTCGCCACCATCCATAGATGAATTAGTGAAACCAGAGAAGAGAGTAGAATTTTACAAAGAGAATCACAAGTGGTTTCCATCAGAGTGTTGTGATTTCCACAGAGATGTTTATGTGAAAACCAAATTAGAAGGCAAAGAATGGCTGTCACCCTCATGCTGCCAAGAAAGAAAGCGTTTTGACAGGAGAACTCCAGGCTTGTGCAAGGTAGAATGGCAAGGAACCGGTATTGTTGGACTGTGTAGTAAAACATATTATTGTTTCGGTGCCACCAATAAATTCAGTTGTAAGGGAATCAGCAAACGCCACAATGATTTGACGAAAGACAGATATTTGCAAGTTTTGAAGACTCAACAAAGTGAATCTGGCATCAACCGAGGATTTGTGATGAATGACAACACTATGTATACCTACCAGCAGAGCAGAGATGGACTGTCATATTTCTACCCAAAATGAGGAGTTTTAGAAGATGGAGTTAGCACCATACCACTAGAGATTTAAAGAAGAAACAATTGAGTGAGTGTCATATTTTTCTACAACTTGAACCAAGTCTAGCTTTTGCTTACAAAAAGTCCTATTTAGTTGACCAAAAAATTCCTAAAAAACCGAAATGGTTTTTAGGTGGTCTACTCAATCATATTAGGCTTATCAAATTTTTAAAGTCCTTTATGGCATTCTCTAAAGTCCTTTATGGCAGTCCTCATAAAGTCCTATATGGCATTCTCTAAAGTCCTTTATGGCAGTTTTCCTCTAAAGTCCTTTATGGCATTCTCTAAAGTCCTTTATGGCAGCCCTCATAACGTCCTACATGGCAAGTTTTTCTCAAAGTAAAAAGTCCTACATGGCATTCTCAAAAGTCCTTTATGGCAGTCCTCATAAAATCCTTTATGGAAAGTTTTTCTCTCAAAGTAAAAAGTCCTTTATGGCATTCTCTAAAGTCCTTTATGGCAGTCATCATAAAGTCTTTTATGGCAAGTTTTTTCTCTCTAAGTAAAAAGTCCTATATGGCAGTCTTAAAAAAAAAAATCCTAAATGGCAAGTCTTACAAGGCAATACATTTTTCTAGTGTAAAGATTTTTCAATTTTTTTATTTATTCTAATACAGAGAGTTTTTTCATCATTATCATCATCATCATCATGTTCCTGGTATACTTTAGGTTAACCCTATTGGAAGTGGAGGATACTTCTTTACTTTTTAGTTTCATTCAAAACTTAGTTTCATTCAAAACTTTTTAGTTCCATTTATTTTAAAAAAAATATTGATTCATGATATCTTTTAGGTCACACCTATTGGAACCAGATGATACTTCTTTATTCAAAATTTAGTTTCATTCAAAACTTTTTAGTACCATTTATTTTATAAAAATGTTGATTCATGGTATCTTTTAGGTTACACCTATTGGGACCAGATGATACTTCTTTACTTTTCAGTTTCATTCGAAACTTTTTAGTTTCATTCAAAACTTTTTAGTTCCATTTATTTTTTAAAAAATGTTGATTCATGGTATCTTTTAGGTTACACCTATTGGAACCAGATGATACTTCTTTACTTTTTAGTTTCATTTCATTTTTTTAAAAGTTGATTCCTGGTGTCTTTTAGGCTACCCCTATTGTATAACCAAAGGAATAAATCATCATCATCATTACTAAGAAATTCTCTGTTGTGAATATTTAAAAGAAATAAGAAATTTTTATGATAGAAAAACTAAATTGCTAAGTTGGACATGTTGTTTTCGTTCTCGTTTTTGATGAACAAAAAAAAATTCCCTCAAAGAGGATACGAACTGTACGGGGAGGGAATGCACTCGAGCTATTTGACTTATCTCCATTGGACAGTGGTTTGTAGCTTGACCTGTCCCAAGCTAGTATAAAATGCAGATGGAATTTTTTTTTTTGTTCATCAAAAAAGAAAACGAAAACAACATGTCCAACTTAGCTATTTAGTTTTTCTATCATAAAAATTTCTCATTTCTTTTAAATATTCACAACAGAGAATTTCTTAGTAATGATGATGATGATTTATTCCTTTGGTTATACAATAGGGGTAGCCTAAAAGACACCAGGAATCAACTTTTAAAAAAATGAAATGAAACTAAAAAGTAAAGAAGTATCATCTTGTTCTAATAGGTGTAACCTAAAAGATACCATGAATCAACATTTTTTTAAAAATAAACGGAACTAAAAAGTTTTGAATGAAACTAAAAAGTTTTGAATGAAACTGAAAAGTAAAGAAGTATCATCTGGTCCCAATAGGTGTAACCTAAAAGATACCATGAATCAACATTTTTTTAAAATAAATGGAAAGAAAAAGTTTTCAATGAAACTAAATTTTGAATAAAGAAGTATCATCTGGTTCCAATAGGTGTGACCTAAAAGATACCATGAATCAACATTTTTTTAAAAATAAATGGAACTAAAAAGTTTTGAATGAAATTAAGTTTTGAATGAAACTAAAAAGTAAAGAAGTATCCTCCACTTCCAATAGGGTTAACCTAAAGTATACCAGGAACATGATGATGATGATGATAATGATGAAAAAACTCTCTGTATTAGAATAAATAAAAAAATTGAAAGATTTTTACACTAGAAAAATGTATTGCCTTGTAAGACTTGCCATTTAGGATTTTTTTTTTTGAAGACTGCCATACAGGACTTTTTACTTGAAGAGAAAAAACTTGCCATAAAAGACTTTATGATGACTGCCATAAAGGACTTTAGAAAATGCCATCAATGACTTTTTACTTTGAGAGAAAAACTTGCCATATAGGACTTTAGGAGGACGGCCATAAAGGACTTTTGAGAATGCCATGTAGGACTTTTTACTTTGAGAAAAACTTGCCATGTAGGACTTTATGAGGACTGCCATAAAGGACTTTAGAGAATGCCATAAATAACTTTAGAGAAAAACTGCCATAAAGGACTTTAGATAATGCCATATAGCACTTTATGAGGACTGCCATAAGGACTTTAGATAATGCCATAAAGGACTTTAGAGAAAAACTGCCATAAAGGACTTTAGAGAATGCCATATAGGACTTTATGAGGACTGCCATAAAGGACTTTAGAGAATGCCATAAAGGATTTTAAAAATTTGATAAGCCTAATATGATTGAGTAGACCACCTAAAAACCATTTCGGTTTTTTAGGAATTTTTTGGTCCACTAAATAGGACTTTTTGTAGGCAAAAGCTATACTTGGTTCAGGTTGTAGAAAAATGTGACACTCACTCAATTGTTTCTTCTTTAAATCTCTAGTGGTATGGTGCTAACTCCATCTTCTAAAACTCTTCGTTTTGGGTAGAAATATGATATTCCATCTCTGCTCTGCTGGTAGGTATACATAGTGTTGTCCTTCATCACAAATCCTCAGTTGATGCCAGATCCACTTTGTTGAGTCTTCAAAATTGCAAATATCTGTCTTTCGTCAAATCATTGTGTCGTTTGCTGATTCCCTTACAACTGAAGTTATTGGTGGCACCGAAACAATAATATGTTTTACTACACAGTCCAACAATGCCGGTTCCTTGCCATTCTACCTTGAACAAGCCTGGAGTTCTCCTGTCAAAAAGCTTTCTTTCTTGGCAGCACGAGGGTGACAGCCATTCTTTGCCTTCTAATTTGGTTTTCACATAATCATCTCTGTGGAAATCACAACACTCTGATGGAAACCACTTGTGATTCTCTTTGTAAAATTCTACTCTCTTCTCTGGTTTCACTAATTCATCTATGGATGGTGACGAGGTACATAGATATGCAGAATCTGTGTCCATTTCAGCATATTCGAAATCTTGGCGGTTGATAAAAGTATCGATGACATCATAATAGAACTGAAGCATCCGGAGTTTCGCATACTGGTAAACAAAGAATCCGATGTGAAGTGGCAGATCCAACTTGATGGTCTTCTTGTTCAATTCGACTTCATATAATGTTTCATCTAATGGATTCAAGGCTCTGAAGGACATGTCATTTACAGCTTTGGTAACTTCTTCGTCGTCGCAATAGCACACACGACGATGCTTCTCTTTGTTGGTGACGGTTTTGCCATATCCAGAATTTCCCAACAGCTTCATGGTGTCGGGAACGATCGACTTGTCAGGGTCAACATCTCCTTGTCTTCTTGCTTCAGATACTTCATCTCCAAATTTTTCAAAACATCTTCTTGGTTTATATTGGATAACGTTATAGACGTGATCAACTTCAATACCATGCTGGAGGTACCACTGCAGTAAAGGGGTTGCAAACAACATTTTTTCTGCTCAATAGCTTCCGATCAAACTTCTACGGGATTTCTTCATGATTCCATTCTTCTCGGCAAAGGACTTCATGTGTTCACCAATATCATCTATGGAAATATCTGTATTCTTGAAGATAGGTGTCATCTCTTCAAAGTACTCTTTCAGGTGATCTGGTACATGTATATCAAATTCGACCAAACCAAACAGTTCACCGGACTTCACTTTGTTCAGTATTTCTTCATCTGTCATCGCACCATCTATTTTGTCTGAAAAGTTCTCTTTCAGGAAGGCTTTGAGTGTGGCATCGGTCTTCTTCATCTCTCTCCACTCACACGCCCAGATTTCAATAAGTTTATAGCCCAAATCGGTGATGTACTTTGCATTGGTACGGGTGTCTTGTAGTAGTTCTTTCATCGGTTTATCTCTGACTTCATTATGGATGATAGGAAGGCCATTCTTATCTTTCATGCAGGTATGTCCGTGCCAGAAGCAGCCATGGAATTGATATACAGTCTGTGTCTCTTTGCACCAACCATCAACAGACAACTGTCTTCGACCAATCATTTTTTCAGCTCCGTTAAACTGATGTCTGATGTGGATGTCATCTCTCATGGATAAAAACTCTAACCATTGTTCAGCCATTTTACCATACTTCATTGGATGTTCTGGTTTAAACTGGTTTTCTTCACGACGTCAAATACTCCAACCAGTTGGCATCTCTTGCATTAGGCACCAAAGATATAATGCATTCGCATCAAAGCCTATAATACTTCCACATGTTTCTTTGTCGTATTTTGTTTCTCTGATTCGGGTAACATCTTTCTCGTGGTATCGGTTGAAGATAATTGAAGGTCCACCAACGATATTATCTTTCACCATGTGATGCAGGTCTTTGTTTTGTGGTTAAATAATGTGAAGTAAGTGTCATCATTCATCTTCTGGAACAGGTATTTCAACGTGAGGCCCGGAACACTGATACCATCTTTAAACATATCGGTGTGGCGTTCTAGGTAGAAAGCAAACTGCTTGTCAACTGCTTCAAGGAATGGTTTTACATCTCGGTTATTATACCAGATCAGAAAATCACGGAAAGTTGTCATCTCCAGGTCGTTCCATACATGCTGGCAGTACTGGTATTCTTCATTGGATATATTTTCTTTCTTGAGAGAACTGTAGAAGGCGTCATGGTCTGGTAGGTGGTCTTGATCCAATTTGTTCAAGCTGTCGATCCATTCATATGGTAAAAATCCCTTCATCACGGAGCAGCCAAATACTTTCAAAAACTTGTCATAGCTAAATCCTGGAGCGAGGTAGTTGCAAATATCAACGAACTTGAAAGATTCTGTCGAGACGCACATGTAGTTATTTGATTTCTTCACTGCAAACTTGAGTGGATTCTGTCTCTTCAGGTATGTCATCAGTTCACGCTTGACTACATTCATATCATATTTTCCAGAGTTGAATCCAATGACGGGCATCTCTTGCAGGTAGTCTTGAAATTTCTTCTCCAATTTTTGTAAAGGGTGCATTTTTGAGGTATCTTCTCCAGTAGCTCTGGCTTCCGCTTCCAGCCTTTCATCAATTTTCTGCCTGAGTTTAAACAAGGTCCAAGAATGATAGGTCTGCATCAGTTGGTGGCAATGAGATGAAATAGCTGTGAGGTATGTCATCATTTCTTCAACAAGTTCTTGAGAATTTCCATTTGTAATAAAACATTTCGGTTCTTGGTATTCTGGAACTTTACTACATATGCTCACACTCAATGGTCGGTGTTCTGCTTCCCATATCAGTTTATCACTGTCAGCAGGTAGACTGGATTTGACAAAGTAACTTTCAAAATCAAACGTTGCACGGTATGTATAAAACTTCTTCTCTTCAGATACCTCTATACCTTCATCTTCTAACAGATCAAATATGGACTGGGATGGATTGTATACACCGCCAACATACTGGTAATTTACTTCATCTGTACAGGTTTTCTCGTGACGATTTAATTTCTTGACAGTGTGCCATAATTTGCCGCATTTGCGGCATTCAAAGGATTTGCAGTATTGGTCTATATCGATGATGTAGCTAAAATGGTTCTTGTAAACGTTCACATACATGGTATCTTCATACTTTCTGTGAGATCTCTGTACTAACTTGGCAACAATTTAGTCATCATCATTCTTGACAAGTTCATAAACTTGGATATTTACTTCAAAACATTTCTCCAAGTCAGGTAATTCGGCTAAAGTTACTCCACGGAATTCACTCTTTGGCTTCTTTGTATACTAGTTGTACATGGCATCTTTTGTAGTGTTCAAATTGTGAGCTGTGGAACCACTCCATAAAGCTAAACAGCGGAAAATGCACAGGTTATCATCATAATAAAACTGGTGATGTTCATCTTTCACCCAAGCATTTACTGCTTTGTTCTGGAGAATGTAGTCAGGAAGATCTTCTACCATTCCAATTGGGTGGTCTTTCAGCTTATTCACATAAAATGTGACGTTCGTAACTCTCTCCACAAGCCATTTGGTGTTGGGTCATTTCAATTTGGCCCATTCCAGGATATCTTCTTCCATGACATCATCAAGGAATTCTTCAAAGTCTTCTTGGCAGCATACAAGTTGTGGAACATCAAGTACCCGGGCGTTGTTTTGTGATGGATGGTAATACTTCAGTTCATTCGTTTCATTGTGTCGCAGGATAAAACCAAAACTAAGATTAATTTTAAATCTTAGCTGTTGTGGCAGAAATATGGTAGTCATCAATTCATCAGTCATCATCTTCAGGTTCACATCATTGATCCGGTAGTTATATTGGTCCTGGACTCTTCTGTTCATCATGTGACGAGTTCTAATAGAACTCCAGTTATCTTCGTACACGGTCAACATCTCATCGGTCTCTTCTTCAGACATCTTTTCAAACTCAATTGGGTCAACATCATAATGGGTGGTCGTCGTGGTCCGTGGTTGTTTAGGTGGTCCTCTCTTCGGTTCATCAGTCTTCCTTTTAGAAGGTACAGGAACTGGTCGGTGGGCAACGCTCTTGTGTCGATTAAAATGGAGTAGCTGGTTAAACTCCTGGCCGCATTCCATATATGTATAGGTCTCCAAACATTTCATCAGGTGTTGATACAGCTTCTCTTTCCTCGCAAAGGTCTTGTTACAGTTGGTGCAATCGAAAGACTTCTTCTCTCCGGTGGCGTGCTTGGTACGCACATGGCGGTTTCGGTTGCAGCGGTCCGTAAAGGTCTTCCCACACTCTTCACAGGCATAAACATCAGTTCTGGTAACGGCAGTAGCAGCATCAGACTCCATCTTCATAACAGTTTTGCGAAGGCAAAATTGCTATAGAAAACTCTCTAGCGATGTGTTCAGTTCGAAGGATCGAAACAGAATGACGCGACGTTATTCTTCTCCGGAATTTATTTCGACGTGACGGACGTTTTTGAAAACGTCACGACGTCACACCGTTTTTTCATCGATATTTTCATTCTCAATGGGCGTTTGTGTTTGTTTCCTATAGGATTATAGGTTAAAGTTGGAAAATTTAGAAAGTTAGTATAGAAAGTTATGGGAAAGAAACACAATGGGAATCCAGAAATCTGATTGGTGGATTAACTTCGATCTGATTGGTCAGTGTAAAAACATCTTGATCCTCATTAATTTTATTATTTAAAATCATGTAGGTAGGGGGTCATTTGAAGAAATTGCTAAATATAGACCCTAACAATTAGTTAGGGGGTCAGTTAAGGATGTTACTAAAAATAGAGCGTAGGAATTTATAAAAATATAGTTCCAAGTAGAAGCAGAGGATTCTGGGTAAATTTGTCCTATAGCACTACGATCTTAATAATACAACTTGACGGGTTTATTTGGGTAATTAAATGAGGATTCTGGGAAAATCCGAACCAGAAAATTACTCCACTTCAGTCGAATGCACCCCTTGTACCTCTTAGTACTATAGCACTACCTGCTGAGCCGATAAAATGGTGAAATAAAGTCCATTTCGGTGATTTCGCGTGGATTTTGGTGATTTGGAGGGATTGTCGGGTTGTTTGTGGTAATTAGATTTACTCTTCTACAATCTAACACACCCTCCGAACATACCCCGTCTTATTGCAGAAAAATTGGGTAACATAGCAATCACGTGCTACCATAGAAACCAAGATGACGGCCTCCAGTATACAAAATGGACGACGGAAACACGTATCACCCTAACAACAATTGCTGCGCATGCGCACTAACACCACGTATCACTATGGAGATGACGACACAACATGGCCGCTCACGCGGGTTACCATGGCAACACAACACGGCGCCACTACGTCACGTGACATGACGTCACTTCCGAGGTCCCCACCAAGATCCCCCAAATGGGGGGGTGTCCCGGTACATGACATACTACTAGTCCGCCTTAAATTTGTTGGCAGATGTGAAATCTTTGCCGCGGGATTGATGTTACGCCTTTGATGCTGAAACTCCGGCAATGCAACAACATATCCCACGTGGTCCAAAATACGGTAAAAGTAAAGCTTTGATAATCAAACTGAAAACGCGCGCAATTCTTCGTTTGTCAGATGAAGTGTATAGTAAAAAGATTTTGGTTTCAGGGTGACGTATACGGATTATTACAAGAGTCAATTAACCGGGTATTTCGTATTCTGACCGGCTGACGAGATCAAATCAGCGAGATCCAACACGACGCCATAGGCGTCGTCTTTGATCTGGCCAATCTGGTCTTGTCAATGACACGGAATAATACAGCCCACAATGATATGACAGTTGCTATTCAAGACCAGTACGAGAAAGACTCAATAAGGATTATGAACAGTAATATACTGTAATAAGAATTCGTACTGCAATGTGTGTGATTTCAATGTGCAGTATTGCACAGATAAATAAATAAATAAATAAATAAATAAATAAATAAATAAATAAATAAATAAATAAATAAATAATGTGTTCAGGTGACGACTACATTTCTCGGGATTTGCATCCAGACAGGATTTGGCTCTTACCTTTTTTCTGGGTCCTGAATAAGATTCATAATCAAAGTTGAGACAAAATTGTTAAGAACGTTCTGTTATTTCTCTTTCTTGAGTATACCCACGTTACATTGTTACTTCTGATGATTGAGTCCTTTAATGAATGAAAGTGTTATATCTGTACAACGGTTTTCATAGAAATCGTCGTCCGCATTTTATGACTTTTCACGTTGTTGCTTCCAAAACATTGCTTATGACCTCTCATTGCAACAAGCTCGTCGAGTCTGCTCCATTCCAATTATGGGGTATAAGCCATTTTATCTGAAAAGAATTGAGGTAATCAACAGTGTATTTGCACGTGTCGTCTCTTGTTGTAGTAGTTGAAGGAGTAAACCACAAATGTCATCGTAAGAGCTCAACGTCACGCATTTCTCGAAGATGGTGGAATTATTAAAGTAAAGCAATTGCTTAACCCTTTGAACCCTGGTGGTATCTTCCATGTCAGTTCCATGTTAGCAGTAGGACGAGTCCATATTCATTATTTGGGGGTAGACCAGTTAATATTTTCAACGTGCAGCCCTAAGGCTGCACGTTGAAAATATTGATTTGTCTACACCACACATTTACCTTGCAGTCATACCCCTTAATGACATTATGATGTTGCTTGTGACCCGACCGGAAAAGGGCCTCTGGAGTTCAAAGGGTTAAAGTTTGAAGTATTCTTCTCATAATGCTTACAAACGAACGTTCTTCACGATTACACTTTTTTATCATTATTCGAAACTAATTTACTGAACCAGTTCCATAAATTGCGATATAAACTGGGGACTCGTTGGAAATCCTCTATATAATTGGAATAACGAATTTTGTGAAACTGTTATGTTATTTAAAGGTTAACAGCATAATCTCCCCGAGTCAGTGAAGTTTAATATCGGGTCGACATCATTCATTAGCAGTAGTGAGCGTTCGTTGACGTCGACGTAATTATTATCATTAATGGATAACGTCATGTGATTTGATAATACTAGTCATTAGCAGCCATTAAAATTCCAAGCGTCTATGCGCTGATGTGTAGGTAGTGCTTAGTGATTTAACAATAATAACGGTTTTCACGAAAGGCGGTTCATGTGCTAATTAAATTGGGCAGTTATTAAATAAAAGACTGGTGCTTTGGTATGTCTTCTTCTCCTAGTCTTCTATATTCTCCTCACGATAACGTTTCAATGGTCTATTCCGGTTTACCTGGAGCACTATTCCATGCAAACCTAAACTGTGGTGTGATGGTCGCAATGGAACGGCACGTTCGGTGAGCATACTCTTTCATGTGAAAACTGGTTTGATAGCAGTTTGGAACGTGCCGATGGGTTAATTGGTAAACCAGAATGTTGTAGAAATCAAGAACTTTTATATACACTACACTGCTCGCGTCAGGAATAAAACTTAAACTGACCCCCCACCCTTGTGGAGGTTTGGATGGTTTAATTCAGAATGATATCCCAAAATGCAAACTATTGAATTAAACGACCGGATTATTGTTCCAATCCGTCTTCGCATGCCCACTTTAAACCAAGTAAGCCCCTTTCTTTATGCTTTTTGGCATAATGATAGACAGTCACCAGTACTCGGCTATCTATGTTGATGGAATCCTTGAGTGTGGCCCAGAGGGTGTCTTCTCTTCACTCCTTGTCCCATATTCCCATTTCGATGCGTTTGCATACTGATGTATAGTTAGTCACTTGTACTCGGCAATATATTTTTCTAGCCTTCCAAATGCCTTCGGGTATGACTCTAGATGCTGCACTGCAGAACAGCCTTTTATTTGCTGGCAACAGTAAATACATCTTCAAGCAGTAGCTTTTGATGGAGAATCTCTCTCATGTTACATAAACTAGAGAAAAATGAATATTTCATCCTCATACCATGTTGAAAGAATCCCTTTGTTTTGCAAGGCAATTTTATGTATTATTCAGTATAGTCTAATAACCCAACATAACTTTAGTTCTCTGGGGGTGGTGGAAGTTCTTTTTAATGTACATTCGAGGGATAAGCATTAATAAGTGTAGCATTTAAATGGTATGCCTTTAACTTTCTCAAGACTGCAACATGTTATTCACTGCATGGCCATAATAACTCGAGAAATCTGTCCGCACTCATATTGCCGCTCTAAACACGGGCAGGCATCGTTGAGATCTCATCCTTTTCTATGTTCCTAAAAGTACTTAATTGGGCACTGGGGGCGTTTAAGGCCTTTTAATTATCTACACTCTAAAATCGGTTGGGTTAAAAATCAACCCAAATCGACTGGGTTGAGTGAATATGAACCCAAATTGGGTTCATATTCACTCAACCCAGTCGATTTGGGTTGATTTTTAACCCAACCGATTTAGAGTGTATATATACACATCACTATATTACACTATTATGTTTTACAGATATTAGAAAGTTGGATAGTCTGACAGTTGCTCACCACTGCTTAATGGTTCTTTCTGGATTCTCCGACTTCCTCCACCCGTACGATTGTCCAATATGATGTGATTCTGACTATTGAAAGTGTCGATAAACCGCAATACGCAAAACAAATAAGTATTTTTACATAGGTATTGTATGCCATCAGGTCTTTCGGCCAATACTAAACATTTACTGTAACCATCTAATAGTGCGCATCAAGACGCCATCTTGGTTGCTTTTCAAATGACCTGTTTACACTTTTTCCATCGAAAACACTTCGTTGTTTTCACATACAAGTTACGAGTGAGAAATGCTATAACATGAATGAAAAAGTGGGTTTGTTAACTTTCAAGGCACCAAAACCAAAACGCAGGTTGTACCAAAAACTTGAAAGGTGCATCACGCTTATGTCTCAACCATGGTATGACATATGAACATGGCACCAACACAAAATGAGTCTACCTTCATTAGAGGTTTAAAGTATAATTGAATGTCCCTGAAGGCACCCAAGGGGGGGGGGGGGGCGGGTTATTGATTTTTCAGAAATTCTGGAAGTTGTACTTTATGATCACCTAATGTATTCCAAAATTCGTATATGTATTTCAATAGGTTGAAAGTCGGGCCCATTTCGTTTTTGTTCTTAGTCCTTTAGGGCTGCACGTTGAAAATCTTAATTGGTCTATCCCCAAATAAAGAATATATTCTTCGGAATGGTGCCATTGAACTGACATAGAAGATACTACTAGGGTTAAAACACGTCGAAAATAGTACTCTGGGAATTAAGTTTGGAAATCTTCATACCAATGAAAACCACACTCTCCACAGCTACTGTGGATGGTGAATGACACTCAACGAGTTAACAAAAAGAAAGGCAAGTTTACCTTACTTATAACTTAAAAATGCCTGCTAGTCATGATGACAAAATCCACACTTGTAATTATTTTTTTTCCTTGATTAAAACAGTCTCGTCGATGTTTGGGAATTGACTCGCTCCTTTCGCGGCCTTTGATGTTGAAGGTCGGAATCCCGGTGGCTCATTGGTTAGAGCACTGGACTTTAAAGGCCGGCATTTAATTTCGATTTGCCACTTGGGGCCACGGTGCAACTGTGTACGGAGGCGTAACGCACATTGACAGTGCACTTGCTTTCAACCGCTGCTTACTATAATAATAATAACACTTTGGCCGGCCGCAGATTTGTCGCGGTTCTCGAATGAGAAGGACTTTGTTACCCCTGTTCTACCAACTGCCTCCCTATTCCCACGCTTCTCCTCTCCTTCCAACACTCGGAGACGAGCTGCTAGATGACATCCCTTGCCCCATTCTTTCCAATCTCTCCGATTAGCATATTAACCCTCTCCTTTGAGTCGCCCCCTAACCACATGTCCTTCATTCTCACATCCCACTTCCCCATTATGCTCCCCGTGAATCTTGTTCTTTTAGACTGGTATTTTGGGCATTCTAGAAGAAAGTCTTCCAGGGTCTCCATCACGCCCAAATTACACATCTGGCACTCCTTTTCACTGTTTTTCCCAATGTTCCCAATGTTTCCCCTCCGCTCCAGGGACCGCGACCTCAGCTTGAACAACAGTGACCCCCCCAAAGGTGCCATCAAGGTACTCTTCAAAACCAGGCTTCTCTTTATCACGCAGGCCACCCAAAGATCTCTTTGATTTGGCCCCCTCTCGCCAATTACGGTTACAATCCTCCATGACCCTTTCTCTGACGATCTTTTTACCCTGGTTTGCCCCAGTGTCAAGTTCCGAGATCTCCAATGAGTAGTTTTCTACTAGCTCCCCCACTTGGACCATCCGCCCCGTCTTGATATTTGAGTTGAAAGTTCTCAGGAACATTACTTTACACCATCGGCTATCGGGGAGATTTATCAAATAATTAAGATAACCGAGTTTCAATAGGTCTATCCTGTCCTTGATCCTCATCCACCCAAGCTCACCCCTGATTGCTTCATGCGCTGCGGCATTACTCGACCCTGTTATCCATCGACCTGCATCGTTTTGCAGGATTTCCAAGCTCTTAACAGCCGTCTGGTTTTGGGGTACAACTTCCGTTATACCTGACAGACCCACCATTTTCCAAATGGTTTTCCCCACGAAAACCTTATTGAAACTGTTTCTTCCTATAAGTTTCATTTGGTTAAGGATTCGCTTTCCCTTCAAAATCAATTTATTTGTGTGGTTTCGGTAGATGCCTCTTCCTGTGATGTTTATATTTACCCCCAGGTACTCATAGTCACTAGTCTCTCCTACACTAAGAAGTCTGCTACTACCTTCCGGAATGCAAAACTCCCCCACTCTCCATCTTCGAGTGGGGTCCACTTTGCGGCCCACAGGTATAACTTTGCTCTTGCTTTCATTAAGTTCGAGTCTCCATTTGCTCCCATATTTCCCAACAATTCCCAGCTCTTCGCTAGCCCCTCTTCGCTTTCTGACACTAACACCATATCGTCTGCAAAAAATAGCCCTGGGATCTTCAAGTCACCAACCCCCTCGTCACTATGCAGTAGTTCATCTCCTAAACCTTTGATGTACAATGCAAAAAGAATTGGCGAAAGGATACACCCCTGTTTTAGGCATATCCCCATAGGCACACGTTTTGTTGTAATGTTTCCCAGGCTAAGTTCACTCTGTACATCTTTATATAATGCTTTCATGATCCCAACAAACTCGCCTCCCAATCCCAGAGCCTCCAGATTGCGCCACATACCCTCCCTCCATACTCTATCGTATGCCTTTTTAACATCCAAAAAGGCCATAAACATCTTTTTCTTTTTTGCTTTCGCGGATTCTATCATTTGGGATAGCGTGAAAAGATGGTCAGTGACTCTCCTTCCCTTCCTGAAGCCATTCTGGATTTCTCCCAAAAACCCTTCTCTTCAATCACCTCCTCTAATCTCCCATACAGGACTTTACAAAAGACTTTTCCAATGTTGCTGCTGACCGAGATCCCTCGATAGTTATCCAAGACGTCTTTTTCCCCCTTTTTGTGAATAAATGTCACTTTACTTTCCCTCCACTCCTTTGGGACCTCTTGCTTTTCTATGGCTAAATTGAACAGGGCAGTTAGGCTTTCCAAGAGTTCCTCTCCCCCTTTTTTGATAAACTCGTTTGGAATTTCGTCCATCCCTCCCGCTTTTCCATTCCTTAATTTTGAGATCACCCTTCGCACCTCCTCAGTTTTGATTTCGCTGCACACGAAGTTCGATAGATTTTCCTTGACCTGGTTCGGACACTCTGATGGGTTCCCCATGCCTTCTGTAATTCTGCCATCTACTTTAATATTCTGTGGGTTACTCCCTTTGTTACGTTTGTTCACCCATTTCCAAAATACGTTCGAACTGGACCCCCCTCGTTCTTATCGTCCTAATAAGACTGCTATTTCGCACTCTCCGGTTGTCGTCTTTAATCTTATTTACTTTTTTTCGTGCTTGTTGGTATTCTTCCTTTGCTACCATGGCTTCATTGCTTTCCACCTCCTTAAGTTTTCTACTTCTCCTGCATGCAGCACATTTAGCTTTTCTACCCTTCATGGTCCTTTTCAGTTCTTCGTTCACTCTGTACCCAAGTTCCCGTGTTGGCACCATAATCTTTCCTACACCTTCTTCCCTGCCACCACTAGGCTCGCAACTATGGCCACTGCCCCCCCCCCCCCCCCCTTGTGTACGATTGCAAGCTGTGGTTTCAGTTTTTCTTCGAACTTCGCCCAATCGGCATCCTTTTTGAGTTCCCAAAACTCCTTGAAGCTTCGTTTGCTTTTATCTAGGTTTTTGGCCCTGATCTTCACTTGAATCAAGTTGTGATCACTATCCAACTCCATTTTGCCCTCATCCACTTCTACCCCTATCTCCTCCCTCCATAAATTAATATCTGTCAGAATGTAGTCGATTATTGATTTTCTGTCGTTTCTCTCCCAGGTCCATTTCCCCTTACATCTCGCGTCCCTGTTCAGAATCTTCAGACCGAGCTCATTTGTGAAGTTCAACAGCTTCCTTCCATTCCTGTTGACTTTCTTGTCCCCACCTATGTCTTCTTCCTTATCACCTATGTGTCCATTAAAGTCGCCCATCAGAATTATACCGAGCCCCCTGTTTTCTAGTTCAGTGATATTGGACCTTAGTGTTGAGTATATCGAGTCATTCCACTCGGGTTTACTTCACTCAGTACACAATCCCAAGGGCAATACTTTTGTTTCTCAGACTGATCTTTACCCATCCAGTTTCTTTTGACACCTAAGCCGAGGTGATGTTATCTTCCAGATCTGTGATCAGCGACGGTTTTAGATCCTCTTTAATGTACATGCCTACCCCTCCCCCCTTTTTCTGGCCTTCCATTGGCCCTACACCTATCCACACACACCCGCTTACTCGGTCTACCCGTTCCTCGTGTCTTACCCACGTCTCGCTTAAGCCCATGACTTCAAACTCCTCTGCCTCGATCAATGTAGCAATTTCACTTACTTTCCGGTGGAGACCCTGGATGTTGCTATAACCCACCGAGGTTCATTGGCTTCCACCTACTGGGATGGGCCCATTGTTTTCTGGCGCTAGCCTTGGTAAACTTATTCTGCCCCCCTCACTCGTGTTCACCCCACCTATGTCCACTCTTGTTATACTTGCCTCTGACCTCCCACCCCGCTCCTTTCCAAAAAAGACTCTGCTACCCGTAGAATTTTATCCCCCAATACCCCTTTCCCCACCCTGCTAAGATGCAGCCCGTCACGCCCGTACATGCTCCCATTGCCCCACAACGATTCCCAATGGTCGATAAAGGGTATTCCCAGATCAACACAGTAGTCCTCCAACTCTTCATTTAGCGCCAAAATCCTTCAGTTCCGTTCGTCCCCACCTCCAAGGACAGGAAGGACCCCGGATACGACTACCCTTGCATTCCTACTTAGCAGTTTGCCGACTAAGCCTCTATACGACTCCACCCAACTTACTGACCTTCTCTCCCTGATATTGTTTGTCCCCACATGGACCACCACTACCGGTTCCGGTTCTGACCCTGCCACAATTCCATCTACCCGGTCCCTGAGATCCTCCACCTTCGCCCACGGAAAGCACAAGACTGTTCGATTGGAACTATCAGGACCACAAACCACATTGTCAATCCCACGTACAATGTTGCTCCCCGCTACAACTAATTTTCTTCTTCTGGCCCCAGTTCCTATATCATCTGCACCTCCTCTCGTTTTGCATGCCCCTGGCCCCCTCTTTCTCTTCACCGCCCTCCTTACCCCGTCTGGCCTATCAACATCAACAACCATCTCACCCCCCACAATTTCCCCCTCACTCTCGTCCCCGGGGGTATCAGAATCTAAGACACTAAACCTGTTTTCTAAACACCGCCTAGCAACCTTGGCAGCCTTACGCCGACTCTGGTTTTCGGACTCGACGCAGCCCTGTCCTGACGCCACCTTCCGAATTTTCCTACTAGAACCCCCCTCCTCAGTTACACCCCCCCCCCCCCCCCACATCAAGCATTCTTCCCCCACGTTTCCTGCTTCCCAGTTTGCTTCTTGAATCCACAACGACCTTCCACCCACCTTCCACCTCACCATCATAGGTAACCTTCAACGGGGTAACTCCAGATACACCGGCCCTCCCCAACCTCCCTCTCAGCTCTGCAATCTCCCGCTCGAATCCAACACACTTCTCTAACAACTGTAAAATATCCATGCAATTCGCACATACACCGCTACTCTCCATTGGCCGACCACCACCATACCTCATATTACTCCGTCTGCACGCCTCCGTATCCTCACACTCCCCAACCTGCACCCCTCGACTCACCTCCCCCAGACCTACCTCCGTCTGAACACCCGTCGTGCATTTACCATTCATGATTATAAATATTGTATAGAATCTAATGACCGAAAACGACAAAACACCAAGGAAACACACGAAAAAGGGTAACTAAGGTAAACAAACAGCAAAATTGGAAAAAACCTATCAACTAAACCTCCTTATTACACCTTACGATCCTCCCCAAACACACATGTGTGGTGTCGTACTGAACTTGGGTTAAATTGACCTTTGTTGTTTATCTGTACAAGCGTAGACTCCGAAGATATTGGAGCCGGAGTGTTCGTTCATAAATAAAAAGCTACGTGTGAATTTCTTATACAATTCGTTATATTCAGCCATGCAATCGGTCATCCTCATTCAAGACACATACACCATAATATCTGACGACGAGTGATAAACATTATTCCGTTAATAATCATCTTCGATTTGTTTGGAAAAATATCATTAAATATGTACTTTGTAACCTTCACAATTCGAGCGTGCGAAAATTGGACACCAGCCCAACGTCTCGACTTTTATTTGTGCCATTGATTTTGTACCTGATTTTCGAATTGGTGAAAAAAAAAAACAACAACAAACAACTCATTAAATTACTATCATGTCAAGTCTACCGAACTTTGATAACTTCCGTGTCCATGAAGATAACAATGCCGGGCCACGATGGGAAAAGTGGCTTACCCGCTTTCAGAGACTTTTAATTGCAATGGCTGTGGACGACGCTAAACGAAAACGATCTCTACTTTTACATTATGCCGGAACTGAAGTCGACGAAATCTTCAATACACTTTCAGATACAGGTGGCGATGACGATTGCGCAACAGCAGTAACGAAGTTAAATGAGTATTTTTTGCCAAAAGTCAATATTGCATATGAAGTTTACAATTTTCGGCAGAGCACAAAAAATCAAGGAGAATCGTTGGACACTTACCACACTAGGTTGAGACAGCTAGCAAGAACGTGTGATTTTACTGATACCGATAAAGAACTTGCATCGCATATCATTTTAACATGTTCTTCCAATAGCCTCCGTAGAAGAGCTCTGCGAGACAATTTGAATCTGAAACAAATACTCGACGCTGGCCGTGCTCTTGAGTTAAGTGAGAGTCAAGCCTCACAAGTGGAAAACACACATTGTGCTCATAGTGTCAGTAGCGATACCAATACTGAGTCACAGCGGCAATCACGTCAGCCATCTCGTGCCACGTCACATACTCGTCCTCGACGTCCAAAATCCAACAACCGACAATCAGGCTCGAGCGCATCATTCAGAGAAGGTACACCATCGGGACATCGATTCACCCCGAAACAGTGTTACTATTGTGGCGGTCCTTACCCACATGCCAATTCTAAACCATGCCCCGCTAGAGGTCGGACATGTCGCGCTTGTGGTAAACTTGACCACTTTGCCTCTGTGTGTCGCTCAAAACATAAGACACAGACTAAAATAAATTCCGTTCATTCACGTTCAGAAGACGATTATGTTTACACCACAATGCCTGTAAATAGTATTCATGCTAGTGACAAACTTCCAAAGTGTAAAATTAAACTTGCAAATAAAACAGTCGAATTTATGCTTGATTCGGGTGCTTCGATAAACATTGTAGACTCTGAAACTTTTGCAAATCTGAATTTAGACGATGAACTCAAACCTTCAACAACCAAGGTGTTTGCGTATGGCTCAACACATCCAATTCATATTAACGGTGTATTCACGACAACAGTTTCTAATCATTCTATCGAAACTGTCGCCGATTTACATGTCGTAAGTGGTAACTATGGGCACCTTCTTAGTTGGAGAACTGCAGAAGTACTTGACCTATTACACATACCAAGAACGGTACACGCTGCAACAAAGGCAGATATCTTTTCTGAGTTCAGTGACTTATTTGATAACGAAATCAGCCAAATAAAAGGATATGAAATAAAGTTACATATCGACACAGACATTAAACCAAAAAAAAAAACAGCCACACAGGCGAATACCCTTTCACGTCAGAGAACAAGTAGAAAGAGAACTTGAAAGACTCGAGTCTTTAGACATTATTGAGAAGGTAGAAGGGCCAACGCCATGGGTTAGTCCTCTCATAGCAGTGACAAAAACATCTGGAGAAGGTATTCGAATATGCATCGACATGCGTGAAACCAACAAGGCCATCAAACGAGAAAAACACATAACGCCAACCACTGACGATCTAATTACCGATCTAAACGGATCCACTGTCTTCAGACATCTTGACCTTGTGCACGGCTATCACCAACTAGCTCTACACCCAGAGAGCAGATACATCACAACATTTTCGTCACATATCGGGCTTCGACGTTACAAACGACTTTTATTCGGAGTTAATGCGGCATCGGAGATTTTTCAGAATGTTATATCTGAATTATTGTGTGGAATTCCTGGATGTAAAAATCTATCAGACGACATTCTTGTGTACGGAACAAATCAACATGAGCATGACAAAAATTTGAAAGCTGTTTTAACGAAACTCAGAGAAAACAATGTTAAACTTAATAAAGATAAATGTCAGCTAAACAAGAGTGAAATATGCTTTTACGGACACTTATTCAGTGCCGATGGGGTTCGCCCCGATCCAAGAAAAATTCAAGCCATTGTAAATGCTCCAGCACCGATCAATGCAAGTGAAGTGAAATCACTACTTGGTATGTCACAGTACGTTTCCAGATTCATACCACGTTACTCTACCGTCACAGAACCCCTGAGGAAGTTGACCCATCAAAACACCAAATGGAAATGGGGTGAGGTATAAGATAAGGCATTCAACGAACTCAAATCACTGTTGACAAGTACGCACGTCATGAACTTTTTCAGTCAAACAAAATCAACAACAGTTTATGTTGACGCCAGCCCTGTAGGAATTAGTGCTATCCTCACGCAGGAAGACAAAATAATCACTTATGCCAGTCGTGCGCTGTCATCTGTTGAACAGAAATACTCACAAACAGAGAGAGAACTGCTTGCTGTAGTTTGGGCAACTGAACATTATCACCTATACCTGTTTGGCTCTCCAAAGTTTCAAGTCATCACAGACCACAAATCGTTATTGGGCATAGTGAAGAGTCAAAAACCAACCTAGCCAAGATTAGAAAGGTGGCGGCTACGACTAATGCCATACACTTATGAACTGGTGTATCGTCCTGGTCGTAATGACAACAATCCTGCTGATTTTCTGAGTCGACACCCAGTCGGTAATTCGACAAACACTGTTGCAGAAAACTACATTAACTTTGTATGTAATAATGCTATTCCTGTTGCAATGAACATAAATGAGGTCAGAGAGGCAACTGCAAAAGACTCAACCATGCAAAAACTCAAAAACATCATTGAATCTAATATGTGGCATACAAAAGACCCAGACATTTCACCTTACAAATGTGTAAAAGACGAGCTTGCTATTTGTGACGGATTAATCATGCGATGTTCACGTGTCATTGTTCCTCATTCACTTCGGGATAAAACAATCGAACTTGCACACCTTGGGCACCAAGGTATTGTAAAAACAAAACGTTTGATTCGCGAAAAAAATTGGTTTCCTGGAATTGACAACCTCAGTTCGAGCGTATTTTGGAAATGGGTGAACAAACGTAACAAAGGGAATAACCAACAGAGCATTAAAGTAGATGGCAGAGTTACAGAAGAGCGAGATCAAATCGCATTAGAACCAGTCAAGCAATGGGAAAAGGTAAACGATAAGCGATGGGGCATGGGGAACCCACCGGAGTGTCCGAACCAGGTCGAGGAAAATCTCTCGGACTTCGTGTGCAGCGAAATCAAAACTGAGGAGGTGCGAAGGGTGATCTCAAAATTGAGGAATGGAAAAGCGGGAGGGGTGGACGAAATTCCTAACGAGTTTATCAAAAAGGGGGAGAGGAACTCTTGGAAAGCCTAACTGCCCTATTCAATTTAGCCATAGAAAAACAAGAGGTCCCAAAGGAGTGGAGGGAAAGCAAAGTGACATTTATTCACAAAAAGGGGGAAAAAGACGTTTTGGATAACTATCGAGGGATCTCTGTCAGTAGCAACATTGGAAAGGTTTTCTGTAAAGTCCTTTATGGGAGACTAGAGGAGGTGATTGAGGAGAAGGGTTTTTTGGGAGAAATCCAGAATGGCTTCAGGAAGGGAAGGAGAATAACCGACCATCTTTTCACGCTATCCCAAATGATAGAATCCGCGAAAGCAAAAAAGAAAAAGATGTTTATGGCCTTTTTGGATATCAAAAAGGCATACGATAGAGTATGGAGGGAGGGTATGTGGCGCAAGCTGGAGGCTCTGGGCTTAGGAGGCGCGTTTGTTGGAATTATGAAAGCATTATATAAAGATGTACAGAGTGAACTTAGCCAGGGAAACATTACAACAAAACGTGTGCCTATGGAGATAGGCCTAAAACAGGGGTGTATCCTTTCGCCAATCCTGTTTGCATTGTACATCAAAGGTTTAGGAGATGAACTCCTGCGTAGCGATGAGGGGGTAGCAGTTGGGGACTTGAAGATCCCAGGGCTATTTTTTGCAGACGATATGGTTCTAGTGTCAGAAAGCGAAGAGGGGCTAACGAAAATGCTGGGAATTGTTGGGAAATATGGGAGCAAATGGAGACTCGAACTTAATGAAAGCAAGAGCAAAGTTATACCTGTGGGCCGCAAAGTGGACCCCACTCGAAGGTGGAGAGTGGGTGAGTTCTGCATTCCGGAAGGGAGCAGCAAACTTCTCAGTGTAGGAGAGACAGGTGATTACGAGTATTTGGGGGTAGATATAAGCATTACAGGAAGAGGCATCTACCGAAACCACACAAATAAATTGATTCTGAAGGGGAAGCGAATCCTTAACCAAATGAAACTTATAGGGAGAAACAGTTTCAATAAGGTTTTCGTGGGGAAAACCGTTTGGGAAATGGTGGGGCTGCCAAGTATAACATACGGTACGGAAGTGGTACCCCTAAACCAGACGGCCGTAAAGAGCTTGGAAATCTTACAGAACGATGCAGACCGATGGATAACTGGCTCGAGTAATGCCGCAGCGCTAGAAGCAATCAGAGGTGAGCTTGGGTGGATGAGGATCAAGGACAGGATAGACCTGTTGAAACTCGGTTATCTTAATTATTTGGTGAATCTCCCCGACAGCCGATGGTGTAAAGTAATGTTCCTGCGAATTTTCAACTCAAATATCAAGACGGGGTGGATGGTCCAAGTGAGGGAGCTAGTAGAGAAATACTCATTGGAGATCTCGGACCTGGACGTTGGGGCAAACCAGGTTAAAAAAATCGTCAGAGAATGGGTCATGGAGGATTGTAACCGTAATTGGCGAGAGGGGGCAAATCAAAGAGGTCTTTGGGTGGCCTGCGTGATAAAGAGAGGCCAGGTTTTGAAGAGTACCTTGATGGCACCTTTGGGGGGTCACTGCTGTTCAAGCTGAGGTGCCGATCCCTGGAGCTGAGGGAAAAAATTGGGAAAAACAGTGAAAAGGAGATCCAGATGTGTAATTTGGGCGTGATGGAGACCCTGGAAGACTTTCTTCTAGAATGCCCAAAGTATCTGTCTAAAAGAATGAGATTCACTGGGAGTATAATGGGGAAGTGGGATGGGAGAATGAAGGACATGTGATTAGGGGGAGACTCAAAGGAGAGGGTTAATGTGCTAATCGGAGAGATTGGGAAGAATGGGGCAAGGGATGTCATCAAGCAGTTCGTCTCCGAATTTTGGGAGTAGAGGAGAAGCGTGGGAACAGGGAGGCAGTTGGGAGTTCAGGGGTAACCAAGGCCTTCTCGTCCGAGAACCGCGACAAATCAGCGGCTGGCCAAAGTGTTATTATTATTATTATTGCAGAGCAAAAAGTTAAACAGTACATTCCATGCCAATCGTCAACTAACCGTCATACACCTGAACCAGTACAAATGTCTGTTCTTCCAGACCGACCCTGGGACAAAGTGTCAGTTGACTTCGCTGGACCATTTCCCTCGGGAGACTGTTTGCTAGTGGTAATTGACGATTACAGTCGTTACCCTGAAGTCGAAATTGTGCCTTCAACTTGCACAAAGACTGTTATTCCACGTTTAGACGCGATATTTTCACGCCAAGGACTTTGTTCTGTTGTGAGAACCGACAACGGTCCTCCTTTCAACAGTAAGGATTTTAATGACTTTTCAAAACATTTGGGTTTTACGCATAGAAAAATCACGCCATTGCACCCTCAAGCCAACGGCGAGACAGAACGGTTTATGGCATCCTTAAACAAAACTGTACGTGCATCGTTTTCATCAAGTGGCAGTTGGAAGCAAGGACTAAATACTTTCTTACGTCAATACCGTGCCACACCACATATGGTCACTAATGTGTCACCCTTTGGAGCTTTGTACAATCGGAAAACTCTTCTTCCCGAAATTGTAACTGAATCAGACTCGGAACTGCATCATACAATAAAAGCAAACGACCAAGAGAAGAAAAGCTCATCAAAAGATTATACTGACCAAAAACGTCATGCCAAACAGTGTACGATTCAACCAGGTGATACTGTGCTTGGGCGTGAACGTAAGCGAAATAAACTGTCGGCACCTTACAGCCCCAGCCCGTATGTTGTAACGGAACGAAAAGGTTCGATGCTAACTGCTCAACGTGGAAATCACGTTATTGCAAGGAATATAACCCACTTCAAACCCATCCCAGGAAGGCATCGTCATTTCATAGAAGAAGAGGTGGATTGGCATGATGCCGATCCAGTTAGGAACAATCCTGAATTCGAAAATATACAAAACCAGGCTAGTGATATTCCAAAAACTAAATCCTGCCTCACAAACAGAGACAGTCTAAGGCGTAATCAAAAGTTACCTGTTCGTTTCAACGATTACGTTATGTACATGTATAGTTGAACGTTGTGAACTTTCAGTTATTGTCAGTGCGAATCAAGAAACAGTTTAGATAACTTTTTAGTTCAGTTTTAAATCGATTTTAAATATTGAACTCTTTGGTTCCTAGATCTCTTCCAGTAAGAAGGGGATGGATGTGGTGTCGTACTGAACTTGGGTTAAATTAACCTTTGTTGTTTATCTGTACAAGTGCAGACTCCGAAGATACTGGAGTCGGAGTGTTCGTTCATAAATAAAAAGCTTCGTGTGAATTGCTTATACAATTCGTTATATTCAGCCATGCAATCGGTCATTCTCATTCAAGACACATACACCATAATAACATGCAAAACTAAATATATAAAAACTTCCCTGAAATAAAACTAATATTCAAAAAATACTTATAAACAGTTCCGAGTAGAAAATTCTCTTCTCTTCGTGAGTAGTGTTCAATGACGTAAAGACAATTCAATTGTTCCCCGCTGCTAGGTGGATCTCTCCGGCTTTCTCCATCCCTAAACTGTCCGACACGATATGGCCTTGGCCGTTGAAAGTGTCGTGTAACCGCAGTAAACAACAACAATCTTGTACTTCTCATTGGTATTATTTTTTCTTAAATGAAAAATATTGTTTACATTTTGTGTTTTACGTTCCCCCGGTTCAGTGTTTTTTTTTTCATTTTTCTTTCACTTCCGCAATATCCGTTACGGTGGTCATCCAGTATTGTAGAATCCTCTGTATGCGTGCTATGGTGGCGCTACAGATGCCATAGGGAACATTTGTTCTCAGAAAATGGGCTTTACCCCCACTTCTTCTCAAAGACCGCTGTATCAACTTTCAACCACATTGTCCACGCGGGGGAACGGTGACGCTGTGTACTAAGGCGTACTGCACGTCGATGGTGCATCTGTCTCCAACCAATGCTAACCCTGCTTGTGTGGGGTTGGTATGTTGGGGAGCTGACAGTTGCTCGCCGTTGCTCGGTGGTTCTCTCCGGGTACTCCGGCTTCCTCCACCCGTAAAACTGTCACGGTCATGGTTAGCCATTGTGCAGAAATATGTGACCTTAAACACCAATAAATAAATATATAAATAAATCAACTTTCAACCCGTAGGTGACTGTCACAGCCTTTTATTAACAAAAAAACGTCTTTCAAATTTTAGTATGTTTTCAATTTATTGCCCAAGAAGCATTCCTTATGACCCATCGTTGGAACGAGGTCCTTGGGCCCGTTCCAATGACGGACCATCAGCTATGTTTTTGAGACAAACTATTGATGATGTTCAAGGACAGGGTAGACTTATTGAAACTCAGTTATCTTAATTATTTGATAAATCTCCCGACAGCCGATGGTGTAAAGTAATGTTCCTGCGAATTTTCAACTCAAATATCAAGACAGGATGGATGGTCCAAGTGACAGAACTAATAGAGAACTACTCATTGGAGATATCGGACCTAGACGTTGTGGCAAACCAAGGTAAAAACATCGTCAGAGAATGGGTCACGGGTAACCTTAATTGACGAGAGGGGTAAATCAAAGAGATCTTTGAGTGGCCTGCGTGATAAAGAGAAGCCTGGTTTTGAAGAGTACCTTGATGGCACCTTTGGGGGGTCACTGTTGTTCAAGCTGAGGTCGCGGTCCCTAGAGCTGGGGGAAAAATTGGGGAAAACAGTGAAAAGGAGTGCCAGGTGTGTAATTTGGCCGTGGCGGAGACTCTGGAACACTTTCTTCCAGAATGCCCAAAATACCAGCCTAAAAGAATAAGATTCACTGGGAGTATAATAGGGAAGGGGGATGGGAGAATGAAGGACATGTGGTTAGTGGGAGACTCAAAGGAGAGGGTAATATGCTAATCGGAGAGATTGGGAAGAATGGGGAGAGGGAGGTCATCAAGCATTTCGTCCCCGAGTGTTGGGGGGGGGGGGGGAGAGGAGAAGCGTGGGAATAGGGAGGCAGTGGGGTGTACTGGGTGTACTGGGTGTACTGGGGTAACCAAGGCCTACTCATCCGAGAACCGCGACAAATCAGCGGCTGGCCAAAGTGTTATTATTATCTCTGGAAATATATTTACAAGCAGAAACTCTAGTACTCTTTTCACAAACTGACACATTGCGTAATTCCAAAACCTATCGGCGAGAACAAAAGTATGGTACTGATTTTCCAAATTAATTATATATAATGAGCTTGCAGATGAGAGTAGGTGTCAGGTAAACAATTCTGAAAACAAAACATACACTGACAACTTCTATAACAACACATGATTAAAAGAATCGTCTTTGTTAAATCGTGTATTTGTAAACTGATGTTTCGAAACATCATTTACAAACTAAGCCAACGAGAAGCAACAGGTGAATCAAATAAGACTGCAACGTCAGCTACCTGAAGTGAATATAATTTGCACATTATTAAAAGCAACCGAACGCTGGACTCATTTACAAGCTGAATATGTCGGAATAAGGGACAGATTGCTCTCGTGTTTTGTCAGCTATCTGGACGAACGAAACCAATGCGTAGTTATAAATGGACAGAAGTCAGCCAATAAATCATTCCTGGAGACAATACTATAAAACTATTACAATTGTATTTTCTAGAATAGTATTTTCAAGTTATGACTTTAAATGGGTTGCAATATTTATTTATTTGTTTATTTATTGGTGTTTAAGGTCACATACTTATGCACAATGGCTAATTATGACCGTGACAGTTTTACGGGTGGAGGAAGCCGGAGTACCCGGAGAGAACCACTGAGCAACGACGAGCAGCTGCCAGCTCCCCAGCATCGTAACTCCGCACTGCAGCACAGGCAGGGTTAGATTGGTTGAAGACATGCGCACCATCGACGTGCAGTATGCCTTAGTACATGGCGTCATCGTGCCCCATGTGGACAATAATGGGTTGCAATGAATCCATTAGCATTTTCAAAGATGTGGCAATTTGCCAGATAGCAAATTGCCATATCTTTTAAAATGCTAATGATTCATTTTGATCAGTTATATTAATAGGTAGAATACACAATTCTAGAAAATACAATTGTAAAAGTTTTATAGTATTGGCTCCTGCTGGGGTTTCAATAGGTTCAGACCTTGGATCTCCATATTATTCAATACATATACATATCAATGGAATTGTGAACAACATCAAATATTCGACTTTATGCGGACGACGCGTCGTTATATTTAATAATAGAAGGACGGGAGCGCGGTGGCTCAGTGGTAGATTGTTGGACTTCTATGCTAGAGGTCCCGAGTTCGATCCCCGTCCGGGACGACCCGCGTTGTGTCTTGGGCAAGACACTTTATCCCGGTTGCCTACATGGGGCACGATGGCGTACTGCACGTCGATGGCGCACATATCTCCAACCGCTGAAACCCTGCTTGGGTGGAGCTTGAACAGAGTTAGAATGTTGAGGAGCTGATAGTTGCTCGTTGATGCTTGATGCATAATGTACAATATGTGGTACAACAAGTGAAGCCGACTATATCTCACCGAAAGAAAAACGACGAAGCCATAAAATTACAATGTATTATCAAATGGAACGTGGATTAAGCCCGGCATATCTAAGGTGTTTTAAACCACAGAACGTATCGAAAATAAATCATATCCTACAAGAAATTCCAGTCGAATTTGTGAGCCACACTGTTGAACAACAAATCTTTTCCGATTCGTCCTACAATGGAACTGAATAAATCCCTAAATACAAGATAACAATAATGCGCATTGCACGCCGGTTGTTCACACGCCCCCAGTCTCTGTTAAGTATGCTTGTGAGGAATTATTACGTTTGGGAGTCTGACGATTACTCGACGCTTCTCGGTGATTATCTTTGGTTACTCCGGCTTCTTCCACACGTAAAACTGGCTCACCCAATGTGACCAAGGCTGTTGCAAATGTCGCTACCCCCCCCCCCCCCCCCTAAATAAACAAACACACTTGCTACGGTATAGCAAACGGCTTTCTGCCTGTAGTCTTTTGGTCGGTACATCGGTTTACTCAGGAATGAAGATGGGTTGCCTGTGAAGAGTGGTTTGTATCCATGGCTCTGGTAGTTAGTTTATCTCGATAGCAGTGCGTGATGGTGTGATGATCAGACAAGCTATATTGTGCCATGACAATAATTTATTTTATTCAGTTGGAAAAGATAAGGTATGATGGTCTGAGGGTTTTCGTGGCTTGGAAGGCCATTTGAAAACAGTTTACCGCCGATGTACCTGGGTGCTTAAATGCTTGTAGTGTTAGTTGTGGTTGTTTCGGAAGTTTTTTGATTCGATTTGAGGGTATACTGGCGAGCAAGCAATTTTGTGAAATTGAAAGACTACATTTGGTGGATATATAAGAACGGACGGTCGGGTGTCTCGGAGTTGTTGCAACCTATTCGTGCAAGCATGCCGGTGGTTTTAAACTTTTTGGTACAGTGGGGTAAGCCTTTTTGGCCAATATAAGGTTGCTTATCTGAATGATCGATTGGCATAGGATGCTGGACAGAACATTGGTTGAGTATGTGATCAAGCCAGTTTCAGTGATTAAGTTGAGTAGCTACCGTAAAAGTCAAATTTACACATGTTACAATTTCAAGGTGGTTTGTTAAATTGGAACAGGATATTTTAGCCGAATGCTACACTGGGTGGAGCAGTTTGTTGTTCCTAGTCCTTCACAGAGAGTGTTCCCAAGCAGTTCTACATGTATAAATCTGCTGTTACGAGTCCAAGGGTGCCGGAGGCGAGAACAGCAGCCACCACCCCAACCCCTGTCCTGTGGTTAGGGGGCAAGGGAGAGACGCGTTCCTTTTCTCCAGAACTGTACTTGTGGAAAAGACTTTACTTTCCTGGGACTCTGAGATGCTTCAGAGTATTCTAACGTATTTTACGCTGGTCAGTGCCAAGGTGTGGGGTGGAGGTGTTGGAGTATCAGATATGATTACGAAGTTTGATCGGTAATCACCCAACAAAGAAGCTATACATTCGACAGGGTGATTTCTTAGCTATATATTGCCCCTTTGTGGAATAGAGTGCCATCTGTAGTCCTGTAGCATTGCAGATGACACATTATTCCTCTCAACGGACTATAATGTCAATACTTTTGAGTATCACATTACAATTTATGATACTTTGTAAACTCCCTGTGCTACCCAGAGTCGATCGTCTTTCTTGATACCCATCCCGCCTTGCCATCGCATGCCTCTGATGCTTCGACGCACTTGTACGAATCCTACCTAGAGAGTGTTCCTGAGTAGTTATGTATGCATAGGCCTGGCCTCGTCTTATTAACCTCGCTATTGGCCCGCGTGTGACTTTATACCGTAATGCGTGATAACTGCGCGGCCATGTTGTGTAATCATTATCATGGTGATATGTGGTATTAATGCGCATGCATAACACTGTTGTGTTGGATTATATGTGTCCCTCGAAAGAACTGAAGTCCTTGTTTTGTGCACAGCTCTTGGTGATTCGTTCTATTTTATGTATTAAATACACAGAACGACACGCGTGTGTGAATGAGTTAATCGAAATGGCACGAGTGCCAGCGCGGAAGAATAGAACGAGAGGCCACAGGACTCGAGTTGTATCCTTCCGTGATGGCACAAGTGCCTGCCTTATCGATTAACCCATTCACATGCGCGTGTCGTTCTGAGTTTATTACAGGCCTTCATGTCTATAAAAGAAATATTAGAAAGACACTCAGCAATTTATTTGACAACTATCAACACAAAGAACACATTTTATCTCATCCAAATTTGCGAGGGGACCAATGTGTTCTAAATGTCTATGTGCCGACTGGTACATAGAACACATTGGACCTCGGGGGGGGGGGGGGGTTAGCTGTCGCTACCAATTCAAATTGTAATTGCGTTACACGATTTGTAGAAAATTCCCTTGAAATTTCGCTTCTGTTTAAGAGTTGTTCATCAACGATTTCCGTCCCGCACGTATGTGCGGAACAGATTTTCATTTTCCGCACGGTTTAGTGTTGCTGCAGATGAAGATTACGTAAAACAGGTGTGTAATAAAGATGTAGAGAGTATTTGTCAATGGCTGGTTAAACAAAAAGTCTCATAGCTACAGTTAAAACTAGAAGTCCTGTCACGAATTGTGCGCTTATCTAGGCTTAATTGCGCGTAGGAATTGCGCGCAATTGCCATATCGAACGACATCCATAGTACGGCAGGTTCTCCTGGTTACTCAGAACAAAAACAGCTTGTGCACAGGCCATATGTACACAATTTGATAGTCTCACCATGGTCATAACGCGTAGATTAACGCGCAGATCGACGTGCTATTTTTGCGCATTTCATGACAAGACTTCTTGTTTTAACTGTACAGACTGAGCTGAGAGAATATATACATGATTATCATCTCCATTTCGATAAATCCCATAAAAGTTACGGTCTATCTAATGATGAGACCCTTTCATTTCGTCTTAATTACAATAAGCTCGTTACTGTTCAACTTTCTCGGTGATTAGTAATTAAGGCGAGCTGTGTGTGGTCTTGTGTGATGAGATGTTTATTACTTTTGTTCATCAAGAATGTAACGTTCTTACCCATAACAAATATTTGCCACTTATGGAACTCAATAATCATCTCATTTTAGTACGCATACGAAATAAATTATGGTATATCGATAGCAGCCATGAATCTCAATACAACTGGATTGGTGGGACATTCGTTGGTCATCTGTGTTCTCAAGCTGACCCGAAATGTGTTGGTACCTTTTGGTGTTGGTACCAAATAATTTTTTTGGTGCCAATTGAAATATTTTAGTGCCAGATGGAATCTGATTGTAAACGAGAAGAAATTAACCATGTATCGTCGTTTGAGTGCAACAATGCTCCCTCCTCAATGCCAAAGCTATGTTTTCGGAGAAAAAATGAAAACAAAAAAAAAATGTCGATTTTAGTGAACAGAGCTGACCAGCTTTAGTCGTTACGTGAGGTAAAAAGTTAAATTGCAGATTATGTGATAAAAAGAATCTCAATTTCGTCACGAATTTGACCCCGAGTATGAAATTTCTGACCCTCGTTCACTAAATTTATCTATTTATCTATTGGTGTTTATGGTTACATACTTTTGCACAATGGCTAATCGTGACCGTGACAGTTTGCGGGTGTAGGAAGCCTTTGTACCCGGAGATAACCACCGAGCATCGACGTGCAACTGTCAGCTCCTCAACAGTCTAACTCTACTCAAGCTCCGCTCAAGCAGGGTTACAGCGGTTGAAGACATGTGCACCATCGACGTGCAGTACGCCTTAGAACACGGCGTTATCGTGCCCCCATGTAGGCAACCGGGATAAAGTGCCTTGCCCAAGGACACGACCGGGGTCGTTCCGGACGGAGATCGAACTCGGGATCTCTAGCATAGAAGTCCAACAGTTTACCACTGAGCCACCTCAATTCCCCCGTTCTTTAAATAAATATATAAATAAACAGTAATAAACATAAATGACCCAGTAATATTTCTCTTTTAGTCGTTTTTTTACTCATTTTTAACTGGTTGAGTGATGGAAGCCACTATCATGGCTTTCAAGAGACATGAGGGTACCATACTAAAGTCTTCATATTCTTTACACAAATTTCCTATTCAGTCATAAGCAAATACAATTGTGTTCATATAGATTTGCATTATTAAAAATTATTGGAGAGTGCCTTAAGGCACTCTCCAATAATTTTTAATAATGCAAATCTATATGAACAAATTCCAACTTCCAAAAATAATCTAGCACTCAACCAGTTAATGAACTGTTGTCTGATTATAGAACGTAAATTGATTAAAGATGTTTGTATATTTTCGAATATCGCCTCTCAGAAATACACTAACTGTTTTGTCCATTTAACTACGGGATGTCCGTTTTAAAAAAATAATTTAACACCCAGTGAACGTTGGTGGTATCTTCCATGTCAGTTCACCGACAACAATTGGAAGTGTGCATATTTATTATTTTGGGTCAGACCCATTAATATTTTCAATGCGAAACCCGTAGGCTGCACGCTGAAAATATTGATTGGTCTACCCCAAAAATCCACTTAGCGTCTTTCCTACTTAATGAAATTATGACGTATATTGTACCCGGACAGGAAAAGCGGCCGTTCGTGTTCAAAAGGTTAACAAACAGGTTGAAAAAACACCACATGCATTTTTAACTCTCAACCCGCTGAGCATTTTCAACATTTTGTTCATCACACCTAGTCATGGCTGCTATGAAGCAGCCATGGCTAGATTTCATGTATCATTTATCTACATTTTACTGACGGAATCATTGGTGAAAAAATCTATTCAATTTACAGAGGGGGGGGGGGGGGGGTTGATTAAATGTACCCAAAGTATTCTTATTTCAGTAGCAAGAGAAATCTTGCCCCAAGCATGGATATCCACCAGCAGCATACAAGAAGTTAAAGAATATGGTAAGAGATTTTTGCAAGAATTACAGAGAATAACTAAACCTGAAATATTCTATGGAATGGGTCAAAACTAAAAAGACAGTATATATATTCCGCTGATCAAACATTACTTTAATGACACTCCTTTCATCAAAAGTGTCGTAATTTGTCGCTGAACAATCAGGAAACAATGGAACAATTTATCTGATCGCTGATCCAGTAGACTGTTATTTGCATGTTATTGATTGTAATCTGCGGACTGCACCTTATACGCCCGCGGCATTGCACGTGGTGTCTGACATAAAAACAAAACAAAAGATGCGAAACGAAACAAATCAATCTGTAAAATGGTTTCATTTAAAAATCCTTGATACAGAACGTGAATTTGTAGGCTTGCTGTTTGTTCAGTGTTACGACTGTCAGGTAAATCTGTGACAAAAGGGTCATTCTGCAGAAACGTAGACTAGAGGAAAGATTTTCCTTCTGCATCTCTCGGCAAAATTTTATGATTTTGTAAGCAGATCTGCCTACCATCTTAAAGTGATAGCGTTGAAACACTTTGGCGCTGTAACATCTTCAGATGAACATATTATTGACTAATAGAACCCGTTTATGGGATTATTATGATCCCCGATGAGTCTGGAGGTGGGATGGGGAAATCTCACCCGAGGGGAAAGATATTTGAACCAGACCCGAGGCTTGCCGAGGGTCTGGTTCAAATATCTTGCCCCGAGGGTGAGATTTCCCCATTCCCACCTTCAGATTCATCGAGGATGATTTTTCTCCCCTACACACGAGGATTACGTCATTATAGATAATTGGCGGTCACGTGCTGACATATCCAATTTATCAAGTCGTAGTCCTTTAGAAAAACGAACAATTTCATTGGAAAGATCGTACAAAAGTTAGGTATATACCTAAGGTATATACTAAAAAATTGATTTGTAACACTGTCCGTTAAGTGGTTAATGGATTTTCGTGTGTCATACTCTAATGTAAAGGGCATTGTGAGATTATCGATCGATCGATAAATTCGCGCAGTGATATTATTAAATCTGCAGAGAAACATGGGGTTGGAACAAATCAAGTTTAATATTTGAATAATAATTAAATATTGAGTCTATATCAACAAGGAACAGATAAATAGGTAATAAACGCAATCGTGAAGCCATTTTGTTTATTTACAATTGTGCAGACGATGATGAAATAGTTCCGACGTCCTAATAAAATATGCAAATGAATATGTCACGTGGGGTGGGTGGGATAGAAATATCCCACCCTGCTGTCTCACCCGGGACACGCGTATGTTTCACGTATAGTGTGGGGGGGGGGGGGGGGGAGAGAAAAAGGTATATTCAAACATTTGGGTCGTTCTGAAAAACAAAGGGCGAAGTTTGCGAACAGCAACTGCTTTAGTCGAATGTGGTACTATCAACACCTCACGTAGACGATCCTATTATGTCAATAATGTATAGAAAATTGTACCCCCTCCATTGCTCGTAGCAACTGTTTTGGAGTGAGGCGACAGATTCTCGTTCATATTTGGGAAGAGACAATTCTATTCAGAGATACAAACATGTTTTGAACGATTCAACCACGATGCTCTAAGAAAACAATCAAGATTTACATGTGTGCCAAGCGCAATTTAACTCCTTCTATGCTGCTGGTTGATATTTCTGCCCAGAATTCGATTTCTCTTGCCGCTGAAATAAGTTAACCTGGGCATATTTAATAAAATTTACCCCCTGTAAATGGCATGGATTTTTTTTTAAACCAATGACATCTTGAGCTAAATTTAGTTCAATTTTTCATCAAATCTAGTCATGGCTGCTTTACAGCAGCCATGACTAGATTTGATGAAACATATCTTGAAAATAATCAGCGAGTGAAGAGTTGAAGGTTTGACATGTTCCTTATCACAAAGGTGAGGACTCTGTGTAGTTTTGGATGGGATGAGGGAGATTAACCAGTAATGTTAATAATATGTTTTGCATATATCGGAACAGTGATGTGTATATTTGTGTAGATGGATCTCTTTAAGCCATTACCTTACAAATATGCCACATCTACCGGAGTAATGTATGCATAAAACAGTTGAAAAAATATTATGCAAAACATTTCAACAAAGTCATGTCATGTTATCACTCATTGGAACGAGTGCTTTGATCTGACTCCAAAGAGGGACCCCGTGATAAGGTTTTGTTGAAATTTCTTGAAAAATTAGCATATAAAATAATAAATTTTGATATCGTGTGTGTTGGGTAAAAGGTTAACCGATTTACGAGAACCTGAAAAATAGTGTTTAGGTTTCCACAAGAACACGCGCGTCCGTGACGAAGGTAAAAAGACGCAATGGCACAGACATTTCCTATTGAAACGTTTTGTCTTGTTATCGTGCCGCCGAAATATGTTTTAAATAATATATTTTGCGCTCTAATGGGTTGAAGACATTTCTATACGAAGTTTTCACAACATGTGTTACCATAATGTGGTTACCAAGAAAGTAAACAATTCAGTTTAACCATTATCCAACGCAACGGCCAAAACCGGCCAGCGTTATTCACAAACAACTAATTTTCATTCTTTTTTTCATTTTTTGTCTCAAAAACATAGGTTACGAACCCTGTTTGGAACGAGAGGTCAAAAATTCATGATTTTTTTTTTGCCCACGTGATCGAGAATGGCGGGAACTTAATTGTTTCACACCTCCCAGCAGTTGGTGAAAAATGGCTTAAATGATACCCAATTCGTTGAGATTTGGCATGTAGCATGTACATGTTGTGTGTTTATCGTGTTATTCTATTCTGGTATTGGAAAACGGTTGTAAAGATGAACTTGGGAGAGCTTTGTGACAATATGTGGATGATGCGATGTTGATACACGAACGGCTGTCTTGTGGTGATTTGATATTCCTTTGAAAGTATAACCTGGACCAATGTAGGACCATCACCTTGTTCAAATGTTTACAACTATATTTCTATCGATAGAAAGTTTTGATTTGTCAGGAGCAGACAAGAAATTATTGGCTCCACTGGTTGACCCAGTAATTCAATTTACAAACAAAACTACAGTGAACAGTGAATATTAATCGACCAATAGTTTGACGAGTGATAACAAACAATAACAAACAATCTGTCAAACAATCAATACATTAGTGTGTCAAACGACTGGTGTGATCTCACGGCACGGGTGCGTTGCATGATATTGATATTGTCGATTGTGCTGACACAGTGACATATTGACACCCAGTTCTTTATAGTTGACTCTCAAAATTTCCTCCAACAATTGTTTAACCCTTCTCAGGTGACGTTCTGCAATTGTATTGTGCTGAAAGTTATTTACCTCCACTGCACAGGCTCGGAAATTAATACATAAGACGAGTTGTTAGGCTACAGATGTCCACGGGAGACGAAAAATCTGGAGACAAGCGTAGACGGTCATCAACTGAGAGCATTGTGTCAACAGATTTAGCTTTCAAGCGACCAAAGGAGGGTTCTCTTTCCGATTCTTTCTTATCTGAGTTAGACGCTTCTACATGCAGTGAGATAACTGGGGACAAAAGTGATAAGATGTCAAGTCAAGCAACAGAACCTAAATCTATCCCTGAACCCTCATCGGAAATGTCTAAAATATTTGTTGAAGCCCTGCAGGACCCATCTGTTCAAGACATGTTCCATAACATGTTTCAGGCCCTGTTCGACTCAAAAATGGCTGGTTATGTTAATCGTCTGGAAGCTAAAATCGACTCTTTTGAAACTCTTCTCCCAACCAAAGACAATGAAATAGCCGGTCTCAAATGTGAATTAGACGACTTGCGACAATACGGGATGCGAAACTCCCTTCGTATAGCGGGGGTCGCGAAAACTTCTGGTGAAAATACTGACAACATTATAATAGATCTTGCTTCAAAAATGAAAGTGACATTTGCAGATAGACGACCTCGAAAGAAGTCATCGCTCTGGCCCCCCCTTCTAGTGGTCGCACTCGAACAATTCTCGCAAAGTTCCGAAGCTATCGCATTCGGGAATCCTTTTTTAGGGCTCGCAAAAATTTAAGACATTCGACAGAGACCCAAAATATCTATGTTAATGAACATTTGACAAAAGACAGGTCATTAATAGCACGTAGGGGCAGAGTTCTTGTCAAAGACAAGACAGTTGCGGGCTCTTGGACCCACGATGGGGTCATATTCGTGAAAGAGTTCAGTGACTCAATCCAGAGAATAACTAATATGTCTGAAATGACAGAACTTGAAAACAAATATAAACAGTAGTCATAATCTATACATTTTTCCAGTAAACTGACCCCATTCCCACAACATAAAACGACTACGTTATATTTCCTTATGAACAACATACTCCATACACCCATACCCCATTCCTACAAGCTTAATATCCAATACACAAAATCCAGTTTCACTATCACATAAACGTGAATCTGCATGTCTATTGCAATAGTTATGTCTTTATTTCCTACGGTGCGTGTTGTTGGGGGGTTGGGGGTGGGGGGGGGGGCGAGTTAGTCTCGGTCCCGCGGATTTTCTGTGCTGTCAACTTTGACGAAACTATAATTCTCCTTTATCATTTGTAATTATTTGCTACAGCACCTTGGAGTATTCCACATGACATTCTCTTCCACTCTGCAGTTAAATTATTACACAAACAAACCACCCAAATATTACCTCGAAACCAATTGCCACAAAAAATCACCATCCTTCCAATAGAACTCTAATGGATATCACCAAAATTGATTACGACACAATTCCCTCCTAAGCAATTATACTTGCTTGTTGAACGTGCTTTGGGGCGCTCCGACTGGCACTCCCAATTACGTTGTAGCTAACCTAAATAGCCGCGTGAACAAAAACCAAACATCATCTGGCGACCAATCGTTAAACCCTTGGATAGTTGGCATCCTCGTTGTGCCCCCACCCACCTCGCAACTTTGTGTAAGATTAATTAATTGCCAAAATATAGCATTCCAACTGCACCGCCTTTTACTTCTTCTGAATTCGAGGAAGATACAAATCTCTCTAGGCAAGCACTCATCACGGCGCGATAGCAAATCTATATAGCTGGATGTTAAAACCTTTGAACATTACCGGTCGACAAACTACCAACACCCGCGAATGTTGCTTTCTGGTTATGCCCCCCCCCCTTCCGACACACACGCCTATCCCCACCTCTCCCATGCATTTCCATGACATTACAGGAAATAATTCCCAATTATTGCTGACATAAAGTTTTCGAACAATATTCATCAAGTTCCACCAACTCTGTCGAACATTTTAGACCCTCCATTCAGTTATAATTATTAGCAGAGTGCTTTGGAGGGGATCAATTGGCACTCTACTCTGCGCTGTGAAAACTCGAAATAACTGCCCTTATAAACAACCTAAATACCAAATGGATCCCAAATTTTAACCCTTTCAAATAACTGCCGAAATAAGGCATTTTATTAATACTGCATTTGGTACTGTTAAATGCGTTGCAGACATTCTCTTCAAGCAATCATAATTGTTTGCTACAGTGCCTTGAAAAATGCTATTTGATTTTCTCTCTCTCACTGTTGCAAACCGTAATAATTGCACAAACAAACCACTTGGACACCTTCACACATTTAATAGCAAAGGAAAGTCCTGACCTTCAGTCAGTAAAAAGACACTTTTGTTTCTCAATAGATTATTCACTCTGACGCCCACTTACCAACAAGCTCTCCCAACCCCATTCCAGACCAGAGTAACAAGCAACAGAATGCATTACGGGAACTTGTAAATTATATTAATGACTCCGCTCCCCAACCTATATACGCATGGTTATCTCAATACCATCTCACACAAGCATAAGTATATCATAACGATCCAACTGCTGGGCTCCATAACCCATACTCAACTAAGTCAGCAATGAAGCTGATGTTTTCCCTTGTGTATGTATATAGTTTGTTGATATGTTTGATTTTTTTCTTTCAAAGTTTCATTAACGTCTTCTTCCTTTTTTCCTGAAATGCTCTACTTCTGTCTTCACAAATGTTTTACATTGGCTGTGACTGTGGCTCTCCCGGTTTCTGGACTTTCGACTGTTCGCATGTTTATGCGCAGCGTGCCCCCCCCCCACCCCCCCCCCCCCCCCCCCCCCCCGCTCACTGTCTATTAAAGTTTACTACTTTATCTCTTGAAACGAATAATGTGTAATATAGACACTTATAGAATGCGAGTGGGTCTATTCATCGTACGTGCACACAGGGGTGTACACGGAAAATGCTTACTTGACCAGCCGTGCATCATGCTTGCAAATCTTTTACTAAAGTATCAATGCAAAGGTATTACATTAATGCGAGCTATGATGCATTTACTGTCTGTTCCAACAGATACCCAGGGATTTCCCAATATACAGTCTTACTATATATTCAGACTTATGATAGTTAAATTATTACATATATGCAATAAAACAAATTCCATGCACCCATTGTAAACTTATAGCTTGATCTTGGCCAACAAAGTAAAGTCATTACTTCATCAACGAGTATCTGCATGCTTGTCGATACCATTAGTTCTTTCTATATGCATATGTGTATTGGTGCTTCTTGTCCTTTCTGGTAATATTGAACCTAATCCCGGCCCCCTCGCTATCCGCGCGCAAGCTCCTCAAGCTCCAATCCACCATTGACAACATTAAAAATCTGCCAAATGAATATCCAAAGCTTAAAACCTAAAATTGACATACTGCAATGTGAAATGCCAGCATACGATATTTGGGCATTTACTGAAACTTGGCTAAAACCAACAGACAATAGTTCTGATCTCGTAATTAACGGTTTCAATACTGTCCTAAGGAAAGACCGCTCTACAAAGGGAGGAGGGATCGCAATATACATCAAGACAACAATTTCCTTCAAGGTACGACCAGACTTAGAAGTTCCCTCACTTGAAAGCATGTGGATCGAAGTCTATACTGGTAAACGATCCTTCCTGCTCGGTCTCGGTGTTTTCTATAGACAACCAAACAGTACCAACGAAGTGTGGGATATGATTACTACATCCATTGAGAAAGCTAAAGACTCTGGGATTTCGGACTTAATTGTTACAGGGGACTCTAATGACAATTCACTTCCGCCCGTTCGGGGAAAAAATTGCGATATTGCTGATTACTTTAATCTTAGACAGCTGGTGTCTGAGCCTACGTTCTTCACCGAATCCTCGGCAACCCTATTAGATTTAATTGCTGTCAGTGATAGAGTAGACGTTATATCCTGCGACGTAGGTGACTATTTTATTTTCAGCTTAATGCGTTATCATTGCCCAGTTTACATTGAAATAAACTTTAAGAAAATAAGAGTTAACAGTTTCAAACGTAGAATATGGAAATATGACGAGGGCGATTTTGAAGGACTAAACAATGCATTAGCGATTTACCAGTGGAACACTATTCTCGATCAGACAAACTTGGATATCATGGTTGAGGACTTTTGCTCTACGGTACTCGAGTTAGCATCCGTATATGTCCCAAATAAACTGATTACTGTAGGAGGAAAGAACCCAAATGGATGCATAATGAAATTAGGCTACTGATACGGCAAAGGAAACGTCTCTATCGTTCAGCCAAATCAAATAGCAGACCCGAGGCATGGGACAAATATCGCTTAAAACGTAACGAAGTTGTCTCTGCGATCAGAAAATCAAAGGCCAACTATTACGAAAAAATACAAAATACATTAAACAGTACCTCTACTACCCCAACATTATGATGGAAAACGCTCAAACTGCTTCTGGGTTTTAAAGTGACTGACATTCCAAACTTGCTCCATCAGAATAAAATTATTACTAGAAATGTAGACAAAGCAGACACATTTAACGATTACTTCTGCGATATTGCGACACTCGACAACAGGAACGCACATCTCCTCCCTGGGCCATTCGACGAACACCCTTCATTAAATAATATACTAATAACTGAAAATGACGTTCGTAATTCGCCCAAGTCTCTGAAAATTTCAAAGGCATCTGGTCCGGATCTCCTGAGCCCTCGTCTCACAAGACCACTCACCACTTTGTTTAATACTCTACTTAGTAACTCCCACTTCCCGATGTACTGGAAAAGGGCCAACGTAATCCCAGTTCTTAAAAAGAATCCTCCAAATTTGGTGTCCAATTATCGACCAATATCATTACTTAGCTGTTTAGGGAAAGTCCTCGAAAGGTGCGTGTTTAAGCAATTATGGAATTTCATTGAGGAGAATAATATTCTTAGTCCTTTCCAGTCAGGTTTTACTCCTCGCGATTCAACTGTTCTTCAGCTTACGGATATATATGATGCGTTCAGTGGAGCACTTGATGAGGGCAAGGACGTGAGAGTGGTATTCTATGACGTAAGCAAAGCGTTCGATAAGGTTTGGCATAAGGGCTTGATATATAAATTGAATAAAATGGGAATTTCTGGTGAACTCCTTGAATTTTTAAAATCTTATCTCAGTGATCGCCAGCAAAGGGTAGTAATAAATTCAGAAACCTCTTCTTGGAAACCAGTCTCCTCAGGTGTTCCCCAGGGATCAATTTTAGGTCCCTTGTTGTTTCTTATATATATAAATGATATAACATTTGACTTGATAAGTTGCATCCGATTATTTGCGGACGATACAACTCTGTACTTGATCGTTGAGAACCCTGACCGAGCCTCACAGCTTCTAAATAATGACCTGATGAAAATCGAGCAATGGGCTAGAACATGGCTTGTGGAATTCAACCCTCACAAAACAGAAACAATGATTATATCGCGCAAAATAGAACCTGTAGGTCACCCCACTTTAAATATGGCCAATACAGCCATCACAGAAGTCACAGAGCACAAACACCTCGGTGTTATTCTCAACTCGCGATGTACATGGGATCGCCACATTAACCACATCTGTGAAAAGGCCTGGCCACGACTAGACTTGATTAGGAAAAATAAATTCATACTCGATCGCAAAACCCTGGAAAAAAATGTATTTTGCGTTCATTCGGCCTCTGCTGGAATACGCAGACACAATCTGGGACAACTGTACCGACCAGGACGCGATGAAACTTGAAGGCATCCAAATTGCTGCGGCACATATTACGACTTGCGCTACCCTAAGCGCAAGTAAACAATCATTATATGTGGAAACTGGTTGGGAAACACTAAAAAAAAGACGGGAGAAGCACAAGGTGATTCTGTACTTCAAAATGTTTCACAACTTGGTCCCCCCTTATCTATCGAATAGAATCACTCCCTCTATCTCGACTGACCAATCTCATGACCTTCGCAATGCAACCAATCGTCGCCTTCCTTTCTGCAGAACAACGAATTATCAATCATCGTTCATACCCTCAGCTACGAAACTATGGAATGACCTCCCCCTGAACATTAGAGGCAATAGTTCATTGGTTGAGTTTAAAGATTATATGAACAGACACGTCTGTCGGCCGCCACAATATTTTTTCGAATCCACCTCCCGAAAGGCACAAATATATCACTGCAGATTACGCCTTCGTTGCAGTAGTCTAAATGATCATCTCTACGAGAACCATTTATCTAACACCCCGCTTTGTGTTTGCGGTGAGCGCGAGACTGTTGAACATTTCCTTCTGAGGTGCCACAATTACTACCGTATTAGAAACGAAACCATAGGACTACTTTCGTATGCCCTCGACACTAATATCTTACTGTTTGGCTGTGAATTTTATAGTAATGTGGACAATCGAGCAATTTTCGAAGCTGTTGAAAAATTTATTATCCTTTCTGCAAGATTTAACTGAACCACCAAGTCTTGATATGCCTATCTCCGTCACAGATTTATGTGTTAAAATCATCTTGAATTATTACATTAAGTCCTGATAGCGCCCAGAACGTTCAACGCTTTCGTCTCATTCCACTAAATAATAACTGAACACATACACTAAAGCATTTGGTACACTTGAGCCTTTCCGGGTAGGCTCCTGCGATTGTGCGAACATGCTCATGCGGCCAGTGTGATTCTGGGGGCGGGGAGGGCCACAAGTCGCAGCCATATCCAAACGGACATTCCTCAGATTTTCATAATTCTTTCATTTAAGGTTTGGCTACATTTGACTAAGCACCTTATCGGTTATGGCTGTTATTATGTGAGCTATGACTGTGTCGTCCGTTCCCTAATCTTGTCTTGCTACCAATAGTCTCACTATAGTTACCTAGATTATCTGACAATACTCCCACGCGAGAATACAGCCAAGTAAGTGGCATCGTCACACATCCAGCGTTGATAGTGGTCGACGCACTACACATAACGGAGGCGTGACCTCTTATCAGTTCTCACTCACCACCTCGTTTTTGGATTTCGCCATTCTATCTACTACCCGACTAGAGAGCTCGCCCATTATGATTCCCGGTGCCCAATTAAGAGATCTTATTGTTCGTCCGTGTGGAAACTGTCCCAGGCCTCCGGTCATTGCCATCAGCACTCGCGTTTCTCCTCAAAGGTGGGAGCTGGAGGGGATGGACGGGGGACGGGAACGGTGCCACGAGCTTTATTCAACCAGCACGCTCATATAACGGAGCTTGTAGCCTCTCAGTAGGCCTATTCACTTCATTGCTATCTTCATCTTTGACTGCTCTCTTTCTTCTATATTCCCTAAATTCATAAATGTGTATCCAACCTATATGTATATCAAACTGTATCTGTAATTAGTAAAGCAGCTAACGGTATGGATTTAACTTATTGTATAGCTGTTTCTCGATGATATTTTATGTAATTAATCAATGATGTGGAAACGACCTTGTACAAGCCATTGGCTTTCTGTCGAATCCACAAAATCTTTACATTCTATGCTGTACCCATCGAACGTTGAAATAAATATTGTTTAAACTAAAAATTCTTGAAACTTATTTTTTTCATTTTTTGTCTCAAAAACATAGGTTATGACCCCTCATTCCCTTTGGGACAAAAAATGAAAAAATAATGAAAATTAATTTGCGATTTTTGAGAATAGCGCTGGCCGGTTTTGGCCGTTACGCTGGGTAAAGATTTAACTATGTTATTCAGATGGTGGAAATTATGGCTAAATGAATCTCATTAGGATAATTCCTATGCCCACCATACAATAACTAATGTTCCGGGTCTTAACTAAGAAGATAGCGTTAAACGTCCAGCGGGCAAATCCAGATTTTGAACCCAACCTTGAAATTTTGTAGTAGTTTTTTTTTCCTTTGCATTCTAAAAGTTCCGTGTAAATATGTTCCAAAACTGTCAAATGGCATCATGTCATCGTCGGTATTTTCCTTTACGCTATTATGGTTAATTTCCATAAAATGTTCAAAATCATCTTCGAAACGTAACTCCTTGCAAGCCGACGGATATTCCTGCCGAGGACCGCATTTCTCTTGCCAATGAAATAAGAATAATTTTAGCACATTTAATTAAATTTTATCTTTGTAAATTTCATCGATTTTTCACCAATGATTTCTTGAGTTAAATTTTAGATCCTTTTTTCATCAAATCTAGTCATGGCTGCTTTAAAGCAGCCATGGCGAGATTGATGAAAAACATCTTGAAATACTCGGCACGTTAAGCGTTAAGCACGAAACCAATATATTGGATTGTATTTTATTGGAGTTTTCAGTTGTAACTGATGTGAGGTACAAATGTGAAAACACTAAGAAACGAAAGCTGGGAAGTGCTTTCTACAATAACGATTCAATGGAGGACAAGAAAGGGAAATTGATAGAATCTGCACTGAACAGGAATCCTAACATGACTATGTAATGCCACAAAACCTGCGCGGCAACATTTCTCTCAACCTCTCAAGTTCAGGGATATAAAAGAAAAGTACCCACAATCATGCAGATACACGTACACCATATATTACCCCAAAGACAAGGAGAATTCCCGTTGCAACAGAAGCATGTACATTTCTTCAACATTGATTATTACTGAGTGGTATTTATTTATTTTATTTATTTATTGGTGTTTACGGTCACATACTTATGCACAATGACTAATCGTGATAGTGACAGTTTTACGGGTGGGGGAGCCGGAGTACCCGGAGAGAACCACCGAGCATTGACGAGCAACTGTCAGCTCCTCAACATTTCAACTCTGTTCAGGCTTCGCTCAAGCAGGGTTACAGCGGTTGAAGACATGTGCACCATCGACGTGCAGTTCGCTTTAGTACACGGCGTCATTGTGCCCCCATGAAGGCAACCGGGATAAAGTGCCCTACCCAAGGACACAACGCGGGTCATCCCTGGCGGGGATCGAACTCGGGACCTCTAGCATAGAAGTCCAACAGTCTACCACAGAGCCACCGCGCTCCCCCTGTCGTGTGCTAAACCTCGCGCCAAAGAAAGACAATTAACAGTGATATGGTGTCACCCGATTGTTTCTTCGCATATTTACTCTGAACTATCAGAATAGGAAAAATGAAAAAGGAACATCAAAGACAACATTTCAAGGTTGATCTTAAAATTTGGATTTTGTTTGCGTGATATCCTCATCCAAGTCCAAAAATTGTTGAATTGAAAACATTGGTAGTGCCTCGGCAAAATAAGGATACGCGTTAAAACGTAGATGTTCATCAGTTGTCTTTATTGAATATTCTGAATAATATAGATCAACATTTGAGAAACGAGTTTCGAAATATTTAACCTTGGCATCTTTATAATATTGCCAAATCCTAGAACAAATAAAGGGAAGCCTGAGAAATGACGTTGGTTTGAGAATTTTTTATTTGTGTGCATTACGAATATTCGTACAAGGACAAAGAAACTGCTTGGTCTAATGGCATTCTTTTCAAACGGAACAAGGGCTCTGCTTTTGGCCGGAAACAATTTTCGAAATTGTAATGTGTGTTTCATCGACTCATATGAGGCTGGTGTCGCGTCTACTAATGTATCCCATTACTTTCAGAATGAAAAGGAAGAACTGTGCGTAAATAAGTATTTAAAACATAAAGAACACAGCGTACGACAAAACAAATTTAAATCTCGTACCTTTCACCAAAGAGCGTAATCTCCCCGATGGTTTGAACACACCTTCCTCACAGATGCCGTATTTATGTTTAACCGTCTGAAATAAAGTAAACTAGGTGTCATTACAGAGATGACTGAGTATGATAAAATTATGAAAATACTTTTTGGTGGGTGTAACGCCCACGATCAAATAATCATGAACTCATTTGTATATAACAAATATCCCTGCATTAAAAACTCTGGAAAAGCATGGGAATCAAAAGTAATGTACACCACTTCTGCATCATTCTACCAATGAGATGCCCCGAAATAACTAGCAAAACCCACTCTGGAGGATCAAGGTACCCAAACTGGATTGGGTGGGGGGGGGGCTGGCCAACAGATTTTAATTGAAATTTTAATGACTGCGACAAAACAAAGGAATGGCCAGTCCAGCATGGGGTGACGCGTTGATTCTTGAGAGATGACCGGCTACTGCTCTGATTGGTTGTTGTTATAACTCACGGTGTCCCATTAGCATGGGTAAATGCTTACATAATGTCTTCTATTGTTCTTGCTGTAGAATTACGCTAGTTATACATGAAAATTAATTAGAAGTCCGATGCAAGTAAAATTCCTTTATGCTAGGCCGTCTGGAATAAAGTAAACTAGAGGTCATAACAGTACTGGAAATCCGATCCGACAACACATGTAGGTTGCCGTTGATTTACATATCTCTTTCTTTCAAATATTTGATTCATGAAAAATGTACAAATTTTATAATATTGACTACAATTAATCTGAAAATAGATTTTTTGGTGGGTGTAACCGCCGTAATGCCAGCTCGTCTCCGTATCTGAGCTGGCATTCACCCACCGGTTCCAACCTCGTTCATTCATTTGGACCATTTCTCACATAATAGCCTACCATGAACTACACACACTATTTCTTGAGAGAAAGACAAAGCTTGTCGGTTTGATTGATGACCTCGATCACTGGGCAAATCACAAAAGTGGAATAAAAACGACTTATCAAGATCGCTTATTGACAACGGGTTATGAGCTCCATTCAGAAGCTGGATATTTTGAATCCACGCCCCTGTAAGATTTAAAAGATATTGTAATTGAAGGAAAATGTATCTGTTGACAGCTTGTTTCTTTCAAAGATTAATTTATAGAGAGTGAAGGTGCATTTGGTAACTGTGGGGTAAGACGGGTGTTTTTGTGTGCGTGTATGGGGGTGGGGGGGGGGGTGGGGGGTGGGGGTGGGGTCTTCTCGATTTTGAGAGAACCTAGGCAAAAGTGTTTCGGTTCACACAGATTTGTTTCTTTCCTAGTCCCCGCAAAGAAAACAATGAATTAGGTTTTGTCTTCCCGATGTTATGTTATAGGATTTGTTTGCCACCGAGAACAGAATGAAAAACAAGTCCCCACAAAAAGCGGTTAAATACGTCTGTAAGTTTGTGTGAGGGTGTGGTGTACGTGGGAGGATTGTAATTACCTACAATTCCGGACAGTTTCAAGTTTTATGCCCAATAAACGGGGACCTTCGACAACCTTTGACGCTCGTGAGATACGGGACAAACTTGAACTCGGGTCGTTGATTCCAGTACCAGTACTCTGCTCGAGTTGTGTTCTGTATTGATACCACTATTTTATTATACACTACGCGATAGATACCGAAGAAATTGCGGAAAGATAGAAATCGTATCCCCTACTGTGAAGATATCGAAATTTTCACTTTCACGGTATCAATCAAAATGGCGGCTTTCAAAGCATCACTTCAAGGTGAATACGAGTAAAATTATTACTGGAAATGAACAATTTGTTCTAGAAACGTATAATGAAAAGAAAATCTAGTGTTTTTGAATAGATACCGATCATTTCCAGCAACAATTCAACACGTATTCACCTTGAGTTGATGCATAAAACCCGCTAGTCCAAATATGGCCTGAAAGTCCGTAATATAAGTTTTTGGTTTGGTACGTCCTTTAAAAGGACGTACCAAACCAAACACTTAATATCACGGACTTTCGGGCCATGTTTGGACAAGAAACCCGCCAACTGAATCAGATCGCAAGACACTATCTGTTCCGAGTATCGATCAAATCACTTCCCCGTATCAATGATTCAATGCGCTGTTTACATTCATGCATCAATTCATGGCTGAAACGAGTGGAATTATCAGATTCTTATAAAAAGCTATAATAAAAAGAAAATCTTGTGTTTTTGAGTGGATAATTAAAATGATTTCACTTGTGACCGAGACAAATGGATATTTTGCCACGCGCAAGCGCTCACGAAAAATAAACATTTGCCTTGGTCACTCATGAGATAGTTTTCGGAATCCACTCCAAAACACTAGATGTCCTCTATAAACTTAGAGTGAATGAAGCCGATATTTTTAAGCAAAACATCACCTTTGCCGGTCTGTTTACATTCTAGAGTGACATTGTTTTTTGTGTCTTAGTATTCCACCTGCTTTCGCGTGATTTTATCCGCACCCCTACAAGAACACTATCATAACATAAACGAACAAAGAAGTATTTGAAATCAGTTTATTGATACTGTATATTTATGTCCCGATACCAACCACAATACCTTGCAATGATTGGTCAATGCCTCGTTGATTTTATTTTATGTCGCCGGGCACGCGCATATGTCTACTGTCAGCGATTCTTATGTCCACTGTGAAGGACAGCGTCTCGTTGCCATGAGGAACGGTTAATCGCAATGTCTTTTTTCACTTGAAATCAACTGAGACAAATACATTTGACTGAAGTAAAATACACACAAAAGTACCGTTATTACGTACAAATAGATTAGTTATGTAAACATGGGTAATTATTTAGGAAACCGATTAGATTATAAGGTCTCTTTTCATTAATTTACTGTTACATAAACTGAAACGAATCGAGAGCATCTCGCCCCGTTGATTGCGTACAAAAAGATTGAATGAAGGGAAATCACTCCAGTCTGTTATGATAAAAGTTAACACCTTACCGAAACAACGTCTGCTTTCTAATATTCGCTGTACAACAACACGGCGGTGTTTTTTTGTTATTTAAGATTACAATAAAATAAAATATTTTTTCCAATTCAATTTTGCTTGTGTAAGAACGGGACATATACGTTATTCTGTTTGTTGACAGGGGACATGGTCTCACGTTACCTGCATGAAACATATATTCAACCTCGGCTGACGCCTCGGTTGAATATAAATTTCATGCAGGGGACGTGAGACCATGCCCCCTGTCAACAAACAGAATAACTTATAATGTTCCAATAACAGTAAAATCCTCGCCCTCTGATTGGATGAGAGCTGGCGTAGTTTCTTCTATGTTTACGGCCCCAGTAGCAAATGCTACCGTCTGACGTCACAACGCGAAATATTTGAAATGACATCGCCCGTTTCGTGATTGTTTCATCAACGGAGTGACGAGCACGCCGCTTCATTTTCTAGATTTTTCACACGTGTAGCAGACAGTGTGCTGAATGAAGTGTTATTCAACTTACAAACAAATTTACGATTTGAACTAAAATGGAATGAGTTTATCTGATTTATTGATTATTTATTCACTGCTGTCGTGGGGTACGCGAGAGGTTTATTTACTAAACTTGTGATCGTTAAAAGTTGCCTTGAACAAGGCAACTTTTAACGATCACAAGTTCAGTAAATAAGCCCCTCGTGTTTCACGATGTAGGTTTTGGGCTGTGGGTAGGGTCGTATTTGAACATATACGTTATTGTGATAAATTGACGGTAACATGGTCTGAGGTTTGCGGCTCGGGGCGTATGTTCAACCTCGACGCTTCGCGTCTCGTTTGAACATATGCCCCGAACCGCAAACCTCAGACCATGTTACCGTCAATTCATCAGAATAACCTGTATTTGAAGTTAGCATACATGCTCTGGGGTCTTTTAATGCCAAGAGTATGAAGGCATAAGGCTTTAGAAGCTCGAGGAGTGCGTCAATGCAGCAAGATACATTAAGTTGCTTGGAAAAGGAGATCTGGAAGCATGTTTCTGTGGGAAAAATGAAATGATAGAGTCCATTTTTCATGAAAAAGTTTCGGGACATCAAAAAGAGGCCTCTTCCATCACACTTCAATCGGTTCGCTCGTCTGTCCCCTAACTTTTCCACTGATACAATGTCATATCTCCAAGGTAAAAGACAGAAGGAATTTGATACTGGAATAAATTGTTTAAAATTTATTTAGAGCGCGGCAGCGCGTGTTACTTGTGGCGATTCTTGACACAGTTAATGCGGCATTCAATTCTCAAGAAGATTCAGTTGACTTGGGACACAAAAACTAGAACCGTATATATACCGGATCCACTAATATGTGGAACTCGTTATTACTTCTTGTTTTCATTTCTGCTATTATATTTCATTAACATAAAGTATTTCAAAATTGCGCAAGCAAAAAAGCTGGATTACCCATTTCTGAATTTATGGCGTACTACAGTATTTTGCAACGTTGACTGCACAATGCATTCCATCCAGAAATCCCATCGACAATTTTAGGAGAAAACGCAGTGTCACTTGGGTTGGTTTCATCCACCAAGTGACGGTGCTCTCATAAAATTCAAAATCCAGAAGTACAAATCAAAACAATCTATTTGATGCAATAGTTCGGCCCGTTCGCCAAGAATTCAAACCGGCGTGCTCTGCGTCGTAAAATCCGTTGTTCCGGTTGGAGGTGTATATTTTACTTTTCAATATTTAACACACGATTTCGATTCACACCCCGTATTCACTTTTATATTTGTAAATAACGTTTATGCGGAATCAGTCAAATTTTAGAAATGGGACTTGGAATTCGGACGATTAATTAAAAAGCAAATATAGCCTCCGTGGAATTTGACTATGGAAATCCAATTTTCATAATATGGAAACTTTTTCCTTGATAATGTCTAAAAATTAAATCTTTGTGGACAATAGGTTGATAGATAATCCATTTGAACAAAAGTCTTTGACTCCATTAGAAATTTTATCGCCCGAGTTTGAATGCAGTTTTTAGCTGGGATTCGCCGTATTCGATGTCATCAGTATCCGTGTTGTCGTGGTCTGCCACCTCCAAGCATGGGACGAAATTCCGGTGGCCAAGGCAACGAATCAGAAGACTTAAGATTTCAAATTAAGTATTTCCGTACAAGAAGAACTTTTTAAAACCATTTTAGTTTGATTCATCCACCCCGTTATATTAGACGGTATGTCTGCGGGAATAGTTTCCCCCAATTCGCGATATGCGTGTGGCCTATATTTATGCATTCTGCTTTTTTTTTGTTGTTTTTTTGTGAGAATGGGTTGGAAGCACATTTCTAATTTTTTCGAGTGGAAATCTTAACCACAAAAGTGTGGCACATCCTCCGTCTAATGAGCTTGAATTCTTCAAAAAGAACTTTCGAGAACCACCATTGACAATACTTTGAGATGATGCTGGGGCATTCCTTTCAAAACCATGGCACGACCGTTTTGTTCCAAGTCGAGTTTCGTACTAAAACTATGAGTCTTTTTGCGGGGGGTGGGGGTGGGGTGGATGCTCTTTCACTATTTTTGAATGAAAATATCAACCCCCATGTATGATATAGGCACGAAATAACTTCAAATAAGCGTGTTCCATGGGCATTTTCGCGCGCGCTTGTACTTTCACAAGCGTTTTCCTGGTTTTGATGGTATGCATTCCAGAGGAATGGAGACATACTCTCTGCGTGCAAGACTATTTTAGTGATAATATACGCCCCATGTACTGTGTAGCGTACTTTTTATATTACATCTCACACGATGTTCCCTTCATCTGATTGGCTTAGAGGTATAGTACTATTTCCTAGAGTTGTAACTATCGAGACTTCTAAAAATAACCGTGCACTATTCCTATGCGCTATACATTTTCTAAACATAGTCGTGGTATATTCAAGGATTTTGTACTTACTGAACATAGTGCGCCCTTTTAAGAGATTTTCTCCGGAATTTTCTTTCGTTGTTTTTTTATGTTCCACGAATGTATCTGTGTACACGGATTTAGTCCAAGCATAAAATTAAGTATCTTTCTGGAATTTCTCATACACCTGTTCTCACGAAATAGTAAATATGTCTAATATTTCGCGAATTCATTATACTGTACTGATTCGAGCTCGTTCCAATGAGGGGTTATAACCTATGTTTTTGAGACAAAAAATGAAAACAATTAGTTATTCAAGAATTTATTTTTTTTGCAAGTGTCGTCTGTTTTTGAGATTAGGTAAAGGGTTAATGAAAATCCGCCTTCATGAAAATACATCCAAAACTCCTGCTTTCGGCAAGATCCTTGACAACATGCGGTGTACTTAGGATTGGAATCTTGATGGTTAGCACGATTCTTCTTCGGTTACTTGATATAATATAACAATTATTGCACAACAGGACGGTGACTGTGCCAAAATGGTAGTCCTCGGGGAAGAATATTAAGCGCCTCCGGCGCCTGGAAAATTCTTCCTCAAGAACCACTATTTTGGCCAAGTCAGCGCCAAGCCGTGCAATATTTATTAGTATAGTTGGGTCTTGAAAATCTTTCCAGTAGTCAGTGGGACGGCCCCGGAAGTGAAGCAGTACTTTGATTCTGGGGTACAGTAGACAACATCTGTTTCTATGGAATAAGAATCTGTTCCGAGACATAGGATGAGAGCCAGCTGAAGTGGGGAGGATAATTTTTACGATTGGCTAGGTTTGATTCGGGGTCATGCTATAGCCCATTGTTTCCCCGCGGGAACCCCGGGAAGTGAAGCAGTGCCTGTTCACTGCGGTAAACAGGCTCTGTTTAACTGGTAAAATAGTACCCAGTCACCAAAGCTTGGGAGGTGCAAACCCTCTCTAAAATGGGCAACATGGCTTATTAACGCTCACCCCTGGTCTTGAGTTGATACTCATGCTGTGGTCATGATTAGCCATTGTGCAAAAATATGTGACTTTGAACATCAATAAATAAATAAATTACTAAATAGCCCATTGTTACTGAAATCGACCTTAATCATCACTAAACAAAATTCTTGAAAATCATGGAACATAAATCTAATTTCTAAAAGTGTTCAAATATTTATAAATGTATTTATGAATATTTCAAAATATTAGTATTTGTATTCAAATACTTTTGAAAATGTGTTTATTTGTATTCGTATTCCCATTCATAAACTATAAAACTAGATGCATTTCGATACATTTATTTTATTTTATCTCAACCCTTATAGGGAAGCGGTGTTTTATTAGTGATGGGTGGAACATTGAAAGTGTGAGAGCGCTTCATTGTTTTTCGTTGTGTACATTGCGCATCGAATCACACTTTTTATTTTTTTTATGCGTTGATAGGATTAATTTTAAATTGAATTCCAATCATAGAATGCGAAATATGCTGGTATTGTAACCATCCGCTATCCCATTTATAAATTTATGAATGCATCTTGCTACGAAACAGTATGTTATACAAGAACCCCACTGTTTTTACTAATGATCCCCTCTGAATACATAGTTCCGAAGGTTAACGAGAACCATCGAATTGTTTGTCGCCATCGCCTACTCTATCTCGTTGGTCGATACAGGTAGCTTATTGATGTTACCCGGTATCACTACCACGCATATGTTCGACCGCTTCTTGGATGCCGCGTTGGAATTTACATAAGTCATGATAGTAACGATGAGTTTCGTTTACATTTGGATTATTTATGGTATTGGTCTCTTTTACAGTATTAAGCAAGTTCAAGGATCAGGAAACGGTAAGTTCCTTTAACCCTTTATCCAACGTAACGTCCAAAACCGGCCAGCTCCTTTCACAAAAACTGCGGATTAATTTTCATTATTTTTTTCATTTTTTGTCTCAAAAACATAGGTTATGACCCCTCATTGAAACGAGCTCGTTCCAATGAGGGGTCATAGCCTATGTTTTTGAAACAAAAAATGAAAACAATTAGTTATTCAATTCGTGGAATTTTGTTTGCAAGTGTCGTCTGCTTTTCAGGTTAGATAAAGGGATATAGCATCACCAACCTCAGTAGTCGCGACGAAACAGGGGAGAGGTAAGTTGGCTACCGATAAAAAAGATGATCAAATTGGGACGGCGGAAGCGCGGGGGCAGAGGGGGTAAGCTGCCCTCCCTCCCTTCGGACCACGGAGGCGAGAGGAGGGGGCAGACAATGACCTTCCCAGATTCGTCTTTGATTTTTTTCAATGATTTATTCTCGAAGAAAAGCTAAAATACATCCCAAATCCGTTCAGGGAGCTTTCAAAATTCAATGGGAGAGTTTGGGAGGAGGTGCCCTCAAATTCCCCCATATCGGGCCTTCGGCCTTCGAGAATGCAGGCTTCGGCATGTCATGTCGAGGCTGCTAGTGCGAGTGAATGCCCTTTTCCCTGGGTCTGATCCCCCTGCCCTGAAGTGCTTCCGGCGTCACTGGTTATAGGGGCTGAACCCCTCTATTTTAAATATGGGGCGAAAACCTTGTTTAGTCCCACGTCCTATTTTACTTTTTGGTTTAAACCGTTTCCGAACACGAATAACATTCTTTCATTCTTTGGAACGAGATCAACGAGCTCGTTCCAATGAGAAGCATAAGCATTTTGAAGGCAAAAGTTGAAAAGATAACATTTTCGATGGCTGATTTTGTGAATATCTCTGACCGGATATGCCCATTACCCCATGCAATGTTAATGCAAGTAATATAAGCGTTTACACCGTTGATACCATAAAAACTAAATTCATAGAATACCTGGTACACTTATCGGTTAAGTATCAAGTCTATGTTATGTAGGGGGTGGGCTGGGGGGTGGCGAGGAAATTGAATGAAAATGAGCAGGTCCGTACCCTTCAAAACGACAGTGTCTCTTTTAGAATTTGAAATGGTTCCAGAATTCAATTTTCCATCCCCCGTTTGTTAAATAAATCCTTTCGTGGAAATACTTCACTCATAATTTGACTGTTTCATCGTTGCGACATATCTCATTCCCTGCAGATAAGAGACTACGTTAACAGACGACAGTTCCAAATTAGGACTCATCTTTACAAGCCCCAAAACCCTTGCAAGGACGTATCGAGAGTGGGGGCACAATAAGCAAATGCGGGGCACATCCCCACCAAAGTAAACCGATCTCAAACAACAGCGCCGCGTTAAATCAAGCACAGATTGCAAACTTGATTGAGTTATTTTTTATTATTCAAATGTTTTAAGATTTCAAGTACGGTACTTCAGCTCTTGTGTATTGAATTCTGCTTCACTGATGTGTGTTGACAGTGGTTCATAGTTGTGTATTGGTCATCGAAAGCCATAGCGATAGGCCCACATAAAGGGTGCCGAAAGCGCTCGAGGGCAAGGGGAGGGGGGGGGGGGGGCAGGGGGGAGGCAGAGATATCGAAAATTTCATTCGACTTCGAGATGAGTTAAGGCCGAGAGTTTACAACGTATCATAAATACACAGAACGACACACGTGTGTGAATGGGTTAACCGATATGGCACAAGTGCCATATCGATTAACCCATTCGCACGTGTGTGTCGTTCTGTGTTTATTACTCGCCTTTGCGTAAAAAAAAACAATTATTAGAAGGACACTCACGCAGCAATTCATTTAACAGCTATCAACAAAAGCAACACACATTTTATCGCGTGTTATTATTTCGTTCCCTGAGTTCCAATGCGTTCTATTTGCCTACTGGCACATAGAACACATTGGAACTCAGGTGACGATTTTTAACTATCGCTAGCGTTCAAATTGCAATTGCGTTGCACGATTTGTTGAAAATTCCAGTGATATTTCGCTTCTATTTGAAAATAGACCGTCAACGATTCTCATTTTCCGCATGGCGAAGTGTTGCTGTACATAGAAGTGGGGATTACATAGAACTGGGGATTACATAGAACAGGCGTGTAATAAATTGGCACATAGAACACACTGGAACTCAGGGGACGATTTTAACTATAGCTAGCGATTGAAATTGTAACTGCGTTGCACGATTTGTAGAAACTTCTAGTGAAATTTTGCTTCTATTTAAAAATAGTCCGTCAACGATTTTCATTTTCCTCAAGGTATAGCGTTGCTGTAGATGGGGATTACATAGAACAGGCGTGTAATAATTGTTATTTGATACTCGATAGTATCTGTTGACCAAGCTTTCGGTCTGCCATCAGGGAACAGACAAAACAACGCAAAAAATACAAACAAACGATGAAAAGGAAAACCCCAAATGTAGCGATACAAATTCCCGTAAACAAGGTTCTGCCTTAACAGGGGTGCTATAGAATCTGAAATGAGATAAAATAGTTGCAAAAATTGAAAATAATAGGTAAAAAATACTGTTGGACAAACTTTGAAAAAAAATCTTATAACCCCCAACTCCAAGAATTATGTTACCTGATGACATCATACCCTTCAAAAACTTTAAAGACATTAAAAATTACTTGATGTTCTGTTTTATCTTTTGCTTTCATTTTTTCATTTCGGATTGTAGTTAAGCAGTGAAGCCATTAAGGAACACGCTGCGCTAGTAAATGATACCAACAACGTGTACAAAACAACGTTTACCCAAAAATATTTCCCGCTACTTGTGTCTCATTGGAATTTCTCCGTAATTTCCACTTTCCATGTTTCTGTATCCTTGGCAATCATAAGTGTCGACGACTTCGACTGTTGAACCATACACAGTCGTTTCCTTTCTTTTTTTCACCGTGTCTGAACCTCTGTAGAAGCAGAGGGCCATGTGGGTTCCCAATACTCTTTTCCTATCCGAGTCTTCCACTCACTGCTGTTCTGGCCTGTCAAATATTAGATCTGTTCCTTTCTGATTGTTCTTTTGCCAAACACCACTCAGCAAAAAATTTAAAAAACTCAAAACAAACAAGTATATGTCACGAGATGGCAAAATCCTCCGCCCACGAAGAGAGAAGTGGAGATAAATATTTACGAAACATACAAGACCTTCTCACATGATGTATACCTGTAGCAAGTGTCGTGAAAATCTGATGACATTTTTTAAAGTTATGGCGGTCACAAAGTCATTATCAGACGCGAAGTTCCAATAAAAAGGCGAAGAAATTCTTTGAAAGCAGAGGATATTTGGTACAGTACAGCCGCCGTGGATTGGTCGTAATCCACGCGTGGGCAGTGATGTTCACGCATGAGTTTACCAGGTCATAAAAATCACCATCTGCCAAATTTTAATTAAAGAAGCACCGGGTGTTACCCGGTGCTTCATTAATAAAATTTTAAATGATACTTCCTGTAAATAGTGTTCGAAATCCAATATTATTGCGTCCGTGGCAATATTGCCCATCCGTGGAAAATGACCAATCCACGGCGGCCGTACTGTAAATATCGAACTTGACCAAAAACTCACAATGTATGCCGAAAGCAAGTTTAATGAAAATCCGATTACATTTGTTCATTATCGCGTTCACAATGTCATCATACAAGTACAGAATTTCTAACATAAAGGGGCACAACTCCTACACAAGACAAGGAAATTTGGCGAGTTTTTAACTGGACCGAGGTCACCCCGCCATATTGCCTATAGCAAGTTTCATGAAAATCCGATTACATTTGTTATCGCGTTCACAAAGTCATTATCATACAAACAGCAAATTTCCAACAAAACCAAGCATAACTCCTACAAAAGCAAGGGTGGGGAGGGGGGGGGGGGGGTCCAGATGACAGCTTAGATTTATGATTTTACTGTTTAAATGAGTAGACTTTTAATAATCTTTCGAGCTCGGGCCAAAGAATGTGTGTTTGTATGGCGAGCTCATAAAACACATTTTTCACTTAAACAGACCACCAAAATTAATCATGCGCTGCTTATTTGGCATGAAATTTTATGGGCATTACTGCGAATTTGCTGAACGCCATAATGAGCTGTCTGATATAAGACAGTGGTCTCTTGCGGTCATTATCTATGTAATTATGTCCAATTTATAAGTAATTGTCATAAAAACAGTACATTTCACATGTTTTGGACAACGCTCACGTGTACGAACAACGTTTACCAAAAACTAGTTCCCACCACTTGTGCCTCATTAGAATTTTCCCGTAATTGCCACTTTACACGTTTCACCACCAGCCGAAAAAGTGAATCCTGCCATCGCCCATAGTTGGTGCGTCCCTGTGGTCTGGAACTGGAGTTTCATTATCACTGCGCCACCACACGGCTACTAACGTATTGTCACTTTACTGGGCGCCTTTACTCTGACATATGACAGAATGTCACTCTGCCACTGCCGTCGCACGACCACTAACGTATTGTCACTTTGTTGGACGCCTTTACCCCAACAGCCGCTACCGCGAGGGTTAACTGCTTTTCCTTAGTTACCTCAAACTAATGTTCATACAGACAAAGATTACTCTGCCCACGTATGGCTTACCTTCTTCAACAGGTAATGCCGTCTACCCGAAAGCCTATATTTGCGAGCTCCCAGAGTTCGAACTTCGTATTTCTGATCCTACACTCATATATGGCCACCGACCACAAGGACATTAATTCCCATTTTAATTGCTTCTCTTGCACTTGTCCGCCATAGAACTGTCTTAATTTAAAATCCCCTTTTATGTTTCTTTGAAAGTCTTTTTTCGGTTTTTTCGGTATGTGTTGACATTCGATGACAGACCAGATGCTTAATATGAGTGTGTGTCCTAAGTCTGTGGGATGTACTGATTTTATGACAATTACCTATTAAATGGACATAATTACATCGATAATAACTACACGAGACCACTGCTCTTTATTTCCTTTAATCTTTTATCAGACAGCTCGTTATGGTGTTCAGCAAACGCGCATTTATGGCCATGAAATTTCATGCTTAATTAGCAGAGCATGAATTATTTTGCTGGTCTGTTTAAGTGATAAATATGTTTTCGGAGCTTGTCATACAGACACACTTTCTTATGCCTTTGGCCTGAGCCCGAAAGATTATAAAAAATATCTACACTTTTAAACAGCAAAATCGTAAGTCTAAGCTATCACCTTGATAGGGGGGGGGGGGGTGCGGAAAAAATGCGTGTACATAGGTGGGGGTGGGTGATCAAGTGCGAAAAAATGGGCGTAAACAGTTAATTTATTTTGTTTCCTTTTTCACTGTTTAAGCATCTTTTGTTCCCCAAACAATAACAAAATGTCACCAATTGACCATAAAACCCCCTTAAGAAGCATTATTAACAAACGTTACCCCTTTAATATGAAAAATATTGGATAATTTCACAAAAAATGACTTGAGGATGGGGGTGGGTGTCCGGTATTGAACAAAAAGAAATTGTCCGACAATTTTCTCCTAAAGTGGACTAAAATATTCATTCACAACATAATTCATTCATATTCGAGTTTTTTTCTGGAACATTCTTTAAAATGAAGCACAGTATATATAATACTGTCTAATGGGCCATAATAGCTAAGTTGGACTGATTTTTCAAAAACTGAAAATATTAATTTTTATTTTTACAAAAACAAAAAAGTGTGATTTAACAAAAACAAAAAAATCTTTTTGATAGCTATCCCGATATGCAAAATCAAAAATACAAGGTTTGCTCTTCTTGAGCCAGAACAAAACAAGTTTCCATTTACTCAACCAATGTTTGCGACACATACACTATTACGGTATAAGCCGCAGTAAATTAATTATGGGCACAGCAGGCACAGATTTCTATACCTGCCGCAGAACTCTGTGTGATAACTATACTGAGAGAGTGTCGAAAACATAAAATTTGCTTCAGATATTGGCTTTTCAAACAATGCCCACGTGCCATAGTTAGTTGCCGATGCTTTGCTATTTTTGAATCTCTAATTTTCGCCAGTCTATTTTCCCCCATATCAGCCCATTCAGCGCCGTAATCGCACAAAAAGCGACCCCGAGCTCCACTCCTAAATGCATGCTCACAAAGTTTCTATTAAACATTTACCAATGTAACGGCCAAAACCGTCCAGCGCTATTTACAACAAAGCACCATACAGGTATCATTATTTTTTTTATTTTTGTCTCAAAAACATAGCTTATGACCCCTCATTTTAACGTGCTCGTTTAGCTATCAGAGGTCATAAGCTATATTTTTGAGACAAAAATGAAAATATTTAGTTATTCAAGAATTTTATTTGCAAGAGTCGTCTGAATTTTGTGTTAGGTAGAGGTTTGAACCACTGTGTGGATTTATGAATGCCAACAGATCATTCGTTCTCGCACTAAATGAGAATGGGCTTGAATGCAGTTATAGGAAACAGACTCAAAATAGTAATACTTAATGGTTACAGACTAAATGGGAGCTGGGGTCAAACAAACTTCTCAAAGAATTTGTTGATCATCTTTTTATCGGTAAGGAGAAAGTTCATTTTTATATTTCTTTCTATGAATATATGGATAAAAGCCCGACCTTACACGCTCTGAAGTTTCAGACGAAGCACTTGGTTAGTCAAAACAACTACGAGGAAATACCCGTCTCTCGAATGTTCTTCCATGATTCACATAGTCTAAGATCACCTTTGTCATCACTTCTTTGTTCATCCGGTCAGAGCTATTCACAAAAATAGACATAAACATTTTATAATACTTTTTGTCCCCTGGCAAGTGCGTTGGAACCCGCTCATTCCAATGAGACGCCATAAGCTTGCTATGGATGCGTAAGCCATGTTTTACGAGAGTTGTCTGCTTATCATTTTTGGTATACAAATGGTTATATATAGTATCGGTGCGTAAAGAGTGGTCAACTACTAAAACACTTACAGCGTCGGACTGCCAACCAAAAAATGATCCCCAATAGTTGGGACGAAACATACGAAGGACAAACAATGTTTCAGCCAGTAGAGGTTGAATCCGGGAGTCTGTTGGCTGAAATTTCACCTGTAGTTTATATGTATTTAACAAGTTTCTTGTTAGAGGAAAAAGCTGCGGGCACGTGTCCCCTGTGTGTCCTTCGGTTTCTACGTAACTTCTACTCGTGAATATGTGGTGCAGATCAATCAATATTTTCAACGTGAATTCTAAGGTAGCGCGTTGACAATTTTAATAGATCTATCCATAAATAATGAGTATGGAGTCTTATAAATGCTGCCATTGAATAGATACGAAGGATGCCAAAACGTCCAAACGACACTCTAGAGTGACAATCTCGTCCGTTAAACTATCTCATTCTAGCTTTTGAGTTTTTTCAAGTTAAATTTTTTTCCTGCTCACATCAGAACAATCAGCGCCATATAACAAAAACCTCTGCACAACATCGGCAACAATGCACTTGACATTCGGATTCTCTGTGCTTGTTGTTGAATCGTTTAAAATGGATTTGTTCCGCCAAGGATCCGATAAACGTGAAATAAGAACTGTTTCTCGAAAACCGAGTGCAATGTGTTTTTGTAGAAGTACATTTCAACTCAACTAAATATTTTGTATTTTGTTACCTTCGACCGAAAGAACGAATACTATTTGATTCCGCTCTTTTTTCCCGTACTTGCTAGGCGTAATTCTTTCACTGGACCTCGTTCTCGATGAAGGCACATCACATGCAAGTGTTTAGCATTTGTATGTTCGTGCGGCAAGCAGCGCCATCATTTTGTATAAGAAGACATAAAATAATATCATTTTTACTTTGTATATCGACGCCTGAGTGCTAGAATGTTCTATGTCCCCTATGATACGTCCCCTATGGGACATAGAACATTCTAGCACTAAGCCGACGATATGCTAACTTTATGATCGATGTATAATTTGTCTATTGAGAGCAAAGCGTTTTGTTGTTCTCACGAGATAAATTTTATTATTAGTTACTCGATTTGTGAGTGAGCCAATGCTTGTTTGTTTGTTTCTTTCTTTACTGGGACTCAATGACATATTTCTTTAGTGGGGCTCAATGACATTTTCAACTGCCAGGGCCACGTCGTGTCGGACAGTTTTACAGGTTGAGGAAGCCTGAGTTCTCCGAGAGAACCAACTTGCAGCGGCAAGCTACCGCTAGACTCTCCAACTTATTACCTCCGCAGAAGCAGCGTTAGAAGCGGTTGAATGCAAGTGCACCATCGACGTGCAGAACGGATTAGCCTGCAACACCATCAAGCCCCGCTCGGGCAAACAGGATCTGAAAAATGCGCTTAATGCCCCTCCCTAGGTGACCTCAGTGAACACGAAACATATTTTGAACCCCCAGTGCGTTTCAGCTTATTCGGGTTTGGTCCCGGGTCCATGGGTCATACATACTATGCTTGGGATACGTGACCCAATTTCAAAATGTTTTGATCCACCCATTTTTTGAGTGATGAAATACCCGCGGCCACTTTCATATGTGTGTAGAATTAGATTATAAACGTCGTGAATACATTAGGAGGTCAAAAAATGCGATTTCCAACAATTCTGAAAATGCACCCAATAACCCCCGAGTGATCTCAGCGACCTTAACTAATATTTCGACCCATTTGGAACTCGTCCCATGTCTATAAATCATACCATGCTTGAGATATGAGCGTGGCCCACTTTCAAAAAACATCCTTAGGAACACGCCAAATGCCCCAGGAGACTGCAAATCATAGATGGCCAAGAACCATAGACTGTCTATCAGTATGCCAAAACGTAGCGAGATAGGAAGCTTTGTATTCGAGTTATTGTTCGGGCAAGTGAGAAAAAGACAGAGGACCAGGAGAAGAAAAAGAAGAAGTTCCGACCCAGGAACATGATACGTCATAATTGCATTAAGTAGGATGGCTACTAAGTGAATGTGTGGGGTAGACCAATCAATATTTTTAGCTTGCAGCCCTAAGGCTGCACGTTGAAAATATTAATTGGTCTACCACCAAATGATGAATACGCACACTCCCAATTGCTGCTTGACCTGACTTGGAAGATACACCGGGGTTCAAAAGGTTAATATTTGTCAATGGATTTGTCAGAATTCGTCTGTGCCAATTTGTTCCTCGTGTACCCACGTAGAGTTGAGAGAATAAATTGAATTGAATGCCTTTAGAATCTTTTGTTTTCTTTAGTATAATTGCTTGGTAATATAATCATATTAAGACATTGTCTTATGAACTGAAGTCCTTCCAGTTAACTTATCACAAAACTGGAAATCTTGTATTGCTCTCGCCCATTAACCCTTTGAATCCGAGCGGACGCTATTCCGACCAGGGACATGATATATCATAACGTCATTAAATAGGATGGCTGTTCAGTAAATGTGTGGGGTAGACCAATCAATATTTTCAACGTGCGGCCCCGAGGCTACACGTTGCAAATATTGATTGGTCTAGCACAAATAATGAATATGGACTTTTCTAATTGCTGCCATTGAACTGGCATGGGAGATACCACTAGAGTTTAAAGGGTTAAAACCTGACAAAGGATCGGTTTAGTTTGAAATGCAACATTGTCAGATTTTAAACATATTTTTATTTGCCATAACTATTGAGCAAAAAGGGATAGGAGGACAAATGCTTTCCACTTAGTAAAAACCTCCGCTCCCATAACATGAATACAGAAAATGTTACAATGGCGAAACAAACAAGTTTTTGAAATTCATAAATGTAAAATAAACTATTTGAATGGGTTTATATATATGTGTGTATGTGTATAAATAAATATGAATATGTAGCAGTAAACAAAGACAGAAAAAAGGATGAAAGAAAGAAAAGTTGTTGATGTCCCTTTTGCATTCTGTGTCTCTCTCGATTTGAATCAATTAATATTCAAAGCCAGAGGCCGCTTGGGCGCTGTTCTGATTAGGATGTGTTAAAATAATAATAATAATAATAATAATAATAATAATAATAATAATAATAATAATAATAATAGTAATAACATTGTCGCAGGATTACGGGGTTAAATTGATGGAGGAAAATTTATGTTCTTATCAGTGGTCAGCCGACAGCCAGTGACTGTCGTCTGAACCCCAGTTCGAACGTAAACCTTGCCACCTTATAAATGCCTTATCCGCTTGGGACTCTTAGGATTCCTAAAGGTGCCTGTGGCTTACAACGCCAAAGGGTGATCAACGATAATTCACTGAAAGATTATTTATTTACATGTACGAAGAAATATAATATGAAACAAATTATTCACAAAAGTATCCACAAGAATACACTAATTACGCGAATAAAAGTTTATTCTTTAGGGCCCTCGACGTCTCCCACAGCTGGCTGTGTCCGCTGGATCAAACTCACATCATCTTCATCCTCTCACGGTTTGTGATGAATACAAAGTGTCTATTCACTTCTCGTTGCTTCCTCCTCGCAGGGTTAACTTCACCGCCAGTCGGGCTTAACACATATAATATTCTGCTTGTATGACTCTACTAGCATTCTCACAGTTCAATCACAATTCAATCGGCCTCTACCACAGTTCACGATCACTTTGCGCCTTGTCTGGATCTCACGGGGTTAAGTTATTCTTCGCCTTCGGATATATACTTAACAAAGCTTACATAAAAATATTCTGCAAAGTGTTTTCAACATCACTAATTCTCGCACCGCCTAAAACTATCTTATCTCGCGAGCTATTCCAGCGCTTACTCAAGCTCTTAACACAGTTTCTAGACCTCAACGTTACAGCTTTTACTTCTTTGGCTACTATGCCACTACGGTTCGCAACCGTTAACAAACTACCACCGGCTCCTTACAACCCTCACAGGGTTACGACAATACGCGGACTTTCAATCTCGGTGCCTATGACCCTCGACGGCCAAGGCTAAATTCGGACCTTCTCTGAGTACCCTCGTGCCAACTGCCTCTCAGAATTCTGCTTCTTAAACAGGTAATGCCGTTTACCTAAATGCATATAGCTCCCTGAGCTCGTACTTCCTGTTCCTGTTCCTATTCTCATGTATGGCCACCGACTTGGCCCGCGACTGCTCCTGTTCTCAATATGAGCTCTGTGGCTCCCCTACAACGTGCCTTTACTTTCGCACCGATGCGGCACCTTCTCTAACCTATAGCATGGGACCTCCCCCATCCACTCGCAACGACCCCACAGCCTTACACACCTTCCGATTGGAATTGGCTGGAATGAATTTTTCGAGAAATCCCTCGATTTTTATTTAGATAGCCAGAACATTTATTCTCAGTTAATGGCTTCTCTTGAACTTAGCCGCTTAGATCTATCTTAATTTAACACTCGCTTTAAAGTTCCTTTGAAAGACTCGCATTTTTGTATCGTTTGACATATCGGAGACAGGATAGATGCGTAATATGGGTGTGTGTCCAGAACATATGTGATGCACTGTATTCTACAATTAGATTTTAACTGGCTTTAATTACCCAGATAATTATTACAGAAGATAATATTGTCTCTCTTACTTTTGATCTGTTATCAGAAGCCCATGTGGCGTTCAACAGGTGCGCCATAATGGACATTAAATTTCATGCCTAATTAGCAGAGTTTTGACAAATCTGTTTTCAAGGTCCGTCACATACCTATCTTTACGCTTTACATTTAACCCAGGCAGAAATATTATCGAAAATATTTACACTTTTAAACAAGAAAATCGCAACTTTTTGCTATCACCTTGACAAATGACACCAACAGTTGCTTTAAATTTTCAAGAAAAAGTAATTGAAAAATAACAATTGTGACTTGGGGAAGGGCTACACGTCAGTCATGGTTCAAGATGCTAAGCATCACCCGTGCGCGGAGCGGCAAGATGGGAGCGAGCATGGAAGGGGAAGCTCGAGGGGCTATCTCACCTTTGTCAATGGGTCCGTAGGCCCCCGGTGAGTATTTTGGAAAATGGAATCTCAGTTTGGCCCTTCGGTAGCTTTTTTGCATATGACTACAATCCTTTCCAGCCAAAATATCACCGTAATTTTAGATAGAATCCTTCAAATTTTGAAAAATAGAAACCAATTTATAACGGCTCACAGGGGCACCATGCAGCATACATAGCAGAAAGCAAGGGATATTATAAGTTATCTCGGGCAACACCCAGGGTACATGGAGATTTAATACCTGGATGTCGGTTTTCAACCATGAGGCGCAAGCCGAATGGTTGAAAAGGAGACCTCCAGGTATTAAATCTCCATGTACCCTGGATGTTGCCCGAGATACCGATTTTGTCCCGCCCCCTAACACAGAAATAATGCCAAGATGTAAAATATGATCCCACATTAAGACTCAGGCGACGAAGTTTAAACCCCACACTGAGCCTCAGGTTTTGAACCAAACAGCGAGAAAACGCCACAGCAAAACTATAAATGGACCGAGTCTGTTTCCGAATTGTTGTTTATAAACCAGGTCACACATGGAGAAGTTTTTAAAAATAGAAGTGGGTCAGAGTTGTGTTCAGGTGAGACGTGTCATACAATTCAAATTCAGTATCGAAGTGTTTCTCTGACAAATACTCTCTAAAAAGCCGTGCGGCAGTATTCAGTTCGCTTGCGAACGATGTCTCCATCGGAGTGACAAGCGAAGCGAGAGATTGACATTTTGTATTCTGCTCAAGCGATATCGAAAATAAACATATGAGTTGCTACCCTTGATGTTCTCACCCCCGCAAAGCGCAAACGTATATTTGCGAACCCGATTCGATCTGTTCAGTTCTCATCGAATACGACAGCCAACAAGTGCTTCTACTCATAGGGCTGCAACGGAGTTTTTTAATTTGAATTAGTATTCACTACTATAAGACAATAAGTTGGATATAACTTATCAGTTCTAATAGGGGTTTCTGCAATCGATGTGACCCAGTCGGGGTCAAAGGTTATTTTTATCACCCGGATGTTTCTCGAGTGACAAACGGGGAACAACGGCGCGTGCTCTTTTCACCCGGATGTTTTAAGATAGCCGATGCCATGGCTATTTGTTTCGGTCACGTTGACCAATTAGAAGACGCGATGCATACTGATACAGGGACAATATTAGTTAAGCAGTTTGTTGGTGGCCTAATATGGTATATATGGTGTCAGCTAATTTCATATTGGACGAGAGCGAGGCCACCAACAAACTGTGTAACGAATATATCTTACCGACTGCTGCATCGATGCACAGAACTAATAACAACACCGATCAAAATTAAACGAGAGAGAGAATTCTCACAATGTGTTCACGTGTCTTTGCCTTGTTACAATTTATGGGAGAGTGCCTACAGACACTCTCCCATAAATTGTAACAAGGCAAATTCATACAGTTTCATTTCGAAGGTAACATGACACACATCCACAGAATATGAAGCCTTTTAAGTTGCCTATCATGCACTTTAGACCAAATATGGGCTTCCACCACTCAATCTTTCAACTTGAAGCGTTTATCGGCTGCCGTCATTTTGAATAATCAATGAACAAAGGGGAGATTATCCATAGCTGTCAGCGTATATTGATGTTGACAGGCAGTATATGGTTTTATATGCAGTCTGCATGTGACGTCTTTGAACCAATGAAATTCCCAGATATTTGTAGAAGGTAAGATATGCGGTATTATCGTCGATAATAGATGGACATTCATTTCGGTAATGGGTGTCCATGTCTTATCGCCAAGAATACCGAATCCCCTGGTTTTGGTGCCTGTGAAAACGTTTGAGTTACAAAAAAACAAGTGTGTTTCCCCCTCGACATGTGAATGAAACTTTGTGCTAAAAACATCTGGTCTGACATCACACTGCAATGGAGAATTATCGTTCGAGTTTTATAAAAGATGTTTTGCAATGCTTGGGACAACAAAAGTCAGGAACAAATATCCGTTTTGTCCGTTGCTTTGCTCTGAATTTTCCTCTTCATTTTCATACTTATTATGCATTAAAATGAATTTTATGGTCTCATTTTTTCACGGTAATCCAGTTTGAAAAGGTTTACAATTGGAATATATACGGTGTGAGCCACATGCCGTCCGTTGAGGGTGATAAGGAGCCTTGTTACACTCAAAGGACGATGCCCTTACGACACATTTCTGAGTGGACTTCTTCGATTATAATGTGCAAAGTGTTCTGAAACAACTGTAATTGTATCGTCGAATCCCAGCAGAGGCGGCCTGGCCGTAGGGTCTACCGGGAAATTTCCCGAGGCTCCCTTTTTGGGAGCCCCCAGGTTGACGCATGAAATTTCGTGAAAATGACCGCAAGGCGAAACGGATCTGATTGCATAGACTGTCGGTTTATCGAAATGCCTTCTATATGGACTGTCATTGGCAGGCCACATAGATGGCATTTCGATATACCAGCTACCTAGTCTGCCTTTGATCGGTCAGGTGCAAGGAAACAGTGTTCTTTCGGTTCGAAAAATCAAAATTTTCTCCCATTCGGCCGAAATATGGTAAGCCTGATGAGTCCGAGCCCGCCTTAGGTGCAACCGTTTTTTCCAAATGAGAGACAGAGATGATACAAAAATGCCCTCTGTGTCGACTGTCATACATCTCTGATGCAAGGAAGCAGAGTTCTTTCGGTTCAAAAATTAAAATTTTGTCCGGTTTCGGGGCACCCTTGGTACGTTTCCGGGGAATTCTTTTGGTCCAGTCCGCCATTGATTCCCAGACCGTTAATGTAAAAATACAACAAAAAGCCACTCGAAAAGCATTCAAAGCAACCATTGGAACGATGATGAGCTTCGTAACTGTAAACGTGAGGACACTTCCATCAAAACATTTTAAAAATGGTCGATACTGATGAGGAAGGAAGTTATCTATTAAACTAATCTATGACGCATTCAGTTTTCAATGATAGCAATGAGAGTAATGGATGAGGTAAATGTATTCTACTTTTCTTTATTTCAGTTTCCTGAAAATTATTTTACTTTTCCCACAATCATGCCAACTGATTTGTTTCCAGATCAAGGTACAAATTGTGACCACAGAACGTAATTGTTGAGATCATTCTTTCCAAAGCTTTCATTGTTCACCGCAAAAAAGACTTGTTATGTACATGAAAATCGAATAGCTGGAGGCTATTAGCTACATCAGTAAAATTGGCTGAAATTATTCTGCTAATGTTAGTCGATCGTTTATCGAACACAGCTTACAAATATTAGAACCAACGTCTACTCCCATGGAATTTTAAAGAGTAGTTAGATGTTTTCAGGCCAGTACAAATTAGGCAAACGATCGTTTCCGTTGTCTCTTAAGAAACAGGGAGGCCAATTTTTCGTTCGTCGACATTACTGGAACTATGTCAAATATCAGGGAAGTTTATTCGAAATGCTTTTGTATTCATATGTTAATCCTTTACTCAACGTAACGACGAAAAGCGGCCAGCGCTATTCACAAAAATCACCATACAATTTTTATTACTTTTTTCATTTTTTGGCTCGAAAATATAGTTTATGACCCCTCATTGGAACGAGCTCCATGAGCTCGTTCCAATGAAGGGTCATAAGCTATATTTTTGACGCAAAAAATTTAAAAAAAATAGTTATTCAAGAATTTTATTTACAAGTGTCGGATTTCCTTTCGTGTTAGGTAAAGAGTTAATTCTTCCTGGAACATGATCTACTATAGAGTATAATCTTAATAAAACGCAATGGGATTTGACATGATGAAGCTCCGTGATGTAGCACATGGTTGTGTTAAAATATCATCGGCTTAATGACAAAAATGTGTGAAATAAGTAGCATTATTCTAGCTTTCTCATCCTTTGTACTTAAAAATAATAGTATCCCTTAGACTTTCTCGTGCAAAACAAAATTAAAAAAGTGTTACCTGATAAAAGGTTTGCCTGATAAGATTGAGTTAACAATTTTCCAGGCTGCTTTAATTTCTAATTTAAAAAAACCCGTGTTTTCAAAACCATAACCGATGGAGTTTTATTGGGATGACCGTGATAAAAGGGGTTCAGAGGACTGAAGGACAGTAGAATGTGAAACAGGCGATTTCGATATATATTGTTCAGACTATTTGATAAATAGAAAATTCCACCCACCAAAGCCAATTAAAGAAAGAAGATACTTTTAAATTCTGAATGTTTTGTCAAGAATGGTTGAGACGTCGCAGGGAAAGAGATGTCTTGTTAATTATATTGGGTGTCACATTGCTAAACTGTGGCAAGTTGGTGATTGTTTCTATTATTAATAGATTCTGTACATGTGAACGAAGTGCAGTTCGGCTACGTTCATATTATCGTCAAATGTGATAAAGTGCCATAATGCGTTTGCAGTGGCTCATAAAGATGTCGTGACAAGAGCAGTTGTTTTATCCTTCCGTTTTATTGATGGTGAAATAAACCAACAGAGGATTGTCGGAATGTGGCTGCGGGTTCACTCTGAAATCGGTTGAGTTAAAAATCAACCCAAATCAACTGGGTCCAGTGATTATGAGGTCTTATACCTTTGTGTATCAACTTGTTTCTGATTCTGCCTCACAAGTTTCTGTCAAGATATTACATACCACTTACACACCACCTTTCTTGCATCCATTAAAATTCCAAGTATATCTAAACACACGTTCAATGCAGTTCTCCTTATTTCATTGGGGAAACACCATTCGATTAAGCTTCCTTGAGTGGACGCAAGAGTGTCAGATACTCGGCTTCCAAGGCAGCATTTTACTACTTGAAAATTTAAAACTCGGAGCTTCCAACGAGTCATTTGCGTGCACGTTAGCTTCACTACAACCAAACTACGCTCTCGAAAGTATGAAAACAGAATACAATAACGTAAATCTATAATGCAGGTGGGTCGATTCCCTCAGTGTGACCACTAAAAAACTTGTTCTTTTTTTTCTATAACGCAATACATACAATTCACAAGTCCTCGCCTAAATTAACCTAAACTGACGCTTCTCCAGCATCCCACACACACAGTATCTTCGAATCTTGCAATCAGTGGGTGCCCGGACAACATGGCAATCCAACTCTGTTGCTAAAACACAAGTGCTGGTATCCTGATTTACCACGGAACTTAAGCTTCCAAAATATAGCTTACGACACCCCTCCTCACCAGGTGGAGCGAGCTCGGCGACCACCGTCCAAAGATTAATCATATGCTTTATTTTGGAAGCAACAAATTAAAAGCTATTTTTTACTAAGGAAACAAATATTGTAGTATCCTCTCCTTGTCACTTTAGGTAAAGGAATAATCGATTGGAAATTTGACACCATATTTCAAACAAATCGTACGTACACGAATATAGTACTGTAATAATGTACTATTTGCAGTGAAACAGATAAAGTTGGTATTTCTTTTACAAATTGGATACGCGCGAATCTTCTCCACATTCGTGCATAAAGTCACCTCTCCTGTATATGGGGGTGGGGGGAGCCGCATGCTGCGTTTCTTTACATTACTAATTCCCGTTAACCCTTTACCCAACGTAACGGCCAAAACCGTCCAGCGCATTCTCAAAAATCGACAAGTAATTTTCATTATATTTTCATTTTTTTGGTCTCAAAAACAAAGTTTATGACCCCTCTTTGGAAGGAGCTCGTGGAGCTCGTTCCAATGAGGTGTCATGACCTATGTTTTTGAGACACAAAATGAAAAAAAAATAGTTATTCAAGAATTTCGTTTGCAAGTGTCGTCTACTTTTCATGTTAGGTAAAGGGTTAGACATCTTATTCATATATGAGCTATATCCCTATCTAATTAAAACCAAATCCCGAATATCTAAAAGATGTAATTTCCATGACTGACAAATGAACATTGCCTTTAGCGTCAATGGTAGAACGTGTCAGTTGAAGAACTCGGCAAAATTTAAAACGCCCAAATTTATATTTCTTTAGGGTAGGTCGTTAGTGCCAGAGGTAGAGAGGGGTGTTATTGTAAAATATTTTAAATGTGTTGATATAACTCTGTAATTCGAAACTGAGGACTGGATGGTATTCCCGTTTCAGAAATGCGTTATTTCTTTCACCCACAAAGTATATTTACAGCAATTACGTGAGCTCCTGTGCATGAGGAAAAATAACGGGTTTGGAAGATGATATCCCTTTATGCGGAAAAGCAATCGGGACAAGAGTGATTGGAACAAGTGATAATGGAAGAATGACAATTCAAATTTGCATTGATTATTATCTTTTTAACAGGAGCCTACTGTGTTATGCTTAAAGGTTTAAATCGTTATAAATGCTTAGAAAAGAATGCTGGAGATCCGCTGAGAAACGCGTTCTAAGTTTGAGAGTGCGCATACTACCAGAGTGTCTAGTTTCCATTCCAGAAGGATTTTTGTAAAATTCAAAAGTACTGATAAAATACGCAATGGTTAATTTTCTCGTTGCATTATGGGAAAACTGTGCAGCTAGAAGTTTTGAAAGTTTTTGATATCAGTGTGCAGCGGGATAATCATAACTGTAGCACGAAGGAATCGAAACTGAAAAAAAACGTATGTAAGATTTTCTGACAGACAGTTTTTCCTCTCTTCTAAAAAGTAAGTAGTCCTTTCACGATATTATAGATACGTATTCAAGCTCTCAGACCACCAGTCTAATTCTGTTCGGAATTCAACGCTATTATGGGCTATCTGTTTACCCACTTTTCGTGGAGTTTGCACATAGAGTACCATTTATGTATTGTAATGTCTTTTACTACAAAGATACAAAGATATTCTTTCGTGCTCCAGTTATAGATGTTCCAATATCTTGATTAGTATTCCATTAAAATATTAACACAATTAGCGGAATTACGGAGCATAACCCTTAACCCTTTGAATACAAGAGGTCCTTTTTCCGGCCCAAGAACATGATACGTCATAATTTCATTAAGTGGGACGGTTGCAAAGTGATTGTGTGTGGTAGACCAATCAATATTTTCAACGTGCAGCCACAAGGCTGCACGTTAAAAATATTAATTGGCCTACCCCCAAATAATGAATATAGACTATTGAAATTACTGCTTTTGAACTCACAAGGACGATACCATCAGTGTTGGAAGGGTTAAGACGCCGTACACCCACAAACTGCCCCTTTTATATTGCCCTGTAGAAGATGTCCCGGGTGTATTCTTCCTTGAGAACTCCACTGGTAGGATGCATTTGTCTCGACAGCGTTTTTACATTATTGTTGGTTGTCTTACAGGCAACCAACAATAATGTAGAAACACTGTTAAGTCATCTGCAGCTATGTAAATTTTTTTGAGATGGTAATTAAGGGGAAATAATCTGAGTACTCAAGGGTTAATTATAAAACTATAGCTTTAGTAAGTTTTCGTTCATAATGGTGACGTCATCAAAGATTCGGACAAATGAAGTCTCACTTGAGCAACCCTTTTAGCACTGATTGAAAGAAATGAATGTTTGTGGTATTTTTTTTAGATTCAGTAGCCTTGAATACACCAAGTTCGCTTTTCCGACAAACTGAAATGTTTCAGACGAGTGAATGTAAACTTGGGCGATGGACAACTTAATGGCTAGACTGGTTCCAGGCCATAACAGCTTCGGATTCCTCAATGCATTAGACTGATGGCCTGAGAGCTTGATACCTTCCGTGAACAAAGTGTGTTTACTGTTTTGCCCTTCTCGGTTATATACATACTTCTAAGCTAATAAGCGCCATGTACTTCTGTCTTTTCAGGAACAGGCATTGCAGTGGCTATACCCGAAAACGACACAGTCTCCGAACCAACACCCTTACCAGGAGTAGAACCTTCTACCGAACCACAAGCAGAAACAACAAACACTCTCGAGGCGGAAGTAACAAGTCGTCCTTTGCCTGAAGTCACAAGCGAACCTAGCGCTGAAGTAACAAGCGAACCGGAACTGGAACCCATAACTGAATCCGTGGAAACAGTTACAGGTGAACCTGAACAAACATCTGAACCAGAAATAGCAAACACGTCAAGCGAACCAACAGCGGAACAAACAAGTGACGTCTTACCAGAAGTCACAAATGAACCTAGCCCTGAAGTAACAAGCGAACCGGAAGTGGAACCCATAACTGAATCTGTGGAAACAGTTACAAGCGAACCTGAGCAAACACCTGAACCAGAAACAGCAAACATGTCAAGCGAACCAGCAGCGAAACAAACAACTGACGTCTTACCAGAAGTCACAAATGAACCTAGCGCTGAAGTAACAAGCGAACCGGAAGTGGAACACATAAGTGAATCCGTGGAAACAATTACAAGCGAACCTGAACAAACACCTGAACCAGAATTAGCAAACGCGTCAAGCGAACCAGAAGTGGAACAAACAACTGATATCTTACCAGAAGTCACGAATGGGCCTAGCGCTGAAGTAACAATCGAACCAGAAGGGGAACCAATAAATGAACCCGCGGAAACAAGTGAACCTGAACAAACATCCGAACCTGAAGTAGAAGCAACGAGTGAATCAGATACATACCCAGAGGGAGCAACAGGTGAACCGGAAAACAATCCTGGCGCGGAACCAATATCAAACAGTGCTTCTGAACCGACAGCATATGCAGAACAGCGCCCCAATGCATCAGAAATCACCCTTCCTCCCTTTGCACTTATTCTTGTAATATTGGCAGGTACGTATGAGCAGGAGCCTAAGAGTACTTTTTGTTGGGGATCGAAATAACAAAATTTCTGGTAGATACTTCATATCGATAATATAACCGAGAATTGTTTGGCCGATATCATGATATCGTGAGAACCCAATCAATAGTGCTGGCGTTCTCACAAAGATTTGATTTGGTTTTTTATGTGTCCTCACGAAGAAATTAATGGGTTAGACTTTGATTCTTCGCTTTTCTGGAGGCCGTTTTCCATTTTGTTTCGGTAAACCTTGGTTCAGGTCGATTTTAGTGAACTCTGTTCAGAAATGTCATATCATATCCTGACGCATTAGAGATCATCTGTTTATTCGAATAGTTCTGATTTATATTAATTTATTTCTTCGATAGGAAAGTAAACAATTATTAATGCCAGTGAGAAAGCTATTTTGGCTGTTGTACATAACAATCGTCATCTTGAAAATTTACCCAAACAGTGAACAGAAACCAGAAAGTCTGTTTATCTTGAAAGAAAACGATTGGTCGCAAGTTATTTTTTTTTACGTGCTGACATAATATTCAGCAGTGGGGACAATATTAGTTATACTGTTATTAAGAGTTATGGCCCTTGACATTTATTCTTAAAACTGGTCATCGCAGCTCATTCCACAGCTCTTGGTAGAATTTTACTCTCATGCTGCAAATAAATATACAATCATGTTTATTAGCTTTCGGGAGATTTTCCATACTGTGCGCGGCTTATTTTGGATCTGCATGTTTATTATACTTGGCTTCAGCGCCAAGTGAAAATATCTTGTTCCGACAAACTGATATATCTGTCACAAGATGAGACTTTGGAAAAGTAATTTTTAAAATTTTGCAACCAAAATTTAAAAAAATATCCTTCTAGCCTCCCATGTCACAGGATGTGACGTTGTTTAACACATAAGGTGCTAAATGTTTGGGGTCCAGGTCCTTTCCGAGGTGCACTTTCTGTGTGCTTGTGTTTCCCATAAAACGAAGCTCATGTAAACTTATAAAATTTAATTAAACTACTGACTAACCTGAAAGGAATTAATATGTTTAATAATGTAATAAACAAAACAACTCACAAACATTCATAGAACTCACACTCCTCGTTTGAACAAATTCCTAAAAGAAAAGTTCAAAGGACTTTTTCACTTGTTGAATCTTCGGCGCCTGTTAATGGGTGTAATGATCCGATTTTGTTCCTTATGCGGCAAAATATGAAGAGTGACTGATATAACTGATCTTCCTTGTTTGTCAAGCGGGAACGGTACTTCGCACTTTCTAAAAGCACTTCACACTGACTACAATGTTTTGTAGCTCAAGGAGCTCATTTCCTAAAAGCACTGCATGACTTACAGCAATTCCTGTAGGCTCAAAGAGCTTGGTTAGCTCTTTACAGAAAACTGATGTTGTTTGATGGTGACCATGATGTCGAGCTCCACTGGCTATACGACGTAATGTAGTTGAATTGTCTCTTCTACTTTCTAGCTCACCTGAGCGAAGCTCCCCTTGAGGGAGTGTCAGATTCAAGTTTGTTCAAATCGAGTCCTTGGGTTAAGATTTAGGCTCTCTGTTGGAACCCGAATTTTAACTTCGCGCAATATGAGGAAATTTCTTTGAATATCTTCTTCTCTAGATCCACCAGTCGGAATCCTTTCTTATTTGGTATACAACATCTCTAGATTCAAGTTTGTTCAAATCGAGTCCCTGTGTTAATATTTGGGCTCCCTAATGGAGCCCAAAGTTTAACTTAGCTCAATATGAGGAATGTAATTTAAACTCTTCTTCTTCAGATCCACCAGTCAGAATCTTTTCATATTTGGTATACAACTCTCAAGAGGGGTCAGATTCAAGTTTGTTCAAATCGAATCCCTGGGTTAATATTTGGGTTCTCTATTGGAGGCTGAATTTCAACTTAGTGCAATATGTGGAATATTCTTTAAAAATCTTCTTCTTCAGATCTACCAGTTGAAATCTTTTGGTATTTGATATACAACATCTCTAGAGGGGCCAGGTTCAAGTTTGTTCAGATTGGATTCCTGGGTTAATATTGGGGCTCCCTATTGGGGTCCAAAGTTTAACTTAGTGCAATATGAGGAATGTTCTTTAAAAATCTTCTTCTTCAGATCCACCAGTCAGAATATTTTCATATTTGGTATACAACATCTCTATGGGGGGGGGGGGGGGGCGTGGGGGGTGGGGGTGGGGGGAGGTCAGATTCAAGTTTGTTCAAATCGGGTCCCTGAGTGCAAATCTGAGCTCTCTATTGGAGCCCAAATTTTACCTTAGTCCAATATGAGGAATGTTCTTTAAACATCTTTCTCTTCAGATCCACCAGTCAGAATGCCTTCATAGTTGGTATACAACATCCCTAGGAGGGTTAGATTCAAGTTTGTTCAAATCGCGTCCCTGAGTTAGTATTTGGGATCTCTATTGGAGCCCAAAGTTTAACTTGGTGCAATTTGAGGAAATTTCTTTAAAAATCTTCTTCTTCAGATCCACCAGCCAGAATCCTTTCATGTTTGGTATACAGCATCTATAGGAGGAGAGGGGGGGGGGGGGGGGGGGGTCAGATTCTGGTTTGTTCAAATCTAGTCTCTGAGTTTAAATTATATTTGGGCTATGGGAGCCTGAATTTTAACTTCGTGCAATATGAGGGGATTTCTTTAAAAATCTTCTTCTTCAGATTCACCAGTCCAACAGTCAGATTCCTTTCATATTTGGTATACAACGACTCGAGGTGGGTCAGTTTCAGGTTTGTTCAAATCAGTTACTTGGGTAAATATTTGGGCTCCCTATGGGAGCCCGAATATTCACTTAGTGCAATATGAGGATTTTTTTTAAAAAACTCTTCTTCTTTAGACCCTGCAGTCAGAATGCTTTCATATTTGGTATACAACATCTCTAGGAAGGAGGGTCAGATTAAAGTTTGTTCAAACCTAGTCCCTGGATTGATATTTAGGCTCCCTATGGGGCTCAAATTTTAACTTCGTGCAATATAAGGAAATTTATTCAAAACATTTCTTCTTCAGATCCACCAGTCAGAATCCTTTCATATTTGGTAAACAACATCTCTAGAATGGTCAAATTCAAGTTTGTTCAAATCTGGTCGCTAGGTCTATATTTGGGCTTCCTATGGGAACCTGTGGTGCCTACGATCGACTCTATGAGTTGATTACATATGTGTTTCGTGCGCTATACCTCTCAACCTTCATTTTGATGTATAATTTGTGTATATTTAATTTGAATATAAGGAATATCAGAGGTGAGAATTTCAAAATAAACAAAATTCCATTACTTATATAGCACCTTAATTAGAACTATATAAGATGGGACTGTGGCGCATTGACATTCAAACTACTCGAAGGTTTCGCTTCCAATATATCACTACTAAACATACTAAAAAGAGTATCCACATTTTCTGTTCTTAATCATCGAATGGTGGCAATACACCCCACAGTTATCTTAGCAACGGGACTAGACTCAAACGAGAATTGGCCAGGGGTCAATACCATAAACGTTTTACAATCGTTTGTTCTTGAATTGCATTTTCTAGTTATGACTTTAAATGGGTTAAAATAAACCATTGCCATTTTCAAAGATTTGGCAATTTGTCAATTGCCATATCTTTTAAAATGCTAATGGTTCATTTTAGTCAGTTATATTAATAGGTAGAAACTGCTATTCTAGAACATACAATTGTAAAGGTTTTACAGTATTCGATGCAGGTCTCGCCAAATAGAATGAAGAAAATCCCATTTGTTACCCCTTGAGTGGAGCCCGGCGCCATCTGCTATGATTTAACTTTTGCATTGCAGATGGCACCCTGTTCTACTCGAGGGCGATATATTGTGCAAAGTAGATGCAAACCGATCTTATCTATCGTTTCAAATGACATTTTTGAAGAATTATCCATCCAAATCTGTGTTATCCAGTTAGGCGGGATAGGGTCAATCTCGTTCCTCAGCAAAGTGTAAGATGAGTTGTCATCTCCAGAAAGTTGACAATAAAGAAATGTGCGAAATCCAAATTTATTTATATATTGGGGTTTAACGACACTTTCAACAGCCAGGGTCACCTCGTGTCGGAGAGTTTTAGGGTTGAAGGAAGCCGGAGTACCCGGAGAGAACCACCGAGCAACGGCGAACAACTATCAGGCCCCCCAACATACAAATTCCACACAAGTACACAACGCCACCGTGCCCCCACTTGGGCAATGGGGTGAAGTGTCTTGCCCAAGGACACAACGCGGTTGCCGCAGGTGGGATTTGAACCGAAGACCTCCCGACTTGCAGCCTGCACCTCTACCTACTGAGCCACCGCACCCCCCCCCCCCCAGGAAATCCAAATTTCTCGGGTATTTGTTTCGAATAATCGAGATGGCTTCGAATCGATTCGAATCAGTGATTAGATTTGAATCTCGAATGTTCGTCGGGTGGTAGAAATTTCCTTCAACTGTGTTTAACTGGTTGAGGGCTAGATTATTTTTGGTGGTCTAAATTTGTTATACAAATTTTGTTTTATTACAAATTATTGTAGAGTGCCCGAAGGCACTCTCCAATAATTTGTAATAGAACAAACTTATATAGGCAAAATATTATTTGCATATTACTGAATAGGAAACATGAGCAAGGACAATGTTGAGTTTTGCTCTGGTACCCTCATTGTTTTGAAAACTTCCAGCACACAACCAGTTAATGTTCCACGCGGTAATGTAACATAAAAGTAATGTGTTTTCCTTCTTTTTTCTTCAGGACTGTTCGGTTTATTGGTGAATACACATGGCTATTGTTTTAAGGGAGCGTATTGGCGTAGAAGAAGAAAGGTAAAGGACCTTGTTTCGTTTGAGGAAAATATTGGAGTCGATAATAAATTCTTGTCACCATTTGACCGTGAAGTTTTGGAGTCCCTGTTGACGTCACATAACCGTGTTGGAGAGCTTCTTAAAATTGCGACACCAGCTCTGCTCTCATTAGCATTATGTCCTTTGACCCTCTACTTGTATACGCCGTTCTCAACGTTCTTATGGCCTCCAGAAGAAAACCCCACATTGCCTAACATCAACGACGCTATAGCCTGCTTCTTGTCTCCTGCGGGATTGGTGTATGCTACATCATTTGGCTTTGCGTTCCAACAGGCGCTCAACAAACAGCACGAAATTCTCACAAAGATGACTAATGAAATCAGCATGATTGATCAAATGGCTACGTTCACATCAAAACTAAGGGTGAAAGTAAACAGTTTAAGACTTGATATTTTCAGAGCAATAAAAGCAGAAGCTATTTTCACTGTGTTACAGATATTGAACAGAGAACCGCATTCTTTCAATGAAGTTCCCCCAGAGGATGTTAAAGGTCAGTATAACCAATGTTGTGCTCAGTTGTTGATCATAAAAGTTCTTATCGTTTGTGCGTAGTATCTTTTCAATAATACGCACCAATGTTCGACCAGTGTTTCCCAAATAAGAAAACTATTGTCGGGCCATTGATTGAAGGAAACTATTGTGTTGCATCTCTATTTGTCTTAATTAATGTTAATCGTTTTTTAATGAGACGTGTAATTACTTTTGCGTCTCTGACACAAACGTTTTATCCCGTGTGTAGTAAATCGCATTACGGTTACAGGGCGAGTCAAGGGTATCAGGAGACCCGGCTACGATTTCCCGTTGAGGGGGGCCATTATTTTTTAGGTGTGCCAGGTCGATATATGCCACCGGCATAACCGGCATAACCGAAGGTCGTATGCCTGAGGTGAAGGTAGGCATGGCCCTCCTATTGTGGGGGTTCAAGGGGGCTCTCTTGAACCTCTACATTGGGAGGGCCATACCATCCTACCTCAGGCCTATGGTATCCACCTCCCATTGTTGGGGAGTGGCCTCCCCCGAGAGAAGTTTGAAAATTCAATACCCTCAGAGTGAATCTAGGACATTCCTTGGTACGCCACAGTTAGAAGTACAGGCAAAACTTGAAGTGATGAATCTCCACGTGCGATCCAGAGCTCCATCCGCAGAAATGTTGCTTGTGGTTTACTGTTTTTAAATTACTTTGAAGAGGTACCCTTTGCTAGGTACGGTGTTTGAGGTGGTTACAAATTAACTGTATTCTCCCTAGAAGTAGATGTTAGATATTATATATCACTCCATTTTCATCAGAATGGTTTTATTTCAAAGACGTTCTTTCTATTTTCTCAGCTCTAACTGTGCCCTTCTGATTCCGTCTGACGCTGTTAGGTTACCGGCAAATTGTTTCTGTGTCGATGAAGCAGTCATACTTTAATTTTCTTGCCTGTTTCCTCGAGCTAATCCAACTGCACATACTTTTAAATGAGACGTGCTCGTGATTGCAGGCATTTAATCACCGAAAATCAATACGAATACAACATATCTATGGAGATAACAGCTCATAGTATTTTTTCTCACTGTCGATTTTTCTGGAATTCTTAATGTTGACAGGATGTAGGACAGTATTCCCCGTCTGTGATATTGCGTCACCTGGCGGGTTAAATATAAATTTTGGAGGTAAATGACATAATCTCATCGTTCCTTTATGGATTCCCCAATAATACATTTACCTTGTGAATTCATCCACAACTCAAGTCTATAGTTGGAAATGTTCGTCAATCACTGTCTGGCTGGGGTTAATGGGCATCTGAAGTCTGAGGCCGCACTTGGATAAGCTTTAACCCTTTACCCAACGAATCGACCGCATCCGCCCGCGTCATATGCAAATTCAGCAGTTTAAAAAATATTATTTTTCAAAAAATTGTAACAAAACCATATAATGTGACCCCTCGTTGGAACGAGCTCGACGAGCTCGTTCCAACGAGGGGTCACTTGATATGGTTTTGTTGAAATTTTTTGAAAAATTTTAAAAAATGATATTTCAAATAATAAATTTTGATATCGTCTGCGTTGGGTAAAGGGTTAAATCGACAATGTCAAAGTCTGGTGTCAAGATCAGCAAATGCGTGTAATATCCAAATATTATTCTTCACGAACCTGAAACACTGTTCATCCTAACTTTACACACCTTGAATATCGAACTTGTCGGCGGAAATGGGTTCTGGCGGTCAATTAATCGATGTTCCTTAGACTTGCAAACACCTCGACAAAGGTGTAATTTTCATATCATTTTCATTGCAGTGTTTTGTTTGTTTCCTGCAGTTGATCATTTTGGATTCGTTTGAGATCGATAACTTTTGTTCCGTCTATTCAGGGATGCCTAACAGGAAATCCTGTCTTTCTAAGATGTAAATTAGAAGGATTGTATTAGATGATGTGAACAGATATCGTGATATCTAATAAAGCTAAAACTGCAGTCATAATTCTTTTTCCCAACAAATTATTTATTGAGGTTTAACGACACTTTCGACAGGCAGAGTTACCTCGTGTCAGACAGTTTTACGGGAAGAGGAAGCCGGAGTACCCGGAGTGAACCACCGAGCAATGACGAGCAAATGTCAGACTTTCCAACGTACTTAATTCACCCAAGCAGGGTTAGCATTGGTCGAAGAGAAGTGCACCATAGACACGCAGTACGCTTTAGTACACGGCGCCACCGTGCCCACACCTGGGCAATCGGAATTAAGTGCCTTTCCCAAGGACACTGCGCAGTTACCCCTGGCGGGGATACGACCGTGGACCTTTCGGTTTCAAGTCCAATACCGTAGCCAACGAGCCACCGTGCACCCAAACTGACAAATAACTTTAGAAATAAAACAAAAAGAAAAAAAGGGGCTCGGTGGCTCAGTACCAGACTGTTGGACTTCTATGCTAGAGGTCCCGAGTTCGATGCCCGTCCGAGATGACCCGCGTTGAGTCCTTGGGCAAGGCACTTTGTCGCGGTTGCCTACATGGGGACACGATGACGCCGTGTGCTAAGGCGTACAGCACGTCGATGGTGCACATGTCTTCAACCGCTGTAACCCTGCTTGAGCGGAGCTTGAACAGAGTTAGAATGTTGAGGAGCTGACAATTGCTCGTCGATGCTAGGTGGTTCTCTCCGAATACTCCGGCTTCCTCCACCCGTAAAACTGTCACGGTCACGATTAGCCATTGCGCATAAGTATGTGACCTTGAAAACACCAATAAATAAATAGAAGAAAAAAAACATATTTCCTACCAAACCATACATGGTTTGAGACTGCTTGTTGGAAAATGTCCGAAATTCCAACAAAAAAATCACAAACGTAGGAATGGAAAGGATAAATAATAAAACAAAATCTTGAATGATGGTGTTTGGAGAATAGAGCTAGGCGTATGCGTCGTTTAATCAATTGCAGATAAAATGGTACTGCGAATATCTTTTTAACACAACGTCGAAAGCCATCCAGCGCCATTCACAAATATCGCCGTTCAAATTTTATTATTTTTGTCTCAAAAACATGGCTAATGACCACTTATTGGAACGATCTCACCTAGCTCGTTCCAATGAGGGGTCATAAGCTATATTGTTGTGGCAAAAGTGAAACTGTTTTTCAAGAATTTTTTTTTCACGTGTCGTCTGCTATTCGGATTGGATAACGGGTTTTAGCATTGAGCTATCTAAACCTTTCCACTAGCACAATGTGAAGCGTTTCTAATGAAATAAACAACGGTAATACTAAACATATAAGTGCATACGACTACGTACGTTTCGCACAATATTTATGTCAGTGGTAATAAATGAGCACGTCGTGTAAGAAAAAAGTCCACTTCATAAATGCAAAGACTTAAATTTCGAAAGAACTGTGCGGTCAGTCCTGTTATTGATGCGCCCGTTTCGGTGACGCACAACTTTCCTCTTTTCAAACGGGATTGAATTCTAAGTGACGTTAATCTGTTATCTTTATTGAATCTTTAACAACCACTGTGCGTTTCTTTCCAGTACTATTCAAATCTTTATGTTCACGAAATGTACCTTTCCACGAAAAGAAATGAATAATTCCTAGTTGAGGAATTTTGCACTTTTCTATTGAATATGGAAATTATCACACGAGTGAAGAGAGAAAATAACTTATTTTATTTAATGCTCAGGCATCAATTCACGCTGAAAAATTAAGTCATATTCCCCTGTCGGTCGGCAAAACGAAATATCAAAATGATATTTAGAAATCGATATTTCATCGTAGGTTCATTTCCACTGTCTTCGATGTTCAGTTGCAGCACGTTTAATGGACCGATAAACATTTACATGCAATCATCACAGAGTCAGCACATCAGTAATGAATTCCAGAGTCCCAAATACAAACGAATTCGAATAATTGATAGTGACAGTGACTAAATCAATTCATTAAATCAGCGGTTTCAAAGTTTGACTTTCTCATTCACCTTCCAGCGAAAAGCCGAAATCACTTTCAAATTTCTTCAGTTCAACTTCACACGTCTTCAGTGCATTGAGTTCAAAAAAAATAAAATGACGTGTCTTGTTATTGAAAATAAGAAAGTGGTGTTTTTTGTTATTGTTCTATTTCTTCGAAACACATTGCGATTATTTCAATTCGCCAGCCTTGGTAAATCGTAAAGTTAGGGGAGAAATAAGACGGGACTACTTTTTGTGCGGATATTCACACATTCCAATGGTTGGAGTTTGGTTGTTGTAATTTTTGTATGGACACCGGTTCGGCACATAAATTTTGCGCCTTAATGGCAAATAAAGGCCACAAATTGGAGAGTTTGTAGTCGTAGAGCATTAAATAAAAAGAAAATTCACGAAAATGTGATGAATACCGAAAATATCTCGTTCGTGGCTACAAGAAATATGAGGATCTTCACTCGCGACTGCGTCGCTCGTGAAGATCCTCATATTTCTTTGTAGCCACTCACGAGATATTTTCGGTATTCATCAAATTTTCGTGAATATCCTCTATATCTCGGTGGTGAACCACGTGTAAATATACGTTATTTTTCGTTTTCACTCGTGAAATGTTTACGGTTTCAATTCAAGATTTTTTCATTATACCAGAAAGGTTTAACACTGCTCTATAGGATAGGATGAAAAAACCAGTTGCTCGTAAATTTGGCTTTGCAGTTTAACAAAACGTTGACCGCCTTGCGTTCTTTGCCGAAAACATTTCTGTGTACATTCTACCCGAAAATGTCTCCCTGGTAATTTTGAAATAGAAGTGGAGAGCATTACTCATCAGCATCGACTGGGCTTCTAGATTCGTGTATTTTCGAATATGATATCTCATGTGTTTTTCAGGAAGTGACGATGGGAAATAAATGTTTCCTGTGGGTGGAATCATGTCGCAAAAATGAAATAATAATGTTTTTTTGTGGTTCCGGTTCACGTGGGTTATAGGCATGCTTATCTGACTTGAAATTTACATTATTACAACTGTACTTATAAAATGGAGCGCAGGAACTCTGTTGTAGCAACGTAACTTGTGACCTCTGCACTCGTGCACTCATATCTGCGGGTTCAGGAACGTAGAAAGCGTCTCCAACTTGTGAAGGGGGTGGGCTCGGCCGTACCAGGGCATCTACACACTAATATATATCACTACTGGTCCATGTTTATATTATTTATTGGATTTAACGATAATAAGGGTCACCTCGTGTCGGACAGTTTTACGGGTGGAGGAAGCCGAAGTACCCGGAGAGAACCACCGAGTAACGGCGAGCAACTGCGAGACTCCCAAACGTACTAACTCCACACACATGGGGTTAGCAGTGGTTGACGACATGCAAGTGCACCATCGACGTGCAGTACGCCTTAGTACACAGAGCCACCGTGTCCCCACGCGGGCAATCGCGATGAAGGGTCTTGCTCAAAGACACAACGCAGTTACCCCTTGCGAGGATCGAACCGTTGATTTTCCGGTTTGAAGTTCAATGTCGTAACCACTGAGCCACCGCGCTCCCAGTGGTTCATGTGCCTTAGGGGGGTAAGAATATTATAATCCCTGATGGGTGCGGGTATGGGATGGGAAAACCTCACCCGAGGGCAAGATATTTCGGCCAGACACGAGGCTTACCGAGTGTCTGGACCAAATATCTTGTCCCGAGGGTGAGATTTTCCCATCCCACACCCGTACCCATCAGGGATTATTTTTCTACCCCCACCATACAGCGGTTACGTTAGCCAGAGGTAATCGGCGGTCACGTGCTGATATAATCAACTCATTTGGTATTCGTTGTTTTGAAAAACTAATGACACCATCGGAAAGAGCATGCAAAAGTTATGTATATACCAAAGGTATATACCACGAAATCAATTAGGAACGGTGGCATCTTGGGGTTTAAAGAGTTTTAGAGCATCAAACTTTGATCACACGGCATTCTGATGACGTCAATATGAATTAGTTGGTAGCAAGAAACTGATACGATATGCATAACGTCATAATAACGTTGTAAATGTATAACGTCACGTGGGTGGGGTGGGATACATCTGTCTCTCCCTGCTATCTCACCCTGAACAGACATATGTTACACATGCAGTGGGGGGAGAATACAGTGTAAAAAGCTATACTCACGCACCTCCATGTTAAGAAGCAAGCACATTGTTTTTGCTCCATATTTATCAAATTTCCCCATCGGTCCGAAACAGTGTTAACCCTTTATCCAACGTAATGGCCAAAACCGGCCAGCACTGGTCACAAAAATCACCATTCAATTTTCATTTTTTGTCTCAAAAACATAGCTTATGACCCTCATTGGAACGAGCTTAATGAACGTGTTCCAATGAGGGGTCATATGGTATTTTTTTTTAGGCAAAAAATGAACAGATTTAGTAATTCAAGACTTTTATTTGCAAGTGTCGCCTGCCTTTCGTATTAGGTAAAGGGTTAAATATGGAGTCAAAAATATACATTTGCCTCGACTTCAAAGGCCTTTGTGGAGACAAACAAACCATTGGTCACAACGTTAGAGTGAATGAGGAGTACATGTACCCACCCACTTCCTGCTAATTCCCAATGAGATTGCAATGACGGGTTGGTAATGATAATACTGGCCTAATTCTCTCCCCCTCTCTCTTTCTCAACAGTTTTTGGAAAAAGTTGGGTAGAGGACGGGGCCTGTACCCCCTTGCTCCCGATTCCTACAACACTGATAGGTTATAGTCAAAATAATTTTCGTAAAATAGTTACTAAAGATGGGTGATCTGTTGTCTTTTTATAGAAAAGTGAAAAATGTCATTTATTGACTCATTTTGCAACCTAAAAAAGATCAAAGTTGTCAAAGAAAGTTTCTCATCAGCCTGTGCGAGTGGTTTAAACGGTCCTCGAATACAAATAATAACTTTGCTGATATATACTATTCACAATTTGGTAAGGCTCACCCCTGCTTATCGACATATTTGTACAAAATAGGGAGGAAAATGAGCTGTTCTAATCACTCTCCAAAGAACAGATACACTTTCCCCTACTCCTTTCATTTGTTACTACCTGCGTGTAACCATATTTGGTAAAGTCAAGGAATATGAAAGTGGGTCGCCCCTTTTTTTGAGGATTTTAATCCGCCCACAGAACAGGTTAGGTTTATCAAAAATAATTTTTTCATGTCAAGAAAATCAGTTTTAATATGGAGTACGGCCTGATCTGTCATTCCAAACTTTTTCTGACAGCGTGTACGAATTCTTGGACCAATTTTTGAATGTCCTTTGTGGCTGACTGAAGTATTCTCAAACAAGCTTTACCGAGGGGGTATTAGGTTTGATGGGGTGAACTCACATGATGTCTGGGAGGCATAAAAGATACTGAATTTCACATGTAGACTGCAACGTTGTGTTTGAAATCTTAACCCTTTACCTAACATGAAAAGCAGACGACACTTGCAAAAAATCTTCAATAACTAATTTATTGTCTCAAAAACATAGGTTATGACCCCTCATTGGAATGAGCTCGTCGAGCTCGTTCCAGTGAGGGGTCATAACCTATGTTTTTGAAGTAAATATTGGAGAAATAATGAAAATGAATTGGCGATTTTTGAGAATAGCGCTGGCCGGTTTTTGCCGTTACGTTGGGTAAAGGGTTAATGATAAAAACTGCAACAGTAATCGTATCCGAAAATAGACCTAATGAGGTTTGGCATCCTCAAAATGGGAGTTGTAGGCCTAATAAATTAAAGGGACAGGGGAGAGTTTACTTGTACTAAATTTGGTGAGTGATTAGAATTATACAATTACCTTGTATGTACAAATCTGCCGATGAGTAAGGGTGATCTTTATCAAAAGGTGTGTAATATATTTTCAGTTTCACAGGAATATAGACTGGAAATATTTATTCTAAATTATGCCAGAGATACATATAGAATGCGCCCCCATCCCACCCCAAACTCTGAAAAGCGATCTGTGGACAGCAAATCACATTCCATGAAAAATCGGATTGATTCAAAGAGATAACATCTGAAATTAAGAAACAGCTGCTTCCTTTGAAATAGATTTTGTTGAGAGAGTGACTGAACTACATGGTTAACTGTGTTTGAGAGTTGTCTAGACCTTCAGTTGTCTCTGATTCTTTTATTTTTTGAACAACCATTTTTATGTAATAGATGTGAAAAGTATTCGAATGCAACTGAAAACATATATAACCCTTTATCTAAGTTAACTGGTGTATCCGATCGCCACTAATGATATAATAATTCTAATCGCCATTCATGTATTACGCAATATTCAATTTTGTGCCTAAAAATAGCTTTTGACACCGCTTTGGAACGAGCTCGTTGAGCTCGTTCCAATGAGCAGTCATAAGGTATATTTTTAAGGCAAAAAGTAGGATTTTGTAGTCATTCGAATTTCTTTTTTGGCCAAGTGTTGTGAATAGTCCTGTTAGGTAAAAGGTTGGTTTGGTCATACCTAGCAACACTAAAATGCGTACTCTACCAATAAATACAAAAAGAACTCTTCATGCGTATTCATTTGTGACGAAAATTGAAGGGCAATATCAGTCTGTCATCCCAGACAACTGAACAGAGCGATATCAGTGAATCAAGTTTGTAAAGAAACATCAGTGGAAGATTCAGCGCAAACAATATAATCAGATGGCAGTATAGACTGCCGTATCAAGTTACCATGACTTACAAACAACAACGTCAAATAATACTCTGAGGCAGGATGCTGTTGCTACTGGATTAAAGAAATTTTCCTTGAAACTAATATTAGATCTCAAAAAGAATAACGGGCCATGCAGTGCACAACATGTAACAAACCCACTTCTTCATTACATATGACATTCGAAAACATGAAGAACATGTGGACGAGGAATGACTTGATGAAAAGGGTCAGTTTGATAATTGGGGAGATCGAGAATGTGCCAATGGGGTAATTCTTATTGATCACGTGACAACATGCAGACACACAATTTTATGCAGCTGCAAAAATGCTAATTAACTAGAGTTATAAATAGTTTTGTGCCCGGAAAATTGGAAGGAAAGAAATGTTAACAGTACAGAATGGATGGTCAACATTCTAAATGAATTATAAAAAGCAATATTGAAGAAATGACTGATTTTCAAAATAAAAAGAATATTCTAAGAATAATATATTCTTAGCTCATTTTGTGATACAATGTCGTATATTGACTTGAAAATCAAGCATGGAATATCCATGATTTGGGAGGGAACCTCACAAACCCAGATATGATAAACACTCTACAGAGATATGATATTAATATTCTGAGTGAAGCATGGGCCTCTGAATCTACAACGTTTGATCTCCCAGGCTACTCGGAGCTCATAACATACAAGCTATCAAAAACTAAGCGGACGAAACGAAACAGCGGAGTTTTGACACTCCTTGTTAAAAACCACATAAAGCCTTATCTCCTGTACACGAAGTCATCGAGTGGCAACGAAAATGTAATATGGTTAAAATATGTAAGGAACATATTAACAGAATCAACGACATTTATCTTGGCGCAGTTTACATCCCACCTAGAGAATCGAATTATTTTAACAATAATTTTAACAAACTTCAAAGAGGCATTGCCCACTTCTGAAATCTTGGAAATATCCTTTTATTGGGTGACTTCAGTGTTAGAACTGGCCATTTAGCGGATTATAATAATGACCCAGAGTGCCATGTGCCACTGCCACCTAACTACAGTAGTACAGATATGACCTTACACCGAAACAATCTAGACAGTGAATGTAATGAACATTGTCGAGAATTGATAGATCTTTGTATTGCAACCGGCCTCATGGTGTTGAATGATAGATACCAGGGTGTCTCTCTGGGGTACTTTACATTCTTCAGTAAAAATAGGAAAGGCTCTGTGGATCTTGGTCTAGCCGATCAATCACCAATGATGAATATTATATTCTTTAGAACTCACTACAAAAGGTATCTGTCAGACCATTGCCAAATTGGAGTAGCCATTGATTGTAGGATAGATCCGCTTTCTCTCTCCATTGAAGTACAACACCTTTACACAATACCGAAAGCACAAAAGTGAGAGGATCACTCGCTCGATTCTCTGATTTCTCTCGCCGCATCTCCTAAAATCATGGACAGATTTCTAGACTTTCAACAAACACAAATCAAACCGACCATGGGCAGCATAAACCAAACAATAGATACTCTGACGGAACTAATTCAGAAAATATCTAACAGTGGTAGACGACCGAATTGCAGTAGTAGTAGGAAGACATAGGAAATTCCACACAGATATCTGGTATACTGGTGACTTAAGAAAACAAGCCAAAATTCACATTAACCTGGGAAAACAAATCTCCCTACACCCAAATGATGATAATCGCATAAAAGATAAGTACCGCTCCCTTCAAAAGCTATATTATAAATCAGTGAAAGCCGCCAAACGAGCTAACTTTCAAAATGTTGTAGATGCCCTTCACTTGGCACCAAGTTCTTTCCTTAAAAGTTCTTGGAATATTATTAGTAAATGCAGTGCTAAGAGAAAAAACTCATCACCAATCCCTGCTAATATCAACTCATGGGTTCAACATTTCAAAAGTCCACTGGAAAAAAAATGTCCGAATCCAAATGGTTTTTGCGTGCCGAATGCGCGCAGGGACGGTGTGGGGGCAAGCCCCTTTCGACCCTCTTTGACTGTATATAAGTTTGTACTTTGTCTGAGCGTGGCAAAAGAGGAGAGTGTCCGGGTACTCAGCGGCGCTTATGTTGTTTCCTGCTTCTTTTTTAGAGGAGGTGGTTTTGATGGAGAGACTGTAACAGTGGCAGTAGGTGTTGTTGGTTGGCTGCTTGCCGGGTGACCTGGTTGGAATGGTCTATTCCTTGCTGCGTTAGCGTTGTTTCTAGTGATGGCTGTTGTTGTGTTGGTGCCTGTTGTACTGCCTCTTGTGCTGCCAGACGTTTTTCGATTTGCCGGTTTAGTTCTTCATGTTTCACTCTTATTTCTTCATTACTGTCGTTCCCTTATTATTCTGTGCTGTTCGGCCTCGTTTCGTATGGTGTCCAGGTCCAGGCTTTTTGGTGCTGAAGGGAGAGGGGAGTGGGGATCGGGAAGTGGCGAGAGGGCAACTTCCAATTTTATCTCAGTCTCCGCAGAACGGTCCGCATCCAATAGTTCCGGCTGGGGAGCCGGAAGTTGGTTTGATTTGTTTGTGGGAGTGGGGGGGGGGGGGGGGGACTGGCGACCACCTCTTGCTCTTTCCTTTCCTCACTCTTCTCTCTCTTCTTTTCCGAAAAGGCCTCCAGGCGTCGGGTGTTCCTCTGCTTGGTAGACGGACTCTTCTTTTTTCTCTTCGGTCTCTTTTCAGGGCCTCCAGACTCCTTCGGGTGAGGATCGGTGTGAGATGGGTTCCTGTCACGAAATGTACTACCTATATCCGAGGGAGGAGGTGAGGTGTCTTCTACTATGAACTGCTGGACAGTTTCCATGATGGCTAATCAAAATGTTTACACTCTGGAGTCAGAGGTGCGAATGAAAACGTGAACATTAGATGAAATGTCCGACAAGAGCCACCCCGATAAGAGTGACTCGAATACAACATTATCTGGCCGTGAGGGCAAACTCACGGCCAACACAGAAACTGATAGACCATTAACAATCACTGAAATAAAAAAAAAGGTTCTAAGGGGACTGAAGAACAATAAATTAGCTGGTCCGCATGGAGTAATTAATGAATCGTTCAAGTACGGACGTGAAATCTTAGCTAAGCCGATTACTAAATTGTTCAATAACATACGTAATAGTGGAATTTACCCTGACAGCTGGAACGCCTCATTTCTCACCCTTGTCCATAAATCAGGTGACAAAGGTTCATCTGAAACTACAGAGGTATCGTCATCAGGAGCTGCCTTGTAAAAACATTTAGTGCATCCTTAAACAGTCGGATACTTGGCTGTTATGAGGATAAATTCAACATATACCAACATGGTTTCTGCAAAGACCATAGAATAGCCGGCTGTCTTTTTATCCTAAAACACTAGTTAACAAATATGTGCATAAAAACGGAGGTAAGCTCTGTTCCTACTTTATAGACTACAAAAAAAGGCATTTGGTTCCATTTGGAGGGCGTGTATGTTACAAAAACTAGCAAACTGGAATTGGCACAAAAATGTATAATATGCTAAAATCAATGTATTCGATTCAAAGAGTGTCTCTGAATTTTTAAAACAAACACACTGAATACTTCAACATAACGGACGATGTTAAACAAGGGGACAATATAAACCCGGCGTTGTTTAATATGTTTATAAATGATCTTCTAACCCATATCCACTGATTTTCAGACGATCCCAAGCTTCAAAACAACTTCGTTCCTTGCCTCATGTTCATAGACGATCTCGTCTTGTTCTCGACAACCAAAGAAGGTCTTCAGGCCAAAATAGATTCACTGGACAAATACAATAAAAAATGGAAACTAACACTAAACAGCGACAAAACAAAAGCAAAGGTATTTAAAAAAAACCCAGGAATCCAGACACTCCCAACCTGACGTATCAAGGAATAGCAATAGGAAGTGTTAGTTGTTACATCTACCTAGGTTTAAAAAATACTAGAAATGAATCGTTCGATTCTGTGAGAGCTGAGCTGTCACAGAAAGGCATGAAAGCAGCCTTTCATCTCTTCAAACCCTGCCACTACAGCAAATCCCTCTTAAAATGTTTAATTGCCCCTGCGATAACATATAATTCTGAAATATGGTTTGCACACGTTGTAAACAAATTATTTGCATCCCAACAAAGAGCAGAGACGTCTGGTGCTCAGGTTAGCCTACTAACCCATCTAGATAACTTAGACTTTGAGAAGTCTCAGTCAAAGTTTTGTAAGCTATTTTGGGTCTTCCCAGGCAAGCAAGTGATATAGCAACAATGATGGAAATAGGAGTAAATCCTTTAACATCAATACTCCTATCAAAAATTGAAAACTACCAAACTCATCTTGAACCGTTACCTAAAATCAGGCTTTAACAGTTGCGGTTAGAATAGACTCTTGCACAACCATTCCCGACGTTGTGTTAGATGTAGTAGAAAAGAGTCGCAAATTAACCAACCCTACATTCTCGTCAACCAAAACAAAGCAAAACATTGACAACTAACTCCGCGACGAAATAAAGTCTGAAATTTTTAACGACTTCCGCCGAAGACAAAGTACAAACAAATTACGAACTTTTCGACAGTTCAAAACAGAAACCTGTCTTGAAACATAAGAGGAGTGTTTTTCAACATACTGCACACGAACACATATGCTTAGAATGCGGGTTTATTGACGACGAGGAACATCTCCTCTTGCACTGTAAGACCCTTACGGCCGAAAGACAAGAGCTATTAGACAAAGCAGCAGAACACATTACCAATTTAACCAGTTTACAGATAATGAAAAAATTGCGTCAATTATGACTTGCCAAGAGCCTAAAATGTTAAACAGCTTGGCTCAATTTATCTATGCCGGATAAAATAAGAAAGGTAAATGGTTTCCCACTGGAGTCACACTGACCCAGCCTTAACTAGTCAGGTGTTTGAAGCCTCTACGGCGAGCATAACCAATGGCTCTACAGATTACTGAATATAATAAGCCCAGGTGTTGTTAATGTAATCATCATCTTTTATCTTTAACTGGTTGAATGCCAGAAGCCACTATCATGGCCCTATTGAAAAGTGCCCGAAGCCACTTTCGCGGCTTTTAACTGTATGCATTAGCTTGATGTTTGCTCAGCAGTAAAAGAAATGTTTATATTATGAAACAGTTTTTGACTGAATGCTGGGAGATTAGCAGGGAGAATGGGGGAGGAATAACCCGGCGAGGGACGAGCTGACATAGATCACCTCGTTAGAGGACCGCGACAACTCAGCGGAAGGCCAAAGAATTATTATTATTATTATTATTATTATTATTATTATTATTATTTTTATTATTATTATTATTATTATTATTATTATTATTATTATTACAAAAGGGGATTGAAAAGAGAAATGAAAAAAAGAAATTGACCAAGAGATAAACTGCGAAGTTTGTGTTTGCAAAACTTCAACAACAGCAAACTTCCATTCAGTGAACCGATGCACCGCGGCGCGCAGCAGCACGTGGTAGATCAGAGAATCATAGGACTTCAAGCAATAACCAGTACCAAACTCTATACCCTGTATATCGGACCCTTTGCACAGCAAGACAAAACACAACTCTTTACATTTACATGATAATATCCAGGGGAGCAGGAAAAAAAATGAATGAACATAGGTGGGAATTTTTATTTTTCAGATTTTGTGACCCATCCACCCTTTCCTGCATATTCTTTCCATGTCTTGGGGGACCCACCCCTTCTCATACATTGTTTTTACAAAACGTTGGCACTCGAACACTAACTCAAAATGCGTAATGCTCTCTGATTCAGTGCATATGTCCAAACATGTTTCCATTTACTCTATCAGATGCATATTTCAAAACTTACCAGATTCACATCAGTTCATAAAGACACATTACTGTATAGCTTGAACCCCGTATGGACCCAGGTATAATAGGTCCACATTTGGTAGCCAGGTTGTTAATGCACAGCAGCGATGGCCATACAGACATTTTAATACTATATTGATGTAGCAAATTCTTAGGAATTTGTTTTAGCCTTGTACTGAGGTATATGTGTGGATGAGCTTGTTAGTTCCTCCAGTGGTTGGTGGATTTCTTAGGCCATCCAGTGGATTTGTTTTAATAATTCTACCTTCATCTTGGGAACTAACAACGTTGTGATATAGGCATCATATAGCCATAGTTTTGAAAGCGATGTAAAACCCCAAGCAAGCCAGATCAGACAACTGAGACAAACTAAACGTATAGCTTAATATTCTTACAAATGTAGTTTCTCGGTGTTTACCTTGCAAATGAAACTCAAATTATTCTTTTTTCCCAGAAACCTTTGATTTTAAACCATATTTAAATAACCTTTTCCTAATTTTATCTTTGATATGCAATGATATGCACTTCGATCAGTCTAGTTTCTGTAAGTCCTGGCATAAGCAGGCATATGTGAGCACTGTGTCTGTTGTGCCCATAATTAATTTACTACTGTTTATACTGTAACCGTGTATATGTTGCAAATATTGGTTGAGTAAATGGATAGCGACCCAAAAGACTTTTTGTTTTTGTTAAATCAGACTTTTTGGTTTTTGTTGAAATAAAAATTAATATTTTCAATTTTTTCATTTTGAAAAATGTCAAGGTGATAGCTTGAATTTTCGTTTTTGTTGTTTAAAAGTGTATATATCTTCGACAATCTTCCTCAGCCGGCATAAATGTAGAGCGTAAAGATAGGTATATGTCGGACCCCGAAAACCTATTTGTCAATTAACCGGACCAGTAATAATTCAAGCACTACTAGTTAAGCATGAAATTTAATGTCCATTATTGCGCATTTGTTGAACGCCAAATGGACTATCTGATAATTGATTAAAGGAGTAAGAGAGACGAGTGTTCTCCTGCAGTCATTATCTGTGTAATTATGGTCAGTTAACAGGTAATTGTTGTAAAAACAGTACATCGCACATGTTCCGAACACACAACCATATTACGCATCTAGCCTGTCATCGAATGTCAGGATATACGAAAATGCAGACTTTCAAAGGAACTTAAAAGCGAATATTAAATTAAGATAGATCTAATCGGCCAAGTTCAAGAGAAACAATTAAAATGAGAATTAATGTTCTGGCTATAGAAATAAAAGTCGGGGGGTTTCTCGAAAATTTCATTCCAGTCTGAAGGCCTGAAAGGCTGCGAATCGTTGGCCGTAAGAGTTGGGGATGTCCCATGCTATAAATTAGAGGAGGTGCCGCATCGGTGCGCGAGTAAAGGCACGTTGTAATGTAAGGGAGTCCCATAGCTCATATTTAGAATAGGAGCAGTCGCGGGCCAAGTCGGTGGCCATATCTGAGTGTGGGATCAGAAATAGAAAGCGCGAGCTCAGGGAGCTATAGATATTTAGGAAGACGGCATACATGCTGTAGAAGTCAAGCCATACGTAGGCTGAGTAGGCTTTGTCTGTATGAACATTATTCTGAGATAAAAGGACGGGATCGTTTAACCCTATTAATGGCGACTGCTTGAGTGAAAAGCGTCCTGTAAAGTGACAATAAGCTAGTGGCCGTGCAGCGGCGGTGGTACAGTGATATTCCGTCAATTGTTAGAGGGAGGCGATATAGTAAAGTGACAATACGTTCGTTGGTGGCCTTGTGACAGCAATGGTACAGTGACATTCCGTCACATGGCGGAGCAAAGGTGTCCAGTGAAGTGACAATATGTTAGTGGCCGTGCGATGGCAGTGAAGGGGTGAAGTGAAGAGGCGACCAAAGAACAAACAGAGAAGGAGAAACAACCAGCGACAGCAGAGTATGCGGGCCCGCAAGTGACTCAAAAACTGTGTGGGTAGGGGGCAATTGAATTTCTGGGTATTTTTTATTCATTTGGATTTCATGTAAGTCACGAATTACCATATTTATTTTTATATATATGGATTAAAATTGTTGTTTCCAGTGAAACCCTGTTGATTTATGCTCTTTGTCGAAAAGTCATTGACCCCTTCAGGATAAGAACCACCCCAACAAAAACGAAAACGGGCGGGTTCGTTACGGTGAGACACACGTTCACGCACGGGTTCAAGAAACACTCCTTGAGTTTTGGCTGAATACGCGGCTTGAATCTATTTCACCCCGGTAACGACAAGGACCAATTCCGACAAAAAATCAGCCCCACCTAGCTATTATGACTCATCAGACAATATTATATATACTATGCTTTATTTTAAAGTATGTTCCATTAAAAAAATACTTGATATGAATGAATTATGTTGTGAATAGAAACTTTTCTTGACTTCAGGAGAAAATTGTCAGGCATATTTTTCTGCTCAGTATTGGGCACCCACCCCAATCTATACGTCAGTTTTGGATGAAATTCTCTCTAATATTTTTTTAAGGGGTTAGTTTTGTTAATAATGCTTCTTAATGGGCTTTTATGATCAATTGGTGACAACGAAAACAGAAAAAAATGCATTAACTGTTTTCGCAATTTGTTCATGCAATTTTTTTCCGCCCCCCTGTAACATCAAAAAATAATTAGATATCTTTCAACTTAAACTACCATTAAGAGGAGAACTGCGGCGTGAATAAATATGAACACATTTGAATATAAGTTCATTTTTTTCAAACCATTAACCAAAACGTAACGGCCATATACGGCCTGCGCTATTTAACAAAAGTGGCCTAGAAATTTTAATGTTCTTCTGTATTTTTGTTTTCCGAAATATAATCTTTGACCCCTGAATGGAATGAGCTCCTAGACTTTTATGAGTTAATGTATACCTCGACCGTTACCCCTTTATTCGCGGATGGCGTCTTCTAAGTTAGTTCAATTTCTGCAATTATACTCATTACATGGGGATAGACAAGTCAATATGTTTATCCTCCGGGCTGCTCGTTGAAACTATTGATTGGTTAACCCTTTACCCAACGTAACGGCCAAAACCGGGCAGCGCTATTCTCAAAAATCGCCAATTAATTTTCAAAATATTTTCATTTTTTGTCTCAAAAACATAGGTTATGACCCCTCGTTGGAACGAGCTCGTCGAGCTCGTTCCAACGAGGGGTCATAACCTATGTTTTTGAGACAAAAAATGAAAAAAATTAGTTATTCAAGAATTTTTTTTGCAAGTGTCGTCTGCTTTTCATGTTAGGTAAAGGGTTAACCCACACATTTGCTGAGCAGTCGTCCTACGTGGTGCAGTTATGCTTTTGCACAGGAAACGAGGCCTTCGGGGTTCACGGAGCTAAAAGCATGAAATCAAGATGCACATATATCGTTACTATTCCAGTTATGCTGTCCTTCGCGTGAGCTGAGGTTAAAACCTATGATTTCCTGTATGCTTATAGACAGTATCTTTGCCTTTTATTTCTGGTGTAGAGCTGCATAGCGATCAAGGCTATGACATGAACGATTTTCTGTTTTTTTAAGATTTAAATGTGACACTACTGTGAACAAGGTAGGTAATGCTTTTTCTTTATCCTCGTGTCAACAGAAGTTCTCAAATACGTCTCAAGTGCTGCGCTAATAACGCCAATGCGTACAAGATGCGTTACGAAGAAGGTCAATAGCTAAAGAATGAAAGAGACCTTCCAAAACCCAAGGTGTAAACAAGGTTAATATACTTTTTGCAATAGTGATGCATTCACGCTGATGAACAATTTGTACTGAACTAAATACTATATTACACAACAATCCATATTTTTGTCTGAGTGATTGACAGTGTCAGGGACACCTGAGGCCCCGTAAGGCCTGGGCTGACGTGGGGTTATTTAGTCCCGCTGATGAAGTTGCGGGAAAATTAGACCAACGTGGAGGGTCGGAATCCAAGTGTCGCGAACTCGGCGCAGGGAGCTGAGTTAGACCGACGCCGTGATTCCTTCTCTGCCAAATTGGCCTGAAATAGGTTCGATTTCCGTTAGGTGTGATTCCTAATCACTTCAGGCTGTATAATGGAAAGAATAATTTAAAGTAACAGCGATTCTTTTATTTACACATAAAAATAAATCCGTTTCAATATTTCAACAATCAACAATTCGATTCTTTTCACAGAAAATGGGTCGCTAGGGTTAAACAATTTTCAATAATCATATAGTCATTCTATAGCCCTGTACTGGCACTATAGTCAACACACTGGAAATGTTACTACCGTGAGCTCGCCATAAGAGCTTCGCAAATCTGAAATGCTATTACTGTGAGCTCGCCATAAGAGCTTCACCCGCTTAGGCTCAAATGTCAACGTCTGCGCGTAACTGTACCTCTGGCTGTCGGAGGGTTCCGACCAGCAATGTTAGTCATCTATAAAGCCACCGTACTTCTGATTTGGGTCAGATATTGTCTACTCATACCTTATGTGCCTTTTGAAAGTCCTCCGTGAAAGTCCTATTGAAATATTCACCGTTCCTGGTTGAATTCACGATTCACAAATGCCCTTTTTGTGCTAGGGCGAAATTGTCACTCACACCGATCTCCAGTCGGTATTACGATGCTTCGACAGCAAAACAAACTACTCAGAACGCAATCAGTCTGACGCTTCAAAGGGTTAATACGCACAATACAATTAACCTACACTTCTGACTATTGCAGGCTGATACCTGCTACTCGACAATCTAAACTTTAACGTTCCTTCTCACGAATTCGGCCCCGTAGCCGCCTATCAACGTTAAGCTAAATCAATCATGGAATGCCCTCTCTGGCGATTCCAGCCGTTTCAGGGTCCTGTGATCGAAGGTACCCTTATGCCAGGAAACAGAGTCCGCCTGTCCTGGACTTCACCAACGTGTGTGTGACCCCAAGTGTGTGTCTAATGCTCTGCTCTTCCAGGTATATATACTTTTTACCCTAAACTGTCAGGTGGACGGACGCTCATCCATCCATCTGTCAAAACGGTGGGAGATGGCGTATACCGAGACAGAATCAATACAAGTCATCTCGCGCGTGACTTAACGGTGATTTCACTTGTCGAGAAAACCGATTCGTTCTTGCCATTATTGTTACCTAATGATCAGGTGACGATACGATAGACATTTCTATCGTTTTAGAATCTCGTTTCTCAATTGACCGTGGCGATATCTTGACACCAACCGATTACGTCTCGTAAGACTCCGACTACTGTATAAATTAAATGAGATTAGACCTTATCTAACATACCGTTTCTCCCCTGGGTCCCTGCGCTAAAGCTGGATATACACCACGTGTGTTTTTCAAGCTTTACAGAGAAGTGAAATTCATGTAGGTTTTTCGCCTTGATGCGGAATATGTTTTGAACTTACAATATCTTTAAATATGAGGCCCCTTGCCCCTATATTTAGGCTGGCTTTGCCCTGACAGACAGGTTGTGTGTTAGAAGTCCATATTTGGCTTCTGTTGAATAGTTCTGGTATTATGATTAACCAATTGCGCACTGATGTCAAAATATCAAACTGCATTTTTCCCCATAATGCAACGAGGCGTTTAAGCAATTCGGTCTTGTTTGACAGAGTTCATTGAGCTCTGTCAGAAAAGACTACATTGGTTAAATACCCAGTTGCATTATCGGGAACATTCGCTGCTTGCAATTTAAGTTCTTTGACATCAGTGAGGAGTGAGGTTAAAAGGGGCATTCTGAACATGTGCTACATATTCAGCCAGGAATCAAACGAGTTTTGTTCAAAAGGTGTTGTCTTGGTAAAATGTGTTGATGAGTGTCAATATGAACGCGCTAAAAAGCCGTAACAAAACAAATTCACGCGACAAAACGTGTGATCACCGTTGCAAATCCAACGTTTTCCCTAGTTAACAGTTAACAGTGTGAATTGCAAGAGTTCGTTACGGGGATTAACATTGTGATATTGAACAAGAGCGATGTGTTAACGAGTGCTAGGGAGTTAATCTAATGCGCAGTCGCACTAACACTAATGCGGCATGAACCCAGTAACACACACTTCGACCAATTAGTGAAATTGTCGAATAATATTGCTCTGGAAATTTAAATGTTATGTCGGGTCTGTTTATGGACTGCTTAACCCTTTAAACTCCAGAGGCCGTTTTTCTGTCAGGGTTACAAGCTACGTCATAATGTCATAAAGTGGGATGACTACAAGGTACATGTGTGGTGTAGACCAATCAATATTTTCAACGTGCAGCCGTAAGGCTGCACGTTGAAAAAATTAATTAGTCTACCCCCATATTATAAATATGGACTCTTCCTATTACTATCATGGAACTGACATGGAAGATACCACCAGGGTTCAAAGGGTTAAGGACTTAATCGATACTGAGACGCCAGAAGATTCACTGTTAAATATATCTGACGCCAGTGGGAGAGAGTGGTGTGGATACAGTATACATACCACTAAATTTCTGATATCACGTGGCATGACCCTTTTCTCGACCATTAAACTCAGCCTTCAAAACTCGACAATGCAAAATCATTCAACAGCAGTACAAATGTAGCCCCATGTGTACGCAGTTGTTTTATTGTACGAAATGTAAGCACTGAACTCTCGTAGTCTGTTTATGCTTAGTACGACATGTCATCTCTTGAGCGGAACATGGCGCCATGTACAATGCTAAAGCACTGCAGGTGGCACCTTATTCCACCCGAGGAACGATGTATTGAAAAATATGGCCTTTGAGTTTTTGAAGCGATGTTAAGCCCTTCTGACTGGGTAGTTTGTTGGCTTTTTTAAGCCCGTCGATCTGCGAAATAACACATTTTTTGTCAATGTACTTTATGTCTCGGAGGAAGTAATGTTTGTATCTCAACCCGTTTAGGTGTCGTTTATCGTGCTTTGGATCTGGTGATAAACAGAATATTTAGGTAGTCCATTAAGTGAAATTTCGAACCTCATTCAGTAAATTAATCCCGGACCTCGCCAAAAGCTAGATCCAGACCTAATTTACGGAACTATTTTCGCAAATTTCATTATAAAATTGACACTCGTTGAAAATCGTTTTTTATATTATGTCTTTGAGCGAACATCACCTAACACACGGAAAGCATACGTCACTTGCAAAAACATTCTTGAACTATAAAAAAAAATTTGCGCAGAAACATAGCTTATGACTCCTGCAAGCTCTTTCCAATAGGCAGTCACAAGCTGTATTATGGAAGGCAAAAACTGAGAAATAATGAAATCGAATGGCGATTTTTGTGAATTTTTTTTTTTTATTGGGAATTTATGAAACTTTCGACAGCCAGGGTCACCTCGTATCGGACAGTTGGACACAAAAAGAAAAATTTTCCACCTGCCGCCATTTTCGGGTTGGGGTGTGGAGGGGCAAAATGCTCAACAACAACAACAACAACAACAACAACAACAACAACAACAACAACAACATGTCGAGGCTGGAAGTGAAATCTCCCTGGTGAATGGTGCGGCGAACCGACCTGAAAGTCTCCATGCTGAACAATGATAGACTGGTTCAGGATACCCAGATCGATAACCGGACGGAGTTGGCCGTCCTTCTTCGGCACCATTTTCGGGTTGGGGGTGGAGGGGCAAAATGCTCAACAACAACAACAACAACAACAACAACAACAACAACAGTAACAACACCAACACATTTCTCGATAGGTTAAAATCCTCCAACTACTCGCAATCGCCGATTGCTTTTAAAAAATGTAATTTGTTGTCCACAAAAATGAATATGTTGATGATGCACACATTTTCTTCACGGCAAATACTTACAAATTTACAACAAATTTTATTCATAAAAAATGAATAACATTTGTTGTAAATTTGTAAATATTTAACAAGCAATAAGCGCATATTGGAAAAGTGATACAGTGTTACTGATGTTCGCACAAGACTTTCGTTTGATGCTTGAGAATGTGAAATCTATTACGTTGTGACTGCAGTAACACGTTACATGTCATCATACGTCACCGATGTGTGTGTGTGTGGGGGGGGGGGGGGGGGGAGTTACCACACGATAACTGATTTTCTTGATGCCGTCTTGAGGAGGTTGTCTGATAAAAGTGTGGCGTTTTTCATTGGAATTCCAGCAGTCCAGTACATTTCGAGATGGGTAACTAAATGGGTCCGCTATTTGCCTGTATATGGAGAAATGTTAATTATATTCAACATACATCCTTTGCCTTGCGTCACAAATAATATTTCTTGGGTTTCGAACATAAGATCAGACCGTTGACAGCTCAGACTGCACAGCTGGTATAATAACGCCCAACACACATACAAAGTCAACACTTTTCTGTTTATTTCTGACGTGAAACGTATTATATTGCTATATACTAGTTCGTTGCACATAACACATACTAAAACACTCTTCCACCGTTATGAAATAGTTATTTTACATTTGTTTATTTTGTAGTACGTATATGGTCAATAGTGGACACACTAAGAGCTGTGGAAACGGATACATCCAACCACGTGAATAGGATTCTCGTGAACAGTATCTTGGATCACATTATGGCATTGAACAGTATATGCTCTGATAGAATGGGTATCTTGCATACACGGATACACCCTGTGAAGTAAGTGCTACTTCCAATACAGTATTGTGATTGCAAAAGTGGATATTTAATTTCGCACAAAATTATCTGTCACTTTCTTCCCCACAACACTCTATTGTAAATTTCAATACGGGAACATTGAATCTCAGATGGTTTTTCGGTTCGTTTTTTCTTGATTTAGTTTTGATTTCGGAATATTTTATTTATTTTATCGCGACACACTAATGCGAGCCTGCCGCGACCCAATCGTGACCTTATTTAGGAAGGGACCACCTATGTGATCACAGTTATGTAACTGGACGACATGTGGTATTGTTTCGATTCAATGGTGACAATACTCTCCACACTTTCAGTGCTGCCGTTGTGCCTTGTCAAGCCTTGTTTACTTAGTAGAAGCTGTTACCAAGACACACTTCCCCGGACATTGATGGAAAGACTTACTTGACATTTGCCTCTTTCTTCGTCAAAGAGAGAGAATATTGCTGAACAGGCTCTTCAAGTTAATTACTACTAGAGGTGTAATGAATATTCGGTTAGGTAGCTATCGATCGTTCACAGCATAATCGATTAGTATTTTCTTAGTCGAATAGTCCTTAAATGTGTACTCCCTTTCAATGCTCAGAAATCGAACGGATCTGTAGAGTGAGGAAATGCACAATTGGGGTTACATATTTAAAAAATGTCCCCATCGATGTTTCGGTCCGAAGGAGGCATTTGTTAAATACGGAACTAAAAATAAGCATTTGCCTCGATTCTAAAAGCCGTAGTAGAGACAAACCAAACTAGGAATATTCAGTCACATAATATAATTAAGAGTAAAGAGTATGTTCGCCCCTACAACATATAAACAGTCAGAAATGCTGTACGGTCGAAACAAGTCGTCATTTATTTATTTATTTATTTATTTTTATTATTTTTATTTATTTATTTGGGTTTAACGACACTTCAAGGAGTCATTTCAACAAGCAAACTTTTCCAAATGCAACGTGGACCATTCGTGGTGTTCGGGGTATGTTTGTTTTTTAATACTTTTAATGGGTCACGTGGGTACGTTTAGTCGATTATTATCGATTATCTCGGGCGATTAAGATAAACAATAATAGTGACACTAATAACTATCACGAATTTCAACTGCTTTGAGACATCCGCGGTAAAACGGCTTCATTGAGCTATCGCCCAATGACAAACGTTTTCAAATTAAATTAATTTTATTACTTTGAATAAATAGTAATCAATGAAACACAATTTTAGCTTTGAAATGATACGTCCAAACCAAATATGAATATGTGAGTTGTAGATTTAGCTTTTGAATTTTATGTATCGGGTCCAGGTTTTTTCGAACCTATTTTGAAATTGTTTATCAATTTGCAGAGTGCCTTTACTTGCAGAAACCAGTTCATTCAGCAACAGCGCAGGCAATCTCCGCAAACTGGTATAATGACACAGACAGAAGAAGTTGACAGGTTGACAATGATGCCGAAGTTCAAATATCCCATTAGAGCATACCTCAAAATCTCTCAGAAAAATTTAAATCTTCGGTTTCGCTTTGAAACATAACATTATCTCCATTGGAAAGATAACGAGGTTGTGTCTGAGCTGTTCATAGTTTCACGAGGACATATAGTGGCCCGAGTGCTAGAATGTCCTATGTCCCATGAGGGACATAGGACATTCTAGCACTCAGGTGACGATATGAAGACGTGCTGCCCATCAGAAAATTTCCGTATCATGTTCTTTAGAATGGCTTCCTTTTATACAAAACGTTTGTAAAATCATATAATATCAGTTCGGATGACGACACTTGAAAAACCCGAATAGCAGACGACACTTGAAAAAATTCTTCGATAACTAAAATTGTTATTTTTTTTTGTCTCAAAAGCATAGATTAAGACCCGTCATTGGAACGAGTTCCTTCAGCTCGTTCCATGGAGGGGACATTTAGTATTTATATTATTATTTATTGGTGTTTAAGGTCACATACTTATGCACAATGGCTAATCGTGACCGTGACAGTTTTATGGGTGTAGGAAGCCGGAGTACCCGGAGAGAACCACCGAGCATCGACGAGCAACTGCCGGCTCCTCAACATTCTAACTCTGCTTAAGCTCCGCTCAAGCAGGGTTACAGCGGTTGAAGACATGCGCACCATTGACGTGCAGTTCGCCTTAGTACACGGCGTCATCGTGCCCCCATGTAGGCAACCGGGATAAAGTGCGGGATCGAACTCGGGACCTCTAGCATAGAAGTCCAACAGTCTACCACTGAGCCACCGCGCCCCCATTATTATGAGATATTATCTTCGCCACATTATTGTGTACAAAACGTGAGAAAAATGAAAAACATCAGTTCGGATGATCTTGTGACCTTTTACACAACCTGAATAGTACACGACACTTTCAAAAAAACAACATTCTAAAATAAGTAAAAATGTTCCGAACGAACTCGTTCCAATGAGGGATTATATGCTATGCTTTGGAGATAAAAATGAAAAAATCATAAAATTTAAAATTTAAATTTTACACGGTACGTTGGGTAAAGGGTTATCGTAATTTACAGAGCATTAGAATGTTTGAGATGTGAACTTCACTGCGCTAACACAGCGACAATCAAGTTCCGATTAGCCTTGCAGGAGAAGAAATTTTCTTCAGAGGGATCGACGGAACACATAAGAAGAAGTGAGAATTCCATCACTAACACCAGGAATTCCGAACTCTTTGCTACAGGCGCCTGCTTCAGATGACTCATGCCAAAGGTATTGACCACAGATCAGGTGGCGATGGCTATCAGATCATATTATTCCAGAGAAGAATGGCAACAACAATGAAAAGCACTGCTCCTCGTCCCGAAACTCAGAAATGGACGTGAATGAAGTTAAACTGTCAACTGGTTATTCTATTCAGTGGATCCCAGTTAACTGGGCACCTTAGAATTGAAAACCTTGTTAATGGAATATAAATCCCAAACATAAAATCATTTACAATACTTTCGACAGACATTTGACCTGTGATTTGAATATAAGGTATGGAATAAACTCCTGTTAATTGAATAAAAAATCGTGTTATATGTCGAGAAATTATTACCCCTCGTTTTTGATCTGTGTGGCCTCAGTACACCCAATACAGACGTTTAATCTATATCTGATTTGACAGAGCTTCATGAGCTCTGTCAAACAATCAAGATATAAGAATATAAATGCCCAGTTTATCTCTGGAATTCAGTAAAGTGACCAAAACCCTGTTAATTGGATGAGCCCAATAATTGAATAATTTGCACTGGCAAAGTGATTATTCAATTAAGAGGGTTCTACTGCAGTAATACCACACAACGAGATCATTCTCAGATTACGGTATTGGACTCCAAACCGAAAGGTTGTTGGAAGTGTCGTTAACCCTTTTACTGCCACGCCCACTTCAGCCATATAGGAGGACCTCCATGTACCCCTTTATGTGAGGAAGTTTAATAAGATTTATGACATACTTGACACTCTATCATCTGATTAATTGTTGGAAAGGGCTCTGTGAGTCCTTTCCAACAATTAATCAGATGGTAGGTTTGATCTGCGCATACCAGAACGTACAGATAATCATCATAAAATTGATGACAATAGTCGCTTTCGGTCGTGTAAGTGGAAAAACCCGAATAAATAAATATTAACCTGCAAATCGTTGTTATTTTCCATGATGTGTCTAAAGGTGGTTTATAAGAGGTGAGTATGACGTACTGTTAAAACTAGAAGTCCCGTCATGAAATGCGCACAAATAGCAATCCGATCTGTGCGTTAATCCACGCGCTATGACCATAGTAGGGCTATCAAATTCTGTGCATATGGCCTGTGCACAAGCAATATTTCAGCCAATGGACCTCCGGGTAACCCGGAGGTCCATTGGCGGAAACATTGCCTATGTTTGCGATGAGTAACCAGGAGAACCTGCCGTGCTTTGGATGCCATTCGATATGGCAATTGCGCGCAATTACTACGCGCAATTAAGCCTAGATAAGCGCACAGTTCGTCACAGGACTCTAGTTTTAACTGTAGGTATACCAATCACTAGTAACACTGATATCAGGCGTTTGTTTTTTTTAGATGGGCTTTTTTGGAAACTCTTGGATTCTCTTCATTCATGGGTGTATTGTTGCTTCGGGCTTATTCGTACAGAATGGAATTGGTAATGTGTATAGTGACAGTGTTTTCAATAAGTCTTCTATGTTATGTCGTATCTGACCTTGACTCTCCGTTCAGTGGATTCTTTCGAGTGGACCTCAGTATTATTATAGATGTATTGCAGCGAGTGGAAGCTATGCACAATAAGGTGCTTGAAGAAGACGACAACGAAAGACTTCAGAAGTTCAAACCAAAACTTTTAGAGTTGTCACATTAGTCTACAAATATGAATAAAATATCCTTTTCATATAATGCATATTACATGTTGTATCCAGATAAACCAAAACGCTTTTACCCTTACCCAACATGTTGTATCCAGATAAACGAAAAAGCTTTTACCCTTTACCAATTCTAGCATCCAGAAACGGCTAGCACTATTCACAAAAATTACTTTTATTTAATCTTATTTGTTTTGCAAGGATTGGCGAACATGTTATACAACTTATATTAACGCCTCTCCTTGACCCAATGGCGCAGGTGTGTGGGATGACCTTCGTGGCAGCAACTTCGTGGCCTCGCTCTTCTCGAATACTACGAAGGGTTCTTTAACCTGCACGGAGTGCGTCTCTCTCCGCACAGAGGACAGCCATTTCACGTCCCCATCCGATAAGACGGTACTCTGTGACAACATCAAACCCACAATTGATGCTGACAGAGAGTGTTCGGACATCTCGAGAACTTTCCCCGACCGGGAATCGATCACGCGACCTCTGGCATGAGAGACCAGCGCACTTATCCACTCGGCCACCACACAAAAATTACCTTTCAATTTTCATTATTTTTTTCCTTTTTTTTTTCAAACACATAGCTTATGACCCCTCATTGGAACGAGCTCATTGACACAGTTCCAATGAGGGGTCATAAGCGAGGTTTCTGATTCCAGAAATGAACAAATTTAATTATTCACGAATTTTGTTTACAAGAGTCCTCTGCCTTTAGTGTTAGGTAAAGGGTTAAATATGCTGCTAAGGTATCAGCTGTACCTTACCATTAACCATTACCGGAACTGCACAGTCAGTAATCACTTGGGAAGTCCATACATCACGTAACTCTGTCATTTATCATCGAAAGCCATTTTCATAATTCAACTCAGTTCTTAGTGGCCTTAGTCTTTGAAGACCATCTAATTTACCCTTTTACCACCAAAGCAGCGACGTCGACCATTTTCCTGAAATCGTTAAGTATATATTTCGTGCATGGACTTGTTCTTTCTTTCAAAAAGGTGTCATGATTATGTCTCAGGGGTACGTTTATCCCATTTTTCTCTTTGAGAGGTTAGAAGCAATGGAATAGAAAAATATTCATGTGACTTATTGAACTCAAATCCCATGGCTCTTCAAATCGGACAAACGCCAATTTGATTCACTTGTCATTCGTTTCAATCAAAATAGGATCAGTAAGTATTTGTTTTCATCTTCATCATTAACCCTAATCACATTGATGTGAAAATATCGAAATTTAAAAGAAGGAAGCTTTTCCCTACAATACAACTAGGAATTCAACCAATTCAATCTTGTCTGACTGAGAACATAATTGCATTATGGGAAAACTTTGCAGTCTGACATATTGATATTTGACGTCAGTGTGTGTGTGTGTGTGTTGGGGGGGGGGGGGGGGGGGGGGCTAATTTGCAATCGCCGAAGCTACAGCAAAGGCGCCGTGGACTGGTCGTAAATCTCGCGTGGGTAGTGAAGTCCACACCTGCGTTTACTCGGTAATAAAAATCATCATCAGCAAACTTTTAATTAATGAAGTACTGGGTTGTACCCGGTGCTTTATTATTTATTTTTTTGATGATGATTATTCCTATAATAAGTGTCTGGAATCTAGTATTTTTGCATCCGTGAAAATATTGCCCACCCGTGGAAAGTGACCAGTCCACGGCGATCGTACTGTAAATTCGGGCCTGATGTAATAATAATCCTTGGCCATATGGGTAGAATTGTAGTGATTTACTTCGAATATGTTTCATGGTATACAGAGGGACGGGAAGATGGCTCCACCCAAAAGTTTTCCACGGTATAGTTGGTAATCATATGTTCCTGGTGGCGAAGACAGAGGGAGAGGATACGACTGTACAACCCAAAAGGTCAGAAAAAATTTCGGTTCGCCAGGAAAATTTTGAGGTTTTTTGTTGATAGGATTTTGCAAAATAGAAGGAAAATTATTATTATTTTGGCTAAAACATAGGTTTTTAGACGGAATTTGCGAGAATTAAGATGCTCTGCGTGCCAAGGTGGTAGCAATTTGTTTCTTAATCTGAAATCTATTTTTAATGTTTTGCCGGCAAATTTTGATCTTGCCATCCTCCCCTCCCACCGACGAAAAGCTATCTACGACCAAGAGCTTTCACTTGTTAACTGCATCGAACTGGAAGCTAAAAAACTAAACTCAATTATTTCCTTTATAAATTCTCTACGACAGTAAACCAAAATTTTTCATCTTTTGGGGAAAAAATTACAAAACTTTCTCACACCTTCCGTACCATGGTATGCACTGTTGACCCAGTCGAACACTCACCACGCCAACTATGGTTCGGCTATGTGTGAGGAAGTTGGGGGTTTTAACCTGGATAGACCTCAGGACCGTATAAAAGATATACCCAGTCAGGGCACACTGTAACTTTGTCGGGCCAGACCGCCCCTGACTTTGTGAGAATGTGGTTTGGTATTCCCACAAATTAATCTCTGCTCGCTATGTTGGTTAAGAGGTGTAATAAAAAAGACATGTAATGTCTTAAGATTGCCGATAGTGTTTTTTTTATTTGGGGGGGGGGGGGGGGGGGGGTGCGCGATGGGGATAAGGAGAGACAAAGACATTTTATAGGTATGCGCCCACGCCGAAAATTTGTACATATTCTTTGCACATTTCTTCCTACCCTCCCCGTCTTTTTAGTTTCAGCCAACATAAATTAACCTGGTTTGAGTACTCATTTACAAAATGAGCAATTGATATAAATCTCCGGATAAAATCGTTATGCAATCGTTATCTCTTCCTCTCCTTTGTGCTGTCTTTAACTTCGAACGAATACAAGTATGTCTTTTGTGAATAAGTTCCCATCATGAAATAAACAAAACAGAAAAGAAAAGAAGACTTGTCTGCAACAATAAATCTAATTTGAGTCCAATTGCGCCGCAATGGGGGTTGTTCTCGTTAACAACATAATGTGCAATTATTAATTCATTCGTAATCAAGCGACATGAAAAGGACATATACTAGGCAGCCCTTTTATGTACTAAAAGTCGATAGTCATGAAACTACACAGAGACAGAAGCTGATTAATTTTATAGTTCAGTCAAGTTGAGTTAACGGTTTCGGGAGGGACCTATGTTTATATCGGTTATATCAATAACCACAATGGAGACATTCTGCTTTTCAAGCCTACAGTTAAAATTAGAAGTCCTGTCACGAATTGTGCGCTTATCTGGGCTTAACTGCGCGTAGGAATTGCGCGCAGTTGCCATATCGAACGTCATCCAGAGCACGGCCGGTTCTCCTGGTTACTCATCGCAAACACAGGCAATGTTTCTGCCAATGGACCTCCGGGTTACCCGGAGGTCCATTGGCTGAAACATTGCTTGTGCACAGGCCATATGTACAGAATTTGATAGCCTTACCATGGTCATAACACGTAGATTAACGCGCAGATCGACGTGCTATTTTTGCGGATTTCATGACAAGACTTCTAGTTTTAACTGTACATACCAATAACCACAATGGAGACATTATGCATTCCAAGCCTACATACAAACCACCACCATCTTTCTAAGCAATGCAAGCCGTATACGCACGTAATCATAGAGATGAATGGAATTTATATTCTATATTGAATTTTTATCAGATATCGTTTGTAACGTAATTTCAGATATGTGTAATACAAGATTGGATTACAGCTGATACAATGGATGGGTGGAATTGCCAACCATACAATGACATTAATATTTTCCCAAACACACTGGACGTATAAAAAACATTCCACACTATGGGCAGTCTGTACAATATGGCTTCAACTATTCTTCTACAATGCACTGCAATTCTGTAATAAGGATAAGCAATAGTTTAATCCTATATTCTCGCAGGACTTTAGATTAAAGTATTTTTAATCCTCCCCACAAACATAATATTTAACAAATATTGCACAAGATTGGGAGCCGTATGATAGTTTATGGACCGGCCAGTCAAACCACGATGTGTATATACACTGAAGAGAAGCTGAGGTCAGTATGCACACTAACCCTTTGAACACGTAAGACTGCTCTTCTGTTCCAGGCACATGATACGCCATAGGCCCACTGCTGCACGTTAAAAATATTGATTGGTCTACCCCTAAATATGGACTCTTCTAACTGCTGTATTTGAACTGACATGGAAGATACCTCCAGGGTTCAAAGGGTTAAGGATTGACTGACTGATCCCTGAACTGCCATGTGGTCGCAACCTCACCTCATGCAATATTTGTCATATTGTATCGAAACTACAGTGGTAGGTAGGTCGGGAGTAATTTCCACTCGTATTTGCAGATCCCACATTTTTTATATTTCAATCCTTCTGCAATGAAATTCCTCTCTCTTGAAGAATTTGTTTGCATTAATATTATATCTTCCTACAAAAAAAATTGAAAAGGTTACATTTGTCATTGAGAGATAAATTAGTTGATTACGCTGTCTAAAAAACATCGATAACCCTATTTTCGTTCTAGTGTTTTACTAAACTTTTCGCAACAACACACTGAAACGTTTCGTCGTCATGGATGCTCAGGATGTTCTCGCGAATATTATAACATCCGGCCCATTGTCACTTGACTACGGGCCAAATAGTAAAATATGAACTGGAGAAATTATAATAGATTAAGAGCGAAATGAAGCAACTGGGGTGTAATATGCTCATTTATTATATTTCTACAGCTTTTTCCTTTGTAAATAAAAACCATATACTACTCCCACGATCTCGAAAGTGTTATTCAACTCCCACGGCGATATCCTACTCCCAGTCATGACGGACTACTTTTACAATTGCAGTTGTTCCGCCTCGAAATCCAGCGATAACACCCAATTCACTTCGACAAATATTCTTCTTGATATTCCAACTGACAGCGAACAATAACTACGTACACATCCACACAAAGTTATAAGAAGTTAAACATGACAACTCATTCATGGTGATTCATTGAATTATTTCTTTAAAATGTGATGATTTCCTTCATAAGTTCATATCTCCCGTCACTTGAATTTCCATTTGAAAACGAGCGGCATGGCATTCCTTTCTGATGACATCATATTATCAGTTCATTCATTCATGTTTTTGTGTTCATACGCCGATTTTTCTAACCGTCAAAACAAATTGAGCGACCTTGGGAAACTGCCCTTGGATGACGCAAGAAGGGCATTTGTGTTGCAGATATTATCAGGGAAATATAATAAACACAATAGTTCACTGCTTGGAGTAACGTACGATGTTTATTCTCTCGTGGGATGCGGGGATTATTTTCACTCGGCTAGCGCCTTGTGAAAATAACCTTCCGCATCCCACTCGAGAATAAACATCGTACGTTACTCCAAGCAGTGAACTATTGTCTATTTATTCACTGTATATTCTATTCAACGCATGGGGTTAAAAAAGTACATGTTAGGTGTGCCTCTGCCAAAATATAATATCCGAACATTCCTATTGGCACCAGTGTTCATAGTTTGCGAATGTTTGAAATGAAATCTTCAAACATATAACTATCGCCACACAGAAGTGCAATAGAATGTGATATTTATTTATTTATTTATTTATTGGAGTTTAACGACACTTTCGACAGACAGGGTCATCTCGTGTTGGACAGTTGTACAGGTGGATGAAGCCGGAGTACCCGGAGTACCCGGAGAGAACCACCGAGCATCCGCAAGCAACTGTATGACTCTCCAACATACTAACTCCACACAAACAGGGTTAGCATTGGTTGAAGACAAGTGCACCACCGACGCGAATTACGCCTTAGTACCCACCAGCCTGTTCCACCACTTGGGCAATTGAGATTAAGTGTCTTGCCCAAGGACACAACGCGGTTACCGCAGGTGGGATTCGAACCGAGGACCTCTCGGCTTGCAGTCTGCATCTCTACCTAATGAGCCACCGCCCTCCCAAAAGAATGTGATAATAATTTTGTTATGCGTAAGTTGATATTATTAATTATTATTTATTGGTGTTTAATGTCACATATTTATGCACAATGGCTAATCATGACCGTGACAGTTTTACTTGTGGAGGAAGCCAAAGTACCGGAGAGAACCACCGAGCAACGGCGAGCAACTGTCAGCTCCCCAAGAGTAAGTTGATAAAGATCGAATGTTCAAATAATCATTTACCCAACGAATCGGCCACATCCTCCCTCGTAATATGCAAATTCAGCAGCTGAAAAAATATTATTTTTCCAAAAAATTCTACAATACCATTTCATGTGACCCCTCTTTGGAACAAGCTCGTTCCAATGAGGGGGTCACATGATATGGTTTTATTGAAATGTTTTGAAAAATTAAAAAAAATGATATTTAAAATAATAAATTTTGATATCGTCTGCTTTGGATAAAGGGTTAAAATTGATAATTATAAGAATTCGAGCACTATGAACATACGGCCACCAGGATGTCCACAAGCCAGCTCTCATAATTTTGTTATGCGTAAGTTAATAAAAAAATAAATTTTCACATTCAACCAATATAACCACCGAGACGACCATAAGACATTTCAAATAATTTTATTACACTGAAAAATTATTTGTTGATTCATTCAATAGAATCGCACTCCCCGTGTTTACACGTGACATTGATCGGGTTGAAAAGTCAACTTATTGTTTATTTTTTCGTGAATTAGCATGCTCGCACAGAATATACAGAGTTATATACGCTTCCCAACATTGATCAGTCGTTATTCTGCAAACAAACAAAATTCCATAAAGTTGCATGCCCTTTATTACCCGTGTTTACTTAAAATGAACGACATTGTTGCATTTACAACCCACGTTAAAGGCCAATAGATAAAAGGGTAACAAACTTGTGCTTTAACCTTTCCAACCTGAAAGTTATGATGCACTTTGCACTATTGTATAATATTATATCTCAATTGACCTTCTCAGTTGACCTTCTAGGCTCCTGATTGGACGAATGCTGCACCCCTATTTCGTGTAGTTTGCATCCACAGAGCTGACCAGGCACTACACCCAGCCACTACACGTTTTCTATTTTTAGCACAGTACTATATCAGTTTTCTTTTCATACTGGGCGAATAAAACTAATCAGGCTTAATATAAATATCGATTCACAGAGGCACAACATCCACAAAACAATCCGGAAAGAAATCATTGTGGAAAAATGTATCGCGTTTCCATTGTTGAAGTCACATTTTCCGAGGCGTTCATTTTGTTCCTTGAGAAGATGATCCATATCTCGTTTCAAAGAGAATGATCCATACCTGGGTACAACTTTCATGAGAACGCGTCCGGATATGAAAAATCGTTTGTTTCGCTGCTCATATTATTTCGCTATTTAATTGTATGTTTTGGGCAGTAAACGAATAAATAATGGAATTTATTTGAATCTTCGGAGTTTTCTATCCCGTAGTGACCCATTCGGTAATGTATATGTGTGACAAATGTGTGAAAATTATCAAACTGCGTTGTCAAATTTCGAAAATTTTAGCTTTCATTCGCGAGTTGCGCGATTCTAGAATACACAGTTCCGTTTGGGGGAAATGTTTTGTTTACCCTTGTCGACCGATTCAAAATTAGCTTATACTCCCTCATTGCAATAAGTGGGTTATTCTCCTTCCAATGAGGGGTCGTAAGCCGTGTTTTGGAAGAAGAAAATGTTTTATGAAAACTAAATGGTATTTGTTTCTATATAACGCTGTTTGGTAGGGCTGCTACCTTGGTAATAGATTAACAAATCGGACAGATGTTTTTCGTGATGGGTGTTCGATATAATATAAGGATTGGTGCATGTCTTGTCGTTGACTACGCCCATATAGTGCCAAGTGAGGTGGTGTAGTTCCCTCCGCTTCGCGTCGGGAACTACTCCACCTCACTGGGCACTATATGGGCGCAGTCAACTCCAAGCCATGCACTATTCCTTAACTAGGAGATGGGCGAGTCTGGCTTGTGTTTGTTGGGAGAGAGGTAATATTTTATTTCTTTTAGGTTAAATTATCACTGTCCCTCCTGGTCATTTATGTGATTGTGGGTTGCCTATTCACGAAGTGGCAACTTTTACTTTACGCAGAAACTTATGCACACAGATTTAAAGGGTTCATACTGTCAGGACACCTGAGGCCTCGTAAGGCCTGGGCTGACGTGGGGTTACTTAGTCCCGCTGATGAAATTGCGGCAAAATTAGATCAACGTGGAGGGTCGGAATCCAAGTGTCGCAAACTCGGCGCTGGGAGCTGAGTTAGACCGACGCCGTGATTCCTTCTCTGCCAAATTGGCCTGAAATAGGTTCGATTTCCGTTAGGTGTGATTCCTAATCACTTCAGGCTGTGTAATGGAAAGAATGACTTAAAGTAACAACGATTCTTTTATTTACACATAAAAATAAAACCGTTTCAATATTTCAACAATCAACAATTCGATTCTTTTCACAGAAAATGGGTTGCTAGGGTTAAATAATTCTCAACAATTATATAGTCATTCTATAGCCCTGTACTGGCAATATAGTCTACACACTGGAAATGTTACTACCGTGAGCTCGCCATAAGAGCTTCACAAATCTGAAATTATTTTACGGAGAGCTCGCCATAAGAGCTTCACAAATCTGAAATGTTATTACCGTGAGCTCGCCATAAGAGCTTCACCCGCTTAGGCTCAAATGTCAACGTCTGCGCGTAACAGTACCTCTGGCTGAAGGGTTCCGACCAGCAATGTTTGTCATCTATAAAGCCACCGTACTTCTGATTTGGGTCAGATATTGTCTACTCATACCTTATGTGCCTTTTGAAAGTCCTCCGTGAAAGTCCTATTGAAATGTTCACTGTTCCTGGTTGAACTCACGATTCACAAATTCCCCTTTTTGCGCTAGGGCGAAATTGTCACTCACACCGATCTCCAGTCGGTATTACGATGCTTCGACAGCAAAACAAACTACTCCCAACGCAATCAGTCTGACGCTTCAAAGGGTTAATTCGCACAATACAATTAACCTACACTTCTGACTATTACAGGCTGGTACCTGCTACTCGACAATCTAAACTTTAACGTTTCACCTTGGGTTTTCTTTCTCAACGAATTTGACACTGTAGCCGCCTATCAACCTTAAGCTAAATCAATCGTGGAATGCTCTGTCTGGCGATTCCAGCCGTTTCAGGGTCCTGTGATCGAAGGTACCCCTATGCCAGGAAACAGAGTCCGCCTGCCCTGGACTTCACCAACGTGTGTGTGACCCCAAGTGTGTGTCTAATGCTCTGCTCCTCAAGGTATATATACTTTTTACCCCAAAATGTCAGGTGGACAGACGCTCATCTGTCCATCTCCCAAAACGGTGGGAGATGACGTATATCGAGGCAGAATCAATACAAGTCATCTCGCGCGTGACTTAACGGTGATTTCACTTGTCGAGAGAGCCGATTCGTTCCTGCCACTCATTGCTACTAATGATCAGGTGACGACACGACAGACATTTCTATCTTTTAGAACCTCGTTTCTCAATTGGCCGTGACGATATCCTGCCACCGACCGATTACGTCTCGTAAGACTCGCGACTACTGTATAAATTAAATGAGATTAGACCTTATGTAACATACCGTTTTACTGGTATGAGATCTACGCGGTCACCTTGCTTCCAGCCCCTTGGTGCTGCGTTCCCGGTCCCCTGCTGAGGTGGTCTAATGTTCCCAGTGGTCCTAACCTGCTTCTGCCAGCAGTCCCTGGCAATATGACCCCGCTTGTTGCAGATAAAACAAGCGGTGTCCTTGGGAGCGCTCCCCTTCCGGCTGGTCTGCGACGCAGGCGGATTGGGGTGGCGTTGCCTTACGGGTGCCATTGCCAACCCGTTTGCCCCACCCTAGCCGATTTGGGTGCGTTTACACTCCCACCGTGGGCCTCGATGTAGCGTTCTGCCACAGTTGCCATCTCATCATAGGTGGGCGGACCCCTTTCCTTAATGAACAGGCCCAACTCCTTGGAGCATGTAGTTAAAAACTGCTCCCGGAGAAATAGATCTTGCATGGCTCCATATACTCATTCACTTCTGCGAGATCAGCCCAGCGGTCAAAGTACCGCCTAGCTCGAGCAAAATACTGAGGTACTGTTTCTCCCTTTTCCTGCTTAATTTCTCGGAACTTGGTCCGGAATCCTTCTTCGGTGAGCTGGTATCTCCGAAGGATGGCATTCTTCATCTCACTGTAGTCGTTAAAAAGTGCAGGAGGCTCACTGGTATAAGCCTCGAGGGCTTTACCTGACAACAAAGGGCTCAAGCACATAGCCCATGTGTCTTCTGGACACATTTGACTGGAGGCAAAACGCTCGAACCTCTCCAAGTACGAGTACAAGTCATCTGTGTTTACATTAAAATGAGTGAGATTGGGGCATGGGGCATAAATTGCTACCCCTGCACTCCCATACCCTGATCGCCGACTTTCATTCTCCACATCGGCCCTTGCTCTGAAGAGCTCTAATTCTCTCTCGTGCCTCTGTTGTTCGAGCTCTCGTTCTGCCTCCCTTGCCTCCCTTGCTAATTGGGCTTCCCTCTCTCGCGCCTCATTTGCTAATTGAATCTCTCTCTTTTTCGCCTCTCTTGCGTCTTTCTCACGCTCTGGTTCTAATTGGGCTTCTCTCTCTCTCTCGCCTCATTTGCTAATTGAATCTCTCTCTCTTTCGCCTCTCTTGCGTCTTTCTCACGCTCTCGTTCTAATAGGGCTTCTCTCTCCCTCGCCTCATTACGTAAGGCAATTTCCTTGGCTTCACGTTTCTGCTCATCTTTAACGAACTTCTGAAGTTCGGCTCCCTCAAGGCCCATTTCCTTGCCTAATGATACCAGTTGGGCGAGGGGTGTAGCAACATCCATTTTGATTTTTTCTTTCTATCTTCAACACTCGTCAGAAAGAATGAAGAAGGAAAAGAAAGAAAGAAAATAAGGCAATTAATCCTAATTTACCTGTGTAATTTAACGTAATTAAACGCCCCAAATATTCTGAAACCTACCGCAGTTATAGTGGCTATTAAGTATCCTCTTAGGGACTACTGTATTGCGATATTTAACCCTTGAACGGCATCAGCTGACCGAACGCGTCAAAACATAAACAGAACCGCCGTTAAAATAAAACAAAATTCCCATATAGCCATTTTTTTACCTTTTAGAAATATCCTGTTTAGCGCCCGCCAATCATGTCAGGACACCTGAGGCCCCGTAAGGCCTGGGCTGACTGGGGTTATTTAGTCCCGCTGATGAAATTGCGGCAAAATTAGACCAACGTGGAGGGTCGGAATCCAAGTGTCGCGAACTCGGCGCTGGGAAAAATTGCCAAATTGGCCTGAAATAGGTTCGATTTCCGTTAAGTGTGATTCTGATCACTTCAGACTGTGTAATGGAAAGAATGACTTAAAGTAACAACGATTCTTTTATTTACACATAAAAATAAAGCCGTTTCAATATTTCAACAATCAACAATTCGATTCTTTTCACAGAAAATGGGTTGCTAGGGTTAAATAATTCTCAACAATTATATAGTCATTCTATAGCCCTGTACTGGCAATATAGTCTACACACTGGAAATGTTACTACCGTGAGCTCGCCATAAGAGCTTCACAAATCTGAAATTATTTTACGGAGAGCTCGTCATAAGAGCTTCACAAATCTGAAATGTTATTACCGTGAGCTCGCCATAAGAGCTTCACTCGCTTAGGCTCAAATGTCAACGTCTGTCGGAGGGTTCCGACCAGCAATGTTTGTCATCTATAAAGCCACCGTACTTCTGATTTGGGTCAGATATTGTCTACTCATACCTTATGTGCCTTTTGAAAGTCCTCCGTGAAAGTCCTATTGAAATGTTCACTGTTCCTGGTTGAATTCACGATTCACAAATGCCCCTTTTTTGCGCTAGGGCGAAATTGTCACTCACACCGATCTCCAGTCGGTATTCCGATGCTTCGACAGCAAAACAAACTACTCCCAACGCAATCAGTCTGACGCTTCAAAGGGTTAATTCGCACAATACAATTAACCTACACTTCTGACTATTACAGGCTGATACCTGCTACTCGACAATCTAAACTTTAACGTTTCACCTTGGGTTTTCTTTCTCAACGAATTTGGCACTGTAGCGGCCTATCAACCGTAAGCTAAATCAATCGTGGAATGCCCTGTCTGGCGATTCCAGCCGTTTCAGGACCCTGTGATCGAAGGTACCCCTATGCCAGAAAACAGCGTCCGCCTGCCCTGGACTTCACCAACGTGTGTGTGACCCCAAGTGTGTGTCTAATGCTCTGCTCTTCAAGGTATATATACTTTTTACCCAAAACTGTCGGGTGGACAGACGCTCATCTGTCCATCTGCCAAAACGGTGGGAGATGACGTATATCGAGGCAGAATCAATACAAGTCATCTCGCGCGTGACTTAACGGTGATTTCACTTGTCGAGAGAACCGATTCGTTCCTGCCACTCATTGCTACTAATGATCAGGTGACTACACGACAGACATTTCTATCTTTTAGAATCTCGTTTCACAATTGGCCGTGACGATATCCTGCCACCAACCGATTACGTCTCGTAAGACTCGCGACTACTGCATAAATTAAATGAGATTAGACCTTATCTAACATACCGTTTCTCCCCTGGGTCCCTGCCCTGAAGCTGGATATACACCACGTGTGTTTTTTTCCATGTCCAGCTTCACATAGAAGTGAAATTCACGTAGGGTTTTCGCCTTGATGCGGAATATCTTTTGAACTTACACTATCTTTATATATGAGGCCCCTTGCCCCTATATTTAGGCTGGCTTTGCCCTGACACATACAGTACGGTCACCGTGGACTGGTCACATTCCACGGGTGGGCAATATCTCCACGGACGCGATAATATTAGATTCCAAACACTAATTATAGGAATAATCATCAACAATTTAATTAATGAATCACCGGGCACAACCCGATGCTTCATTAATTAAAATTTTGCTGTTGACGATTTTTATTACCTGGTAAATCTATGCGTCGACATCACTGCCCACGCATGAATTACGACCAGTACACAGCGATTGTACTGTAGTTGCTATTTTCACTGGGGGGGGGGGGGGGGGGGGGGGGAGGGTGGAGGGGGCGTAGTGATTCTGTGGTTTGACCATTGAACTTTAAACGGAAATGTCGACGGTTCGATCGCGACCAATGGTAACTGCGTTGTGTCCTTTGCAAGATACTTAACCCCGGTTGTCCATGTGGGGCCACGATGGCACTGTTTACTTGGGCGCACTGCAGGTCGCTGGCGCACTTGTCATCAACTGCTGATAAATCTGTACATGCGAGGTTAGTAAATTGGAGAGTCAAACAATTGCTCGCCTCTGTTCGGTGGTTCTCTCCGAATATTCCGGCTTCATCCATCCGTATTACTTTCGACACGATGTGACCCTGGCTGTAGAAAATGCGGTTAGACCCCAATAAAACAAACAAACACAAATTATCACTTGATCTCAAATTCAACATTGTGCATATAGTACAGTACAGTCGTCGTGGACTGGTCGTAATCCGCCCGTGGGCATTGACGTCCAAGCATGCGTTTACCAGATAATAAAAATCATGATAAGCAAAATTTTAATTAAAGAAGCATCGGGTTGTACCCAGTCTTCATTAATTAAATATTTGATTATTATTTCTATAATTAGTGTTTGGAATCTAATATTTTTGCGTCCGTGAAAATATTGCCGCCCGTGGAAAATGACCAGTCAACGGCGGCCGAACTATATTGGTGTGATTAAAAATGTAGGCAGCGAAATTCGAGCGGACCAAGACTCGGTCGCAATCTGGTCGACATTCTCCGGCAGCTCTCCTTCCCACGACTCTGCTTCCAAGATACTGGAAAAATAATGTACACTAGACTCTCTAGCTTCCTGCAAAAACAAAAAACACACGACATTTTAAACACGTACCAGTCTGGTTTTAGGAAGGGTCATTCTATTCTACACCAGATTCTGCATCTGATCCATGATGTGGCTGCTGCGAATGACAAAGCTCCGAAAGAATGCACCTTGTCAATGTTCATATATTTTTCTAAGGCATTCGACACATGTGAAAATGCCACACTAATAAGGAAATTAGAAGCATACGGAGTTAATGGTATAGAAAACTCTTGGTTTAAAGATTATTTTAAATAACAAGTCATACGCATCCACAATGAACGTCGTGCCACAAGTTGAGGATATCAACACTAGTGCACCACAGGGCTCTATACTGGGTCCCATCTTATCTCTTTTGTACACAAATGGCATTAGTGAATCAACCCTTTTTAATATTTTGTCATTTGCAGACGACACCACGGTAAATGCCTCTAACAACAGTCTTGACATCCTTGCTGGAAGCGCTAATGAGTAACTTGATGAAATAAGCGATTGGTGTTCCCCAATTTATTTATTGGTGCTTAACGCCACATTAGCAACTAGGGCTATATCGTGGCGACGTGTCCCAAACAACATGGTACTTAATGTCAATAAACCAAATTTATTCTTTTTCACCCGAAAAACGATAATTAGTCTAACGGCAATCAGTATATTGAATTAAATAATACTTCGACCAGCAATGCCGGAAACGGTAGAGATAAAAATGCCATTAAATTTCTGTGTGTCGACATGGATGGAAACCTATCTTTCAAATACCACGTAGATGTTGTCCGCTAAAAAGTGACAAGAACAATATATTCTATCAGCCGAGTTAAACAGACTCTCCCAATAAGCGTCTTTAAGGCTTCATGCTTCTCTCTGGTGCGCAGTCATCTGTTATATTTCAACTTGCAGAAAAAGCCATTCGAATTATAACCAAAAAGAAATACAAGGCTCACACAAAACCCCTATTCAGGAAACACCGAATTCTCAGATTTAAACATGTCTGTAAAATGAAATTCAGGTTATTTTGTTCGAGCATGACTTGTACCACAATAAGCTAGCTGCAAGCTTCGACGAGAGTTTTAAAGTATAGAGTAAACAGTCGGGCATAGAGACTAGACAATACGGAAATTTTGCAACTTCCAAGCCAAGAACCCAATTCTCGGCTAAGCCCCCTTCTCTCGTTCCCCAGGACCTGAAATGAAATCGAACCCGACATACAAGCACATCCAAGATGGAAATTTAAGAAAGCCTTGACAGACACATCTGTGAACCAATATGCGGTATGTAATATAAGACCTAACAATCCGTTGTGCTAGGATTGAGCAGTTTTTGTGAAATACACATCCCAATGCAGGAGCTAACAAGCATGGGATTTATGAGATGGGCCAAATAGATTTAGAGTAGTAGGTGTTGAATGCCCGAGTCCCACTTTTATTATAGTTCTTGCAAGGTACCACATGAAAGTGGAGCTTTACATGTCCATAGTGGTAAAACGTTTCGTACTATTAGTAAAAATGACCAGTTTACCAATGCCTCGAATAGAGATTTTCTAAAGTAGCAGCAAACGTGTAAGTTATTGGCCAAGCCTGGCCTTCTTGTCGTCATGAAATACCAATGGGGATTGGAAATTACCTTGAGAGGTGTTGGATGGACTAAAAAATTTATAAAAATAAAAAATCAATTAAATGGACATTAATTAAACAACCGAATACTTCAACCTTTAATAAAGGCATGTCGATACATAAATATTTGCATTTTCGAAATAATCATTTAAGCAAGTAAGAACATTGTTTAACCATTACTGCAGAATGTTCAAATATGTGCTAACATTTTAAAATAACAAATAAATGTACGTTCCTGACGCTTTCAATTTTTTCACTTTAAACCCATTTCCACCAATATATGATTCAACACAGACTATTACCTATTCTGGTTTTGAAATCATTATGTGACAAATTACACATCATGAGGGACAATTTTCGTCATTGGGAGAGATTTACAGGAAAGTTACCTCCCTTAACATTCTGAAGTTGTCAATAAATTTAACACCAAGGGTACGGGAATTTCATATACAAATTGATATTTCGAAATATTAGTGGAGTTGTATCATCGATGTGCGCATCATTTTACAAACTTCAGGCATTTTTATCTGTAAACTAGTATAAAAATACAGAAATTGACTTTTTACAATTCTTTCTGCAATCAGTTTGAACGTTTGGCGATTATTCTCTGTTTAAACCCATTTGAAATAAGAAAATGGTACTTTCAACATATTTTGGTGTTCTCTAATTTTTTTCTTTTCATTATATCAACAGTGTGCGCATCTTGACGTATAATACAAACACTATCCTTTCCATTAACCCTTTACCGAACGAATCGGCCACATCCGTCCGCGTAATATGCAAATTCAGCAGTTGAAAAAATATTATTTTTCCAAAAATTTCAAAAAACCATATCATGTGACCTCTCGTTGGAACGAGCTCGTTCCAACGAGGGGTCGCATGATATTGTTTTGTTGAAATTTTTTGAAAAATTTGAAAAAAATTATATTTAAAATAATAAATTTTTATATCGTCTGCGTTGGGTAAAGGGTTAATGTAAAAGTCTAGGAGGTAAGATGTGCTATTTTTTCATGGGAAGAATAGCAACTTGCAAATTACTCTAAATACACACCTGCTAAACAAAGAACCAAAGTGAACAGTTACTTAGTTGCTTCTGACTAGCTTGCTATAAAAAGCCAAGTATTATTTTGTAACTTCCAATGAACGAAAACAAAAGACAGCTCTGAGAGCTGTCTTTTGTTTTCGTTTAGAAAAAGTAACAAAAGGAATCTTCGCTTTATTTCCTACGGAATGTTATAGGTGTTTTATCAACAATTACCCGCTTCTTAATTGGTTCTGATACTCCTCGTTCAGAATCACCAATATGATCCTCGGTAAAGCTCAGCACAGATCGATTGTAGTGAACTCGGTTCGGATCTGAACTTTCACATCAACTCGTGACTCGTCAGAGATCTTTCTCATCCGAGTTAAAAAAAAAACAAGCCTAACACCGCTTTAGTACTTCGTTACAATTGTTAAACAAAACGGATTAGAAATAAAACCAACACAGGCACGGCAGTAAAGTCTGTCACATTTTGTTAAGGTGGTCGACTTCAGCACATGGAATCGACAGCTGTCTTACCCAATATGAATTGGAGCCGATAGTAACATTTTTTCCTCAGTAACTTAGTAATGTTATTGTTTCTTTCAAAAAACATACCTCCAGTGGCGGCGCTACGGGGGGGGGGGGGGGGGGGCGCATGGGGGGGCATTTGCCCCCCCCCCCAACGAAGGTTTTGCCCCCCCAGTTGCCTCCCCCCAACCATCTCGCATGCATTTCCATCCACCCTCACACACAAACACATTCAGTCACTCTCTCTCTCTCACACACACACCCCTCTCTTTTTTTATTCCCAATAATTTCCCATACACACTTAGCCCAAAGCCTCAGGCTAGCTGATGAACACATCCAGGCAGTAGAGATTTAAAGATTCGGATGCAGATACTTATAAGTTATAATTAAGTTAAAACATTCATGGATTTCGCATTATGACAGACGGGCATTATGAGTCTCTCTCTCTCTCTCTCTCTCTCTCTCTCTCTCTCACAGACCCACCAGACGCGGATCCAGGATTTTGTGAAAGGAGGAGCGCTAATTACCATTACATTTAGTCGAAACTTGGACCCAAAGTCCGTAATATAATTTTTTTGGTTTGGTACGTTCACAGGACGTACCAAACCAAAAAAGTATATTACGGACTTTGGGTCCAAGTTTGGACTACCTCATAACAAAGTAATGATATGATCCTTTACGTATTTGCCCCCCTTCATGGGAGTCTGCCCCCCTAGTTGCTCCCCCACAAAAAAATTTCTGGCGCCGCCACTGCATACCTCATGACTCGATCAGCTCGTTCCAGTGAGGTGGAAATACATTGTGTTTTGCAAGAAAAAATGAAATAAACAACAAATGTGAATGGTCACGTTTGTGTGTAGTATTGTTGGATTTGGTCATACTGACGTTAAATCCCTGCGATTATGAAGATTTCTGATATCTGTCTTTTTCTGACTGGGATGTTCGGTCACATTGCATTGATAGTTCACTATATAGCCGTCGTCTGTTGCCGCTTTATGGTTGTCCTTCCTGGTTATGATACGGACTCTCATTGAGTTGGGTTTTTTGAGAAAAATAGTTTTGCCATGAAATGAAGCCAGTATATGGTGACCGATAAAATAATGAACCCAGGACCATGACCACATTTACGTACACTGCGACACTTAGTGACTTATTTTCAGTCCATTTTGGTCTCATTTATAAAAACAGATTTTCTGCGAAAATATTCTGTCAAACTATCGATGAGAGAGTTAAAAGACGTTATTTCCATTAACAGCAGAACTTTTTAATTGTTTCGAAGGGCAGTAGATTGTTGCTAGTTAAAAAAAAGATAAATTGAACACTTATTCTTATTTATTCGGCCGTCACTGACCATTATTAAAATAATTATTTCAGACCAAAATGCATAACTTTGTTCATTCTCTTTGAAACAAGACGACAAACGAGTAGGCGGCATCAATCTGCTGAAGAAATCATTTCTCATTAAATTATAAAGTCGTGTTCAGATGTCAAGTCATGCGATTGCACGAGGTCGCTACAAATGGAAAACGAATTCACATATTGGCAATAAACAGCAATATATATAACGAAGTACAGGGTGAATAGCATTAAAACCTGTGTTGGTACTGTCATATAACAAAAAAACTAGGTTGGAATTAAGGCTGTAAGAGGGACACTTGCAGCCCTCATTCCCACCAGGCCTCCAAAGTTCAATTTAACTCATAGTGGAAACTGGTGTCCCCAAATTACGGAAATGTTCCAAATTAGAAGGCATAACAGATTGTTTGGTTTGGACATTTTTCATGTTTTTGTTCCACAGAAGGTGTTTTAACTCTTAAAGACCTGGAGAATTCTTTATATATTTTTGCTTGACATTATCAGTGCACATCCTGTGGAATTGCAGTTGTTTCTAGGAAAGTTTTGGCTGCCCGTACAGGCAGCCAAGATTTGCCTTGAAACTACAGCTAAGGTACTTACCATGTAACATTGGATTTATCCATCGACTGCATGTTGCGACACATGTTTTGTCGAAGTTAAAAGTGATCAATTTAGACTTCAGCCCTAAATGGTTAACAGACATTCAGAGGCGCGAATAAAACCATGGAAAGCTAAGAATGGCATTTCAGATAATCAAAATTACAAATATGTTCTTAATGTAGTTGAACAGCAATTGATTTGGCAAGTCAGCGATGCCCCCGAATTAGACCAATCTAAATACCTATCCCCCACGCACATAGAAACGCGGCTAATTTATGAAAAGAAAATACAGTCAAGCTTTAATTTACAGTAAGTTCCACCGGACTTGGCATTAGACACCAGCAGAGACTCTAGAGTAGCTCGGGACAAGTCTCTGGTATTCTCGTGGATCGTGCTAGCCCTCTTGGCCCTCTTACTGGCGAAGTAATTTCGCCTCCCCAGTTATAAGGAGTGAATTCCGCCTTGGCAGAAACCTTTCGTAAGAAGATGATTTAATCTGGAATCTTAATTCTGAAACGAGATGGAAACAATCTTGCTCGCGGATTGTAGAAAATGTACTTTTATCCATACACCTTGATTTATATGTTTTCTGACACCACACAGAGATTTAATGACATAAAATATAAAGTCGTATAATGTTGTCAACAAAAGGAGTCATGCAGTTCTGATGCATTTGCTTTGAGTACAAATATTGATTTGTTGATCCGAAACATAACTTTGTCGTACAGTTTATAGCTAACAAAGCATGACTGACAAACGGGACTGTGTTTGGCAGCACTGTGATAATTTCGCAACCTTTGTTGAAAATAATCGACAACAATTTATTCATGCAAACTATTTTGTTTGTGAGATGAATTCGCTTGTGGTACAGTTATTTCATCGCTATGCAGAAACATTGATCTTGTCCGAATTGATGTATTGCACAACTGTCACAACCATTGTGCTTGCAATTTGAATGTCTGTGGCTAACTTCGTGAAACGCGAAAGACAAGGCTATAAACATTAAAATGTGTTTCTCAACATGAACATTAACAATTAGTGAGCAAGTGAAAAAAACATTTGGCCCAATGGGAATTAAAAAGAGTTAGGGCCTTTCGTTTTTTGTTGTTGCTTTATTCAGAATTCTCATATTTGTGAGATAATTCAAATACATTTCATCTGATTTCAAAAATTTATTCATCTCTCTTTTTGACCATTAACCTGGGGAAGTTCGAAAACATGCTTGACTCCATTAATCCATCCAATTGGTCGATCAGTTTGTCTATCTATCGCACGTTTATTCGTGTACAAAGTGGAAAAGTAGTTAAAAGCACTCAACCCTTTATCTAATGTAACACAGATGACAGACCAGTGTTGTACACATAAGTAGCTATTCAAATTTTATTATGCTTTAATTTATAGTTAAAAAACATAGCTTATGGTCCCTCATTGGAACGAGCACGAGCTCGTTCCAATTAGGGACCACAAGCTATGTTTGTGGGGCAAAAATGAAAATATTTAGTTATTCGAGAATTGTTTTGTAAGTGTCACCTTTTGTTCGTGTTCAATAAAGGGGTAATAAATTTAGCTGTGCTTCTTTGTATTTCACGAACATGTTCAAAAACCATTTCTGTGTGCTGAAAGACAAGAAGAATTAGTGCCTGTTCAGTGTTTATACATTCTTTGTCTCTGGCGTATTTCTGGTATATGCGAGTTCGTACTCGCTTTCCGAAGGGCCCTAATAGTCCATCTTGGATGTTTATATTATCATAGCCTAACTTTCGAAAGTGCACTCTGCAAGTAGAGAAACAAGTCGGGTGAATGTTGCATGTGGTTTTTATTCGAGAACACATACTGTATAATGATCCTAACAGTATGAATGCCTGTATACCAAATCATGGATAAACCTTGAGTATGCACAATTGTGTTCTGTTATTTTTAACGCAAGCACTTGGTCGTTGCTGTCAGATGGATATCGAAGATAAAGAGAGAATGAAATAGAGAGAAAGAGAGAGAGAGAGAGAGAGAGAGAGAGAGAGAGAGAGAGAGAGAGAGAAAGAGGGGAGAGGGGAAGGGGTGGAGGATGCACCACCCCAGCATGCTTATATCAATTTAACTGTATTAATTTTATGAATGTCAAAGTATCTATTACTTTACCTCATATTATATGGGAATAAGTTCTGAAATAAATCAAATCAAATCAATACGTCAATTTTTCTTTTTTCCTTCTGTCCAACCAGCAAATCAATGTATTATCCGTTCACTATTGATGTACAGAGTGTAGGAGAAAATCCCACGAGACAAAAATCCCTCAACACAAAATTCCTCAACGAAAATGACAAAGTTGGACAAAATCCCTCGACACAAAAATGATTAAAAAAAGAAAATTTCACAAAACCCTTCAACACAAAATATCTCCAAAAAAAATGACAAGAGTCGGCAAAAGCTCTGAAATTATTGTTTCAAACTATTTTTTATCTGAAATTACATTTGTTTGTATTACTTGTGAGACAATGTGCTAAAATATAGAAAACATCTCTTAATGTTTGTATGGTGATTTCTTATTTGTTAGGGGTATAGCACTATACTTTGTTGACAAGAAACTGTGCCAGAAACCCATGGTTACGGGGCATGAGTAATTTTTATTCTTGGCAGAAAAGTACGCCTGCAGCAGGTAAAGTTTTAACTCCTTTCATGATGGCGGCGGATATTCCTGTCCAGGACACAAAAGCTCTTGCCACTGAAACATAAAATATACCCATAGTAGCTTGGTGTACCAAATGTTCACCGTGAGTGGTGAAGTGGTGTTAACCGCGAGCCTTCGGCGAGCGGTTAACACCACTTCACCACTAGTGGTGAACATTTGGTACACCAAGCTACTTTGGGTATATTTTATTTATACCATGACCGTCAGATTATTAAGAGTCGCTATTATTTTTTCTCGATGTTACTGAGCAGCAGATCTACAACGTGTGCATCTGTTTTGTTTACATGAGCACCGGTGGGAGGTACTTCCGCTGTCAATTTTGTCGCGGAAACGAAGAAAGAAAAGCACAAATCACGAGGCCTTTTTCATTTCAGTAACATAATAACATACTATTTTGAGTTACGGATGCTTTATTAACACGAGGCAACGCATGTTTGTTAATTTTTGGTAATCAAAAACGTAACAAATAATTGCAGCTTCCGTTCCACTCATAGAGAGGCGACGAGTGATAAATTTAGACAAGTTTGCATTCAGGCCGAGGTCACCAAATGTCAGCTTGGATGTAGTTCCACTGTAGGTGAAAATTTTAACTAGTGAAATCCCATTGCTGTCGTGTTCACCACGGTTGGTGTGTAAAGATAACATTTACGTCAGAGACTTTTTATATATAGTAGAATAGACAATCATGGTATGAATATGTATAATTTGGTCACATTTAACCAAATATCCGCCCTTTGAACTGAATGGACCTTTTGACCAATGATTTCCCGAGTCAACTTTAGATGAAATTTTCATCAAATCTAGTCATGGCTGCTCCACAGAAGCCCTGACTAGATATGATGGAACATATTCTGAAAATACTCAGCGGGTTAAGAATAAAATGATAATATGCGTGAATTTGGCTTTTATGATATCCTACCACCGAGTGCATGTTACATTTGTTTTCCCTTTCCCCATTCTTTTTATTTATTAAATAGGGACAATTGATTTCATACAAATGACAAGTGAAATGTCACCTCTTGAGGGCAACATTTAGCATTGCAGATTCCTCCTTGTTACATTCAAGGGACGATATATGACAAGACTGGACAAAAGCACTCAAATCATTTTTTAAAATAATTTTTTGTCTTTGAAATTGAATTTATTTGTATTACTGGTGCAATAATATGCTATAATATAGAAAACAGCTCTCAGTGTTTGTATTATGATTTCCTGTTTTTACTGCCTTTCTTGGTAATTGAAATCCAAATATAAGAACAACACAAACTACAGTAAATACCCAGTAGCCTAATGCCTGTATTTACTTTACTAATACATATTCGTTTACTGTATAATGAAGGTATATATTTATATCAGTGTTTATATAAAAAATTGAATTAACCCTTTACCTAACATGAAAAGCAGACGACACTTGCAAAAAAAATAAAATTCTCGAATAACTATTTTTTTCATTTTTTGTCTCAAAAACACAGGTTATGACCCCTCATTGGAACGAGCTTGTTGAGCTCGTTCCAAAATAATGAAAATTAATTGGCGATAGACTCTGTCCGGTGCTTTGCAAATATAACCACTCGGGCGTTTTATTTTATCAATGTTTACATGCAAAACATAGGTCATGACCATCGCCTCGATCTAATGAGGGTGTCCAAAGCTATGTTTTGGAAGCAAACGTTGATATTGTTAGTTATTCAATTGATTCAAAAAGGAACAGGTGTCATTTATATTGGTGTTAAGTAAAGGGTTATTAAAGATGTGGATCCATCTGCAGGAGTACAGTACTGTGATCACAATGGATCGGATCGCGATACATACCGGCGAGTCTAGATTTCCTATATGTAAATAAAATGCTGAGAAATGAAGAAAAAAAGAAAAGAAAATAGTGTCTTCTATTTAATGTTCTCCCATATTCTGTCTACGTGTAAGACTCTGCGTTGTTGACAGCGGGGAGTAAAGCGGACAGACAATTTCGACCAGATCGCTACTGGGTCGCGATGCGGTCGAAATTCTCAGTTCATGTTTGTGATCACAGTGCTATGTGTCACAAAACTTCATTTCATATACACTAAGAAATTTCAGTCGTGTCATGGTAAAATAGTCACAACAGGTCCGTTTCAACGATTCCGTTTCACTGCGGTTTTAGCTGCTTTTAAGGGACAGAACATTTTAAATGTTTACGCGAATTTTAGAACACAGGAAGTCCACAAACACGTTTAACATTCCCGCTTCTACTATTTTGTCGTTTTATTGAGCAGCTTTGAAACACGGAAATCACTAAATGTTTCAACTTTCTTCTCCTTGTATTCACGCGTCAATCATAGCATGGCATGATTGATCACATTTTGACTGACAGCAGGTCTCCAATTCATGTTCTTCCAAGCACATTCCATCGCATTTTAGAGTTAAGAAGCATGAATCTATACACTGAGAAGCTGGTTTCAATAATGGTTTATCTTGTAAAATTACCACGAACAAACAGCAGGTACAGTGGAATTGACTGTTGTTATTTATTTATTTCATTACTTTTTTCCATTTACATGGAGTAATGTACAAACAAGTGCTATTTCAATACACATGAGTTTATGTTACATGTCCGTGGTGGGTATTTACAGATTATACATGTTCTTCCCCCCCCCCTCTCTCTCTCTCTCTCTCTCTCTCCACCCTTTGTGTCTCTCACTCTCTCACCCTCGCGATTCAAGCTATGTGGTAAACTTTCCGTACAAAGACGTACGCCGGTAACGGTGATGGGCGGCAAATCATAAATTGGGACCGTCATCATGGTCCTACCAGGCATGAATGAGTGTATTGTGTTGTGCCCCCACCCCTAATAGAACAAGGTTGTTCAGTCGGAATAAACGCCAACAACGCTGAACATTATAAAATGCACGGCCGAACGACGGTAATCAGTCGCACCGTTATGCATTCCACAATATTCAACGTTATCAGGCAAAATGTATTGATACGTGACTAGGTAATAATTTGCATACAAAGTCCTGGCTTCGATTAATCATCGGAAGTTTTAGCATATCTGTGTAGCGAGATGCAAATTATGCCCTGTAATGTGAATCAACATGTAGCGTTTACCCAGACCCCCCCCCCCCCCCCCGCAAGGCACTCTCTTTACAAAATTAGCAACGATGATACCCTCTTGCAGCGAAATGCTTTGGAGAGTACATTATTGCAGGAGGGGGAGCCCAGGAACGCCAGATGTTCAAGGAAATAATTATTATTATAGGATTTTTGTAGTCCTGATTTTATGCGTGCAACCAGTGCACACCGGCATACATCCGCCAACATTCGGGTATGCCCGAATGTTGGCAAATACATGCCGGCATACACCGAAAACACACTCCCCGGAGGGATGGTGGGGGCTGTGGGCATATAGAAATTCACTCATAGGCGCACTCATCTGGCCATGTCAACAGCTTCTCCCAAATCTTGTTCAGGAGGAATATAAACGTCGTCGCGTGAGGGCCAGAAGGCCCTATCCTCCACCAGAAGGTAGAAACCTCCGGCCCCACACGACGGCGTGTAAATCTGTATAAATGAGTCACTTCTGGTTAGGCCAGCTAAGCTTACAGGTCCATAGCCGAATGATGTATAGAAACGGGAGAAGTGTCGACAGCTGAAGTATGTATTCTTGATAAGCCACTACCTACTGGAGAATAAATTACCAATTCATAGGTGGGCAGAGCAATAAGCGCATAACCTTGGAAGAGGGTACTGGTGACAGCTCCATCACACGCCCCCACCGGGATGTCGATGCAGCCCCATAGAGCCGTGTGACCCAACCATCACAAGTCCCATCTTTATGGCGGTACTTGTCAATATGTGAGGACGACGGGATATATTTACATACATCACATGTCTTATGTTCGCGGCGGTCTAGAAAGCCTGTCAATATATGAGGAGAGGACGGCACACAAACACCCTCACACACAAATCCACCCCTCACACACAAATTTCACAATGATGTGTCAAATGTTTGGTGCTGAGCAAACTTTGAGTAGTATATTTCTATCATTGGAGAAAGTGAGGCTAGTCAACGAGTGTGTGTCCAGGTCTATGCGCTTGTATACTTCGATCAATGATAAACCCGTTCCACGGCCCACGGGGCTGTCCGTGCACCGCCGTCCGACCGCGGGACGAGTTCATCTTTCTGTTATAAAATAAATAAAAATGTTGTGAAAACATTGCTGCACCCGGTGATAACTGTGAGAAGGACAATAAAAGTCACTTTGGGGGTTGAAGACGAAATTTGATTGTACATCTCTGGCAGAGCCAGCAAATTTAATGCTTCATGAAAACAATGCATTAATGTTGGCTGATGATGGCCAATGTGACACCTTACCTCTGTAGCACAGTGGCTTATCCATGGGTATGTGTGTTGATGGGGGGGGGGGGGGGGGGGGTGCTTCCACACCACCCTCATAAAATATTTGCCCTATGCATCTTCACATAAAATCAAGCCCTAAAATATTCTCCAATATAGGCCCACGCTTGCTACAAGGACCCCAAAGCGGCTCTTCGGGTACTGCGTTTTGTGCAATTCTCTAGGGTGGGTGGGTGGGGGGGGGGGGGGGGCTACAACAACACCATTGCGAATATCATGCTTGCTTCTCTCTCCCCCACACACCCCGGGGGTGACACCCCTGCCTTTAAGGATATTGGAGCTGGAGGATCATTGCTCAACCAAAAATTAGAATAATAATCCAGTAATATGTGTTGTGTGTTTGATGAAGGTATTGTACTTGAAACTATATTATAAAGATATGTTATTCAGTTCATTTCCACTAAAATATTATGGTTACGGTACACTGTACAACCATGCAAACAGAAATATAAAACAACAGTTTTGACTGATATAAGGTATACACAAAGGATATTGCTCAGTTTTTTGGTTGAGGGCTTGAAAATTAAATTATGCGATCAACAGCAGTTCTCACACATGTACTTTAAGAATTTATCAAAATGGCCGATCAAGATGTATATTTGAATTTCGCAAGTATTTACTCTGTGTGTTATTACATGAACAATCAGAGTCGAATCCTCAGTCAGTGTTAATGGTGCAATTCAGGAGTTTATAGGCATAATGATCCAAACTTATTTATTAGATATGTCGAGCTCGGCTGATATGATTTCAAACTTGGCTGATATGTCATCGATCTCGACCAATATGAACCAAGCTGGAGTTGTCCACCTGATGCGTTGCTAAGTTCAGCCATTTTGTCTACAGTGAAATCGTTCACTGTCATTCGCCGAAAGCAATCAATCAAATTGGCGTTACGGGTAAAATAGCGTAGTTTTTGTATAGTGAGGAATTAATGGTGGCAGTAAGTAAGTATTAGGTAAATGAAGAGGAAAAAGAAAGATGTACACAAAATTCAAAGCAAACTAATATTCAGAGACCAAGCGGAGATTCGTCGATGTGAGAGCAGAGACAGTTCAGTTATCCGAACGTCGCGGTTTCCACGGGGAATATTTTGTAATTATTTGTTTTGGTTTAATAAATAAAGAGATTATGACTTGGTTTGTTTCATATCGGCCGAGTTATGAGCCTGAGGATTGTCATAGCAGTCTGAGACCGAAGTCTCAGGCTGCTATGACGTTACCTCGGGCTGATAACTCGGTATATATGAAGTTAACCATGTAATAATCTCTAACTATTCAGGACCATTTCAAGATACTGTGAAAAATAATCAGGCCTGTGGATGGGTTGTGGGATTAGTGAGTGTGAGAATGGTACAAAAGCAAACAATTGTGGTGGCCATGAACAGCTGATTGACAATTGGATCGCAAACTTATAGTAAGTACATGCCATGTCTAGTGTTCAACCGATGATCGGAATCGGCCATCCCAATCGGCCGTTTGTGGGCAATCGAATGACAACGGCACCGGCTCCTGGAACATCGGTTCAACCTATTGTTGCCAAGAATTTTGTGATGATTCATTAACCGCATTTTATTACCTTCTGCAATTGTTCAATTGTTAATGTAAAGTGATGTTAATGATACCATTCAATAAAGTTGAGAAACAATAATAATGTGTATTCTCAATCTCTCTAGACGCCCTTTTATGGGATATACAAGTTAAACGACACGTAAAGCCTACAACTGAGCGTACTTGCTGCAATGGCCAGTTCATACCGGAAAAGTGAAGGTTGCACACTATTGACTAAGGTCGCAGTAAAATTACCAGTCGCACGCACTTGGGCGGTAAACGTGGCTCTGAGAGCCACGTTTACTGCTCAAGTGTGCGCGACTGGTAAGTGTACAGCAACCCCAGTCAACGAAGTTTAACACTGTGAAAAATGTTCAGTTTAATGTAGTTCTTTCGAGCCGCGACTTGTCTAGTTATGAACGGTATTACAAGCGGAATCGACATCAGAACCAAATAACGGGTAATATGTCAGCGACCATTTTGGTAATCGGTTGAACAATGGCCATGTCCCAAATTCACTTCAGGCGTGATGAATTTAACAAATTGTTTTTGATGGTGAGTTGAGGTGAGGTTGTTAAAAGTTACATGTGATAGACAAAAAGTATTCAGATCCACAAAATGTATGGATGATGAAAGACAATCTAAAAAATCAGCTTTACCTGTACTGTCCATAAAGGACAGTAGGACACACATACCTGAATATTTCTTAATTGAATAAACGTGTGAATTTCAGATAAGTTTCAAACACCAAATCATTTACCATACCTTCCATGTATTTTTGTCAACAAACAGGCACACCAACGAATTCTGAATAATCATGAGAGATGTTGCGGCAACACATTCAACACAAAGGATCGGAAGCAGTAAGACTTAAGGTTGGGTTATTCCTGAGAGACAATGATGTCAAGGTACACGATCCTATTTTCCCTGAATTGTTTGTCCAATCCTCATTCTGCTTCTAGCATGTAGACATTGGTACTACACACTAAAAACTAAAGTGCTAAAACTGACACTTTCAAGGTGTTAAACCCATTCTAACTCTTCGGGTTTGATTTTAACACTCAAAGTGCAATGCTTTAAGCACTTAGACATTACAATCGTCAGACATCTGAAACTTGAATGGATGGCACTTCCCATGTGTCTAGCATTGGTGGTTCTTCCAGAATCGTCCATAATTTGATTTGCGCTTGGTGGGTACATAATTAAAAGGACACAACGCAGATGACGCGGATCAGGCTCGAGAGTTCGAGCCTGATCCGCGTCATCTGCGTTGTTTCCTTGTAAGTGTCGCGACAATACACGTGTCAAGTGGTATTATTGTAACACCTGTCAAGTTATGGGATTATAATTATTTCTCATCAAATCTTATCATGGCTGCTGTGGAGCAGCCATGGCTAAATTTGATGAAAACTTTATCTAAATTCATTTGAAGAAATCATTGGTCAAAAAGTTCATGTAATTTAGAGGTGTAAAAGTTGGTTAATTGTGTTCAGATTATACTTATTTCAGTGGCAAGAGATTTTTGTCCTGGACATGAATGACCGCCAGCCGCATGCAAAGTGTTAAACCCTGAAAATATACACAAACTTTGGTTTGAAAAATACAATCATGGATCCATCCATTTTGATTTTCAGAGACATACATCCCACTGCTGTTTGAGGTGGAGATTATCCTCCACAAATGAAGGGCTGCAGTCATTGACTCCGGCAATGACTTCTCTTCAACATTTTAAGAGAGGTGGGAGCTATAATGAAAGGAGTGTAAACGCACTTAATAAAATAATACTATAAAATAATACTATAGGTGACTCATGATAACAGAACATAACAATAAAATTAAATTAAATTTGGTACCATCTGATGCACCCCACAGAATGCCGTCTCGAAAATTGTCTAATAAAGATTAGGCCACGGACATGAAATGCCAACCAGCACTGACATGCTCTGAACAATATCAAATCTATCTGTGTATATAGGTGCTTAAAAACTTTTACTGACGTCATCCATTATTATTCATTGGTACATAGTTTGAATATTTGTTGGGTATTTTACATCTATTGAACTATCCAACAACAAAAAGTTTTTAAGTAGGATACATAACTCGTTGATGTTGGTTAGGCGAGAGAAAGCACCCCGTCTCGGCTAACGGCCCTTGACCGGGAGCCTTTTCTCACCTGTCCAACATCAACTCCTTATTTATCCTTTAATAAGTAACCCAGATTAAACCATGCTTCATGATTACTGTCGGCCTGGTCCATCTTCCTATCATAGACTGAATTGTACAATAAATCCAACTAACAACGGGTTGGAACTTTAAAAATCAGTTGATCCTTTATATCTATCGATTTTCCCACACAACATTTTGTTGACGGTTTGAACTTCATGGCATTTCACTCACTTTGCTTATGTTTGTGTATCTTAATACAGGCTAAACTTGATCAATTATTTAGCCTTTTAGCCCACAAATATTTTGCGAAAGGTTAATTTTTGTGCATGTAATTATACCAGTTCTTTGAGTACTGGAAAGCTCTGTTTTCGAGTATCCATTATTTGAAGACTTGATTAGGGAACACCCGATATCTTCCCAGAAGAATTTGTAGATTTCTACAGTGAAGCCTTTAGATTCGGAAGTTTCATTGTTCTTCATATTTTTCCATACTGAAAGACATTCTGAGTGAGTTAATTCACCTTCAAGAGATTTGCTTTCCTCCTCCTCGTCTACAAAAATTAGAAAAGGGTTATCTACGTCGAAGAAGGCATTACTGTTGTCATTTGCAGCAACTGTATGGTCAATTTTAGATGCGTACAGCTTTTGATAAAACAGTTTTTGCTCGTTCAAGATATCCTTTAAACTTTAGGTTTTCTCACCCGTCTCCAAAACTAATTTAGAAATATTTTTTTCTGTGTAGTGTCTTTTTTCCAAATTGCAGAAGTAATTTGTCGGCTTTTCCCCTTCAACTTTCCATTTTGCTTTTGCTCTCATTATCATTCCTTGTATTTTTGGGTTTCTTAGTGTCTTTAATTCTGTTTCAACAGATTGTATTTCAGAAACAATTTCAGAGTTACCCCCATCTAATTCTAAATTTAGCTGATTTGGGTTTTTTTCCATTTCTGTCGTGCGATTGTTTGTTCTACGTTTTAATAGGGAAGAATAGGCGATAGTTTTACCACGAATCATTAGTTTCATTGTTTCCCAGAACAACTGATCATTGATGTTTAAAACCCTTTACCCAACGTAACGGCCAAAACCGGCCAGCGCTATTCTCAAAAATCGCCAATTAATTTTCATGATTTTTTCATTTTTTGTCTCCAAAACATAGGTTATGACCCCTCATTGGAACGAGCTCGTCGAGCTCGTTCCAATGAGGGGTCATAACCTATGTTTTGGAGACAAAAAATGAAAAAAAATTAATTATTCCAGAATTTTTTTTGCAAGTGTCGTCTGCTTTTCATGTTAGGTAAAGGGTTAAAACATTATCGTTATTATTATGTTTATCGCAGTCACTGTATTGTATTATTGTTTCCGATATTACTGTTTTTATCGCCGAAACATATTTCCGATCATTAAGAAGACTATTATTGAATTTCCAGAAACCGTAACTCCTTGGTTGTTGTATAAAAGTGAGTGTTATGTCTATTGGGTTATGGTCAGATCTGTATCAGAGTTGGACATTGATGTTTGAAAGAATATTTCTAAGTCTGATGACATCAGAAAATAGTTCAGCCGTGCCATTTTATTTCCAGGCCCTTTCCATGTGTAACGTGTAGTTTCAGTTTTTTAGTCTCCATACGTCGTATAGGTTAAGTCTATCCATGAACTCATGAATTGTTTCATTAGCTTTTTCATTATTTTGGCGCCAGTAGTTTTGGATATCGACGTGCAGGGTTGCGGAACGTTCCAATCTCCCCCGACTAAAATGAGTAATTGCCTAAGTCGTCTATCTTGGTGAAAAAAAACATTCATAAAAAGATGGTCGATCGTCGTTTGGGCCGCAAACCGCTGCAAGGGTATGTTTTTGACACTGAATTGTAATATCCAGAATGATTTAGTTACCACCTTTATCCATGTACACATTGTGTACTGTATATGTGAACGTGTTTCTGAATAGAATAGCCACTTCCCTGCTTGCACTCGAGTAAGAACTGAAAAAAGGCTTCACCCCCATTCACACCTCCAAGCGTTCTCCACGCCCTTACACGAGTGAGTGTACACCAAGAGAGTAATATCATTTTTTTCTCTGCAACGCGAAAAAAATAGTCACGGCGTTTGGTAGTTTCTTCTTAATGGCAACGGATGGCAATTTGTAAATCAGTAAATTCGGAATAGAACTAGTCACAATCAGTCGTCCGTTTTTAAATTGGAAGCCATCTGAAATGTTGCTGACGCAGGTGACGATATGATAAGTGTATTAACTTGATTTTAAAGTTTAAGAATTCCAATTTTATCTAAAAACGGAGATATTCATAAAATATTCCTAAAATCTTCTCTGGAGAAAATACATATCGACGTTTCACATGAATTAGTGTTTTTTTAAAGCAAAGCATGTAATAAATTGCCCCGCGGAGTCCACGAGAAGTGGAACAGTGTTTTTTTTCTGCATGGACAATTGTACTTTCCTGTGAAATAGGAACCGATAATCATCTCCGACGTACGTGTCCACTGATTATGGAAACATAATTATGAACGATTGACCTACATATTGTAATGTTTTCGGGGTTCAAATATACAGTATTGTCTGGTGGCCAAACCCTTGTTTCCGGAAAAATGCGAAACATCGCGTTCTTGTGCAATTTTGTTTTTGAAAACGCATCTTCAATATCTTCCCTGTTAAATTAGCAAACATGCCACATTGGGACATTTTACAAGTGCGTTAAAAAGACAGGGTAATTACCAAAAGGTGCAGCAAAAATTTTAACCTGGGAAAAATTATGACTCGTGATGTGTCCACATATCTCTGAACTAACGTGGTCATCAACTATCAAACAATATTTTTGTTTAATTTCAGTAGACCTTTCAAGAAGAATAGTGTCCCAATTCGGTTATTTTGACATTTTCATGGCGACACGTGGTGTCAATGTACATGTGTGGTGTGTTTTATTCTGTAGATAGTTGTTTCCGTCGTCCATTTTTGTATACTAGAGTCCACCATCTTGGCTTCTGGTTGTTATGAGCCTCTAATAGGAAGGGGATTTGTTCGAATGGAATGTTCGACTGAGTGAAAGTATATCTAATTACCCAAAATAACCCGATAACGACCAAAAATCAATAAAAACGAACCCGACGAAGTCGCCGTCTTTTGGGCTAATTAAAGTAGCACATAGTGCTATAAAGCCCTAAAAGGTGCGTTCTCGATTCAGTGGAAGTATTCCGGATTACCACAAACAAACACCTGACACTTACCTAAAATTAAACAAACTTTACATAACTCGGATTCTCCTTACATCCTCGTTTTTCTGCCACCTGTCTCTCCACCCATTCTTAGTATAGTCGACATATAATTTGACATTATCTGACATGTCTATAAACTGTAAAGTGCTAAATTATTTTTAGTTGTCAGAATTTGTTTACAGGTCTTGACCTTGTTTCGTTTTATGGGAGAGTGCCTTCGGACTGTAAACAAAGCTTTTACAATCTCCCTAGTACAGGGAAAAAGAGTGTTTAACCTCACTTGACCCCCTCACCCCCCCCCCCCCAAAAAAAAAAAACAAAAAAAAAAACAACAACTTGTTTTATTTCTCGCGATTTTCGAGTTTATTTCCTCGCGAAATCACCCAGGTCGGATACGAGGTCACTTTAGACTTCTCAGAAAATGAGCTCGCATACCACGAGACGACACGCAACTTTTTTGGGTCGGAATTCGGATGGGAAATCGAATCGCCGATAGATATACTTCGAGGATCTATCGAGGTTTGTCGATCTCGGAGATCGAGCAAAAATAAAATCTTAGAAAATAATAGAAAATTCAATTCAATTCAATTTATTCACAGCATACAAATACAAATAAGAATAGATAGTAGGGTATTACAAAATTTAGATGTGTAGATGTATACTGTAGGGAATGAAATAGTCTTGTGACTGTCTTCCTGTCATTCACAAGACAAAAAAGAAAAGAAATACTAAAATAGAATAACAAGTGGAAAATATCTCATTTGAGTAAAAGAAATCTAGACAGCAGGTAGTTATTGCTTTCAAATTATTCCTCTATTTTCTATTTATGATTATTTTAGCCTGTTAATTAACTGTGTTTCTGAAGCGAAAAATAAAAATAATAAATATATATATTTTTCTATTCTCCTTGTAAACCAGTATAGTGACCGAGTATAGTGAGCGTAAGCCAATGGGGTGGAGTATGGTAAAAAAAACAACATAAATGACCATTCGATACCCGGAGTCTAATGGGCGAGACAATCGGGGCATCTTGGGTTGGAACAGCTAACGTTAGCGCTATATGAATTTATAAATTTATCAATCAATGTTTTTTGAATGACGTTCGGATGTGGGTTTTTATGGTAACATCTAGGTCATTCCAACGTTTGGGAAAAGAAATATATGGGAGCGTGGCTGAGAACTGGGTGCGGGGTTTGGGCGTGATAAGGCTTCCACTCTGCCTTGTGGTCATTCCTGAAGGATTCGAGTACACTTGAAATGTATTATCAAAACTGACGGGGAGGTTGTTTTTAGACCAGTCATGCATAAATAGACGTGAATGTAACTTGTAGAGATCATTAAATTTAAGAATTTGCAAGCGTTTGAAAAGTGGGTGCGTGTGTGAGTTGTATTTTTTGTTTGCTATGATACACACCCTTTTTTGCAAATTCAATGTTTGTTTAGTAGCTGATGTATTGCCCCATATTTGAATACAATAAATTGGATGACTTTGAATTAGGGTGAAATAGAGTATACGTAATGTCTCGGGCGGTAACATTTTTTTTGCTCTATTCAGGATGTAAATTGCCCAGGATAGTTTCATATAAAGTGCTGATACGTGGTGATTAAATTTTAGGTTTTCATCCATGTTAATTCCTAGGAATTTTATAAATTTGTGCAGGTGATGATTTCCTGCTATTGTTAGGTTTGAATTGTTTAATGAAATTTGGGTTTGTATGTTGTTAAGATTATAGTTGTCGTTTTGGGGATGGAGAATTAAAACCTTTGTTTTATTTGCATTTAATGATAATTTATTAGCGGAACACCAGTCATTGATTTTTGATAATTCAATGTTTGCCTTTTCTATCAGGAAGTTGAGGTCATTCCCAGACTCATAGCCTGTTGTGTCAGGACAGGATATTCATGTCTGTCGACTCGTAAATGTTGTTGGTATACAGTACAAACAGAAGAGGGCCGAGGACTGTCGACTCGTAAATGTTGTTGATATACAGTACAAACAGAAGAGGGCCGAGGACAGAACCCTGGGGTACACCAGTGGTAACATTCAGCAAATCCGAGGATTCACTCGCGAATTGCACATATTAGGATCTATCAGAGAGGTAATTTTGGAACCATGAGTTGGCTATACCTCTGAGGCCGTAATGTTCAAGTTTCCTTACAAGTATTTCGTGGTCAATGGTGTCGAATGCTTTTGAAAAGTCTGAAAAACGGACAGTGTGCAATCTTTAGATACTTTGTTATTCATGTTGGAAACATAATTGATGAGATGCACTATTGGGTGAAATGTGGAATGTCCCTTTCTGAAGCCGAACTGATAGTTATAGATAAGCTTGTTTGCATCTAAGTAATTTGTTACTCTTTTGTGCATTAACTTCTCTAAGGTTTTAGAGAAAGAGGGAAGAATACTTATTGGACGGTAGTTGCCGAACGACTGCCTATCCCCAGATTTAAAAAAAATGTATTAATTTTGCGACTTTCATTTTGGATGGTACAATTCCAGTTGAGAATGAGGTATTTATAATATGAGTTAAGGGAGCTGCAATTTCATGTATAATGTCTTTTAGTAGTTTTGGAGAAATGTTGTCCTGACCAGCAGAATTTTTTCCGGGAAGACTTTTTACTGCGGACATGACTTCTTCGAGACATGTAGGAGATATGAAAAATGAGTCGGGGACGTGGTTTTTTAAGTAATTGGAGAATTGATATCTGGAGCTTGTAATGGTGTTGGTTACTTGAGTTCCAATGTTAATAAAGTAATTGTTGAATTTTTCAGCAATGTGTGAGGGGTCAGTGAACCCCACATTATTTTCAATAAACGATGATGGAGGAAGGTTTGACTTATTTATTGCCCTGCGGAGAAGTTCTCAGGTCTTCTTTGTGTTACCCCTATTTTCTGAAATCAATTGACTATAATAGTTCTTTTTAAGTTTACGTTTGAGTTGATTAAAAATTTGACAATAGGTTTTGTATCTTGTAATATTGTGGTTAGTCGGGGACCTGTATTTTTTTCAAGCAATTTGTGTTTATTTAAGGAGGACTGTAGAAGACCATAAGTCATCCATGGTTCGCGTTTTATTTATTTTTTCGGGACCTTCTTTGTTACCGGTGGAAAGGCTTGGTGAAACGCCGTTTCAAGAATTGTTAAAAAATTCTCATAGGCTTCGTTGGCATGAGCCTCTTGGCAGACATTGTCAAAGTCGGACACATATAGTAGCTGTTTAAATGCATTGATGTTCCTTGTGTTGAAGATTCGCTTAGCTTGGAATAAATTATCGTTAGGGTGGATGCTTTTGGGATTTTCGATATAAAATGTAGCGAAGTGGTCGGTCACATCTGCAATGATTATTCCTGAAGTATTTGGATTTAGTTTATTACAAAAAATGTGGTCAATTATAGTTGCCGAATGATTTGTTACTCTCGTTGGTTTGGTAATCTTGGGCGTGAATCCAGTGCTGAACAGGGATTCCAAATATTGATTGGTTTTCTGGTGTTGGTTAAAATTGAGAAGATCTATGTTAAAATCGCCCACCAGGTAGATCGTTTTTCTCTCGGTGTTGAGTAAATCAAGTTGGTTAGAATATTGAGATAAAAACAGGTCGAGATCGGTTTTTGGGGCGATATTAGGGCAATAAATAATTCCTACAAGTGAATTATATTTTCCATTAAGTTCTATGAATAGTGATTCAAACACATGAGGAATGAAAATGCTTAAGTCGTCCCTAATTTTGAATGGAATAGAGTCTCTAACAAAGACACCAACCCCACCCCTATCATCATCATCGGCAGGACGAGTACGTAGAACAAGAGGATGATAGCCATCTAAGGTGTAGGATATATATTTTTCTCACAGTGAATGTTTCGGTGATACCTATGATATCAAAGATATTTTCATTTGTTTGGAGATCACAAAGCAGACTCTGTAGTTGTTCAAACTTAGCGTTCAAGCTCCTGCAGTTGATGTTTAGTAAAGCGAAAGATTTCTTACACGTGCCTACTTTTGATGAAAAGGTTTCTGGGGAGTAATATTTACAGTTGTTCCTGTCGGCAGTGAATGGAGTAATATGATCATCTTCAGAAACACAATTAATTGCATCGTTGAATTTTGTAACAAAATCAAAGACTGCTTCGTTCGGGACTACATCAAGCGAGACTAAGTTAGTCATCATAAAATTTGAAACACAACGGAGGAAACAAAGGGTTATAATTACACAGATTTTCTACTCTGCTGTCTAGTCCCGAGAATCACCCATGCAGTTCTGGCTCAGTCCGAGAAATCACTGCATTTTTTACCCGACATGACGGTGAAGATACCGTAAATCCGAGATGAAGTTGACGACAAAGCCAAACCATGTACTTTTCACTCCTTTGTAAGTGTTCCCTCGATCGATTTCAAATATTTCGCCAAGATATCTCTGATGCGAAATTACACGTCGCGTCACAAAGTGTCAAAATCTGTGATTTTTTGTTGTCAGTTGTCTACGTGTGTCATCGACGGAGTCGGTAGATTTCGCCAGTGATCGTTCATGTTTGGGAACTCTAGATATCGTCTCAAATGCAAAAAAAGGAGAAAGTGTTTTTCAAATTATAATGACATAAACTTAACAAAATTTAAAACAGTGTTTAAGGGGTCGTCCAACAAAACATTTTGCGTTGTGAACTAATGCATGTACATGCTGTCTTGTAGATTTATTTCCCCCTAAAAACATATCAGACCTACAATTGGCCTCGAAACGTCTTGTCGAAAATTTATTGTTTTTGTTTCGCTGGGGTGCATACATTGTGGAACGGAACTTCTGTTTTGGAAATGGTAATTCGTGAACGTTTGTCAGACAGTATGTCACTTCGACATCTTAGGTTCGTAATAACTGAATGAAAACGACCTTTGCCACAATCCGACCTGTGCGTACTTTTCAGTTACAACAAACGGACGTTTTGTTGATGCTTTTCATTTGGTAACTTTGTTCCAATAACACGCAGTGTTGGTTTGAAGTGAACAGCGTTTTGCACTTGCAAATGCAAAACAGATAAATCACGTGACAGAATACTCCGCAGAATCGAACAACAGCGGGATCCCAACAGCCAGCCAGCAGACGATGAAATCCAATGTGCATACATGGGAACATTTAGCTTTTCGACAATTTCTGTCATTTAGTCAGCAAAGCAAACGACAGTTGAGTTTGTTTGGAAAAACTTTAATTTTGAAAAGCATGTTCAATAAATTATTCACAGTCTGCATGGAATGATCTAAGGAGAAATCTCGCATTACACCGTTCGCTTTTTAGGGGGCGTCATTCGATTTGTTCGCTTCTGAAAACGAGAGCTGGGGTTCCCCATGTTTTTACTTCCGGTTTCCGGTTTAGATTGGATGGCATAGCATTCCTTGATTTTTCCAATTTCACGTACACGTTGTCTATTAGGCTTGCTTCAAAGCAGCCCTTCGGGCTGCTTTTGCGCGCGCGCTATATAATGAAAGGAGTTTAAAGACACTTATTGAAGTGATACTATAGGTGACACATGATAGCAGAACATAACAATAAAACTGAATTTGGAATTTGATGCACCTCACAGAATGCCGTCTGAAAAATTTAGGTTAGACAACGTACTTCAAATACCAACTAGCATTGACAAGTTCTGGAAATATTAAACTTATCTGTGTTTTAGGCGCATAAGTAACCCAGATTAAACCATGCTTCATGAAAACTGTCGGCCTGATCCATATCCCCTATCATACTGAATTGTGAAATAAATCCACTGAACAATGGGTTGGAACTTTAAAAATCAGTCGATTTATATATATCTATCAAATGGTCCACACAACAGTTTGTTGACGGTTTCAACTTCATGGCATCTTCCTCACTTTGTTCTGCTTGTGTGTTTTAATATAGGCTTGGCTTAATCAATTCTTTAGCGCTTTTCTCCACCCAAGTATTTTGCAGCAGGTTAATTTTTGTGTACGGCTATCATAGCATCAGGGTGATAACTTGGGATTAACAGGGGTGGTTTTGTTTTGGACTCATTTAATTTTGTTAAACTCATCTGATGTGAAAGAATTAAAAATTGTTGGTTCTAGCTGAACTGACAGACGGAAACACAAGCAATTATTCTCAAGACATTTAGCTTTCAAGAGCATATCCCATACTACAGCTTAGCATTGCACAACATCCATAATGAATTCATAATAACCGGAAGGACTGCGAATAATTCTAAGAATCCATTGGAGTATCTCTGGGAAATAGCGGATGGGGTCCAAAAATGTTGCGGAAAGTTTTTTTCGCAATAAAACAATTAGGGGTGGTGGTTGCCAAATTCTGTCAAAATGAACAAAAATGCCGCCTATGTTCCTGGAAAGTTTATCTGCCCCCTTCCATGCACCCACACCATGCATGGATGAAATTTGAATCTGGTAATGTTTCATTTTGTTTTACAAGCTTTACATTTGTGGTCAGTATTAGAAAAGGATGGAAAACGAGAGGTATTATGCCATTAGGGGAAATACTGACTCCTGATAACAGATTTGTGCCTTTGTTTCCAGTATTCAAATTGCCATGGGGTTGACTGTAACAGGGCCCAACATTGGCTGTTTGAGTAAATTGAGTTAACAGGAACTGTTTCGATGCACATTTTTATTATATTATTAATGGCCATCTTGTGCGACATGTGTCACGATTTTTCAATGTAGATGGGGGAATGAGCTGTAGCCTTTGCAGTAATAGGGACATGGGGGTGTTTTGTGTGCATAACTGACGGACATTGGTTGTAGTTTCAGATCCACTGTGTTGGAAGTGATGCCACTCTCACAAGTGAACATCTGGGGTCAAACGTGTGATACATTTACATCATTAGCCAAAAGATTTAGATCTGCTTCATTAGCGTGTTCAGTCGCATGACGTTACACTTCGTCATTGTGAATTTTTCAATTTCAATTTCTTGTAAATAATTAAATTTTTGATGGCCACAAAGTAACACGCTTCTTGATAAAATATCTCTTAACAAGAATGCCAACAAGAAATTTCAATAACTTTATCATTTCATTTCTGATCCGCGTTTTTGTAAACAACGGATTCACACCTCTCGTGCTTATAACGATTGTCGCTGAAAGATACGTCAAATACAATTAAAAGAGGCTCATAAAGCAATTTCTGAGATTTTGCTTTTCATTATGGGGTATCTTGCTTTTTGGATCGTCAATTCGTTCCCATTTTTACGACGCAATAAATTTTTGGAACGATTTTTCCACTTGAAAAGAATTTTTTTATCAAAAAGTACGGTATCTAGTAATGATATTTCAAATACGATCTTTCCACTTTTGAATGTTAGAAAGTGTTATACCCAAGCACATCCAGTGGAAACTCCGTCCAATATTGTTTTACTACCTTCGGATTGAGCCACCTCTGCATCACCCGGGGGTTCTTGTGTACTAATTATGTCTTGGAAAGGCCTAAAGATGTCTTCGGATTGTGACTACGAGAGAAAATTCTCAGCACTCACGCGGTTCTGATACATTTTGTCTTTGAATATAAAACCATTCAGTAAATAATTCGTGGCTTTAAATCCTTCTGGAGCTATATTTTTAATAAATGAATGAGACAGACCAGAAGTTGAAAATGGTGTCGTTTGCGATCAGTCAAATCAAACAGTAAACTTTCTATTTGTCTCAGAGTCAATGTTTTATCAATTTCAAGCGACACAAATTAAAACGCCGCAATAAAAGTTATTAATTGCGTAAATTTGATACCAGACAGTTCTTCGTCCACTGATATGGAATTAATCTTTATTCAGGTTCCACGCATTTTTACGTGAACAAGATGCAACGTTTTGTAGTACCCATTTATACATTTAACCCTTTACCTAACATGAAAAGCAGACGATACTTGCAAAAAAAAAATCTTGAATAACTAATTTTTTTCATTTTTTGTCTCAAAAACATAGGTTATGACCCCTCGTTGGAACGAGCTCGACGAGCTCGTTCCAACGAGGGGTCATAACCTATGTTTTTGAGACAAAAAATGAAAAAAATAATGAAAATTAATTGGCGACTTTGAGAATAGCTCTGGCCGGTTTTGGCCGTTACGTTGGGTAAAGGGTTAAACATCCTAGATATGCCGACCTGCACTCAAAAGCCAGGTAGATCTGGGACTAGCGTCAACTTTTCTTGCGGTTATCACACAAGTTATCTTCATTACAATGCGTTGTGCTCTAACAGCAACTGATACAAACTGATCAGTGAACTTTGGGAAAATACATTTGCCGCCTTTCGGGAAGTTTCAGGGTACATTTCTCTAATTATTGGTAGTTGAGGTTTCACCGTGCACATTGGTTTCAGTGTGCCAAACAACTGTGTTCAATTCACTAGAAGGTTCCTTGAAAATTTCCAAGAAATACCACTTCGTGAACAAAGCTTGCATTGCCTTTTTGTTAGCAATCACGAGAAGAGAATATATCATAAAAATGATTGAAAAACTAAACGAAACAAAAAAAAAAAAACAAACAAACAAGAAATTAACACTAACACCAAATTTCCTTAAAATGATCAAATGAATGTTTTTTTCTCGTTAAACAGTGAGAACGGTCGCTTGTATTACTTAACACAATTCAAAAGACTTCACTGGAAAAACAGCGAGAACATCGCGACTTTGTGTATTTAAATAAGGACGCCGATTTTATATCAAACGAAATAACCGGGATTCGAACCCCTGCTAAAAAAGCTTCATAGACAACAATCGCTCAGTGAAACTACACTCCATAGCATAGACCATTCGGCCACCATTCTCCATAGCATAGATCAGTCTATGCCACTGTGTACATTTGTGCTAGGCGTTTGGTGCGGGAAGAAGTCAGCCCTCCATTTGCAGCCGGAAGAGCGTTTTAAAAATATCAAGTTACCGGTATCTCCTTTCCAAAACAACGTCCCTTTCAATGTGTTGTGTGTAGTTTAAGCTATTTTGTCCCCATTCCACATCCCCTGGAGCTTACGAGACCCTACAGCTATGAATGATATCGCCCAGACATAAAAATGAGTAGAATGGCCCATTGGGGTGACATTTGACGACAATGGTTACGTGAAGTGTTAAATCTTCATCCAACGCGTTAGAGATGGGCAATATTGGAATGTTGAGTTCGGTATCGGTTTCGGTATCTAAAGGGAGTATACCTCGGTATCGGTCCGGTATTCTGTATCTGACTTGACTGAGAATTGCTGACAGTACCAAAGGGTAATTCACTTCAGGAAAATACAGAATAAGTTGTTCTTGTATCATTCTACCACAGTGCCACAAATACCACTGACAATGAACCCAACAGTGGCATTCTTTTAAGAAAACGAATCATATTCACAGTAATTTTGTGACTTGTTCTGAACACCCCTTACCCTTTCAAACCCTATTTCAGGCGCATGCAATCTCAAAGCATGTGTCCTGACCATGCCATATTCAAGAGGTTCTGCTGACAAAAGGCAAAGTATCTGGACAGTGATTTCTGGACAAGTCTTGGCTCCGTTGTTAAGGCAGCCAAGACTTTGCTAGAAATCACTTTTGCGCAGCTGGACATGTACAGGTTGTGGACTGGTGAGAATTCAGGACAATTGCCCAGGCCCCTGAGGGTTAACAAAACTGTAAAGAAAATCCGCCACTTCTTTCATCAAACTGAATCCTTCACCTGCTGTCAAGCCTCAACAGGGCCTTATAAATAGTGAATATAGGAAAATTTGAAAATTCAGACAGTTTCGGAATTCAATGAATGGTTTGGTTCGGTTTTTCGATATGCCCATGATATCGGTATCTGCCCGGTCTCTTGGCATATTGCCCATGTCTACGAAGGGTATGCCTCCACCCCGACTGATATCTACATTGCAAGATATTCTTAACTACCATTCAACTCGAAATGTTTATCGTACTAATTATTCAGTTCCATTACGCGGATCAGGAGCATCGCAAACATAGCCTGGGGGTCTGGGAGTGCAAACACAGTTTGTCCATACTGTCATTACTCAAGTCCTGACTGAATCAGTAGATCATCAAGAGTCACTACCCTTTGACCTCTGGTGGTATCTTTCATGTGAGTTCAATGGTACCAAATGGAAAAGTCAACATTCATTATTTGGGGGCAGACCTGTTCATATTTTCAACGTGCAGTCTTGGGACAGCACGTTGAAAATATTAATTGGTCTACTCCACACATTCACTCAGCTGACATCGTTTGCAATGAAATTATGACGTACCATGTTCCTGGACCGGAAAAGCGGTCTTTCGGATTCATCTGGTTAATTAGCACGTACCGGGCTTAAAATTGGTCATGTTAGGACCTTAACATGCCTAATCAACAGGAGATATCCATTGGCATGAGACAGGCTGCGTGCGTGATAGAAATCGAAGAAGCAAATCTTGTTCTATCGCCATCACCAGCAATAGCGGATCGATAAATATGACTCCAATCCAGATGATAATGTCCCGACAGCAAAGTTATTGGGGAGAGGGTCATTCCACCTGCAGCCCAAACAGTTATGCTCCTGGGCCGCAGTACTAGTGACGTTCCATATTTGAATAAAAAAATACCCAAAGCGACTGTATATGTTCTGATTTAGCCATTGAATGTGATAGGTAATACATTTATATTATATTTTTCATCCATGATTTTGAATTACATCAACTGAAAATATATTTTGCGCCAGACACTGGTGTGAATAAATATAAACTTTATTCACCAAATTTAAGATCCACATATCCACCGTGGGCGCCATTGGCCCATTGGTGGAAACAAAATGAGAAGTATAAATGCAGTGTGCGCTGATTTTCAGGCATTGTGTTGAGTATGTTTATAGACCGATCGAACGTTTAATCGCGGAACACGGCGTGTCAAACTAATCAATGTTTCCAATCTACATCCCAGGGGATGAAGATCGAAACATTATAAAATATTCTTTTGACTCATGATCCGCACTAAGCAGCTTACAGCTCAGTCCACCCGTCCTGCACCAAATGGCTCAGGTCGTATAATATCATTTACAATTTCAAAGAATTTAAATGCATTTCCATTCTCTGCTTCAAAAACACAACTCAAAACCCCTCACGGGGGCGAGCTCAGTGAGTTCGAGCCAATGAGGGGAAGACAGCTATGTTGTGAAGCAAAAAAAACTGTAACTCTTATTTATACATAAATCGTTTTATCTGCGTCGTCAACTATTTAGGTTAGGTAGAAAGTTAAACGTTAATTGTATCAACTGGCTGAGTGCTAGAAGCCACTATCGGGGCTTTCAAAAATGAGGGTACTCTGGCAAAAGCCTATGTTTTCCTCGCACATGTTTCGTATTTGGTCATACGCTAATAATATTCGTTTATATACATTTGTTCTATAACGGAACTCTCCAATAATTTGCCAAAAAAAACAAATTTTGAATAACAATTTCAGACCTCCAAAAATAATGTAGCAAATACTATTTTTTTATACAACAAATCTTTGGAGAGTGTCTGTGGGCACTCTTCAATAATTTGCAATTAGCAAATTCCGAATAACAAATTCAGGCTTCCAAGAATAATCTAGGCCTCAACCGGCTAAATACTATTATAAGGAAGTGGGTACCAATAAAAGAAATGACGTTTATCCCCACGCCCCAGAGAAGCATTATTGCATGTGTGCGTTTGTCTGCCTACACGTGTCGGGGCATTTGCATATACTTGTCAACGCGTATAGGCACATGTAAGTGTGTGTGTGTGAGGGTGTATGTGGAGTGAGGTGAGTGTGGGTGTGTATGTGCGCGATAAGCACACTACTGTGACATTATTATATCATCTCATTTTTAATGCTTTTTATATAAATTTTGTTAAATTTAATCAAAACAACTATTTGATAATTCTATAATAAAAGCCTTTCGTTCGCCATAAGATACTCTGCACTCCAAAAAGTGGAACTCGTCTTCGATTTTGTGACCATCACAAAGGTTACAGTACCTTTCATCTCTATCAGCGGCAAAATACAATTTCAATATTTAGTTTGTGACAAGAAATTCTCATTTTAGTTAAATAGCTTGGGATATTTTAGGGATATTTAGCATTAAGTATGGCTGCAACTCGAAATTTTCCAAAAGGTTCTTACAAAGATTGCCCTTTCATTTATTATTTAGCCCACCCCTTGCATATTGTATGTAATTATCCTTTAACCCTTTACCTAACATGAGAAGCAGACGACACTTGCAAAATAATTCTTGAATAACAATTGTTTTCATTTTTTTGTCTCAAAAACATAGGTTATGACCCCTCAATGGAACGAGCTCGTTCCAATAAGGGGTCATAGCCTATGTTTTTTGAAACAAAAATAAAAAAAATAATGAAAATTAATAGGCTATTTTAGAGAATAGTGCTGGCCAGTTTTGGACGTTACGTTGGGTAAAGGGTTAATGTTATCTCTCTAACGTGCATTGATAGGTTAAAGGAAGCTGTAGTTATCTTGGGTTCCAATGAGCAAACAATTAAACGGCTTATTGTTTACCTTTATCGGACTACAAACACATCCCTATACTTGAAAGCTTTGGTACGTTTCATTATATTTCCATTTGCTATTAATTCGCAATAAATGCTAATGGGCTCTTGAATTTTCTCCAGTATCTATAATACCTTTGATAATACCGTTGCTAATGGACAAGTGCATCGGAATAAATAAAACCAATGATTTTCTCGTCAAACTCAGCTGGGCTAACTATTTTTATTACACGTCTGTTCCATTTAATCCCCATAAAATTTATTTCTCACATCTCTCCAGAAACCATAGTCATATCTATTCCATTTGTCTTTCCACACGCTTTCGAGGCTGAAAAATGTTGGTCGTTTTAAAAGATTTACGGGGATTTTTGCAGCCGTTATTTCCTAAAGGTGTCAACAAATTTAACCCTAAGAGTATGGGTATTTCATATAAAGATTTATTATTTATTGGGGTTTAAGAACATTTTTGATAGCCAGGTTCGTCTCGTATCGGACGGTTTTACGGGTAGAGGAAGCCGGAGTATCCGGATAGACCCACCGAGCATCGGCGAGCAACTGTCAGACTCACCAACGTACTAACTCCGCACATGCAGGGTTAGCATTGGTTGTAGACAAGTGCACCATCGACTTGCAATACGCCTTAGTACGCAGCGCCACCGCGCCCCCACGTGGCAATCTATATTAAGTGCCTTGCCCAAGGACACAACGCATTTACCCACGGCCAGGATCGAACCGTGGACCTTTCGGTTTTAAGTCCAATGCCGTAGCCTCATATGCCTCATATAAAGGTTGAAATTTCGTTAGGTTAGCGAATTTGTATCATCGATATGCCAATCATTTCAGAAACTTTATGCATTTTGCTTTCGAGTAGTATAAAAATACTGAAACTGGCTTTTTTAAAAAAAAAAAATCCCAATGAATTTGAACGCTTGACTCTTACTCTCTTACTCTCTATTAAAACCCCTTTCAAAAATAAGAACGCGGCATTTTTCCATCCTTTGATGTTCTGAAACTTTCTTTTCCATTCATTATATGAACAGTGTACGCATCGTGACATATATATAGAATATACGCATAGTTGCTTGGTGTACCAAATGTTCACCACGAGTGGTGAAGTGGAGTTAACCGCGAGCCTTCGGCGCGCGGTTAACACCACTTCACCACGAGTGGTGAACATTTGGTACAACAAGCTACTATGGGTATATTTTATTTATACCGTGATCGTCACATTATTAAGAGACGCTGTTTTTTTCTCGATTTTACCGCGCAGCAGACGTACATACGTGCGAATTTGTTTTTGTTTACATGATCATCGGTGGGCGGTACTTTCGCTGTCACTTTTGTCGTCAAGACGAAATGGAATAATAATAACATAATAACATACCATTTCGAGTTATGGATTCTTTATTAACATGAGACAATGCATGGTTGTTAATTTTTGGCATCTTATGAGGTGAACCCATTTAAAAACGTAATAATTAATTGTCACTTTCATTTCACCCGTCGCGAGGCGACGTGCGATAAATTTAGACAAGTTCGCATTCAGGTCGACGTCACCAAAGGTCAACTTGGATGTAGTTCCACTGTAGGTGTAAATTTTAACTGCTGAAATCCCATTGCTGGCGTGTTCACCACGGTTGGTGTAGAAAGCTAAACTTTATGTCATAGGCTTTTCATATATCGTAGAATAGGTAATCATGGTATAAAATACAAACGTTGTCCTTTCCATTGATATATAGCTCTAGGATGTGAGCTTTGCTAATTCTTTTCTGGGAAGAATAAAAACGTCAAACTTTACTGTAAAAACACATTCGTTAAACAAAGAGCCAAAGTGGACACTTATTGTTGGAAGGTGAAATACTGATTTATAATATTGATGACGGATCATCTGTGAACTATTTGCTTCTAATAATCTTATCATAAAAACAAGTAATGTCTGCGGGAGTTTTCTGTTGATTTCATTAATTAAAAATAACAAAAGGAAACATGGTTTTATTTTATACTGATGTCATAGGATTTAGGTGTTTTCTCACTATTAGTTGCTTCTTAATTGGACATTCCCCGCGCTTCTAATAATTCCAAGAGAGATAACATTATAGAAAGTAGATTTTCATGACGATATAAACCAGGAATGTCGGTCATGTGTGTTCCTTTGTTCTAAATTTACTGGGTCTTCATGTAAAGAAAGGCACAACCACTACGGCCTATATTTCCACTCAAAGTAAAGTTTGGCCTCATATTTTCTTAAGTGTACATTGCATGCTTCACAGGAAATGTCCCAATCCTTTCCCCAGTTTTGCAAACCAAAATGTCTATTATTTCACACTTCATTCCTTCTGTAAGAGTTCATCCTAGAAAATTTAGATAGACATTTTATTTGTACAATTTTCTTACATACAAGTTAAATACAATAATAACAAATGCATTAGATATATTGTACCGGGGCGACATGGACAAGAGTATCCGTCTTTCTGCCGCACCTAAAGTAAATTATTTTCAGATTTGAGACTGAAAGGCGACATGAAATGGCTACACAGGTGTCACATGAAAAGCATGGTGTAGCAAAATCTGCTTGGGTTCAAAGTGTATAAGAGTGTAAATAGTTAAATACCCACATGTATAAATAGCATTTATTTCAGTGGTTGAAAATCAAAAAGAACGCTGTTCATTTCCTTAACACATTGCCATATTTCTCTAGCGGACATAACCGCAGAAGGGCATTTCCCAAAAGGGACATCTTCTTTATATGTGGGCAGATATTAGCTCCAGACATGTCCCATTACAACTGCAGACATTACGAAATAGGACATAAAACACTTTATAGCACATTTTTGGAAATCAAATTTTGGAACCCATAAAGCACTAAAATAACATGGACTTGGCATAATTATATTTTCATTACTTTGATTATATAATATACAGAGCACAATGGACATGGGCAGTATATTGTTTTCTATACAATCTCGAGGATATGAATTGTTTCTCGAACAATGTCGGCAAGAATTGAATTTTAACCCTTTACCCAACGCAGACAATATCAAAATGTATTATTTTAAATATATTTTCTTAAAATGTTTCCAAAAATTTCAACCAAACCATATCATGTGACCCCTCATTGGAACGAGCTCGACGAGCTCGTTCCAATGAGGGGTCACATGATATGGTTTTGTTGAAATTTTTGGAAAAATAATATTTTTTCAGCTGCCGAATTTGCATATTACGCGGGCGGATGTATAGATTCGTTGGGTAAAGGGTCAAGCAAGCTCAATAGTTCAAACAGCAATTGACACCTTTCACTACTGCTTACAATTCTGTGAATGGAGAGACCATTCCAAAATGATTATCAGAGTGACTGTGAAGTTAAAACAATTAAAAAAATAATTTAAAATTTGTCACTCTGTTTTCAATTTTCAACTGTGTTCTGGAAAATTGACTTTATTGAGAGATCTGTATTGACAAATCTTTCGTTATGAAAGGGGCATGTAATTTATATTTAGCTAATCCGTTGTTGCTAAACGACTATTTTCAAAATTCAAATACAAATACATATATTTTAATAATACGACTTTCTTGGGATGCAGCCGAAGACTGTGTTGCCAAATTGTTGTAGTCGCAGGGTTATTGTGTTGCTGAAAGACTGGGGTGTTTGTGCGTAATAAGTCACTTGAATGCGTTACTCTATATCCCACAGAAAACACAGTTTATTGGTTCAGTCAGCTTCTTGCAAAGTTACCGGTTGCACATTAGACACTTCAGGGGCGAACAACAGTTTTTTTGGCAGCGAAAGCGAAGTGCTGGAAGAGATGACGTGGGCTTTCTAATGGAGACTGGATATCTACCAAATAAGGATATCGCATCAATGTCGGAAACAAAATTTGCGAAACCGTCTGCGGATTTTACCTTAAATGTTCCATTTCTAGAAACACATTATTCAGTGATAAGAATGATAACCTATCCAAGTAATTAAAAAATAAGTAATAAAAGTCTTCCGACTGTATAAACAATAAAAGAGAAAAGGAGAAACATGGATACGCAATTTGATCGGTTTCGGCCTGACGCCCAGCGAGTAATTCTATAATAAAAAAACAAACAAAACAACAAAATATAATAGAACAATTTTTGGAGAAGTGTTCGCGAGGGAAATATAGCCCACCAACATAATGGGAAATGTCCGTTTTCCCCCAAACAGCCCGAAGAAATGCTAGCCCACCAATATATGGGGTAATGTTCGTCTGGTGATATGTCCGCTGGGGGGAAAATCCGCGCACCAACAAAACACCATGCCGGATTCAGGAATAGAAACCTAAGGGTACTTCTTCACTTCATGGGTATCCGTATGATGAACAATTAATCTAACTTCGAGGGCCAAAAAAGTACTTCCTGAGATATTGGAAATTCGCATCAAAATCAAATGGCATTAATACATGTTGAATCATCAGGTTCGAGCAAGAAAGGAACAGATATTGTGCTGACACTCTAAAATCTTTTAGGTTTAAAATCAACCCAAATCAATTGGATTGAGTGAATATGAACCAAATTGGGTTCATATTCTCTCAATCCAGTTGATTTGGGTTGATCTTCGACCCACCCGATTTTAGAGTGTGCATGTAATTATAAAAGCGGGCAGAGAATATCGGCCGGGAAATGTCGCAGTGGAGATCCATTGGTCTGCTTTTCTCTTCACACCAATGTATAATCTCACCCGTCAAAAGATAAATGTGAGAACTTTAAATCTCAGATGCTCTTTTCGTTTCACAATATTTTACTCATGAAATCTCGTTCCACTGGTGCAAGTGTGACGTGACAAGATTGCGATCTGATATAACGTAACGGGTAAAACCGGCCAGCACAAAATTCGTCATTCATTTTTATTATTTTTAAAATTATTGTCCTCTCGTTCCAAGGAGGTATCATAATAAGCTATGTGGTTGGAAGCCAAAATGAACGTTTTTAGTAGTTCATTTTTTCAGTATCGTCTTTTATTCGTGTTAGGTAAAGGGTTAAACAAGAACCAAAAAGAAAGGCGCGCAGTGCCATTTTGTTAGTTGTAATCAATGAATGTTAAGATGTGATGAGTTAACAGAGCAGTAAGAGCTGATCATTAAACTAGTCGAGACTGAAAAATGTCTCTCGACCCACAAGCTATCAGGCCACCAGTCTAATTCTGTTCCGAATCCGACGCTGTTATGGCCTGTTTGTTTACCCAGTTTTTTGTGGGAATTTGGGCGTAGACGACCGTCTACTAATTTCAAAGGAGATAATTTTATCATGATGATATAAGTCAGGCATATGATCACAGTTCTGTATCCTGAAATTTCGACCAGGTATAAGTCCTGGTTAATGACACACAATACTGCGATCACAAAGCGAACGGTGAATTTCAACTGGATAGCGGCCCAGTCGCAATTCAGCCGAATTTCTCAGTCCGCTTTTATGATCTCTGAAACACTGTAGAATCTCACCAGTGAAAAAAGAAATGCACAAACATGGAATCTAAGCTGGTGTTTTTGTTTGCCTTTTTTGATACGGTCTCAATCACAGACTTTTCTTCACGATATCTCAACTTCCTGGGGCACATGTATCAGGATCGCATCGCCAATCTGATAGCACTAAAACCACTGTTGTGGTCACTGTTCTGTGCATGCCCCATTGGGTATTATATGTGTTTGTCATTGTTTATCCCATGGACATTTGGAAAAATGAATATACATTATCATGAATTTAAAATCTCAATGTTCATAACAGGTGATAATTTTTTATATCTGTTTTGTATATTGAAACACTTTGTTGTGAGTGACCACGAACTGTGTTAGTTCGATATATGACTATTCTCATCCACACATTCTCATTCTCATTGTAGCAACAGGTAGCAATGTGTAAATCAGTTTTCGGAATAGAAATAGCCACAATCAGTCGTCCTTTTTTTTGAATTGGAAGACGTCTCAAAAGTTGCTGACGCAGGTGAAGATGTGATAAGGGGAGTAACTCGAAATTAAAGTTTAAGCAGTCAAATTTTATCTAAAACGGAGATATACGTAAAATCTTCACTGGAGAAAAAATACATTTTCTCTCATCGACGTTTCACTTAAATTAGTGCTTTTTTTGAAAAACATATGATAGATTATATCATTACATTCAATGCAATTAAAAGGAATTAACGACAAACTGTCCCGCGGGATCCACGAGAGGTGGAACAGTGTTTATTTACTGCATGAACAATTCTGCTTCCTGTGAAATAGGAACCGGTAATCAATCTCCGACGTACCTGTCCACTGATGTTGGACATGTAATTATAAACTATTGAACGACATATTGTAATGTTTTTCGGGGTACAAATATACAGTGCAGTCTGGTGGCCAGACTCCTGTTTCAGGAAAATGCGTAACATCGCGCACTCATACAATTTGTTTTTGAAAACGCATCTTCGATATCTTCCAAACATACACATTCGGGTAATTTTGTACTAGTGTTTTTTAAAGGCAGGGTATTTACCAAAAGGTGCTTTAAAAAATTTAACCTGTGGAAATTTATGATTCGTAATGTGTCCACATATCCCTGAACTAACGTCGACAACAACTATGAAGAAATTTTTATTTTCAGTAAAATGTTCAAGAAGAATAGTGTCCTAATTCGGTTATTTTGTCATTTTCGTGGCAATACGTGGTGTCAGTGTACATGTGCAGTGCGTGTTATTCTGGAGACAGTTGTTTCTGTCGTCCAACTTTGAATACTGAGTCCACCATCTTGGCTTCTGTGGACGTACGTGGTTGTTATGAGCCTGACACTCCTCTAATAGGAAGAGTAGGTGTTCGAATGGAATGTTCGCTTCAGTGGGAGTATATTTAATTACCCAAATGACCCAATAAAAACGAACCCGACGAAGTCGCCGTCTTTTGGGCTAATTAGAGTAGTACATAGTGCTATAGAGTACATAGTTCTTGAATCAACATGATATAACTAATTACCAAAAACAACAACCCGACAGTCACTGAAAACTACCTACATAAACTTTACCTTACTCGGATACTCCCTGAATCCTCGTTTTTTTGCCAGCTGTCCCTCGACCTGTTCTTAATATTATCGACATATAATTTGACATTATCCAACATTACAATAAACTTGTATTTTTAGTTGTCAAAATTTGTTTACATGTCTTTGTTTAACTTATGGGAGAGTTCTGGCACTCTCCCATGGATTGTAAGAAGGCAATTCCATACAGACTAAATAATGTCCCTTCAAAGATAATATGAAGCGCATCCACAGAAAATGAACCTTTTGGGTTGTGGTACGTGTACTTCAGAATAAAGCCCAAATATGGGATTTCTGCACTCTACAGTTTAAACATCAATGAAAAAGAACAACAAGTACCGGTTGAAAAATGACTGGGAAACAGTCATGTATGCATCAAAAGCTGGATAAGTTCATTACTTCCCGTGATGCAAAAATATGCAAGCGCATAAAGGACTGTTTGTTAACCTATCATCCATCTGTGTTATCATTGGATATCCAGTGAACCCAGGTGGCGATCAAAATTTATTAGTTGACACTTTTAACCCTTTACCTAACATGAAAAGCAGACGATACTTGCAAAAAAAATTCTTGAATAACTATTTTTTTTCATTTTTTGTCTCAAAAACATAGGTTATAACCCCTCGTTGGAACGAGCTCGACGAGCTCGTTCCAACGAGGGGTCATAACCTATGTTTTTGAGACAAAAAATGAAAAAATAAAGAAAATTAATTGGAGATTTTTGAGAATAGCGCTGGCCGGTTTTGGCCGTTACGTTGGGTAAAGGGTTAACTGATGCAAGTTTTTGAGGACAGATCGAGACTGGTTTAGGAATTATAAAGATAACATCAAGAGATTGAGCAGGATCTGTCACTCTAGTAGAATTCTTTTCATTCAACAAAGGCTGCCGTTATGATGGTTGCTATTAACGAAATTCTGGAAAAAGGTTTATGCCATATCATTAGGTGATCACTATAGACCGGTGACTTTCATTGGTAGTAAAGTGTTCAAAGATGAATATACAGGTATATTCGTGCTTTCCAGCTTAGACTGTCAGATATGGTGATCTGATGTGAATCATTGTCCAAGGGTAGGAACTCCATATTTAGGGGAGATACACTAACTAACACAGGCTATAGTGAAACTGGGGGGTCCCTAAAATTCACATGTAAAATATTTTTTGCAGATCCGGCAATAGCGAGTCCTCAATATGGGCAAATGCACTAAAACAACAAAACGAAGACATACTCTCCTGCAAATTTTTACGACCTCCCCCACATACTCTCCCCCTGGTCGAAAGGTAATAGTTTCGCTGTTTACATAGCAGCACACAACTGCAGAGCGATCACTTTTCTCGATGCTCATTTAGTTTAAAGTTTTATTTCATTTTATATGCATTGTGTAAGTTTTGTGAATATATGTCTCAAGAGTGTTCCATAGATGTACGCATAGCTACAACATGACGTTTGCGAATAATGAAGTCAGAATGTTAGACTGTTTCCGAATCAGAAGCTAGAATCACATTGGCAGTACGATTGTAGGTAATTTGATATGAAGTACAACATTCAGCAAAGTGACAATATATCCCAGATGTGCTGTCATTTGTAAATCCGAAAGAAGAATTATAGAATGTACGTTTTCATTTCCATTTTTTAAAAAAATATTTTGGGTTTTGATTATCATATGTCGAACGTTTAGACATTTATACTACCTTATATTTGTTGAATGCAAGTCGGTTACACTTATCGGCTCTTTGAAATAGAAATAAAAATTGCCACTTTTTCTTTTCTCCTTTAAGTTAAGAAAAATGAGGCGGCGCATATACGCCATTATCATATTTTACGAATAGGTTTAATAGAAAATATACCTTTATAACTATATAATTCCTTGTCAAAGGCAATTACCCCAATTATTCCATTTTACCCAATTTACTACTTCCTCCTTCTGCTTACATCCCTGATACTTGTTCACCGTGCGACCTGAGAATGTATGTACATTGCTTGCCAACGAACGAGTGAACTAGAGAGAAGTAATTGCACTGTTCTGTTTCTGTAATAACAATTACTTTAACGGGGAGAGTCGGGAGGACGACTAAACCGTCCACGTTGCCTCCTAACGATGTACCAAATGTTAAAAGGCATTCTTTTGTACAAAATTGTTTAAAGCTGGGTTCATTCTTAAATAAAAGAATCGAATTGAAATGACTCCCCATGCACTAGTAGAAATCTTCTCAAAGAGTGTCTAGGTGGAGGGTAGGGGGTTGTGGGCCCGCGTTTTTAGTGTTTGAAGGAGCCATTGTTCACCGCGTGAAAATATTTAGCTTCTCAACTGAGATGTGCAAGTCCACGATTTATGGCAAATGCTGTCTTGCAAATGAAGATTCCACGGCCCTCCGAATTGTTAGTCAGCCGTAAGTTAATGCGTTTTTAGCCTTTTACCTAAAATGTCGTATGTTTGAATGAAACATCGCGATTTTTTGTAAGGGAATTCCCACTGAAAACGTTTTAACCGCAGTAGAAGCTTTACACCGGTAGTGGGGTTAAATAGATAGCATACAGGCTTTTCACAGGTGGTAACATAGGTGAGCATGATAGGTGAGCATGATATAAAATAATAATAATTGTTTGTCGCTGTGATTATGAGTCTCTTGTAAGTCGGTCGGTGCAGGGTCCAGCCACGAGAAACTCCCAGCAGCCCCTACTGGCAACTGCTGTGGGGAATGCGGTGAACAGAGTTTATGCTGCTTGCTGATATGTGTGAAGAATGAAGTTTCAGCATCACTGGTGTGGTTTACTTGACAGTTAATTGAAAAAACTGAACATAGTTGTTAAAATTTCGGAAATCTTACCAGCTGTTAACCATTGCTGGAAAGTATAGAGCTGTATTCAAAATAGCAGAAAGTTATTAAGTGTTATAAAATCAGTTGAAACTAGGTCAAGAAGTGGGGCACTGTAAGACGATATCATTGTTGCTTCAGAAGAAGAAATGTGTATAATTAAAGAAAGCACTAAGAAAAGTCCAGCATCAAAGAAACAACTGGAGATGGAGTTAGAAATTCAGAAGGAAAAATTACCAAATGAACTCCGAATTAAAGAGATGGAACACCTGCAAAATATGAAATTGTTAGAGATAGATCTTCTTAATGAAACAAGCTTTTGACAAGTTGATTTTCACGTACCAGTGAAGTTAAAACTTAAAAACACTTGATTAAAATACAGATGATATCCTCAGTTATCTTTTCGGAGTTTGATACAGTTTCAAAACAAATGGATTGGATGGACATGATGAGTTTTGGAGATGCGAACATTAGTGAAAGGTATTGAAATAGACATCATTAATCGAGAAGCATGCAGTTTTTTGAGTTATGAAATACTTTGATCGACAGATTTGGTAAAAAGTCTGCGGGAGTACTTTACCTAATTCTTTACTTAACGAATTAGTGGCGCCCATCGTGTAATTTACAAATTGAGCAGTCAAAAATACAAATTTTTAGACAATTTCAACAAAAACATATCATGTGCTCCCTCATTGGAACGAGCTCCATGAGCTCGTTCCAATGAGGGGTCACATGATATGGTTGAGTTTACTTTTTGAAAAATAATCTGAAAAAAGGAAAATTTTCATATCGTGTGTCTTCGGTGAAGGGTTATGATATTCTTATACTCACATAAAGACAATAGTGAAACTTTCGGAGGACTGAGGTCAAGAATTAGTCTTTACCGGAGATGATTTGTTGAAGATAAAGGCAGTTTTGATGAATTTAGTGCTGACTTCATCTTACGAGCAAGGCCAATACACCGTGTGCAGTGGATAAGAGGAAACAATTGCGATTGTCATGCAGTGGAAGCTACTGAAGAATATATTATGCTAGAAAGCGTTCAGAATCGAAACATATTATCTCTAAATTACAAAATCAAATATAAAATTAAATGATTTCGTTGTGAAAAGAAAGGTCACACAGCAATGCACTATCCAACAAGAAACAGATATAGAACAAACTCTGTGAACCAAGCAATACAGTTTGTACAACCCTGAGCAAGAGGTGATAAGTATCACTGGTTTTGCTAATGGATTTTGCTAAATTTCATCAGGGACACTGCATTAGGCGTAACGCTTATCAGGAAAGATCCTCTTGATCCAAGTTGAGTTATTCATAATCAACTCTTTGAATTAATCGGTCATCTGTTCAATTCGAACGTAACAGATGTTAAATTAGACACCCCTTATCATGAAGGTCAGTTAAATGTGACACTTGCATGGGATTTGGCTGGCGAAGCTTTACGTGATATTGATATGCTAAGTAAAAGATGTTTGTATGTGGTTACACGTTCGCAGTTGGCTTCGAATGTAAAATGTTCACAACAGTCCTGGACAATTATGAAAGTGTGTGATGTTCAGCATCGAAAGTTAAACGAAATTACAAACAATGAGACAGAAATGAAACAGTCTTCAGTGAAAGATGACGCTATATTTCAGAGGCAGGATGAAAGACGTCAAGCCAGTGTTCCCGATACTTTCACAACAATAAATACAGAAGTGGTTGATAAACGTCAGAGAAAAATCAATGTTTACAAAAGATATGCAAAAATTCAGAACATAGTGTATATATAGTTGAAGATGAACCGATTGCTCTCTACTGGGACTTTAATGAAAATGGTTGTCCCCAAGTCGTACGAAAAGTGGAGCACAACTTGTGTTACCAAGTGGAATGTGGGGAAATATCATCCAGTTTGCACTTGATAAGCAAATGGCAAGATACTCAGGTCGACAAAGAAAAAACAAAGGATTCTTTTGGTTTTTTATTGACCAAGAATGTTTAGAGACAGTGCAAATTATTGTCAAACGTGTGATGCTTGTGTCACAATACATCAAAACGAAAGCCTGCAGATAGGGTACCACTTATATACAAATACATGTTTTACAAGAGCCTTTTCGAAAGATTTCCATGGATATTGCGGGTCCATTGAAGAGAACAAAAACAGAATAAATATATTTCTAAAGCAATGGATAAGTCTACGCAACACCGAGGGGCATTTGCTCGGCCTTTTGGTAGACATGTTCAGCAGAACAGGAAGACCAAAACAAACACACGTGACAATCGTTAGTTATTCCCAGTTCTTTATTCGACACTCGTTATCAACCGACTTTATCGGTTGATAACGAATATCGAATACAGAAATTGAATACGTAACGGTTGTCGCGTCCTCCAAAAACAATACCTACTGATCAAGCTACAAACTTGAAAATCGAACATCTATGATAGCTTTATAAAAAGTTCGATGTACGTGGACTAACTTACACACAACCTATCACCCACTGTCCAATGGCAGAGTTGAGTATTTAAACGGAACTCTTAAATCAATGTTCACGAAATAATATGCTGTCTGGAAATAAGGATAGGATGAGGTCCTTGTATACCCTGTTTGCTTATACAGAAGTTTCACATGAAGAAACAGAGTTTTCCTCCATTCAAACTTTTGTATGGTTCAAGAGTTAGGGCGGAAACCTGTACGGTACGACAAACGATGACTGGTGATTGTGAAACTGAACAAACGCCTGTAGAACATGTGTGCAAGATAAAAAAAAACGCCTACAAAAAGTGACTCATGTGGTTTAAGAAATCTTATGGAACATGCGTCCAGTGGTGAAAACATGATATGATAAAACGCAACAAAACGCACTTTCCAAACAATGTATGCGATTTTGATCTTTACGCCATCAGATTCTTCAACAATGGCAGCTCATCAGAAAGGACGGTATTGTTTTTAAAAAAATCAACGACCCATCAAATCATTGTAGATGGAAGACGAGGTGGAGTAACTTACCACATGAATTGATTACGTAAATATGACGAAACACTGTTGTTCGACAAATGAGGTGATATACCGACCAAGAACATTTAGTTACCTTTTGAGTCCACTCATTTCCAATATAGACATGCCAATTAAATATTCTAACACAAATAATTTCCATTTTGCTGTGTTGACATTACATCTAAGGTTTAATTCCGGCAACCGGAATTGCTCTGCAAGTTAACCACAATTCCCATGAAATTCATAGACCATGGTATCAAGGATTGCATATTATAGATTATGCGATTACGGCGATTATCAATTTCTTCCGAGACCAGCATCGGGGTTGGCGCTATGGATTAATCTCTCTAACGGGAATTTCCCGATTACCGGTTCTGAAAATCAGTCCTAATGCTGGGGAAATTCACAGACCAGAATCGAGAATCAAAGGCCGCGGATCGCAACGTTCGATTCCCGGTTCTCTCCTATGAATTTTCCGGGTATTAGGACTGATATTCAGAAACGACAACCAGAAAATCCCTAGTATCGTGACTGACTTTCAAAAACGAAAACCGGGAAATTCCTCTTCCCTGTATTAAACCCCAATTGCATCCGAAGACCGTTATTCTGAAGTGGACAATACGAGCCACAATTGGACAAATTAAAGCTTTCATGTTGTTCAGGTTTATCATTTGAAGAGAATAAATCTTTCGAAAATTCAGTTCGGAGTTATCCGAAAATCCAGGTAGTGAATACAGAATTAACCAGAAAAATACAGTAGTCGAACGAGGAATTACGAGCGAACAATGAGTGATCCGGAAACGGACCAGCAATTGTGGTGATTAGATGAAGGGGTTGTCGATTTGCTTAAAACGAGTGATGGGATGGGCATCCAATGTAGTTTCTGATTCAGTATTGTGTGCACGACTACTTAAGGCTATTACACAAAGAAAGCGATGTAGGCGATACGATAAAGTGAATTTTCTTATCATTTTGCAGTTTCCATATAGTATGACGTTTTTGACTGTAACCTGCAATAAAACAAAGACAGTGCGTAATTGTACTGAGTCAAATGTTTAATGTGAACAACACAATCATTGAATATAATTTTGACGCAACGATTCGTTGCGTCAAAATTATAATCAATTATTTTGTGTTTCGATTTTCACAGTGGTCTTAGTGCTATCAGATTTTGTGCTTGTTTTACAACGAGGATCGTATTTCTGGTAGCGCACTGTCCAATGGCAGGCTGAGAACAAATAGTCAATTATCACTTTATCTCGGCTAACGCTCGTATTGCATCCCGTGTGTAAGTACGTTCAGTCGTTCGTCCCCCCCCCCCCCCCCCTGCATCACATTTCCTGACAGTCTTATCTTTTTGAGTTCTTGAAGCATTAATGTATTATACTCCATTCCTTGCCTATTGCGTCATGAAAATCGACTGTCGATAAAGTTGTCTCCCTTGAAATTATAAGACTAGGGAGGAAGGTCAAAATGAGAAGTAAGTAACTGCTAAGAATATAATTACAAATATGACATCAGTATAAAAGAAAGTCAAGTTTCCTTTTGTTTCCTTTTTCTTTAAACAACAGGCAGTTCATGGGGGTTAAAGTGGTCTCGGAGATGTTTGTTGTTTTCGTTTATTAAAATTAACAAAAGAAAACTTGGGTTTTATGGCAATCAAATTAGAAGCAACTAATTCACAGATAAGCCATCATTATTTATATATTTATTGGTGTTTAAGGTCACATACTTATACACGGTGGCTAATCAGGACCGTGACAGTTTTACGGGTGGGGGAAGGCGGAGTATCCGGAGAGAACCACCGATCAACGACGAGCAGCTGCCAGCTCCCGAACATTGTACCTCCACACTACAGCACAGGCAGGTTTAGATTGGTTGAAGACATGCGCACCATCGACGTGCAGTACGTTTTAGTACACGGCGTCATCGTGCCCCCATGTGGATAATCGGGGTTAAGTGCCTTGCTCAAGGACACAACGCGGGAGTCCGACTCGATCGCTCAGACGGTCACCCATCCGAGGACCAACCGGGCTCGACGTTGCTTAACTTCGGTGATCTGACGAGAACCGGTTACCGCAACACCGCCGCGACCCAAGCCATCATTAAGAATATCTATTAGTATCATACCTACCAACACTAAACGTTCGCTTTTGCTCTTTGTACAGGAAATGTGTTTTTAGAGTAATTTGCAAGTTTTAATTCTTCCCAGGAAAAGAATTAGCAAATCTCACTTCCTAGACTTTTATATTAATGAGAAGAACAGGGTCTGTATTATATGTCACCATGCGTGTTCTGTTGTTAGAACGAATACAAAGTTACCGAACATCAAAAGATGTTAAAAACGCTGTTTTCTTACTTTTAAAATGGTTTCGACAGTGATTAACCCTTTACCTAACATGAAAAGCAGACGACACTTGCAAAAAAATTCTTGAATAACTAATTTTTTTCATTTTTTGTCTCAAAAACATAGGTTATGACCCCTCGTTGGAACGAGCTCGACGAGCTCGTTCCAACGAGGGGTCATAACCTATGTTTTTGAGACAAAAAATGAAAATATTTTGAAAATTTTTTGGCGATTTTTGAGAATAGCGCTGGCCGGTTTTGGACGTTACGTTGGGTACAGGGTTAATAGTCATACAGTACGTGGAGAGTGTATTATCTCTAAATCACCCACAGAGTGGAGCTTCCACCCAAGCAATAATTGCAATTTTGTTGCAAAGCATAACAAGCGCAAACAAGGTTCCAGCCAATGGGCCTCCAGGTTATACCCGGAGGTCCATTGGCTGAAACACTGCTTGTGTTTTTGTCCGTATGTACAGAATTTGAAAGTGATATTTTGGGTGATAACTCCACTCCCCGGTTGATTTAGTTACAATCCACTCTCCACATACTGTACCTTCAAACTGATTGGGCAAGCCAGCTTCTATATTTTTACACTACATTATTGGAAAATGCATGAAATGTGTGAAATGATGCGTACATCGATTATACAACTTTGTTAACATTTCGAAATTTCAGTTTTTATCTGCATTTCCCAAACGCTTAGTGTTAAATTCACCGAGAGCTTTAGGAAACTAAGGGAAGGCTAATTTTCTTGTAAATCTCTTGCAATGATGAAAATTGTCAGCTACGGGCACGTGAAAGCATGCTTCCTGGCAAGATATATTTAATGAATTCACCAAATGATGGACTGAACACCATAGACCAGCAACACGGTAATTACATTTGTAGAACACCACACTTGATTTAATTTGTCAGTCAAGTGCAAAGCCTGCAATGCTTATCAACATAGATTTACTGTCACAATCGATAAATTCTGGATATGAAAGAGTAGAGATATATTCTGAATTTTATTTTGCCATGGTGATAATTACGCGCGCTTTGCACTGGAGTATCTTTGTGACAAAATAATATAACATTTCATGGAATGAAAATTACTTCAACCCTATCAATCAAGCAGTACGTTACCAGTGAAAAGAAATTCTTTGAGTGCTGCAGGGCAGTCTATACGGTTCATTCAAAAGTGCTGGATTTTCTTTTAGATGTTCTTTCAGTTTAGCACAGTGTCTATTAACCCTTTACCCAACGTAACGGCCAAAACCGGCCAGCGCGATTCTCAAAAATCGCCTGTTAATTTTCATTATTTTTTTCATTTTTTGTCTCAAAAACATAGGTTATGACCCCTCGTTGGAACGAGCTCGTCGAGCTCGTTCCAACGAGGGGTCATAACCTATGTTTTTGAGACAAAAAATGAAAAAAATTAGTTATTCAAGAATTATTTTTGCAAGTGTCGTCTGCTTTTCATGTTAGGTAAAGGGTTAACACTCTCAAAAGGATTTGGAACAAAATATATGTATATGTATGATAGAATGCAATGTGAAATCAATGTAGCATTTTCCGTGATCACGTGATATATTAACACCTCGAAACCTAAGTCGTATTTACTGGCCCGTGAAGTAATACAGTAGATTTTCTGACACCGACGGCCCAGATCAAGCTGTCAGGCCACCAGTCTAATTCTACGCTGTTATGAGCTCATTGTTTACGACATTTTCGTGGAATTTTTCGCACAGTCGGCCGTTGATACAATACGATGTCCCTTTACTCTCAAAGATATACAGATAGTATTCCGTGGTCCATTTATAGATATTCTAATCAAAAAGTATTTAATTCACCTCACGATATTAACATTACTGGTGGGACAGCACAGCGTAATCATAAAACTACGGCCGTGGTGAGCCTTCATTCATGTGTATTTGGTTTACAAACACGTCTAACCTCATTGCACTGATTCAAATAATATGAATGTGTATGGTACTTTAAGATTCAATCGTCTGGAATATTTCGGTTGGTCGGAAAACAAAACCATAGGTTCGCTTTTCCGACCAATTGAAATATTTGAGACGAATGAATGCAACACATAGTTGATGGACTATTTAAGGGCTATTCTGGTTCCTTGCCATAGCCTCGAATTCCTTCCATAATTTGAATGGTGACCTGAGTCCTTGGAACTGACGGTCAAAATATTAGTGAACATGGAAAGTGAGAGAGTTGTAAAACCTGAGCAGTTTTTTCTTGGCAAGTGTCGTCTTCCTGATTGTGCAGACGACACTTGACATACCCGCTAATAACAGCCGAGTCTGGGGAATAAGAGTGAATGTACTGAACATCACATACTACTCAACGTTTTTAGCCACATGCTGGCTAAAAACGTTGAGTAGTATGTGATGGTCAGTAAATTCACTCTTATTCCCCAGAATTGTGCGAGTAAAAATAGATTTTTTAACGTTATTCTATCTTTCGGATTTCGTCAAAAATGCATACGATGCACACACAAGTAATGTTTCATGCAACGAACCACAGGGGCTACCCCTGTTGTGAATTGACTGAAACTTGGTCAGCACTTTTTTCACAAAATAATCAGTGATTACTAGATGGAAACTCCATTTCGCGTGTGTTTTATTGGTAATAAACTCTTCACATACTTTATCTGCAGCTTAAAAGGCGAAGTGGCTCATTGGTTAGAGCATTGGACTTCAAACGGAAATGTTCACGGTTCGATCCAGACCAGCGGTAACTGTGGTGTGTCCTTGGACAAGACACTTAATATCGATTGCCCACGCGAGGGCACGGTGGCACTGCGTGCTAAGGCGTGCAGCGCGTCGACGGTGCACTTTCAGCGGCTGCTAACTCTGCTTATGGAGAGTTAGCAGTCAGAGAGTTTGAAAGCTGCTCGCCTTCGCTCGGCTGTTCTCAGCGGGTACTCCGACTTCCTTCATCCGTAAAATTGTCCGATACCTTGTGACCCTGGCTGTTGAAAGTGTCGTTAAACCCAATACCCATAACCTAATCAGACCTATCTGCAACTTAAATCACAAAAAAATAAATTATCGAAAAACCGAAACAATCTCGAAAAATGTGTCATATATTATCCAACATGCTTGTACAGTCGACTGTTCCCACTGTGCAGTCGCCATTATATTGAATAACGTTTTGAATTCTTGTGTTGACAGAAGAAAAACAAAAAAAATCCAATCAAAGAATCGTAGATCCACTAAGCAAGTTGTGATATTGGCTGAAAACTTTTTTTAAAAATAGGTACATTTGCAGGAACAGTACTGTGCCTGAAAACCCCAAAGCGCTATTTTTGATTACAGTGAATTGACGTTTAATAGTCGAATATAAAAATCAATAAGGTTCTTCTCCTTCCACGAGGGTACCAAACCTATAACTTTGGCCGTTCTGCGTTATTTAGAACAAAAGTTAGTTCTCGGAATCCATTTTTTATCAATACTGTTCAGAGTAACAGTACCCTTACGAACCGATTTAACCTCTTCTCCTGAATATTTTCGCCCTTTACGATACGACTCAAAGTAGTTCCGGTTTCGATTTATAAGGAACATCGATACATGGCTATTAAATTGTACTGATCAGCTTTATGAATCGTAGTTCACTATATTTGCTCCACATCGATTACCACATTTTTCTTTTGAAGAGCACAACTGTTGCTAAAATGGCCAACACTGCATATTCCAAACAGGATGACAGTAACCCATATAGTCACAATTTGATCGTTGTGGGATTTTAATTCTATTTTGTTCCAACAAATCATATCTGATAAAAAACCTAATTCAAACTAGCTAGAAGAACGAATATTGATTTATGGTAATCATCCCTTCTGGAGGTGAACATAACCATATACCGATTTATCATATGACTCGTCCGTTTTGTTCACTTTAAAACATTTGATATTTTGTTTTCATATTAATCAGTGATAAATAAAGCCTTCCGTCAATTTCATTGGTCAATTCCAAAACAAGACAATTTGATTGGCTGAACAAAATAAAACTGGGCCATATTTTCATAATTTGCATAATTAGAGATGGGAGCTTTCATTGGTCAATTTCAAAACTGGACAATTTGATTGGCTAAACAAAATACAACTGGGTCACATTTGCATAATTTCAGTAGGGAGAATTTACGTTATCTGTCCTATTTAGGGTGGGTTATATTGTATTAATCTTTTACCTACAAGAAAAACGCCATTCATTTTTAGCTCAACTTTGGCGAAGCCAAATTTGAGCTTTTGTCATGGCCCGTCGTCCGTCTGTCCGTACGTCAACAATTGGATACGGCTCGGGCTAGAGGCCATATTTATGAACCGATCTTTACAAAACTTCTTGAGTACCTTTGTTATGACCGTGGGACGAGGACGAGTGTTTTTGGGTGCGGTCCGAAATTCAAGATGGCTGCCAGCCGCCATTTTGTACCGACGATGCAGAAATCTGTTTTTTGTACAGAACTTCCATATGAAAGCTCTGATTTGAATATTTTTTTGTATGAATGTTTAGTACCATGGGATACATCACATATAATACGGTTTTTTTTTCTCGTGCGTAAATTGTGCAAATTAGACTAATTTTGATGTTTTTTGGGGTTACTTTCAGCACTGTAAGTGCAAATGCCAATACGGCTCGGGCTAGAGGCCGTATTTATGAACCGATCTTTACGAAACTTCTTGGGTACCTTTGGTATCACCGTGGGACGAGAACGAGTGTTTTGGGGTCCGTTCCGAAATTCAAGATGGCCGATGACAGCCATTTTGTACAAAATTAGGTGCAATCAGATTTTTGCACAGAACTTCCATATGAAAGCTGTGATTTGAATAATTTTTTTTGTGTGAATGTTTAGTACTATGGGATACATCACATATAATACGGGTTTTTTTCTCGTGCAGAAATTATGCAAATTAGATGAACTTTGATTTTTTCAGTGCGACTTACACACAGTAAGTACACATGTCAATACGGCTCAGACTAGAGTCTGTATTTATGAACTGATCTTCACGAAATGTCTTGGGTACCTTTGTTATCACCTTGGGACGAGAACGAGTGTTTCTGGGTGCGGTCTAAAATTCAAGATGGCTGCCAGTGGCCATTTTGTACCGAAATTAGGTCTAATCTGTTTTTTGTACACAACTTCTATACAGCTCAGACTAGAGGCCATATCTATGAACCAATCTTTACGAAACTTCTTGGGTACCTTTGTTATCACCGTGGGATGAGAGCGAGTGTTTTTGGGTATGGTCCGAAATTCAAGATGGCCACCAGCAGCCATTTTGTACCAAAATTAGTGCAATCAGTCTTTTGTACAGAACTTCTGTATGAAAGTTCTGATTTGAATAAATTTTTGTATGAATGTTTAGTAACATGGAATACATCACATATTGTAAGGGGTTTTTTTTCGTGCAGAAATTATGCAAATTAGATGAACTTTGATTTATTCAGTGCTACTTACACAATGTAAGCACACATGTCAATACGGCTCAGGGTGGAGGCTGTATTTATGAACCGATCTTCACAAAACTTCTTGGATACCTTTATTACCACCTTGAGATGAGAATGTGTGTTTCTGGGTACGGTCCAAAATTCAAGATGGCTGCCAGTGGCCATTTTGTACCGAAATTAGGTCCAATCAGTTTTTTGTCTCAAGTTCTATACAGCTCGTATTTATGAACTGATCTTCACAAAACTTCTTGGGTACTTTTGTTTTCACATTGGGACAGGAACGAGTGTGTTTTGGGGTACCTTTGTTATCACTGTGCTATGAGAACAAATATTTTGGAGTTCAGTCAGACCCACTCTGGGACTCAAAGATTTTTTCTAGTTTAGCATCTGACTGTCACCCACCTTCACAATACGTTACCTATACATTTGTTACTGGCAACGGTCAGTATGTATGTACAGACCGTTACAATACTTTATATGTACCTTTGTTGTCAGGTCATTACCTAGATGTTTGTCATTGCTGTGTCATATACTATACATGTACATGTCTTTGTCTTGACAAGTTGAGCTACAGTGTCATTGACACTTTCATTTTTTATATTTTCACTTTTTGCTTCCAAAACATAGGTTATGACCCCTCATTAGAACGAGCTCGACGAGCTCGTTCCAATGATGGGTCATAACCTATGTTTTGGAAGCAAAAAATGAAAATTTTTAGTTATACGAGGATGTTTTTTCCAAGTGCCGTCTGCAACTCAAGTTAGGTGATGGGTTAAAAAGTCATACTAAGTGGCTAATTTGTGCGTGTGTGTGTCATATGATAAACAGAATATGAAATGAGTGTTTTTCTCATATAATATTTATGAAACTCGTCCGAATTTGCCGTCTGGGCTCGCCAGAGGCTCGCCCTAACGGAAAATTCTTAGACTCATTTCATAAATATTATATGAGAAAAACACTCATTCCATATCCTCTATATGTCGAATCATAAGAAACCTGAGGACCCAGTCTGCAAGTTTGCATTTCACGAAGTTAAAACGCGTTTATTGGCTACTCTATTCCAGGTACAACGCCAGGATCTCAAAATTTTCGACATGGTGGTACGCAAGTTATAGAGTGATATGTAAGACTCTCGTGGACGTGCCATTTTTATGAATATCGCAGATCAGCCTTTATTCAGGAACCTGCCATTAATGACGCAAATGCCTGTCCGGGACACATCTGTTTCGCCCACTTTTGTAATAACTGACGACGTTTGTCATAGCTTCCACTTTTGGAATAAAAATCGCCAGTTTTTTTCATAGCTCGCCACTTTTGGAATAAATCGCCAGATTTTGTAAAAAATCAAGATCACGAATTTTGTAATAAAAACGACAGGTTTTGTCATAAAAAGAAAGTTCATCACTTTTATCGTAGAAATTGACAGGATTATTAACTCGCACCAAAAAAAAAAAACGTTGTGGCGTACAGAAATGTGTAGTTGCACATTAGCTGTTAGTAACTCCTAATTAGGGGATAATAATTCCTAATTAGGACATATAGATGCGTTTGTTGCATGTGGCGTCACGGAGACGTTGACCGCTGGAAGTGTCAAATGTACATATAGGTTATTACCGCCATGTGGTATTGATGGTGTATTGAAGTCGAAACAACGGGTCTGGACATATATCGGCGAGTTCGTTAGGACGAGTAGATATATAACCCAGAGGTGAGATCGAGACTTCAATACAACATCCTGGCAGTGGCGGTGCCAGCGTTACAAAAGTGAGAGGGTACAGTTGGGTATTGCCTGCCGCGCGTAAGTTTTAAAAAAAAATCAACTTCGGGAGGGGACATCCCTCCCGAAGTTGAGAAAATGTTTAAAACTTACGTTGTAAATGGTGTTCTCTGAAGCATTCTCAGACAATTAAATTAAAACAGTTTTATCCTTTTGAAACTTACTGGTTAGGTCTTTCAGTTATAGAAAACGTCGTACATGGTGACATTTTAACGGAAGAACGCTGTTGTAAAGTGCGAGCACAAAGCACCAAACGACACTCAGATCGAAAATGAAAGTAGGCTGCATTCCAAACGGATGCGTTGCACGCTCTCGATTCTAGCATTTCTCGAATACTCTTAAGCGCTATGTTTCAGACCGTTTGAACGCGGCATGCCTTCTTGCAATTTGGGACCTCGACTCTTGTTTGTTGTTTGCAGCTAGTGTGTGTGGGGGGGGGGGGAGGGGGGTGTGTGGGGGGGGGGGGGGGGGTGCACACACAAACATAATTTAAAAACTTCTCTGATTTAGTGCACTTGGGAATATGGAATTAAGCGTACCCACCATTACACCGCAACGTTCAATACAAAAATTAAAATGATAGTATTTTTTTACTACGCTTGGCGAGAAAAAGTGGAGGGGTAAGTACCCCCCATACCCACCCCCCCAACCCCATGGCGCCGCCACTGCATCCTGGAAACCCACATGACGATAATAATCAACTATCTTACAATATTCCTTTCTTGATCTGTATTTTACAGCGTCTGTTTTGACAAGTAATCAGCGTCTATGAATTGATTTTTATGAATGAAGATCATGACGTTAGGGTATTATGTTATTGGGCTTTGCATGACGTAATTCACTTTCGTTGTTCTACTTGTACTGTTATCGCTGAATTTTATTCTGTAGTAGTATCTCAGTGTGTAGCTTTGTTTTATTTTTCACGTTTAACGCATGGCTGACCCACATAAAAATATCATCATTGACAAAAAAATAATCGAGTGTAATTTATTTCATTGAGTTGGTGATTTATTTATAATTTAGTTAGTGTTATCAAAAACGGTGGCCCCGCGCATGTAAAAACGTTCGCTTTCTGAATCGAATGACCGCGCGTGAGGTTGCAGACTTCAGTTTAGATTTTTATTTTGTCTAGACGTTTTTACTTGTATTGAGGGAAAATACGTCCTTGTTTTAATATTACGTAGTTTGGATAAGGGTGTTTCAGATATCTCGTACCGGGTGTGATATGGTAGAATGACCGTGTCTTATACTAGCAAGTTGTTCCCAATACTAGATGAACCAAATGGGCACAGTCCACCCATACTATACTACCATACCAGGCATTTAAGGGTACTTCAAAACATCACGTAACCGTAACCTACCATTACGTACTACCCGTAGCATCGGGGGTAGACAGGAAAAGGCAAGGCATATGGTGAGTAAATAGTACCTACTAAGGGCTAACAGTTCATCAACATGTGCACATGCTTCCCTTAATATGCTACTATATCAGACAGCCGCAAAATCCATCATTAACATATGACCTGGTATTATGTACCATTCATAGCAACAAACAGAGTGGAAAAAGACATTAGGCTGGTCATATACTAAAGGCTAACTAACAGTAGATCAAGTGGAATGCAGAGTATCAATACTATGCCACCCGGTATGAGAGGTCCGAGACTCACTTTCACGAACAACGCTATGTCCGATTGTACAGTGGGGAATAATAGCGGATACCATCTCTATAGCGTCGCGTATGCTCAATCACGCCAGACCTGACAATGTCATCCTAATTGGTATGTCTGTCTAAGTTAAGAGTTACTGGCGACTTACTAGGGCACCTGTATGTCCTAATAAGAACGTAGTATGTCCCATTTAGGAGTTACGAATGCTAATTATGATAAGGTGAGGGAAACGTTTTTCTTTCAAAATGTGACACCAATTCCCTGTTGATTTTTATTACAGAACTCGTGTCTTCGGCGAATGACAAAACCTAGCGATTTATTACAAAAGCGATGAGCTATGACAAAACCTGATGATTTTCATTTCAAAAGTAGGCGCTATGACAACAGTCCTAAGGTATCACAAAAGTGGGCGTAACGCATGTCACGGGGAGAAATTCCGAGAAACTACAGCTGATCAATTACCTGCCTTCCGAAAAAAATGTGGGCGATTTTCAGTAACAGAGATAGTTGTTCAATAAATTTGTTTGCAAGTGTCGTCTGTGTTAGATAAAGGGTTAAGGTTAACCCTTTACCCAACGTAACGGCCAAAACCGGCCAGCGCTATTCTCAAAAATCGCCAAGTAATTTTCAAAATATTTTCATTTTTTGTCTCAAAAACATAGGTTATGACCCCTCGTTGGAACGAGCTCGTCGAGCTCGTTCCAACGAGGGGTCATAACCTATGTTTTTGAGACAAAAAATTAAAAAAATTAGTTACTCAAGAATTTTTTTTGCAAGTGTCGTCTGCTTTTCATGTTAGGTAAAGGGTTAAACAATCTTGACGACTTCAATTTGCGTTACATTAAAGGTAAGTGATCATTTAACGTCAAACGTGGATGTTTGATATTGAAATCGTGTTTAACGATTATGGTATAATTGATTATTTTTAACTCACACCTCAGTATACCTACTCATGAACTTTTCTCTGTAGATCGTCTCCCCGGGAAACAGCTATTAGTGTTTGGTGACATATTCGATTTGTCGTTAAAGAAACGGTTGCGCAAATTGTGTTTCATTTCATTTGGATATTAAAAGAGAGATTGGTTTAAACTCACCTGTGACTTATTTTACGAAACGATGGTGTTCGCGACGAATACAACGGATGTTTTGCCACAATTTACAGACAGTAATTTTACAGCCGAATCTACCCAAGGCACACATTTAGGAGGGAGCCCATCTATGAGAGAAATTCTTTTAGCTCCGGGAATTGTTTTAATCTTTATGTTCACAGGTAAGAAACGATCCATTATATGGAATGTCATATACCACAATATCGTAATAATATTTGTTGCGTCATTGTAATTAGTTTTGTATTCTACATTGTAAGAAATTTTCGTTAAAATTGCCGTAGAAGTACTAACAACCAATTGCCATTACTTCTAACGTAAATTTTACGGTAATGCCTGATGCTGCTTAAAGTTTAATTTCATAACGTGTAACCAAGAGAAAAGTGTCCATGTACAGTTGAACAGTATTTTTAAACGAACGCATTCAACTATTTAGTACTTGTTTTTGAGAAAATGGCGTTATCCTTGATGAAAGATGTATTGTTTTAGAAGACTCAATTTGACGCCACACAAATTAATATAATTAACCTGCAGCCATGCGGCTGCAGGTTAAAGATATTAATTGGTCTACACTATATGACAAATCAACAGCCTTCTCGTATAATGAAGTGAAACGAAGTATAAGATTCTCCGCTTCTGCCCCACATCGAACAAAAAAGGTCGGCATTGCCAAAGGTAGTTTAGTAGTGTATCCAGGTTACAGGGTTACCAGTACTTTTATCGTATTTTAATGGTATTTTTTACGGTGTACCAAAAACAGATTAACGCTTCTGTTTTAATAAGTTGTAGAAATCACGAACTTCACAGCATCAGTTCCAGTGACGAATTCATGGTCAGAACATTGATCGCAAAAGATTTCTCCATCTTGATCGGATAGCGCTATGGTGGCGACCCACTTACACCTGGAAGTGGGGTAAATTTCGCACACCTAAACCCAGAACTCGGTTCTCTACTAACTTCCGTATGCATACTTTCCCTAGGCCGTGGAATAACATTGAGACCTCTCCCTTCCCCCTTCAAACTTATCAACGATCTCTCTGCATGTTAACTATAACAATCCAGGATGCTCTGACTGTAGGTCGTAGCTATGTTATGTCATCGCAATCTTTTCATTTAACTCAATTTTTTCATATGCCCAAAGCCATAGAATAGATTACCGATATGACGGAAACACCCACCTTAAAATATATTCTGCATTAGGGCTATAAATTGCCCGCTTAATGGCGAACATGCTGTTGCCAGAAATGCCTTGCGACACTCTCCTATTTCCTTTCTTTCGTTTCTTTTCGTTTTCTTTTGTCCGAGAATGGCGTGGAGACTACCCTAGTTGCTACGCCGTCTCCCTAGGCCTATGATGCAGTCATGTAGTTGTGAATAATGAATCTTACCTTTATTGATTTCTTTAATTGTATACATGTTGTACTACTAAATGAAATCAGTCAGTCAACCAATCAGTTGGTCGAGATTTCATAAATTTATTTATTGGTATTTAAGGCCACATGCCTATGCACAATGGCTAATCGTGATCGTGACAGTTTTACGGGAGGAGGAAGCCGGAGTACCCGGAGAGAACCACCGAGCATCGACGAGCAACTGTCAGCTCCTCAATATTCTAACTCTGTTCAAGCTCCGCTCAGGCAGGGTTACTGCTGTTGAAGACATTTGCACCATCGACGTACAGTACGCCTTAGTACACGGCGTCAACGTGCCCCCCCCCCCCCCCCCCGTAGGCAACCGGGATAAAGTGCTTTGCCCAAGGACACAACGCGGGTCGTCCCGGACGGGGATCGAACTCGGGACCTCTAGCATAGAAGTACTACAGTCTACCACTGAGCCGCCGCGCTCCTGATTTCATAAATAAGAGATTGCAAAATCCAAACCGTGTCAAGAAAAAGAGACAAAAAATAAAATCACTTGAGATTCTGTATTCTTGCATTTCGCTTTTCACTTGCGAGATTCTATAGCTTGTTCTGAAGAAGTCGGACAGGGCCTATATTCTTTGCCCTTTTTATAATTACAGGATGGACACGGTGGCTCAATGGTTAGAACATTGTATTTTAAACCAAAAGGTACACTGTTCGATCCTGACCAACGGTAACTGCGTTGTTTCCTTTGGGCAAGATATTTAATCCCGACTGCCCATGTGGTTGCACGGTGACGCTGTTTAACCCTTTACCTAACTGAAAAGCAGACGACACTTGCAAAAATAATTCTTGAATAACTAATTTTTTTCATTTTTTGTCTCAAAAACATAGGTTATGACCCCTCGTTGGAACGAGCTCGACGAGCTCGTTCCAACGAGGGGTCATAACCTATGTTTTTGAGACAAAAACTGAAAAAAATAATGAAAATTAATTGGCGATTTCTGAGAATAGCGCTGGCCGGTTTTGACCGTTACGTTAGGTAAAGGGTTAATAATGTGTACCACACTTCATTGGTGCACTTAACTTCAATCGCTGCTAACCCCGCTTGTGCAGAGTTAGTCAGTTGGCGAGTTAAACAGTTGTTCGCCCCTGTTCGGTGGTTCTTCCCGGGTACAAATACTTCCTTGACCTGTAAAACGGTGCGACATGAGGTGACGTTGGCTGTTGAACGTATCGTTTAACCATTTAACCAAGGCAGACGATATCAACATTTATTATTTTAAATAGCATTTTTTTTAAATTTTAAAAAAATGTCAACAAAGCCATATCATATGACCCCTCATTGGAACGAGCTCGTTCCAAAGAGGGGTCACATGATATGGTTTTGTTGACATATTTTGAAAAATAATATTTTTTCAGCTGCCGAATTTGCATATTACGCGGGCGGATGTGGTCGATTCGTTGGGTAAAGGGTTAACCCCAATAAATAAACAAACAAACAATTACAGAACTGCACCTGATACATCACTGGAGCTGCAGAAATAATTAAGTACAAGCTTCAGTCTGTGAAAACGCGTCGAAATACTTTTCCTAGAATTGTTAATAATGCGCTGTTGTTGAAGCAAAAATTGTAGCTACAGCCATTTCTGGGCAAGTCAGTTGGAAAAAATACTAATTTTCCAATAAGACTAAAATCCGCGCCCTCTAATTGGATCAGAGCTCGTTTATTCGTTCTATGTTTACAGCTCCAGTTACGGAAGTCCATTGGGGTCAACAATAGTACCGGGGGGGGGGGGGGGAGTATTGCGAATATTCGCAATGCTTCCACTGCACATGTTGGCCCCAATAGGTTGAATGCGAATATTCGAAATGTTGAATTCGATTATTTGCGAAGTTAAATGCGAATATTCGCAATGTGAATGCGAATATTCGCATTGTTCAATACAAATATTCGCAATCTTGAATGCGAATAATCGCAATCTTGAATGCGAATATTCGCAATGCATTGCGAATATTTGCAATGCATTGCGAATATTAGCAATGCATTACGAATATTCGCAATGTTGAATGCGAATATTCGCAATGCATTGCAAATATTCGCAAATCTCGATCCCCCGCCGCACATGTTGACCCAATGGGCTTCCGTATTCAGTAGCATATCTTACCATTTGACGTCACCACGCGAAATATTTGAAATAAGGTTACCCGTTGCGCAATTATTTCATCGACGGAGTGACTTGCAAACCATTTCAATTTTCTAGATTTTTTCACAAGTGTAGCAGACGACGTTCCAAATGCAATGTGGTTTTAGTTACAAATCAGTTTTCGATTTGAACCAAGATGGAGGGACCTCAACCTTTATCTGTTTCGTTTATTATTTGTCCATTGACGTCGTGAGGTACAGGAGAGGTTTATTTACTAAACTTGTTATCGTTAAAAGTTGCCTTGTTCATCTCACCATGTGAGTTTTGGGCTATGGGTGGGGTATAATAGGCGATCATACGTTAATGTCATGAATTGACGATAACATGGCCTGAGGTTTGGAAACCTCAGACCATGTTACCGTCAATTCACCCCAATAACTTATAACTGTAATTTATCACTCACCTGTTCTATGTAATCCCCGTTTACAGCAACACTAAACCATGCGCAAAATGAAAATCGTTGGCGGACTATTTTTGAATAGTATTTCACTGAAATTTTCTACAAATCGTGCAACGCAATTACAATTTGAATTGCTAGCGATAGCTGGAAATCGTCCCCTGAGTTCCAATGTGTTCTATGTGCCAGTAGGCACATAGAACACATTGGAACTAAGGGGACGAAATAGTAACAGAGGTTCCCCTCGCAAATTTGTTTGGCGATAAAATGTGTTCTTTTTGTTGATAGTTGTCAAATGAATTGCTGAGTGTCCTTCTAATAATTTTAGACGTAAAGGCGTGCAATAAACACAGAACGACACGCGTGTGTGAATGGGTTAATCGATATGACACTTGTGCCATCGCGGTTGAATAAAACTCGAGGCATGTGGCCTCTCGATCTATCCTTCCGCGATGGCACTCGTGCCATGTCGATTAACCCATTCCCACGCGCGTGTCGTTCTGTGTATGTCCTATCCTTCATACAAATACAGTTTGTACATGCAATATTTTTTACTTCACGTATTGGCTTCTATGTCTGTAGCTGCACTACGAAACTGATATTTTTAATCCGCTTTCATTTCATTTGATTATGAGATATTGATCAGTCCTCTCACTTGATGTCATTACTCTGTGTCCTTACATTTATTTATGACAAATATGTCTGCTCTTGTCTGAAGAGAACTGTTATGTTTATTCTCACCAACGGTGTGCATATACTGATTGGTATAAGTGAATTTACTCACACATATCTAACCACATTGTCCAACATAATTTCATGGAACCGAATTATAAAGCTCCATTAACGCCCAGTAATGATTAATGATTTTTCTTTTATCAAAACATAGTGTACAAAGGCAACTGCATAACTCTTAATCTAACACGATCAGTAGGCGTACTTGCAAAAACGTATAGAATATAATGAATGTCTTCAATTGGACACTGAGGTCACGCGGATTCAACGTTTCAAGAGAACAGAAATGTGTGTACGTTTCGAAGTTTTTACCCCCAGCATATAGTTTATGACATCTTCATTGGACCTTGCGGGCAATATTGCAGTTTATGGACCAGCCAGTCAATCACTGATGTGTGTATTGACCTCAACTTCCCTTGGTCGATATACACATTACTGGTTGACTATCCATAAACTGACAAATGGCTTACAACCTCGTGGAATATTTGTTAAATTATAATTTACTATCACTACGATCTAGTTAGGTTGGCCAACAGGGAAGAACTGAAAATACAGTGACGAGTCCGAGCAAAGTTACTGTGGAGTACTTTCAGAGGAGGCGTTTGTTATGAGGCTGCGTTTCTACGACAATGGTGATGGCGGGGTTAAAACACTTTATAGAGAATTCTATGCTACCAACATAGAGTCGACTGCAGTTAATGTATTGTCAGGAAAAAATAATTGTTATGTACCTGAATTGTTCTTGGAGTAATCCCCAAATTAGTAATCTTTGAAACATTTTTAAATCTTATTTCTCAATTTCGTTCAGGACTTCTACTTTCTATCATGAAAATACTCTACAGAAAAGGAGGAAAAGACGGTGCAGCATTCGATCAAAGTTTTATTATAAACTCGGAAATAACACAGTCATTGGCTGAGCTTAACTGCTTTTACAGTCCCATTGAGAGAGAAATGTCAGATTCTATGATAAAACGCTACAAGAATCCAGCAGAACAGTTTAAAATACTTCTACCTGCTATAGTATCCATCCTACTGGCACCAATAACCATGTCTCTGTTTGCTCCTTTTTCTTCTTTCCTCTGGCCAGGATACACATCCTTACCGGATATAAATGACGCCATTGCTTGTTACCTCATCCCATCTGGACTAATTTATTCCATATTGTTTGGATCTGTTTTCCAGCTAGCTGCGCAAAAACAAAGTGAGGTTCAAGTAAAGCTTGCTCACGACATTATGCTTATGTATGACATCGCAACTTTGGGTTCAGCAGCAAAGTGTGACAAAAATGATTGTAAAAGTAACATTTACAAGTGCATAAAAACGGAAGCCATGTTCGTGATTATGAATGTCTTCAAATGGACACCGAAGTCACGCGGATTCAGCGTTTCAAGAGAACAGAAAGGTGTGTACGTTTCGAAGTTTAAATAAAGCTTCAATTTTATATATGTAATTTGATCATTTTATCCACACGACACTTTTTGAAAAAGACCTGCGGTTCCAATTGAAACAAAATCTGATTCTTAATATTTCCTTTGATTATATGTTACATTCGAAAAAAATAGCGGAGAATGTCTAACAAATATTTTTAGCAAGAGATAATTCTGGTACCTTTTTAACGATTTGAACTCCGCGGTAGTTAAATGGAAGCAGTTGGAAGTGTCCATATCTTTTATTTGGGGGTAGAACAATCAATATTTTCAACGTGCAGCTCCAAGGCTGCACGTTGAAAATATTGATTGGTCTACCTCAATTACCCATTATAGCTCTAATAAGCCAGGGTTTCCTATATTGTCAAAGCACAATATAAAATCAATACTGCATAACGCATGGGGCGATGGATCATTAAGAAACATAATACTATGCATGAGCACATTCTCGCCTTGTCTGATACCCGTGACTACATCTGACAGTATTCCTCATTTTGAAAAACTCGAAGAATGTTGATTTTGACGTGTGTGTTACTTTCTGAGAGAAATGAAAAAAACAATTGGAGGATAACAGGTAGACAATTCGAGTTGTAATATGTAACTAAATCTTACCATTGTAACAATGCAGCTTCCAAACTCGATGGGGTCCTTTAACCTAACTTTAGTGAACATTGAAATTTAAAAGTTGTCCCGATACATACAAATCGTCTCTTGAGTGAAACATGGTGCCATTTGCAATGCTTTCGCATTGCAGATGGCACCTTGTTCCAATGAATAGACGAAATGTCTGACTTTTGAATTTAACTTAAGAAACTTCAAAGACCCTTAACCCTTTGGTCGCAGGCTTTAAAATCAGTGATTTTCCTTTTTTGTGACATGCAAAGCAGTTGGGTTATATTCCTTCCATGGGAGTGCCTATCTATTATATAGATGGGAAGTATCTGATTAGGTGACTCAGTCCAGCTAGAAATTCATGCGTTGATTATCTCTCTTGATAGGCAATGCAACTAGAAATTCTATGTGGCGCTGCCGACTGGTAGTATATATGTAAACAGTTGTCAGACGAAACTAAAGTTATTACTTAGAGACCAATTATTAACGGAGATCGTTAGTTTATGGTGTCAGATCTGTAACCTTCGACCTATTTTCTATTTGTAAGTTTGTTTCAGTCGTGATAGATAGAAATAATGGTATCGCCCGGAAATTATGTGACAAATTGAGAATCAAAAGAGTTATGTTCCGTCCATGATGGTACCTGTACCATTCCTGTAAGTTCGATGGAACTACATTAAATGAAACTAAAGTTATTGCCGAAAACCATTTATTACCAAGTTCTACTAAACTCATAGTCTCTTCACATTCGACCTCACGATTGCAGCCTCAGTCGTCGATAGAGTACTTCCCTTCCATATGGATAATTAGTCTGTAAATTTGTTGGACTCGTGATATTATAAGTTACCATGGTGAATGGACGGTAACTCACGTTTGCGGTTCGGAGATTAGGCTCAACCGAGACGCAGAGCGTCGAAACTAAACATACTTTCCGAGCCGCAAACTTCAGACCATGTTACCGTCAATTCATTACAGTAACGTATTTGTTCCTATAAGAATTTACACATAGACCACAGCCCATATTTTGAAATAAAGAAGGCAACTTTTAACGATAACAAGTTGAGTAAATAAACCGCTCGTATTCCCCACGTCAGTACTGGGCAAATAATCAATAAATCGGAAACTGAAATACGAGAATAATTCGTTGTCTGATATAACGGTGACATCAAACGGTAATATGTGCTACCGGAGCCGTAAACATAGAAAACACTACACATGCTCACTCATACAATCAGTGGACAGGATTTAGTCTTGTTGAAACCTAGGAAACTAACGTTGTTGTCTGGAAACCAATTTCCGATAAGCTCTTGTTATAGTAACAGTTTCGTTACCACCGTACTTTAGCCTGCCTACATTTATCACTGTTTTTTGTGATATTGGGGAAGAAATATTTATTCGAACGCCTCCGTGGAAATGATTTCGAGAGGTTTTCTATTAATAAAAAAAATGTTGTAGTGTGGTCTTTTTAATTCGCTTGAAGTGCCGTACATTAATAGCATGTCCAATAAGAAGAAATTCCTTCCGCATCCGATATTGAAACAATGCTCTCTGCTGTGCAAGTTAGATGAGTATGCCGGGGCTTATAGTACAGAAATAACAGCTGCGCGGCCTCTCCCATGGCAATAAGTTAAGGGTGAAGCCAGCATGCAGAAAGTATTTACATGTGGAATAAAGGAAAACCATATTGTCAGACCCAGCGAAATTTCGATATTCGATTCAAAGAGGTTTCTCTTCCGGAACTACTTTGATTCCGTTGTAGAATATTTCGCGTTTTTGATTGATGACTCAAATAGACGCGCCACCGTTTCATACAATACATGAGACGAGGTTAGAAATATTTATGACGGAAAAAGGCGCAATATCTACAAGTTAAGAGGAGCGAAATCATCTGCCTGATTCGATTCGGGATGCGATCGGATCCGAAATTTGAGATTCGTAGGGCCCACCATATTCATGTTGAAACCTGTAGCCAGTAGCTTGAAGGTTCTTAAACTTGAATCACATTGGAGCGGTGACAAAAATTGGTATGTTGAAAACTTTCGTTGAACATTTAATCCTTTCATCACCAGATTCCCGTCAGCGACGATATGGGCTAATTCATTATGCTTTTATGGGGGGGGGGGGGGGGCGTGGGGGTGGGGAGGGGGGTGCTCTAATAATTTAAATTATTTCTGACCCTCGCTCTCAATTTATTGTTCATTGTATCGCCTGCTCATCCAATGCATAATGTTTATTCACGCAAACAGTTATGCATATCGTATTGAAAGAGTTAAATGTTCACTAAATTCACTGATTAAGAACCATATATAGCTGTCCAGTGTATGACATTTTCAGAGCTTCCAAACTTGCGTGAATTCGCTGATGTTAGGTGTGCAAACAAACCACTGTCTTGTCATTTTTTATCATTAACCATTGTTGTCATGTATCTTCTTGCAGCAAATTTGTCAACCCTGTTGGATAATTTTAGAAATATTGAAGACGGTAATCAAATGGACAGGGTATTGATGGCCAACATGCTCGACGATATTTTGGATATAAACAGTTTATGTTCTGAAAAAGTATATACGGCGGAGAAATTAGTGCGACCATTATTGTAAGTATTAATTAGGTCAGAACAAAACACATTACTTGTATGTATCTTTTTCTGTGAGTTTATCATCTAACAAATATCTTCGAAGCGCATAATATTCGAAGCCCATTCCTGGGTTACACACTATAGGACTATAGGGATTAATTTTAAAACAGCAACTTTCAAAGTAACTGTAAAGGCACATCGCACCCAAGTTTCAACTATGTGTTTCATCACGGAGGTCCATTAACTCTTAGAAGCCGGGGAATCAGAATGAATTTATTGAACACGACATACCGATAAAAACTTACAGCAAGCAGTTGCTTCTAGTCAAGTGTCATCTGTCTTTTCAGGCAGACGACACTTGACTAGAAGCAACTGCTCAGTGTTTAATTCCCCCCAGCCTAAAGATAACCGGACCGTCACACCTAGATTACCTGTCGTATATACGTCAGATGCAGGAAAACTCGACTCCCGGCTTCTGAGAGTTAACTAAAGATTTGCGTTTGCTTTTTAACACAGACTTTACGTTCTTGTTTTGGGTGAATCTCAACCCCGGGGTGTGTAAATCCTTTCTCACACAACTTGCAGACGACACAACTAATATCAAAACGTTGCTTATAATCCCTCGTTTCAAGCAGGCTTCGTTCAAGGGTCATAAGCTAGGTTTAGAAATTAGATATATCGAAACAAGATCTGAATGAAAAAAAAAAAAAATTATAGCAGTGGCCATTGATTTTAAGAGAAAATAGGAATTAATAGTACTCTCCTACAACGGTGTCTGTTCGTGCTTTCCCTGCATGATGAAACTGTATCAAAAGACTTATACCTAATGTACCCAAAGGCATTGCAAGGTGGCAAATGCCCAAGTGACAGTTTGTGATTTTAGGTGCGTTGACCTATTCGATAAGATTTACGTAATGTTTTCTATGCAAAGGAAATTGTGCAATCAATCAATAGATATCGATCCGCCAAGATAATCCAAAATTAAGTCAAGACTGTAATAATGTCTCATGTGACATCCTAAATTTCTACAACATTAGCGCGCAGGTCATTCAGTCGGTGAATAGTTCCAGACAGGATGAAAAGTGCCAAATTAACCCCAGTCTTCAAATTAGATGACGAAAACAACTTTACGAACTGCAGGCCAATCAGTATTTTGCCAGTTTTTTTTCTAAAATCCTAGAAATCCAAATGCTAGTGAGACTGAAAAAGTTTTTAAGTAAATTTGATATCATCTTTCCCCACCAATATGGCCTTAGAAAAATCACAGTACATTATACACCAGGTTATGCAATTGTTAAAATACAAGCCACAGGAAACAATAAAGCTTGTAAAACAAGTACTCTTGTCCTATTGCTGGATCTTTCTAAAGCCTTTCATGCCATCAGCCATGAGATATTACTTAAAAAAACTAGAATATTATAGTATAACAGATAACGCTAATAACTGTTTCAAAAAGCTATCTTCAGAACAGGACCAGTGTGTCTATTTCGGTGACGATAATTCTAAACTGGAATAAATAACGTGGTGTTCCACAAGATTCGAGTTTTGGACATAAACATTATTTACATAAGTGACATACATAATTCAACAAAGCTAAACCTTCTATCGTTTGCTGATGACACCACTGAATACAAGTCTGGGCGGACGGAAATAATCCCGTTAGTCACAGAACTTAATGAGAAAGTACAAAAATATCGGATTGGTCAACTATTTGGTTATGACCCCCTCTCTACATTCCTCTCCCACTACACGCTAAAAACTAAAGTGTTAAAAACTACACTTGAAGTGCTGTATTTAACACTTACTAAGTGCTGAACTAGCAATTTGTTCAAGTGTAGATATCCCATAACTTGACTGGTGTTACAATAATACCACTTGACAAGTGTAATGTCGCGACACTTACAAGGAAACAACGCAGATGACGCGGATCAGGCTCGAACTCTCGAGCCTGATCCGCGTCATCTGCATTGTGTCCTTTTAATTATGTACCCACCAAGCGCAAATCAAATTATGGACGATTCTGGAAGAACCACCAATGCTGGACACATGGTAAGTGCCATCCATTCAAGTTTCAGATGTCTGACGATTGTAATGTCTAAGTGCTTAAAGCATTGCACTTTGAGTGCTAAAATCAAACCCTAAGAGTTAGAATGGGTTTAACACCTTGAAAATGTCAGTTTTAACACTTTAGTTTTAGTGTGTAAACAAAAACAAAACATATATACTTGTCAATCCATCACATAAAAGGAACTAGTTACACTCATCAGGGTAATTCTATATTATTGGGAATACGAATCAAAAAAAATCTGTGAAATGTCTTGGCACAGATATCTCAAAACTATCCGAAAGTTATCCTTGCCAATCTCAATCTCAATAGGGTGAAGAAAGTTATCCGTCTTAAAATTATGAAGACCCAATATTTCATATTAATACAGAGCCATTTTATCTACGAAAGTCCAATGTGGGGACATCAAATTCATGTATCCGGCTGTTTCAACTGCAGAACCGGCCAATGCGAATCATTAATAATAAGAAATATAATGATAATATCGATTCACTGTTCTTCAAAGATGGTATCCTGACGATGAAAGATTTATATAGTTTGCACGCTTACTTGTTCATATTTGATTGGCATAACGGTAACCTTCCAGCATCCTTCGCGATTTCTTCCTCTACTGTCAATAATAAAACTAATGTAAACACACACCATGCCGGTTTCTTGCATAGATATAGAACTAGAATAAAAACATAAAATGTCTACCCGACTTTGCATTCCCCAAGTTATGGAACGAACTGGGAATGGACATCAGGACGGTGAGCAACTGGAAAGAGATTAAATAAAAGTAATTGTGAAGTTCCTTTCTTCGTACTCTTGTAATATTTCTTGTGCAAGTCCTCACTGTTCGGATTGTGCTATTTAACATGCTTTTTCTTCTCAAACCCATCCCCAGGCGTGTGTCTCTCTTCTTTGGGGTGTGCTGTAATGTACAGATTGATACTAGTTAGATGACAAGTACTTATAAGCTTCCTTTATGCAGGTTAGTCATTTTCACCGAAATTTGTCTGGTATTCTCGTCCCTGCTGGCCTTCATATTCGGACACTTCCATTATGAAAATTTGACGTACATTGACAGTTTTATTCTCGCTGTGACACCTGGAGGTATTTAATGCAATGGTAAATGCTGAATCGGAAGAGCCCAGCTTAATCAGGCTCCGACCACAACACACACACCATTCATAAAACCAATAGATGATCTACCCTCAGAACAATTAAGCGAATTCACGATGTTTCATTAGTAGTTTTTCTCCTTCCTCTATCACTTTTTCTTCCTCCTCCCCTCTACCTTTTTATCTGCATCTCTATTCTTTTTCTTCTTCCTTACTGAGGAGAAGGCGGGAAGACAACTAATCTGGCTATGTCTTCCCCATCCACTATGCACATGTTGAACTCTGGATTTCACATATTATGTCTTGACATGCATATTCTAAATATGTGCATTTCATGAAAATTGTGTTGTATTTTTGTGTACTGGCAAATAAATTATATCAATATCAATCACGAATGGAATCGAATCACCAGCCTCACTTCATTCCAAGTTAAAAATATTGCACCTTATTACAAACGTAAATATGTCAATCTCCCTGGAGCGCGGTGGCTCAGTGGTAGACTTTTGGATTTCTATGCTAGAAGTCCCGAGTTCGATCCCCCGTCCGGTACGCCCCGCGATGTGTCCTTAGGCAAGGCACTTTATCCCGATTGCCTCCGTGGGGGGCACGATGACGCCGTGTACCAGGGCGCACTGTTCGTCGGTGGTGCACATGTCTTCAACCACTGTAACCCTGCTTGAGCGGAGCTTGAACAGAGTTAGAATGTTGAGGAGTTGACAGTTGCTCGTCGATGCTCGGTGGTTCTCTCCGGGTACTCCGACTTCCTCCATCCGTAAAACTGTCACGGTCACGATAAGCCAATGTGCATAAGTATGTGACCTTAGACACCAATAAATAAATAAATGATGTCAATCTCCACTTACGTATTGCATGCGTCATGCGACGCGTCTATTTGAGCAGATCAGTAAAAAAACTCGAAATATTCCAGAACGGAATCACAGTAGTTTCAGAAGCGGTATTTCTGTGAACTCGTATTCTTTCATTAGGTCTACTGGACAGGTGACCTACAGTACACTCACCGTGGATTGGTCTCAATCTACACATGGGCAGCAATGTCCACGCATGCGTCAACTACGTAATAAAAATCATCAACAGCAACATTTTAATCAATGAACAACCGGGTTGTACCCGGTGCTTCATTAATTAAATTTTTGATGAGTATTCCAATAATTAGTGCTTGGAATCTAATATCATTACGTCCGTGGAAATATTGCCCATCCGGGGAAAGTGGCCAGTCCACGACAGCTGTACTGTAATAAAAAAGTAGAGTTCAACAGGCGACAAGATGTACAGCTTTGAAAACATATTGACGATTCGAAAATGTCCGAATCGGCGCTACTGAAATTGAATGGAGTCGGATCATTATAAAACCCTAGCGACAAAGTTGTGTGGATTATTATAAAGGCAGACGGCAGAACCAGCTTAAGTGCTACTGAATTGAAAGTAAAGCCATTCATTTGTTGAAAATGAGAAGAGTTTGGATGCAGAAAGTTGTCGAAAGTCATTGAAAAAAGTCACTAAAATAAGTAATGTTTGCCGTATTGATCTTGTGCTTCGGTCTTGGCTTTATAATGTTGTTCAATTGTGATATATTATATTTAATGGAATACATCGTCTCCAAGCTTCAAATCATTATTACCCGACATATTATCACATCGGATGTTTATAAGACAAGTTTACATTGATTTGGAAATTGAGATGAAGTAATTATTGCATACCCGTTATATTAATGCCAGTCTGCAACATACGCCACCACTGATATGAAGAAAGGTGTTGACACACTTCCTGACATATATTCACAACACAAGTATGTAGTATATAGAGATTTGACTACCACTAAAACACCCGTACAGTGGAATTCCTATTCAGATGTTAACTTGAAATCTAGGAGAACAAAACAAAAGGAATAAGCCGTGAATAAAACCCCTTTCACACATTCACGAATTTTATCCCTAACCGCTACGATCTCGACATCGCATGAAATCGTGGAGAGATCGTCAGGAAGTTCGTCAGAGTTCGTGCAGCTCGTCACGGTTCTGGAGAAATCGTAGCCGTCGAACATTTTCGACCAAGCTTGAATATTTGAAATTTAGTCGCCGACTAAAAACGTAATTGTAGGCTGGTCATAGCTGCTCGTGAAACTTCGTGGGTGGTTCGTACCTCTTCATAATGGATCGTTGAGTTCAAAATATGCCGAAGCCCTACGATTCACACACGAATTTATACCAACTGGTAGGAACTCGTCACGATTTTTGGATCCTTTCCAGAAAAAAACTTCATCCCACGATTTGCTTACGATGTTGCTACGAACTTTCCCGAGCTGTTACGATTTCAACTCAGGATTAATCGCGAGTTTCCACGATTCGGCAACGAACGCCCACGAACCGCTACGACCCACCTACGATTTGCTACGATCTGCTAGGAACCGCTACGACCCTGCATCGAACAGCACAAATGTCCAAATAGATTTCTTCTTACGTCTCCTTTTTATTTTGGGCCAAGTCAACAAAATGTACGAAGCAGCATCAACTTCTACGTTTTCTCGCTCAATGGCACACTGCAATTGCAGCCATTTCTTGCCCAGGCTTGAATAACAGCAGGTGCATAGCTGCTGTAGTTACAAGCGTCCAAAATAGGGGTATCCAGGTCGTTGTTAACAGGTGAACTGACAGGACATGAATGAAAAACTCTGACACTGGGTTGCCTTTTATATGGTCCATGACCAAAAAATCGTAGCACGTCTTCACGAGGTTCGTGGGAAATCATAGCATTTTTTGACAAGTCGTGCCAATTCATAGCAAATCGTAAGGTGTCGTAGGTACTTCGTAGGTCAATCGAGGTAGTTCATAAACAGTTCGTGATGGTTCGTCAGAGTTCAGCACGGTTCGTAGCGAAGTCGTTGGTGATTCGTAAGTACATCGTAACGCTTCGTAGATAATACGTAGCCACATCGTAGGTGGTTCAGGCGTGTGACGTCACAGAGTCAAGTGACCAAGAACCGTGAAGAATTTCAACTTCGGACAGTTTGGCGCTCTCCCACGAACAGTTCGTGAATGTGTGAAATGGGCTTAATGTTTAATGTAATGGATCTCCAGGTTCAGTCCAGAGGTCACTTGCCTGTGTCTGTGCTTGTGTTTCTTTCAGAATTTGATTAGAGGTATTTTTTCGGATTTTCTCCTTCTACAATAGTTCAATTACTTCGTCTTGACAAACTGCATTCGGTGCGTGTTCTAGTGGTAATACACTGACTGTGTATTATAAATGAACGTCAATATTACTTTTGAGATTCATTGGAGTTGAAATACTACCCCTAAAACAGTAACAATATAAACATTGTGAATTTTGTTTGGTGTGTTATGGTAGATTATCACACCCAGAAAAAAGATTAAAATCGGAGACGATTTCGAGGGCATATTTTTTCTGGTGATAATGATCATACACAGTAACTGATGAGATCTGTCAAACAAGATTGAATTGGTTGAATTATTAGTTGCATTAAGGGAAAGACTGGGAGCTTTAAATTTTGATCTTTTAACATCGGCGGACAGGGGTTTAATATAATAGCATAAACACCACTCAATCTTGACCTGGACACGTTGATAAAAGTGAACGTCTTTGTAACAAGTTTGCAGCGCATGTAAATATTGAACTGGGTCTGGAAAGAGAGATGAAGTTATTGAAGTATTACCAAACTATCCTAATATCATCCCAAACAAGCGTGTAATACAAACGGTTCTCAATGTGACGCTGTGAGATGCAACAGATCGCTTCATGGGCCATTACAGTTGTTGATACATGAGAAGCTGGGGAGCCCCTTCCACCGAAGACATTATCGGAAATCTGAAGTTCTTTTCGGATTTTTTTCTTTCCACAATAGTTCAAAACTGCCAAAATAAAATCGCCAACCAAAATTTAAAGTAGAGGAAACTGCGCCATCTTCAATGCACTTGTCGAACAGTTTTCCTGCGTTAGAAGGTTGACAACTCCATTTAATATCACAGTCCAGACTACAACATTTCAAAACAGAGAATAGTCGCGATTCCATTCGAAATTTATCAACCGAGATCACTAAAGTCGATTCGAGCCAAGGTTCGGCTCGAATCGACTCAAGTGATCACGGTTTATACATTTCTTTAAAATCTCGACGAATTTTACGTCTTTTTGTCACATAAATCTGCTGTTGAAAGAGTTATCGGCTTCATAGGAAAAGTTGGCGAAACACCACAGCATTTCCATCAGTGGCTTAGGAACCGGGGGGGGGGGGGGGGGGGGTAAGGGGGTATTCCCCCCCCAATAAAAATTTTTCCAAAACTTTGTAAATCATACCTAGTATCTACACGAAGATAACAACATACATCTGCATATTCTACATCATACAGGCGCACATAAAAACTGTATGATCTACACCATTTGCAGTGCATAGAACAGTTGGTAGCCGATGTCACTGACTGATTTGACGCTCAACGGGTTAATATCTTCCTCTCTGACATACACCCTCCTTTAACCCTTTACCCAACGTAACGCCAAAACCGGCCAACGCAATTCTCAAAAATCGCCAATTAATTTTCATGATTTTTTCATTTTTTGTCTCCAAAACATAGGTTATGACTCCTCATTGGAACGAGCTCGTTCCAATGAGGGGTCATAACCTATGTTTTCGAGACAAAAAATGAAAAAAAATAGTTATTCAAGAATTTTCATGTTAGGTAAAGGGATAAACACCAAAAATTAACAGCAACGATACCTTGATTTTTTCACTTGAGAAGCGAGGAAATGAGCTATCAGTAGTTCATATTTCACAAAGTTTCCTAGTATCCCCCTCCCGCACTCTCCCCGGGTTTGGCTACGCAGAGCGGGCCGCCAAAGGCGATCGTGCTGTCCCCTACAAGCTACCCTCCTTCCCCCAATATTATAAGCTTCCTACGCCCCTGATTTCCATATTGAAACTACGCCGTTGCGTGTGACAAAATACTACACTATTATTATTATTTATGCTATTTATCTGTAACTATGATACCGCATAGCGGTAGGTAAGTATAAGACAGATTAGCGATTATGCCCTTCCTTAGTTTCTGTAGATAATTGTTTGTCTCGACCCCGCATCATAAAGGGCTATCAAAATCACTGCCGGGCTGCCATTGATCTGAGCGTAAAATGTGCATTATACCTTTAAACATGATCATAGCACGAGCAAATACTGATGTAGAAATCGTGGGGATGAATATATTTATTTATTGATGTTTAAGGTCACATACTTATGCACAATGGCTAATCGTGACCGTGTGCGTGTGGGGATGAATTATTATTCGAAGTGTCATACACAACACCATAGGTGTGTAAACAAGAGGATATCGATCAAGAAATCAAAGCTAACTTAAGCTGTCAAGAAAAAAGGATACATATTTTTTACTATTTTAATGACGTTTCGTCCCTACCGAGCAAAACTCCGCTTTCTGCAAATTAAACAACACATGTTATACGATCAAACGCAATGAACTTGTTTGAGTGTGGCCGCGGCCTCTTCTTTTCAACGCCCTACCGATTGAAATCACGATATCATGTCGCGACATTGTCGGAAACCGGGGCTTTGTCGTTGCTGGAAGAAACAGATTCACGCCTCGTATTCAGCCAGAACTCAAGGAGTGTTGCCTGAACCCGTTCGTGAACGTATGCCTCACCGTGACGAACCCGCCCGTTTCACTTTTGTTGGGGTGGTTCTTATCCCGAAGGGATTAATCACTTTTCCTCGAAAAGCATAAATCAACAGGGGTTCACTGAAAACAACAACTTTAATACATATATAGAAATAATAAATATGATAATTTGTGACTTACATGGAATCCACAAGAATAAGAATACAAAACGTCAATCACCACCCCCCCCCCCCCCTACCCACAGTTTTTGAGTCACTTGCGGGCCCGCATTCTCTGTTGTCGCTGGTTCTTCCTCCTTTTCGCTGGTTTGTCTTCCTTGGTCGCCTCTTCACTTCTTCCACGGCCGTCGCACGGCCACTTACTTATTGTCACTTTATCTGGACGCCTTTGCTCTCACGGGCGACGAAATGTCACTCTACCACTGTTGTCGCACGGCCACTAGCTTATTGTCACTTTACTTGACGCTTTTCACACAAGCAGTCGCCACCAATGGAGTTAAATTCTCTCTTAAGTTTGTCTCAGAACAATGTTCATACGGGAAAAGCCTACTTTGCCTATGTATGGCTTGCCTTCTAAAACAGGTTATGCCGTTTACCTGAATGCAAATTAGCTCCCTGAGCTCGTGCCTCGTGTTTCTGATCCTATTCTTATATATGGCCACCGACTTGGCCCGCGACTGCTCCTATTCTAAATATGAGCTCTGTGGCTCCCCTACGTCACAGCGTGCCTATACTTTCGCACCGATGCGGCACCTCATCTAACCTATAGCATGGGGCATGCCCATCTACACGCAACGACCCACAGCCTTACACACCTTCCGACTGGAATTGGCTGGAATGAATTTTTCGAGAAATCTCCCGATTTTTATTTAGATAGCCAGAACATTAATTCTCAGTTTAATCGCTTCTCTTGAACTTGGCCGCCCAGATCTATCTTAATTTAATACTCGCTTTAAAATTCCTTTGAAAGACTAGCACTTTGGTATCTTTTTACATTTCGGAGACAGGCTAGCTGCGTAATATGGGTGTGTGTCTAGAACATATGCGATGTACTGATTTCTACAACAACCACCTATCAAGTGGTCATAATTACACAGATAATGATTACCGAAGAATACTCCTTTGATCAGTTATCAGATAGCCCATGTGGCGTTTAACAAATACGCCCTAATGGACATTAAATTGCATGCTTCATTTAGAAGCTCTTGAATTATTGCTAGTTTGACAAATCGGTTTTCGGGATCCGTCACACACCTATCTTTACGCTTTACATTTAACCCATTCAGAAAGATTATCGAAAATATTTACACTTTTAAACAAGAAAATCGCATTTTTTTCTGCTATCATCTTGACAACCCCCTGCCAAGGAACATACTCTCAGTTGTTCCAAATAAACCATGGGGATAGCATTTCCGCGCATCAACTCTCGCATTTTTCTCTCTCTTAGAGTTATCTAATAATCTCGCTCTGCAGCGCACCACCAATAACTCAGTATTTCTACTCGGTTTCCCATTGGAACGTATGAGTCTGTATACATCTCACATAACCTTCGCGCGCACACTTCAACTGGCGCACAATAGGAGGTGGTCCGTTGGTACACATACAGCCAACAGGTCCCCCTATAGACTCATACCCTCTCTATCGCAAAATATAACACTAATCTATCATACACACTCACGCAACACCTGCGTAAAACAATTATTAGCAAGGGGTATCCACCCTGTCCCAAGCCAGCCGATGGGCCCCTAGCCCCAACTCCCATTATCTCACTAACTTTCCCCCATCCTTGGATAGGGTGCCCCGCCCGGCTCATGCCCGTCAGCGGGACACGTGCCCAATAAGACACCAACTTTAAATCCCATGTGTGGCGGAACTCTTACTATTCCCTAGAGAGCCCTTCGGCCCCCTCCACCGGGACCTATTCCTTGAGCGTGTCCTCCACCAGGGACCCCACTCATCTTCACGCCCAACACCTGCCGTACCAGAGCTCGTTGCCTCAGCGGCAACGCTCTGTAGATTAACTTCCGCCAATCCTCCCTTGGGTGCCCCTCTCCAAGTCCCAGGGCCCCTCCTAACTCTTCGTCTCTGATGCCATTGTGTGGCTACTCCGGCCATCTCTTGTGGCCTCTTCTGACCTAAGGTCCATTCCCCCGCCGTTCGCGTGGGTTCGCCCCTTATATCCTGACATCTCCGCAAAAACCTTGCGTGGTAAACCACTCAACATTCATCTATGTCTACTCGGTAATGAAAATTGCCCATTATTTTTGTTACAGTGTTTGGCCCTTCCCACTGTAACCGCGGTCTACCTAACTGTGTCGGCCGGAGCGCGGTCACCTTTTAACCGACCCCAAAACTCCTAAGCTTTGGTCTTCTTCCGTGCCGATCCTTACTATGCCCCCTCTCGTTCACACACATTGGCTGCTTCTGTTCAGCCACTCCCTTGACTTCCGTCGTCGAAGGGTTAACCTTTGGGGCCTCCACTGAGCACTCTACATGTGAATCCCTTCTTGACTCCACTGGTCCCTCCAGTGATTTCACCGGCCGCTCTGCCTCCGCGGCTTGGGCTCGGGTAACCTCCCCCGATGCCCTTTTGGGTGCTTTCCTCTCCGACCATGTCATGTCGGGTTCTGAACATACCCCGGGTATGTTCCCAAGTACGAGGTCATAGATGGGCGCCTCAATACACATAGCCTCTACCTCACCGCCCGCTATAGAAAGGAGTATCCGCCCTCACCCTCGCAAGGGGGAACCTCCTAATCGGCCCATCTATTAGCACGCACATGTGGTCGTGCCCCGTTAGCTGTTCGTCGCTAACGAGTTCCCTCTTCACCGCCGCGCTACTGCACCCTGTGTCCCGTAGCATACGGACATCCCGGTCATCCACATACGCTGGGTACACCGGCATCTCCCCCTTTTTACCAAGAGACGGGTATCCCTCGCACAGTCCACTAATTATGGGCAATACCTGCCCCTCTTCCAGCCTGAGCTGATCAGCCTCTAATGCTCGGCGCAGTGGGCTCCTTTCTGGCCCAATTATTTGTCAGAGTGCCGCTGTCTGCCTCCTCTCCACAGGCTGTATCGAAGTACTTCTCCTGCCACTACTGATCGGAGACGGGTCTCTTCTCCCATTCCGTGCTGGGTACCCGTTTGATCTCCCCGTCATAGCCTTCCGCCAACAGTCTCTGGCCAGGTGCCCCTTCTTTTTGCACACAAAGCAAGTTGTGTCCCTGGGCCCTGACCCTCTCTGATTTCCCTTGGAACTTTCCGGCTGGGGGCTTGGGTTCCTAACGGGCGCCTTTGCAACCACGTTACTCCCATTCCTGCCCGACTTACCCAGGGTCAGACCTCCCTCATGAGCCTCCAAATACTGCTCGGCCACCCGAGTCATTTCCTCCACGCTACTTGGCTTCCTCTCCTTAACAAACAATGCCATCTCGGGGGCACACGATGACATAAACTTCTCCCTGATAAGTAAGTCTTTCGGGGAGGGAAATGACTCTTCAATTGCCTATCCTACACTGCGTCCTATTATTACGCGAAAATTTCCACCACCGGTATTTTAAGTTCGCCGATCGAATTTAAAAGCTAATTTAACCAATGATTAACCCCTACACAACTTATGAAAAATATTAACATTTCAATGCGGCAACCTGTTTGAACATTATAACTGAAGCATGTATTACATTTGTCATTGAGTGAGCCTGTTGATTTTGAACTTTTCAATTGTTACCTTTTAGGAAGATCCTGGTGTTAGCCTCGCCAGTTGTCGGAAACCGGGGCTTTGTCGCTGCTGGAAGAAATAGATTCACGCCGCGTATTCCGCCAAAACTCAAGGAGTGTTGTTGCCTGAATCCGTGCGTGAACGTATGCCTCACCGTGACGAACCCGCCCGTTTCACTTTTGCCGGGGCGGTTCTTATCCTGAAGGGGTTAATAACTTTTCCTCGAAAAGCATAAATCAACAGGGGTTCACTGAAAACAACAACTTTAATACATATATAAAAATAATAAATATGATAATTTGTGACTTGCATGGAATCCACAAGAATAAGAATACAAAACGTCAATCACCCCCTACCCACAGTTTTTGAGTCACTTGCGGGTCCGCATTCTCCGTTGTCGCTGGTTCTTCCTCCTTTTCGCTGGTATGTCTTCCTTGGTTGCCTCTTCAATTCTTCCACGGTCGTCGCACGGCCACTAACTTATTGTCACTTTATCTGGACGCCTTTGCTCTCACAAGCGAGCGACGGAATGTCACTCTACCACTGCCTTCGCACGACCATTAGCTTATTGTTACTTTACTTGACGCTTTTCACACAAGCAGTCGCCACCAATGCAGTTAAATTCTCCCTTACGTTTGTCTCAGAACAATGTTCATACGGGCAAGGCCTACTCTGCCGATGTATCGCTTGCCTTCTAAAACAGGTAATCCGTTTACCTGAATGCATATTAGCTCCCTGAGCTCGTGCCTCATGTTTCTGATCCTATTCTTATATATGGCCACCGACTTGGCCCGCGACTGCTCCTATTATAAATATGAGCTCTGTGGCTCCCCTACGTCACAACGTGCCTATATTTTCGCACCGGTGCGACACCTCCTCTAACCTATAGCATGTGACCTCCCCATCTGCACGCAACGGCCCACAGCCTTACACACCTTCTGACTGGAATTGGGATTAATTTTTCGAAAAATCCCCCGATTTTTATTTAGATAGCCAGAACATTAATTCTCAGTTTAATCGCTTCTCTTGAACTTGGCCGCTCAGATCTATCTTAATTTAATACTCGCTTTAAAGTTCTGTACTGTTTTCTACAACAACCATCCATTAAGTAGTCATAACTACACAGATAATGATTACCGAAGAATACTCCTTTGATCAATTATCAGATAGCCCATGTGGCGTTCAACAAATGCGCCGTAATGGACATTAAATTTAATACTTCATTTAGAAGCTCTTAAATTATTGCTAGTTTGGCAAATCGGTTTTCGGGGTCCGTAACATGCCTATCTTTACGCGTTACATTTAACCCATTCAGAAAGATTATCAAAATCTTTACACTTTTAAACAAGAAAATCGCATGTTTTTAGCTATCATCTTGACAGATATCCATTCAAAAGTGGATTTATGAAGTAAAATGGATATACAATTTCTTCACGATGCTATCATATATACGAACTTCGTCCACGGAATACAAATCGAGCCTCGTTTAGTTAAAACAACATTTATTGAGACATGATTGGTAACTACATGTAACAAATATAATTTATAAAATATACATGAACAGTAGGAGTTATTGTACTTTTGCGTAGTTAACGAAAATAATATGGTTCGACATCAAATTTAGGGCTTATGTGAGTCTTCTCGGTTAACCTTGGATCGAATCGTATTCAGTGAATTTGTTGAAAACATTCTGCGTAGAATCGCTAACCCTCATTCTTTTTTTATCCAATTCTCACCGAATGCCATCATAACATCATTTTTAATTTCATATTTAGTAATTACCTATTTCGATATTAACCCTTTAAACACTGGTGGGAACGTCCATGTCAGTTCAATGGCAGTAATTGGAAAGGTCCATATTCATTATTTGAGGGTAGACCAATTAATATTTTCAATGTGCAGCCTTGGGGCCATTCTCTATTAACTTCCTCACTTGGACAATCCATCCTGTCTTTGAATTAGGGTTTCAGTGTTCTGGAACATTAGTTTACACCATCGGTTGTCTGTGAGATTTACCAAATAGTTAAGATTACAGAGTTTCATTAAGTCTATTTTGTCCTTGATCCTCATCCACCCAAGCTCACCCACTACGGGATTACTCGACCACGTTATCCATTGGCCTGTATCGTTCTGTACGGTTTCTAATCCCTTTAAAAGCCGTTTGGTTTAGAGGTATCACTTCCGTGACATATATCATACTTGGTACATCCACCATTTCCCAAATTGTTTTACCCACGAAAACCCTGTTGCAGCTGTTTCTCCCTATATGATTCTTTTAATTAAGGATACGCTTTCCCTTCACAGTTAGTTTATTCGTGTTGTTTCATGTAGAGGCCTCTTCACGTAATGTTTATATTTACCCCCAAATACTTGTAGTCACATGTCTCCCCCACACTAAGACGTTCACTGCTACCATCCGAAATTCAGATCTCCCCCACTCTCCACCTCGGAGTAGGTTCCACTTTACGATCCACGGGTATAACTTTGCTTTTCTTTTCATTTAGTTCGAATCTCAATTTGTTCCCATATCTCCCAACAATCGCCCTCATTTTCGTTAACCCCACTTCGTTTTCTGACATTAGTACCATATCATCTGCGGAAGATAGTCCTGGGATCCTCAGGTCCTCAACTGCAACCCCCTCGTCGCTATTCGGGTGTTCATCTCCTAAATCTCTGGTGTACAATGCAAAAGGAATTGGCGAAAGGATATGCCCCTACTTTAGGCCTGTCTCCCTAGGCACACGTTTTTTGTTGTTATGTTACCAAGGCTAAGTTTACTTTGTACATATTTATATAATGCTTTCAGAAATCAAACAAACTCACCACACAGGCTGAAGGCCTAAAGCTTTCGCCACACACCCCTCCATACTCTATCTTGTGCCCTTTTCACATCCAGAAAGGCCATGAACATCTTTTGTCTTTTTGGTTACCGCAGATTCTATCATTTGGGATAGCGCGAAAAGATGGTCAGTAACTCTCCTTCCCTTCATGAAGCCATTCTGGATCTCTCTCAGAAACCCCTTCTCTTCAATCTCATCCTCTAATCTCCCATACGGACTTTACCGAAACGTTTTTCCAGTGTTGTTATTGACAAAGATCCCCCGAAAATCATCCAATACGTCCTTTTCCCCCTTTTGTGTATAAACGTAATTTTGCTTTCTCTCCACTTTTTTGGAACCTCTTGTTTTTCTATGACTAAATTGAATAGGGCCATTAGGCTTTCGCCGAGGTTCTCTCCCCCATTTTTAGGAACACGTTAGGAATTTCACCCATCCCTCCCACTTCCCCGTTTCTTAATTTTAAGACCACTTTTCGTACCTCCTCGGTTTTTATTTCTATGAACACGAAGTTCAATAGATTATCCTCGACCTCATTGTGGCACTCATATGGATTCCCCTTATACCATCGCTTATCGCTTACTTTTTTCCCAGTATTCAAGAACTGTTTCAAAGAGTATTATATTTCCATTCAGCGATAGAATTCCGAACTTTACAGCTAGATATTATAGTCGATTGGATCGGAAAGTTGGCCAAGAGTTGCTCTTCGAATTTGATTTTTGTGAGCCAACTTAATAGGAAGTGCACGAGCAGTATGGAGAATCTGCAAGGTAGTTATTGAAAAGATGTCCCCTCCAGTTACTGCATAGTAGACCCAACCTATAATGATATAGTAGTGCCTTGCCCGTTCTGGACGTGATGCCTTTGGTGTTTTTGATCACTGGTGGGTAGCCAATGGTTAGTATGCATGAGAAGGGAGTGAAGGAAGTCATGCATACGTGTCATCAAGTGTAGCGGTACTACAAAAATAATAGTTGGGGGTTTCTATCTTATCCAGATTTCCCACGATAAGTGTGTTCTGATGAAACTTATCGGGGACTTCTGCCACACTGATTTTTGCGTTTGAAACTTTTGTTATGCCATTTTTCGAAAACATATGTACTGGGCAGTGTTATTCATCAGACCGGGTATGAAAGGATGAGCTAACTCACAAGAAACAATTCTGCCGACGTGAACTGGTCACTTTCCACAGGTGAGCAATATTTCCTCGGACGTAATAAAATTATATTCCAAACACTAATTATAGGAATACTCATCAAACATTTAATTGATGAAGCGCCGGGTTAAACCCGATGCTTCATTAATTAAAATTTTGCTGATGATGATTTTTATCCTGGTAAACGCGTGGACTGCGACCAATCCACGGCGACTTTACTGTATTTTTACCATACTTACTAATTCAGTGACGGAGTTAAGGTCTAATAAATTCTCTGAACTCTCTGTGAAGAAAGTGAATTCGAACTCCAGTTGTCTAAAGTTAACGTAATCCGCAATGTCATTCCTTTTCCCCCTGTTCGCTGTGAGTAAGTAAACGTAACAATCGCCGACAGCTATTATATCTGTGATTTCCGACTCCTTAGCTTTCCGAATATGTGGAGATCATATCCCAAGTTTCATTGCCAATATTGGTAGGTGGCCCGATGAAAGACACGTGAAAAAAAGATCTTGCGATAGTACAGACTTCGACCTACATACACACCTTGAAGTGGAGATTCTTCGGTGTCCAGCTTTAACATAAATGGGATACCGGTTTTGATATATATTGTAATACCCCCTCCCCACTACCCCCCCCCCCCCCCCGACGGGAGATCTTTTCTTGTTACCTCTTGCATTTTAACCATTTTTCTGTAAATGAACAAATTATCAAGCACATGCGTTTCACATTGTCGCATGTCTATTTTAAGCTTCAAACGATGTATGTTCATTTCTCAAATTGGAAACCTACCCGCGGGGCGTCATGTTTTGAAATTATATAGCTTGTTTCAGCAGAGGGCCAAGGATTTACTCCAATATCACGGGACAGGAAGGGGAGCAGGACAAATAAACTAAAGAAGAAAACCAATGCCAGTGACAAGCACTCACTTGTTCTAGACGAGACACTACTTTTGTGAAAACGCACGTTAAGGTTGATGAAAGATACCTTGACCATTGAGTGGAACAAGGCGCCATCAGCAATGTTAAACACTGAAGTTAGCACCTTGTTCCACTCAAGAGATTACAAACAGAGAGGTTTGGAGCTACAAAGTACTAACATTGTCGACTGTATTGCTGTAAATGATCCGCCAAGAGTAACCCCAAAGCTCAACAAGCACTCTGGTGAATCCCTTGAGATTTCACTTGAGTACCAACTTTTCTAATAAAATGCATGGCCGGTCTAACATGGTTTTTTTTATACACACCCCTGTGTGCACGCACGATGAAGAGACCCACTCTCTCTCTGTATGTAAAATGGACAGAAAGAAATAATGATAGCTTCCCACAGGTAAAACAAATCTCGGCGTGCTCTGCGGACCCTCACTCCATGACAACCAACTTACACGTGCGTACATTTATGAACCATGACATCAACAATATGATGCCACCAGGTTCTTTGCATTACTTTCCGTTTACATTTCGCTCTCTCTCTCTCTCTCTCTCTCTCTCTCTCTCTCTATCTCTCTCTCTCTCTCTCTCTCTCTCTCTCTCTCTCTCTCTCTCTCTCTCTCACTCCCTCTCTCTGCCTCTCTCCCCCTCTCTCTCTCTTTCTTTCATTTTAACCTCAAATCCAGTTTTTTCATCTGGCATTCAACTTGATTCCAACTCATTTCTTGTATCGTGGCAAAACTAACAACTAATCTGTGGAAAGCGTTGCTTGGTGTCAAATACTAATTTTCATATAAATTGAAAATCAAATATTGACAATATTTCTACTATTGTATATGTTTATACCTAGTGTACACTCTGTGCATCGCTTTGCATTTTTTAATTAATAAATACTGTTTAAAACAAATATTAAAATATTCTGTTTTCTATTACAGGTGGATATTTCTTGAATTTTTAGGCTTTGGATCGTTCATGGGTGTGCTGTTGATTAGAACGGCATCCTATAGACTGGAACTCTGCATGTGTTTCATCACTGTGTTTTCAATCACATTACTGTGTTATGTCGTATCCGATCTCGACTCTCCTTTCTTTGGTTTGTTTAGAGTTGATTTGACAGGCTGTAACAACGTAATCAAACAAATGGAGATTATGTACAGAGCAGAATTAACACACACACATGGAGAGAGAGAGAGAGAGAGAGAGAGAGAGAGAGAGAGAGAGAGAGAGAGAGAGAGAGAGACAGACAGACAGACAGACAGACAGACAGACAGACAGACAGACAGACAGACAGACAGGCAGGCAGGCAGGCAGGCAGGCAGGCAGGCAGGCAGGCAGGCAGGCAAACAAGTGGACAGACAGATAGACTGACGGACTGATGGATGACCGGACGGACAGGTGGCACTTCGGACGGCAGATGAACGGAAAGAAGGGATTTTCAGCGTTTGACTCACCGAAAATCCGAACTCTGTAATCAACATTTGGCATTAACCCTTTTACTGCCACGCCCACTTTATCCAAAATGGAGGACCTCTATGTACGCCTGTATACGAGGACGTTTAATAAAATTTATGATATACTTAAAATTTATCATTTGATTAATTGTTGGAAAGGGCTCTCTGAGACCTTTCCAACAATTGATCAGATGGTAGGTTTGATCTGCGCATACGAAAACGTGTTGAAGTGAGGCGGAACTTACATGTCAGCTAATTAATAATCTTTTTCCAGTCATGATTTCTTCGTGACGTGTTATATTTAAAGTAACAATATTTTAGTCTGTGTGAATTTGGCTTGTTACAATTCACGGGTGAGTGCCATGTAGTAGCCTCTCATAAATTGTGACAAGGCAAAGATATCTGAAAAAGTTTGGATGACATTTTTTTTAGCACTTTACTAGTTAAATTCATATTTTTAATTAACGAATAAACTTCAGGATTGTTGACCTTCGTCGACTTCATTAAAGTGATTAATTCATATCTGTGGTTTGGAATTACCCAAATGAAGTTACCCAAATGTGTATGCCGTGTACATGTTTAGAGCACGAGGCATTTAGACCGTTTTGCCTAGTAAATGGCTATTAAGGAGTATTGATTCCTCGAGGCCAGAGAAAATAGTATTCCGTCAACGATTGAAATGATTCACCTCTTTGCCCATGGTAAGGTCAATAACCGATGGGCACTGTGCACAAAAATCGCCATTCAAATTTCATTATTTTTTCAATTTTTGCTTAGAAAAAGTAACTTATGACCCCTCGTTGGAACAAGCTTGTTGAGCTCTTCCCAATATAGCGTCATAAACAATGTTTTCGAGGCAAAAATTTAAAAATAATATTATTTGAATGACTTATTTCCGTTCAAGAATGATTTTTTCGCAAGTGTTGTCGCCTATTATTGCTCTTGGCACACGCGTCAGCGACCACCTATTTGATATTTGTTCACCAATATTTTTTTTGCATCTAGTTAGCATACATAGGGAGCACGGTGGTTCAGTGGTTACGGCATTGGACTTCAAACCAAAAGGTCCACGGTTCGATCTCAACCAGGAGTAACTGCGTTGTGTCCTTGGACAGGGCACTTAATCTCGACTGCCTACGTGGAGGCACGGTAGTGCAGTGTTCTAAGGCGTTCTGCACGTCGATGACGCCCTTGTCTTCAACCAATGCTAACCCTGCGTGTGTAGTGAGAGTACGTTGGGGAGTCTGACAGTTACTCGTTAGTTCTCTCCGAGTACTCCGGCTTCCTCCACCAGTAAAACTGTTCGCTACGAGGTGACCTTAGCTGTTATAAGTGTCGTGAAACCTCATTAAAAAGTTAGCAATCATAGTTTGAGATCATCGCACATAGATATTGTTTATGCATTGTCATAACAAACTCGCTGCCATTTTGTGTATTTTAGTGACAAACATATGAACTATCCATGCATGAAAACTTGAGCAATGCCATGAATTAGTCCCACATATTAAACTATCTTTGCGTTCTACCATGTATGGGTGTAAAACGGCAGTTTGACAACTTTATGCTGACCTAGTAGCATATGTTAAGAATAAATAGCGAAAAACTGTCAGTCGAATATTACCGTTTGGACTGGTCGCCTTTCTTCTATTTTAAGTATGTATCTCTTGTAAGTCAGAAAAATGTAAACCTGATGTACCAGTAAATAAATATCTGCAACATCCTACTCTTGTTAATCGCTTGTTCACGTGACCGTAAATTCCGGCTATCGAGGAGAGGTGTGTCACCTATCCAATAGTTTATCAGACAGGGACTTCGTCGAGCACACATCGAACAATTGATGAGTATTGTACTGTACAGCGATCAACCAGGAAACATTAGACAATTGTCCGTCATAACTGCAAATAACACCTGATTGCCCAAAATTATTGTTAATTTCTGGAATTTTTTCTTCCAAAACAACGCTTACAGTGTTGGGCAAATGCCACATGCATGATGATAAACCTAAATGCTGTGTCAAATTTGATTTACGATGGGAGCCAGGGAGCTTCCTATTGGTGCATCTGTGATTTCTGAACTGACCATGAAATCGGTCCACTATTTGGAGGACTCGGATGCATTTGTGGCCTAGGATAATTAGAGGATATCTAGTGTTTTTGAGTGGATACAGGAAATTATCTCATGGGTGACCGAGACAAATTTTTATTTGAAAATAATCATTTGTCTCGGTCACAAGTGAGATAATTTTCGAAATCCACTCAAAAACACTTGCTTTTCTTTTTATTATACGCTTTATATAAGAATCTGATAATTCCACTAGTTTCAACCATGAATTGATGCATGAAAGTAAACAGCGCATTGAATCATTGAAACGCGGAAGTGATTTGATCGATACTCGATACACATATTGTCTTGCAAGTTGATTCAGTTGGCGGATGTCTAGTCAAAACATGGCCTGAAAGTCCGTAATATAAGTTTTTGGTTTGGTACGTCCTTTGAAAGGACGCACCAAACCAAAAACTTATATTACTGACTTTCAAGCCATGTTTGGACTAACAGGTTCCATGCATCAATTCAAAGTGAATACGTGTTGAATTATTACTGGAAATGATCGGTATCCACTCAAAAAAACTAAATTTACTTTTCATTATACGTTTTCAGAAAAATTGATAATTTCCAGTGATAATTTGGCTCGTATTCTCCTTGAATTGATGCTTTGAAAGTCGCCATTTTGAGTGATATCGTGAAAGTGAAAATTTCTATATCTTCACAGTGAGGGATACGATTTCTATCTTTCCGCAATTTCTTCGATAATCTATCATTTAGCGTATAATAAATAGAGGACATCAAAATGCGATCATTATGGGCTCACCATGCTAACCATTCCAAACTTGGACCCACAGGCCGTTATATATTATTTAGGGTTGCTCGTCCTTAGAAAAATGCATTTGCTCACGCTACAATAATCTACGGAACGGAATTGCACGCTATATATATTGGTGTTGTCTGTCGGGCAATTTCATCTAGTCGTCGGGAAAGTGTTTGTTGCTCCCCTTCCAAAAGTCTAGGAAAGTTACAGCTCTGTTTCTTCTGTCTCTGACAAAAAGTTTAAATAAATGTTTTAGAAAACTCAATGGTAACCCAGGAAGTATGATTAAAATTATAGGTATTAGATATAACCATTGAAGACAAGCAGGTATACAAATCCTAGGCCCACTACCCGTAGCTCGCGATACAGGTGGCTCTTGGATAATTTCATTTTCCTTAGGTCCCAATGATTCGATCCAAGTCACGCTGATTCGGAAATTATCTTCTCTTCGAGATGTACTTAAAATTCAACCAAGTGTCTCCTCCTCTTGAACTCTTCCTCTTTCATCAGATCTTCTGTATGGGGTTGAGGGAGCTTCCGCATTCGAAACTACTTTAATTCCGTTTCTGGAATATTTCGCTTTTTATCGATTTGCCCAAACAGGCGAGTTTGCCGTTTAATATAATACTTGAATGGAGACTGGCAATGTTTATGGTTATAAGAAGGTGCAATATCCGCACGTTAAAGAGATTCGATTCGATTGGAAATCCTCTGCTTGATTCGATTCGGAATTTGATTCGATCTAAAATTTGAATCCGCAGGGCCCTTCTTTTCTTTATCTCTCGTAAACATATAATTAGTGTTCAAATATGTGCTTTGGGTTTGTGTATAAGAATTTATTATACGCTAAACGATAGATTATCGAAGATATTGCGGAAAGACAGAAATCGTATACCCCCACTGTGAAGATATAGAAATTTTCGCTTTGACGGAAATCGTATACCTCCACTGTGAAGATATAGAAATTTCCACTTTCACGGAAATCGTATATCCCAACAATGAAGATATAGAAATTTTCACTTTCACGGTATCAATGAAAGTGGCGGCTTTCAAAGCATCACTTCAAGGTGAATAAGAGTCAAATTATCACTGGAAATGATCGCTTTGTTCTGAAAACGTATGATGAAAAGAACATCTAGTGTTTTTGAGTGGATACCGATCATTTACAGCATTAATTCAACACGTACGTATTCACCTTGAATTGATGCATGAAACCCACCAGCTGAATCATATCGCAAGACGCTACCTGTTCCGAGTATCGATCAAATCAATTCCGAGTATCAATACGCATCAGCTGTTCACTTTCAGGCATCAATTCAAGGTTGAAACGAGTGGAGTTATCGATAGGAATGATCAGATTCTTATAAAAAGCGTATGATAAAAAGAAAATCTAGTGTTTTTGAGTGGATACCGAAAATTATCTCACTTGTAACCGAGACAAATGTTTAGTTTTCGCGAGCGCGTAGCGCTCGCGAAAAATAAACATTTGTCTCGGTCACTCATGAGATAATTTTCGGTATCCACTCGAAAGCACTAGATATCCTCTATATTCCTAAAGAACTAATCAGTGTTGGGCCAGTCACAATGCAACAAATCAATGAAGAAAAAATGAATCAACTTAAAGTTTGTATGGAATTAGAACTTCAACAAAAAGGCATAACGTTGCAGATTTTCTAGCCAAAGTAGGTTAAGAAACACGTGTGTCAAAACCAAATCTAATGGATGTAAAATTGTCAGTAGTGATATGAGCGGTTAAAGTTTCAGCGCACACTGGGCCGAGAATATAAAATTCGGGACTTGTCTTTGCTCTTAAAACAGTCACAAGATCGACTGGAAATTTTGAGTTATTTCCCTTCCAACGTGTATCTGAATTTCAAGTGTTGCCCTGAGCGGTGAACACACCCTATCGAAATATAATGCAAATAAATATGCAATTGAGAGCGGATCGCAAGGCCTATTTAATATTCGCTTATTGCAGATCTAAATGGCGAAGATCTCAACGACAGTGACGGCTGCATGTTTTGGTCTTTTTTTGTGGGGGGGGGGGGGGGGGGGGGGACAAGTTCTCCGGGGATGAGGGAGGTTGTGCCTGTGAGATTGCTTTAGTTCTTGACGTGACAACGGTTACTTATTCCCAGTTCCTTATTCGAAATTCATTATCAACCGATTTTATCGGTTCATATTGAATTTCGAATAAGGAACTGGGAAGAAGTGGCGGTTGTCACGTTGTCGCATTAGCTTAAGTTTATATCGCCTGTTTCAAGCAGTTAACCCTAAATAATGTACTGCCATTGCCGAAATTGGGCTGAACATTCGAAATTTTTCAGGAGCTACCATCGATGGTATTCGAACCTTCGTCTACGGCACCCATCGCCAAGCCCCGAACCGACTGAGCTGACACACCATCCCCAAAATGGTTGGAATTAACGAAAGCTCTGGTGAAGTACACTGTAAAACATTACCGTTAAAATACAGTAAAAGTACAGGAAATTCAGTTGCCGGTACATCTATCGTAAAATATTACGGTAACTATATCGTATTGAATACGTTTGGCAATTCGACCTTTTTTGAACCATTTTTGTTTGATCTTGTGCAAAATCGGGGGGGGGGGTGGGGGAGTGATATTTTGCTTTACTTCACTACAGAAGAAAACTGTTGGTTTGTCATACAAGGTGGACCACTTAATATCTTTAACCTGCTTCAACGTGATAAAGATATTAAATGGTCCACTTTGAAAATTTCTTAAACAAGGCATCTTTTGTCATGCACGTTGCTGTTTTTTTCAATAGCTGGAATTAAAGAGTGGAATGCGTTCGTTCTGAAAAAGACGTTGCTCCATTATATATCAGCAATCCTCTATTAGTTTTTATAAGATAAAACTTTGAGCAGTATCAGTCATTACCGTAAAATTTACGGTAGACGTAATAGCGATTAGTTGCAGTACTTCTACCATAATATTAACTGTAGTTTTTCACAGTGTAGTGCCAACTACCTTTTTGATTTTCAGAAAAAAACTGACAGATACCCGATATTACCTTGAACTCCTAGCTAGCACTCTGGTAGTAATTCAAAATGTTCGTCATTGGCCCCATATTGCTCATGCAGGATGAACAATTTAACAAATTACATCTTGTTTGACAGAGCTCAATGAGCTCTGTCAAACAAGATATAATTTATTAAATTCTCTATATTTTGGGAAAAAATTGTTGCTGAAAACTTTGGTATTTTGACATCAGAGTACAGAAGGCTAACGGTAATGTTCCCGTAAGTACTAATCATTATCCTAAAACATTTATGACAATACTACAATACAAAAAGCTTGAGTTCCAATTACCTTTTAGAGTAAGCTATTTTGTAGTTTTTGAAAATGAAAACTAACATATAACTATTGCTACCGTTATAGCAGAATTCCCTTAAATAACTGCAAGCCTTTGACCCAATGTATTTATATTACAGTATATAACAGGTGCCCGTGTAGGAATAAATTATTAGTAGACCTACCCACAAATGCAACATGGACGTTCATACAGGGTATAGGATGATTCCATTCACGGCGTCAGTTTAGAAAGGGTTCAGTTGGATATAAAATTGGTTGAAAATACTGAGTTCCTTGGGTGCAAACAAGTCGATCTACATTGAGTGGAAAGAGTAATGTGTTGAAACGGTTTGCCTTTTCATTTCCTGGCGATAATGGGCTCATGGTGATATCTAATTCCCACTAATACATTTTACGAACATTGTAGGTTTTGTGATCGCCAAACTCTTTCTCAATGAACTTTTTGAGCGGCAGGTAATTATGTGAAACGGTATTCAAAGACTTCGCCGGTTGTTAGGAAACGTTGGTTATCTATGTCGTAAGTTCGTGTCCTAAATACAGCAACTGTTCCTCATCACTGTTATTTTTTGTCTTACATTTATTGCACTAATTATAATATTTCTTTGTATTTGAGGGGTATATAATTGACAAGAAAGTATTTCTATTCTACTACGGGTCAATAAGATTTAACCTCCTACTCACTGAGGTCAAAATATCAAACTTTTAATCTCCAAACATTTCTTCTAGATTTCCAATTGAAATTTAACCAATTCAGTCGTGTTTGACAGAGCTCTGCTCTGTCAAACAAGATTAAATTGGTTAAATTTCTAGTTGTATTATGGGAAAAGCACGCTGCTGGACATTTTGACATCAGTGTGTTGGGGATGAAAATACAAAGAAGTCAATTGTGTGAAGACTATTTAGAACTAATTATATTCTTTATGGGGGATAATTCTAATTTTCACACGTGTTTTACGTGATCAGCTGTGTCAGTAGTGTATCTAACAACACGTTTTTTTTTATATTTCTTCTCTACTTTGGCGCAGCTGTCAGGAACAACTTGTATTAATATAGTTACATCTTTCGGTGGTTCGAATTCTCAAAACTGCAGACTTGTTGCAATAGTTTTCAGAGAGACACTTGCGTTTTATTGTAGTTATTATCAGAATTTATTTGTGGGACATTACAACATCCTTTTCCTTTTAAACACCTTTCAACAATAACTGCTGAGCAAGAAATATATTAAAGCATTTGTCGGGCAAGAAGAAGTAGTTTATAATTGTCCTCGGTGTGTTTTGTTATGGAAAGGAAAAAATATACGAGTCTGACACGAGGTTTGTAGACTGTCTGGAGCAATCTCTGGTATAGGAAAATCTCATTCGAGGGGCGAGATATTTGAGATTGACATGAGGTATGCAGTCTGTCAGAAACGTTTAGTATATGCCAAAGAAAACGAACGATGCTCTGCATAAAGGAAGAGCCGAAACTAAGAATCAAAGCGAAATATGTCGAGATACACCGTAAGCGTGTTCATGCCGTTGGTGTTTACATTGTGTGATGTTGAGTTACGTTGAAAGATAAGTCTGCCTCACCCAGGATATAGATAGCCCAGTATTTAAAAGATGGGAGAAGGATCGGGTGTTTAAATGCTTGACATTTTTCTGATCCCAGCCCCAAAATTAAGCAACTAAATTGTATCTCTCCATAATATTCAGGATATCGACACTATCGGAGTGTACACCGAAATATTTTTTGCACTCATTTCTCAAATATCTAGTATGAGGCTGCTGATAAATTATAGACACCCTCCCATTTCAGTAAAGCGAATGAGGCATAAAACATTCCCAAACTTTCAAAACACAAACTAATAGATTACTGTTAGCCCAAAGCTGTTCTGAGAGTAACTTACCGCTTTCAAATGTAAACTGTTAGGAAAACTCTCTTTATTTAATTTTTAAAAATAATTTTTCATCTCAGTTAAACTGTACCCAGTTTTATGGTGTTTTATGAGAGGATGTATGGTAAACTTAAGTTATTACTATCATGTGTTTACACAAATTTAGAAACTTAGTATCAGAGTTAAGTTGTTTTTATCGAACTATAACAGGAGTAAAACTCGAGTAACGTGGTAACGTTACAAATAAATACTACACGCTACTACTATGTTTTTCGATGCATGTAGCAATAGAAATTATTTTACGAAATTCCTATCTCATCAAAATATACTAAACAGAACGGGGGCGCGGTGGCTCAGTTGGTAGAGGTGCAGGCTGCAAGCCGAGAGGTCCTCGGTTCGAATCCCACCTGCGGCAACCGCGTTGTGTCCTAGGGCAAGACACTTCACCCCGATTGCCTACATGGGTGCACGATGACGATGACGCTGTGTACTGAGGCGTACTGCACGTCGATGGTGTGCATGTCTTCAACCAATCTAACCCTGCCTGTGCTGCGGTGCAGAGTTCAGAGTTACGATGTTGGAGAGGTGACAGCAGCTCGTCGTTGCTCGGTGGTTCTCTCCGGGTACTCCGGCTTCCTCCACCCGTAAAACTGTCACGGTCACGATTAGCCATTGTGCATAAGTATGTCACCTTAAACACCAATCAATCAATCAATCAATAAACTAAACTGAACAGGGTATTGTTTTTAGATACCAGAACACAGGGTCGAAGCCAGTGTGTGTGTGGGGGGGGGGGGGGGGGGCAAAGGGGGCGAACCGCCCCTTATTCCAGTCTCGTCGGAAATTTTCAATAGCCGTCGGAAAAAAATCTAACCGACAAAGCCTAGTCGTAAGGATGCTCATTTCTGACAGATTCTCTCGACCGTTGGGAAAATTTCCGAATATTGCCGAAAGATTGAGAGATTCTGTCGGAAATGGACATCGGCACGACATTATATTCCTCTTCTGCATAAAAGTCTAGCTTCAAAACACCCGATTCCTCGCTCATTCTCAGCGACAACGAAAACCCACTTTATCTTAACCATGCCCTATTGAGCTGTTAGAAAAGCCCGAATATCATAAGCCAAGACACTCTAGAATCGTTATCAGACGCTTGTCTTTTACAACATTTTCTCGGGGGGAGATCCCATGAACTTCCACCAATGAGAGGGGTCTACGCACCAAGGTGGGGAGAGTATGGGAGGGCGTCGACCCCTCATGGATGACCCCCTCCCATACTCTCCTCTCATTGATGTTATGTACCTCGGGTATACCTTCGGCATACAGCTGCCATTTCGCCCCCACCCCCACCTATGTCGGGTGATTTTAACACTCCTAGCATCGGACCTGCCAGAACACAAATTTAATATTTACGTTTTGTATAAAATATTTTGTAACTGCCTACATCTGTTGATGAGATTGCTCGAGGTGTATTCTGTTTGGGGTACACATATTTTGAATGGATCCCTGAAACGTGGGCGGAGAGGTATGTCAAACTTATACTCTTGCATGTCAGAGAAATTAAAATATCCCTGAACCTCCCCACAAATAAAAGATAGAATCGACCATTTCGATTTGCACAGTAATAAATAAGACGCTACCAATCAGAGCGTCAGAGATGAAGGGGTTAAGGTATTAAGACTTGAACAAAACAGGTTCCTTAAAGGAGTCTCTTTTAAAAAAAAATCACCGCATTCAATGCAATAAGGGTTGAAATCGGCCTGGCGTGCAGAAGCTTCACATTTTTTGTGTATGTGAAATATTACATTTTTAAGTACGACATATAATATCTGTAATATCGTGTCGTATTTATATATCACAATAAATTATGCTGTCGTATGAACATGGCTTCCAACTCAGTTTCTTGACTACAGCAGGTGCGAGGTGCTGTACGCTAAAACATACGCCAAGTTGAGTCTGCATCTATGAAATGTTTGCTCGGAACAAACCCAAAGAATACTCTTTGGAACGAGCCCGTCGAACTCGTTCGAATGATGGGTCTTAAGCTATGGTGTGGAGCCAACAGCAACCAGCATGATTGCAAATAAATGGCGAAATTTCACTCGATATTTGAGTCACGATCTAACTAAAGATGCTGAAAGTGACCTTAAACACTAAGGAATAAATACATTTTAAATACATTAATAATTATAATAATAAGAAGTGAAAAATATGTTATTCTGTATAGCATTATTATACATTAAACCCACCGCACTCTTGTTTTATACACATATTTCTTTTCACAAATAAAATACTGTTTAACGCTTACGCTGCCGAAAGCGACTATTGTCACCTATTTTATGATGATTATCTGTACGTTCTGGTATGCGCAAATCAAACTTACTGTTTGATTATTTTTTGGAAAGGGCTCAGAGTTTCAGGTATGTCATAAATGTTTGATAAACTTCCTTGTATACAGGCGTACATAGCGCCCCTCTATATATGGATAAAGTGAGCGTGGTAGTAAAAAGGTTAAATAAAACCAATTGACGAATGATATAAAGATCGTTTCGAGATTGATATGTACTTGTGTAAATAAAGGTATATTCTTTGGTTTGTTGATAGTCCAAGCAAGCTATTCATTAAACATTGCCTAAGGCGATCGACAACTTATCCATGCCACAACAGGTGTATCGACTGCAACAGGTGACCACCTTAAACCCCACGGAGACGCAAATTATGGGTAGCGAATAGCCAATATTAGCAATGCCGAAAACGCGAATGCAAGCAGTAGGGGTGTTGTCCCACACTCGTCATCCCAATAGAACTCGAAGAACCAATTAAGAACTGTTGCATTCTTCAAAGAGGGACCACTCAACCAATTCTTGGGATTTTTGTGTGCAATATTTAAGGTTAATGAAAATCTAAGATGGCCAGTATCCGAAGAGTTTGGAATTCAAGTCGGGTGATGTGTTAGCTATGTGTGTCGAAAAGAGGTATAGGGCTAAGCTAACCCAAGGCAATTTTATTTGGCGAGAGACCGTTCAAGGCTTTAGAAGTTCTTTGGCAAAGTAAAGCGGAAGGTGGAAAACCTTTGTGAGCCAATGATGCCGTTTGATGGGTCCTTATAACGCAGTAGTGAAGTTGGATGGAGGGATCTATTGAGAGTTCATAGAATTTGTCAGGCTAGGCCACTAAAATGAGCTAAGTGAAAGCCGCGCAAATTTATGCAGGAACATTATATGTTTGAACGGTTGCCGGAGAGTGGTTGAACCACCGAGACTCTAAAGTGGTTAAGGTTACGATATTATGTTAAATCAAGTGAAGGAAGGACACGTCAACAAAATTGCCAGACATACACAGAACCATACACGCGTGTGAATGGGTTAATTGATATGGCACGAGTTCCAGCGCGGAAGGATAAAACGAGAGGCCACAGTCATTCCGCGATGGTGCGCGTACCATATGATTAAACCATTCACACAAGAGTGTAGTTCTGTGTTTATTACACGCCTTCACGTCTATAAAAGCAATTATTAGGAGGACACTCGGCAATTCATTGGACAACTATCAATACAAAGAATACATTTTATCGCCAACCAAATTTGCGAGGGGAACCTGTGTTACTATTTCGTCCCCTGAGTTCCAATGTGTTCTACGTGCCTACTGGAACACATTGGACCTCAGGAGACAATTTTTAGCTTTCACTAAGGCTTCAAATTGTAATTGCGGTGCACGATTTGAAGAAAATTTCAGTGAAATTACGCTTCAATTTAAAAATAGTCCATCAACGATTACCATTCCACACGTGTGTGCGGAACGGGTTTTCATTATCCGCGTGGTTTCGTGTTGCTGTGGATGGGGATTTCATGGAACAGGCATGTAATAAATTGATAGGTGGCGAAACAGGTGAAAGGGGCCAATAGGCAATACGTTGTGCCAGTGCAGCGAGACAACTACCAGTACCAGAGTGACGACAGGGGATGACAGATAGAGAACTTGAGACCCGAAGAAAAGTTAATTGGGTAAATTCAATAGTGATTTTAGCTATGTATATTTTTTATTGGACCATTCTTGACGAGGACACCTGAGAAAATCTTTGTTTTGGTTCATTATTATTAAATTATATTCAGATGATGTCCGTTGATTATCTTTTTTAAATATGAAGTCAGTGACGCCATTGGATGGCGAATCTCCCCCAATAACAAAACAAACTGGTGAGACGTTTGTTCACTCAACGGCCAGGTGGCAATCTGTCAGGGACACCTGAGGCCCCGTAAGGCCTGGGCTGACGTGGGGTTATTTAGTCCCGCTGATGAAGTTGCGGGAAAATTAGACCAACGTGGAGGGTCGGAATCCAAGTGTCGCGAACTCGGCGCAGAGAGCTGAGTTAGACCGACGCCGTGATTCCTTCTCTGCCAAATTGGCCTGAAATAGGTTCGATTTCCGTTAGGTGTGATTCCTAATCACTTCAGGCTGTATAATGGAAAGAATGATTTAAAGTAACAACGATTCCTTTATTTTCACATAAAAATAAATCCGTTTCAATATTTCAACAATCAACAATTCGATTCTTTTCACAGAAAATGTGTCGCTACGGTTAAATAATTCTAAACAATCATATAGTCATTCTATAGCCCTGTACTGGCACTATAGTCTACACACTGGAAATGTTACTACCGTGAGCTCGCCATAAGAGCTTCACAAATCTGAAATGTTATTACTGTGAGCTCGCCATCAGAGCTTCACCCGCTTAGGCTCAAATGTCAACGTCTGCGCGTAACTGTACCTCTGGCTGTCGGAGGGTTCCGACCAGCAATGTTCGTCATCTATAAAGACACCGTACTTCTGATTTGGGTCAGATATTGTCTACTCATACCTTATGTGCCTTTTGAAAGTCCTCCGTGAAAGTCCTATTGAAATATTCACCGTTCCTGGCTGAATTCACGATTCACAAATGCCCTTTTTTGTGCTAGGGCGAAATTGTCACTCACACCGATCTCCAGTCGGTATTACGATGCTTCGACAGCAAAACAAACTACTCAGAACGCAATCAGTCTGACGCTTCAAAGGGTTAATACGCACAATACAATTAACCTACACTTCTGACTATTGCAGGCCGATACCTGCGACTCGACAATCTAAACTTTAACGTTCCACCTGGGGTGTTCCTTCTCACGAATTCGGCCCCGTAGCCGCCTATCAACGTTAAGCTAAATCAATCATGGAATGCCCTCTCTGGCGATTCCAGCCGTCTCAGGGTCCTGTGATCGAAGGTACCCTTATGCCAGGAAACAGGGTCCGCCTGTCCTGGACTTCACCAGCGTGTGTGTGACCCCAAGTGTGTGTCTAATGCTCTCTCTTCCAGGTATATATACTTTTTACCCTAAACTGTCAGGTGGACCGACGCTCATCTGTCCACCTGTCAAAACGGTGGGAGATGACATATATCGAGACAGAATCAATACAAGTCATCTCGCGCGTGACTTAACGGTGACTTCACTTGTCGAGAAAACCGATTCGTTATTGCTACCTAATGATCAGGTGACGATACGATAGACATTTCTATCGTTTTAGAATCTCGTTTCTTAATTGGCCGTGACGAAATCTTGACACCAACCGATTACGTCTCGTAAGACTCCGACTACTGTATAAATTAAATGAGATTAGACCTTATCTAACATACCGTTTCTCCCCTGGGTCCCTGCGCTAAAGCTGGATATACACCACGTGTGTTTTTTCCAGCTTTACAGAGAAGTGAAATTCATGTAGGTTTTTCGCCTTGATGCGGAATATATTTTGAACTTACAATATCTTTAAATATGAGGCCCCTTGCCCCTATATTTAGGCTGGCTTTGCCCTGACAACTCCCTTCCCGAGAGAAACACCCTGTGTATCTCTTAAAACACAAGGGGCAAAGCCACGCACGTTCGCCTCTCATACCTTTTTACAATCTACCCATCATGTTCAAGACTACAAAACTGTGCCCTAGTGGTCGTGGGGTTCATGACCGGGCTCATGCGTCGGCCATACCGATTCCCACGACACACACGCTACCACATGCTCCCGTCTTGCGGGTTTACATATGGAGAGTAGCCTTATTCTTAGATTTGCAGCACTCTCTCTCTCTCTGTAATACTATATATTTACACCTAAACATACACATTTTTATACACGTTCGCCCATTTTGCAAACAGTTCACTTGGCACTCACTCCGACGAGTAACGCCGTCCGCGCCTTTGCGTCAGATGGGTTAATTCCAACGGAATGTAACTTCGCCTCCCGTTCCCCTATGTCTTGTGAAGGGGCAAACGACCCCTGCATTATGTTGAGCCTCACCCTCGCAAAGCTCAACCAGGGAGTTAAAATTGTGCCTCACACACTCACACATTCAACACACAGACTTCCCGACCGCGCCTTTGCGACAGACTGGGTTAGTGTGCCTCACACTCACAACAAACTCTCGTCAATAAAAACAAGCGCGGTTTCCCCGGGCCTTAACACCGGGTTTGTGCATCCCATACTTACAAAACTCGACACACAGGCTCCCCGTCCACGCACACGCGACAGACAGGGCAGTGTATCTCACATTCGCACTCACAACCAACTCTAGTCAGCAGTTAGAGCAATAATAATACTAAAATAAGAAAATTCCTTCCGGGCCTTAACACCGAGTTTACGAAACTCATCACCTCATCCACAAAAATATTTGCGACTGGAGCCCCCGTCCCAGACACCAGGCCCACAGCCACCCGACTATTGCTTCTTTATAACCACCGACCATTGGTAGGGGCCCGGTTCCCAGTATCCCCTTGGGTAACCCTTGACACACCTCTACTTCTCGCCCCGTCATTTCTACGGGTATTCCACCAGGGTCCCCATACCCTGTCGTTGTCGCATTCCCAAGAGCTTCCCTTGGCGCTATATCCCCCAGGCTCACTCGTCCCGGCGATTACCGTCGTTCGAACGACACTGGCCGTCCTTGGCCCTTGTGCCGTCGACCCCCCGGTCCATTGCGACGACTTCTTGCGCACATTGGGCGCTGTGCGCCCCCGGCACTCTCTACGTGGTCTCCGCCACCTAGGATGCTTCTCCTTTGATTTGTGGACCCTTTTCTCGGTCCCCTGGGCGCCCACCTTAGCGGTCCCATCCACTTTGACACACTCAACTTGTGTTGACCCGTGCCCTCTCAATTCTGGAGGAGTTTGCCCAGCCATTTGCGTGGGTCTGGCCTCCTCTCTCCACACAGGTGACACCGACTTCTGGGGGAGCTCAACTCCCCCACATAAATTTGCTTGAGGGTCTTTCCCCCAATGACCCCATTGGGTTCCCTCGCCGTTTGGCGTTTAGCCTGGACCGCCTGCGGCCCCTTCTCCCTAATTGGACAGGAGTCGTCTCTCTTGAAACTTTGCGACATTTCGTCGTGTAGGGGCCATCCCCTGGACCATCGGACTCGTTCCCCCTGGGAACCTTCCCTTCCTTACTCGGTACGTTACCGAGTGCAACCGCCGGGGGTCCTTGCCCACCGACTTGAACTTCCTTTGCCCTCATTGGGCCATCACTTGGCCCCCTATCTCTGGACCATAACTCATCAGGGCTTGCCCTCACCCCTGGGATATTACCTATGACCAGGTCATACACAGGTGATTCGATGCACATGGCTTCCACTTCGCCACAATAAAATGGGGTATCCACAGTTATCCTCGCGATGGGGAACCTTCTAACTGTCCCATCTATCAAAATACACAAATGGTCGCGCCCCAACAATTGCTTGTCGTCAACCAGTTGCTTTCTAACCGCTGCAGATGAGCACCCAGAATCCCGGAGCAGACGGATCTCCCTTTGTCCCACATACCCTGGGTACACTGGCATATCAACCTTCTCCTGCGAAGTTGTGAGCCTCTCACACATGCCACTTATTATCGGGACAACCTTCCCGTCTTCCAGCCTTAATTCTCCCTCTTGTATACATTCCCGGAGGGGACTGTGTTCTGGACCGATAGTTTGACAGAACGCTGCCGTCTGTTTGCTGGGCCCTGGATCTACGCGGTCACCTTGCTTCCAACCCCTTGGCGCTGCGTTCCCGGCCCCCTGCTGAGGTGGTCTAATGTTCCCAGTGGTCCTTACCTGCTTCCGCCAGCAGTCCCTGGCAATATGACCCCGCTTGTTGCAGATAAAACAAGTGGTGTCCTTGGGAGAGCTCCCGTTCCGGCTGGTCTGCGACGCAGGAGGATCGGGTGGTGTTGCCTTACGGGTGCCATTGCCAACCCGCTTGTCCCACCCCTAGCCGATTTGGGTGCGTTTACACTCCCACCGTGGGTCTCGATGTAGCGTTCTGCCACAGTTGCCATCTCATCATAGGTGGGCGGACCCCTTTCCTTGATGAACAGGCCCAACTCCTTGGAGCATGTAGTTAAAAACTGCTCCCGGAGAAATAGATCTCGCAGGGCTCCATACGACTCATTCACTTCTGTGAGATCAGTCCAGCGGTCAAAGTACCGCCTAGCTCGGGCAAAATACTGAGGTACTGTTTCTCCCTTCTCCTGCTTAATCTCTCGGAACTTGGTCCGGAATCCTTCTTCAGTGAGCTGGTATCTCCGAAGGATGGCATTCTTCAGCTCACTGTAGTCGTTAAGAAGTGCAGGAGGCATACTGGTATAAGCCTCGAGGGCTTTACCTGACAACAAATGGGCTCAGGCACATAGCCCATGTGTCTTCTGGCCACATTTGACTGGAGGCAAAACGCTCGAACCTCTCCAAGTACGAGTCCAAGTCATCTGTGTTTTCATTGAAATGAGCGAGATGGGGGCGTGGGGCATGAATTGCTACCCCTGCACTCCCACTTGAGCGCCGACTTTCATTCTCCACATCGGCCCTTGCTCTGAGGAGCTCTAATTCTCTCTCGTGCCTCTGTTGTTCGAGCTCCCGTTCTGCCTCCCTTGCCTCCCTTGCTAATTGGGCTTCCCTCTCTCTCGCCTCATTTGCTAATTGAACCTCTCTCTCTTTCGCCTCTCTTGCGTCTTTCTCACGCTCTCGTTCTAATTGGGCTTCTCTCTCCCTCGCCTCATTTGCTAATTGAATCTCTCTCTCTTTCGCCTCTCTTGCGTCTTTCTCACGCTCTCGTTCTAATTGAATCTCTCGCTCTTTTGCCTCCCTTACTGCTTAGGCCTCTCTCTCCCTTGCGTCATTACGTAAGGCAATCTCCTTGGCCTCACGTTTCTGCTCATCTTTAACGAACTTCTGAAGTTCAGCTCCCTCAAGGCCCATTTCCTTGCCTAATGATACCAGTTGGGCGAGGGGTGTAACAACATCCATTTTGATTTTTTCTTTCTATCTTCAACACTCGTCAGAAAGAATGAAGAAGGAAAAGAAAGAAAGAAAAAAAAATATGGCAATTGATCCTAATTTACCTCTGTAATTTAACGTAATTAAACGCCCCAAATATTCTGAAACCTACCGTAGTTATAGTGGCTATTAGGTATCCTTTTAGGGACTACTGTATTGCGATATTAAACCCTTGAACGGCATCAACTGACCGAACGCGTCAAAACCTAACCAGAACCGCCGTTAAAATAAAACAAAATTTCCATATAGCCATTTTTTACCTTTTAGAAATATCCTGGTTAGCGCTCGCCAATCAATGTCAGGGACACCTGAGGCCCCGTAAGGCCTGGGCTGACGTGGGGTTATTTAGTCCCGCTGATGAAGTTGCGGGAAAAATAGACCAACGTGGAGGGTCGGAATCCAAGTGTCGCGAACTCGGCGCAGAGAGCTGAGTTAGACCGACGCCGTGATTCCTTCTCTGCCAAATTGGCCTGAAATAGGTTCGATTTCCGTTAGGTGTGATTCCTAATCACTTCAGGCTGTATAATGGAAAGAATGATTTAAAATAACAACGATTCCTTTATTTACACATAAAAATAAATCCGTTTCAATATTTCAACAATCAACAATTCGATTCTTTTCACAGAAAATGTGTCGCTACGGTTAAATAATTCTAAACAATCATATAGTCATTCTATAGCCCTGTACTGGCACTATAGTCTACACACTGGAAATGTTACTACCGTGAGCTCGCCATAAGAGCTTCACAAATCTGAAATGTTATTACTGTGAGCTCGCCATAAGAGCTTCACCCGCTTAGGCTCAAATGTCAACGTCTGCGCGTAACTGTACCTCTGGCTGTCGGAGGGTTCCGACCAGCAATGTTCGTCATCTATAAAGACACCGTACTTCTGATTTGGGTCAGATATTGTCTACTCATACCTTATGTGCCTTTTGAAAGTCCTCCGTGAAAGTCCTATTGAAATATTCACCGTTCCTGGCTGAATTCACGATTCACAAATGCCCTTTTTTGTGCTAGGGCGAAATTGTCACTCACACCGATCTCCAGTCGGTATTACGATGCTTCGACAGCAAAACAAACTACTCAGAACGCAATCAGTCTGACGCTTCAAAGGGTTAATACGCACAATACAATTAACCTACACTTCTGACTATTGCAGGCCGATACCTGCGACTCGACAATCTAAACTTTAACGTTCCACCTGGGGTGTTCCTTCTCACGAATTCGGCCCCGTAGCCGCCTATCAACGTTAAGCTAAATCAATCATGGAATGCCCTCTCCGGCGATTCCAGCCGTCTCAGGGTCCTGTGATCGAAGGTACCCTTATGCCAGGAAACAGAGTCCGCCTGTCCTGGACTTCACCAGCGTGTGTGTGACCCCCAAGTGTGTGTCTAATGCTCTCTCTTCCAGGTATATATACTTTTTACCCTAAACTGTCAGGTGGACCGACGCTCATCTGTCCACCTGTCACAACGGTGGGAGATGACATATATCGAGACAGAATCAATACAAGTCATCTCGCGCGTGACTTAACGGTGACTTCACTTGTCGAGAAAACCGATTCGTTATTGCTACCTAATGATCAGGTGACGATACGATAGACATTTCTATCGTTTTAGAATCTCGTTTCTTAATTGGCCGTGACGATATCTTGACACCAACCGATTACGTCTCGTAAGACTCCGACTACTGTATAAATTAAATGAGATTAGACCTTATCTAACATACCGTTTCTCCCCTGGGTCCCTGCGCTAAAGCTGGATATACACCACGTGTGTTTTTTCCAGCTTTACAGAGAAGTGAAATTCATGTAGGTTTTTCATATATTTTGAACTTACAATATCTTTAAATATGAGGCCCCTTGCCCCTATATTTAGGCTGGCTTTGCCCTGACACAATCTCTGAGTGCGGCCAAGTTCTAGGATGGCGTTAAATCTCTCATCCCCACGTGTTGGCAAATGACTACAATAAAAATTACTGTAATCAAAATTTGAGCAATAAAATTGGAATTTAAATCTCATCTTGTTATATTTTTCGTCTGAGCTTCTTAGAGTGCACTGAACATTTATTTTACTCAGTTTCTTTTCTCCTTTGGTAAATGACATCTTGTAAATACGAAGCAGTGTACGAAGATGAAATTACAAAGCAGACCAGAAAATGCTTAAAGGTTAATGATCCAATTTATTTACAGGAAGAATGTTGTAGGCCAGAAATCGAATATGTATCCAATCGAGCCAACTGAATGGACCGTCTTGGCTAATTAATTAAAGGACGGAAGAATACTTGCAGTCCGTATTAATTATTTGGTTCGCATACGTATTTCATCACTTGAGTATTCCCAACTGCACTGATTTTAAGTAAAACCATTGGTGTAACATGTGCCATTAGTCAAGGAACAAATTGTAATTTCGACTTGTTGAATTTGTGAATTGGACTGTGAGCAATTACAGCGATACAAGGTCATTCTTTGACAGATGAAATAAAACTTCACTGATAGATTTGGATACGTGCGTAAACCGAACTGCGGAGAATTTACAGTTTTGTCGAATGTAAGTAAACATTACTTACAGTAAAGTCAAGACAAAATATTGCGCAGTCAAAAATCACACACAATATGAGACCATGGTGGGCAATATCATGCCTATCTGGAAATGCATTAACCCTTTCAAAGGGATATGCAAGTTTGCGTAAAGCCAAAATTGGAAGTCTTTGAGTTGCAGGGGCGGTGGTGTCGGGATGCATGGGGTGGGGCTTCATTCCCCTTAGTATCGGGGCCAACAATGCTCACACCATTTTTAGATAATAAACGAAATGGGCTTAATTGCTTGTTATTCTGCTTCTCATATTTAACCCTGTGAACCCCATATGCCTTTTTTCCGGCCGGATCACAAGCCATGTGATAATATCATTAAGAGGGATGGCTACAAGATAAATGTGCAGTGTTGACCAATGAATATTTTCAACGTGCAGCCCTAAGGCTGCACGTTGAAAATATTAATTGGTCTAACCCCATATAATAAAATGGACTCTTCCAATTCCTGCCATTGAACTGACATGGAAGATACCACCAGGGTTAAAATGGTTAATACCAAAGAACTTACTTTTGAGTCGACGATTATTCGAGTTGAGGGCGGGGTCGGAGTAGTTACTACCCTAAACTTAGCGTGCCAGAGTATACAATATAGGACTATATAATATTATGCGATCCAGGTGATTTTGGAGCATTAGTCCACTTAGCCCTTAAAATCACCCAGATTGTTTCTTGGGTTACATTATTTTACATATTTTTTAAGAGGGAACCACCGACTACACTTGAGACTCTCCCGCTCCCTTTCAAAGTCGCTCCACAGCTCCTGATTAGACAATAAACTAAATATCTAAATGGACAGGAGGGTCACCGTGTATAAGGCGATACAATTCAGGGTGTCAATTCCGAAAGGGTTGAGTTTGGGCTATGTCCATTAAACATTGGCTTAGGGATAAAGCAATATTCAACGATTGTTCTTTTCAGTAAAGACTTTCGACATCGCGTGGTGTTTCTAATTCACGCGGGAGCGAGGTGGCTCAGTAGGAAGAGATGCAGGCTGCAACCCGAGAGGTCCTCTGTTTGAATCCTACCTGCTGCAACCGCGTTGTGTCTTTGGGCAAGACACTTAATCCCAATTGCCCTCGTGGGTCACAGTGGCGCTATGTACTAATGCGTACTGCACGTCGATGTTCAACCAATGCTAACTCTGTGTGGAGGTAGTAGGTTGGAGATTCTAAGAGTTGCTCGCCGTTATTCGGTGTTTCTCTCCGGGTACTCCGGCTTCCTCCACCTGTAAAACTGTCCGACACGAGGTGACCCTGGCTGTCGAAAGAGTCGTTAAACCCCAATAAATAAATAACTCTAATTCACGTCTTGATGTCGACCAAAAATAAGTTATCAAATCGGGCTCAATTTCCTAAGGTCAAATATATAATCACCGACTATCATGTTGACGTAACGATCTAAGGTATAACAGCGTCTTGAAAATTTGAGAATTACAGTGATTATTTATAACTTTATCGCATGGGTTTAACGCACGCGTCTCATCGGTATAAAGAAGCCTTCAAATTGTGTGTTGCCTTCATCCTACATTATTTGATGGTTGTAGACACGGATATTACATTGATCAATAGTTTCGAAACTGTATTGAAACTTTATTCACAAAAAGTACCACAGACGGAAGTGGTTTTGTTTATGATAAATAATAAATAATTATTACACGTGTATTTGCTTGGGATTGTGAATCTCGTTTTATTTGATTTTCATTCTCTAGATAAGCATTTTTGTTAATGGCAGCTAACTGTCCCCTTACAACCAAACTAAGTATTAGTTGAAATTTCGACCCCAAATCGCGTTTGGTTTTGGTATTTATGGATACCTCCCCCCCCCCCCCCCCCCCACCCCCATCTCTACTGTTTTGTAGGGGACCGCTATCTTCTTGTTTTCTCCGTCAAATAATTTCGTTTGAATGGCGGTGCATCGTATTAAATGTTTATTGTCGACCGTACGTTAATATAAACATACTGAACAGGGTCCAATACTATAAAACTTTTACAATTGTATTTTCTAGAATTGTATTTTCTAGATATGACTTTAAATGGGTTGAAATGGATAATTAACATTTTCGAAGATGTGGCAATTTGCCAGTTGCCATGATTCATTTTAGACAGTTACATTAATAAGTAGAAAATACAATTTGAGAAAATACAGTTTTAACGGTTTTATAGTACTGGACCCTGGTCTCCTATTTCGGAGAGTTTTTATAGTACTGGACCCTGGTCTCCTATTTCGGAGAGTTTTAGCTCCTTTGATTAATTTGCTCAAACAGTCGAGTGGCCGTTGCATGCAATACTTGAGTGGAGATTAGATTGACAACGTTTACGGATGTTAGAATAGTTTGTGGGACGACGGAAAAAATGAAAATGTAATAAACTGAGGACATACAAGCAGTTCAAAGTAAGTGTCTCAGTTGAGAGTTACGCTAGAGCAGCTATCCCGAAATGCCATCGACGGACGCTTGCGTCTTTGAAATGTGGCACACTGCCTTTGCAGGTCGAAACTGGAAGATATGCCAAACCCAAAGTGCCACTTAATCAGAGAATCTGTAAACTATGCTCAAGAAGTGAAACGGAAGAGGAGAAACATTTCCCTTTGAACTGTACCTCTTACAGTGATCTAACAGACGAACTCTAACAGTTCTGCTAGCCAACTTAACATTGCATTCTGCCAGTTGAATAATGATGAAAAACTCTCTTTTTAATGAACAACGAAAATTTACAATATGTTTTAGCATCGGCTGTACACAAAACGTTTAACTGTCGAAAACAGTTCCAAGTATGATACATGTTAAAACAAGTATGTGTGTGTGAAGTTGTGTATATTGCCCAGCGCTGTGGGAGCGACGGTTAACGTCTATGGAACGTGCATAGAAATTTTCACTTCCACGATATCAATCAAAATGACGGCTTTCAAAGCATCATTTCAGAGTGAATGCGGGTCAAGTTATCACTGGAAATGATCAGTTTGTTCTAAAGGCATATAATGAAAAGAAACAGTGTTTTTGAGTGGATATTGATCATTTCCAGCAGTAATTCGGCACGTATTCGCCTTGAAGTGATGCATGAAACCTGCCAGCTGAATCAGATCGCAAGAAGCTACCTGTTCCGAGAATCAATCAAATCACTTCCGCGAATCTTTGGGCATCAGCTGTTTACTTTCATGCATCAATTCAAGGTTGAAACGAGTGGAATTATTGATAGGAATGATCAGATTCTTATAAAAAGTGTATAATAGAACGAAAATCTAGTGCTTTTGAGTGGATACCGAAAATAATCTCACTCGTGACCGAAACAAACGGTTATTTCACAGGGGTGAGATGTGTACCGGCAAAATTTGCATATCGAAACAAATCTCAACCCCAATTAGATTTAACTCCGGCATGCACGTATTCCTTCATCCAATTCTGAAGAGGTTTGTACATACTTTTATATTCTTTGCATTTATAGATTTTTCAACGTTGTTCTACTTTGTTCTTATTTGTATTATCAATTTGAATAGTTAAGCCTCTTTGTATGTAATAATACGTGGGTAAATGCAAGGAAGATGCCGAATTAAAATATCTGTGTGTGTGCCTTTCTAAGAGAGAGTACCCTTGAGTGTGAGACAGAGAGAGACAGAAAGGCAGAATGTGGGAGATAGGGAAAGAGAGTAAGAAAAAGAGAAATATAATTAGTACACGAATGTGGGGAGTATACGCAAGTGCATGTGGGCATATGTATATATAATGTATATATATTACTCTGCGTGCGTGCGTGCGTGCGTGCGTGCGTGCGTGCGTGCGTGCGTGCGTGCGTAAAATATGTCTCATCAGCCTTCGGAGGCTGGATTTCATATAAATATTTTGTAATTTAACTGCTCAAATTATAGTCATTGCCAAGTTCCCACACCATACGTAGCTTTAAAGATTGTTAGGGTCCTATTAAGAGAAGTAATTACGAAATTTAAAAACCAAAGACATTTCGAGTTTTAATGTGTAGCTATCTTTCAATCTGGTCATTATATCGCCACTTCAGAGCATAAAGGGGCCAAATGCAATGCTTACGCATTGCAGTTGGTACCATTTTCCCTCATGGGGCGATATAATCATTACGATTAATCCATGCCTTGAGTGGAACAAGACGTGTAACTTTCAGATGGCGCCACTCAAGGGACGAACATGTCTTAGCCATACTGGAAACAGATGCGTCATTATAATCTACACCTGTCATACTGCCCTTAACCCTTTACCAAGCACGACTGGAGGAGACATTTTTCCTTCCCCCCCCCCCCCCCATTTTTCGTGAAACATACGCGTGTCCCACGTGAGACAGCAGGGTGGGGTATTTCTATCGCACCCACCCCACGTGACATACTCATTTGCATATTTTATTAGATCGCCGGAACTATTTCATCATCGTCTGCACAATTGTAAATAAACTGTAAATTGTGTTCGTTTATTACCTATTTATCTGTTCCTTGTTGATATGGACTCAATATTTAATTATTATTCAAATATTAAACTTGATTGTTTCAACCCCATGTTTCTCTGCAGTTTTAATAATATCACTGCGCGAATTTATCGATCGATCAATAATCTCACAATGCCCTTTACATTAGAGTTTGACACGCGCAAATCCATTAACCCCCTTAACGGACAGTGTTACAAATCAATTTTTTAGTATATACCTATGGTATATACCTAACTTTTGTACGATCTTTCCGATGAAATTGTTCGTTTTTCGAATGGACTACGACTTGATAAATTGGGTATGTCAGCACGTGACCGCCAGTTATCTATAATGACGTAATCTTCGTGTGTGGGGAGAAAAATCATCCTCGATGAGTCAGAGGCAACAACCTCGAGGCAACATATTTGAACCAGACCCGAGGCAAGCCTCGGGTCTGGTTCAAATATCTTGCCCCTCGGGTGAGATTTCCCCATCCCGCCTCCATACTCATCGAGGATTATAATAATCCCCAAAAAGTTAAAATAACGAAAACAAATATTTTTTCCTCCAAACCAATCTTGTTGCAGTGAAGGGCCACGGACGCGTGGTAGCTCAGTGGTTATAGTATCGGACTTCAAAGCGAGAGGCCCCCGGTTCTATCCTGACCAGGGGTAACTGTTCTGTGTCCTTCAGCAAGGCACTGAATCACGATTACTCATATAGGGGCACGGTGTCCTCGTGTACTAAGGTGTACTTTGCGTCGATTGTGCATTTGCATTCAACCAGTGTTAACCCTTCATTTGCGGAGGTAGTACGCCGTGGAGTCTGAGAGTTGCTCGACGCTGCTTGGTGGTTCTCTCTGGGTATTCCTCCACCGGTAAAGCTGCCCGGCAGTGATTCCTGCTGTTGAAACTGTCGTTAAACCCAATAAATACATAAATAAATAAATACAAATAAATAAATAAATAACTAAATAAATAAATAAAAATAAATAAATAAATAAATAAATAAATAATGAAGGGACACAAGCTTTGTTTAAGGCAAAATTGGAAAATAACTAAATTTTAACGTGTTACGTACCTGTAAATGGTTAAACAAAAGCCGATAGAGCAATTCTATGGCGAAAATGGATATAAATATATGCAAGAGATTTAGATACCTACTGGCGAAGTCATACTCGTGAATCCATACTGTGCTGTCACGTTCTCACAAGGTCAGAAAGTGGGGAAGGAAGTGCCGTGGAAAAATCTCTCCTCGTCTAAAGTGCCAAACGTTGGTTTTGTCAAAGTCGTGGTATATTTATTTAGTCGTGAAGTTAGAAGCCATCGAGCCGAAGAATATACGTGTCGCGGATCAAAGATTGAAGGCTGTTAAAAACTACATAAAGTGTTCAGGAATAATAAGCCTCAGAGAGCTTTAAGATAATATCGGTGGAAATTTTGTTTGCATGCAAGTAACCTTAAACAAGGCCATACATTTTGTAACCTCAAGGGCGAATTTTTCCCATTCGTTGTGTAATGACAAAAAACATAAAACTCGTCTGATGTTCACTGAGGAGGTAAAGACTTTTTTCAGCGTTTGTGTTTCTCCGTTTATTTACCTACAAACAATATATACTAGGTAATACCACGAAGCAATTACACCTCCAGACTAGGCTGACAATAAATTTTGCCTAATGACATAATAAGCACGTAATATATGGCGTTCAGATGTTCAGTACAGCACGAAAGCATCACAGAAACGACTGATTTGTTGATGGATAGGAAAACAATATTTTCTTTGTATACAGCATGAGACAATTTGTCCGACTTTGGCAATTAATATATCTCTTTATCACAATGTATTCTTTATTACAGACAAATGTACTGTTCTTTCCTTTTAACTCTTAAGCAAAAACCTTCCATGTTATTGATGGTTATCAGGACATGTGCTGCCCAATATCACAGTAGCGTAGTAAAGGATTAGCTTGGCTGCCAGAAGACGACAAGGATTTGGATTGGCATTTGGTATCCAGTCGGTTTGGTAAGCGCTAGAAATACCAGCCGTCAATTCGATTTAACTCTTTCAGTGCAGTGTGCATAAATGTTTGCACGGAGAATAGTTTAACGTTTAGCTTTCGACATAACAAACAATAAACTGTCGGGTGTCAGTAATAATTTAATCCTGATGCCCTAAATGTCTATTTGGTAGACCCTTTGAACCCGAAAGGCCACTTTTTCGATCAAGGATCGTGATATAACCGGGATTCATAAAGCAAATAGCTGCTCAGTGAATTTGCGGGTAGACCAATCGCGATTTTCAACGTGCAGCCTTCGGGCTGCAAGTTGAAAATCGCGATTGGTCTAACCCGCAAAATGATGATTGCCTCCTCCCTCCCCCACGTAACGAACATAGACACTACCAGCTGATGGCTCTAAACTGGCATGGAATATACTATCAGCGTCCAAAGGGTTAAATTATCACTGAGCATTTCCAGACGTGCAAAATGGATTCCCTATTTTGATGTAAATACTGTTTTATAGGTCGATTCCATTCAGGAGTTCAGGGTTGGAATGGATAAGAAGAGCACGCCTTACAGAAATTCATTTCTTCAAAAAATGTCCATGTTGTTGAGTGCGGAAACATGCTGCTTAAGAATAAAGACAAGAGACCATAGATGCAAAACTTTTCATCCTCAAATCCTGTCCTACAAGTTTATGGTCTCCACCCAGCAAGAAAAAAGATTATCTACGTCACTAATTTACATTTCATAATTACAATTCTGTGGTCGCAAAAGTGGTCTCGGCCTCCTTCGGATCGCGATAGGTTGCGATCTGGTTGTGGTACATTTACATCCGTTAACTGACAATTCATGATAAAATATCGCAAAACAATGTCATAAAAATAAACGGCTGAGATTCTTCAGTTTTATGAGTAGAAGAGCGAGTCGAGAATTGCGACCATTTCGTGACTGCATCGTGATCGGACAGCAGTTCTCGGTCCACTTTAAACTCATAATACTGTTTTTCCGACTTATTGTGTGTGAGCCAGCAAACGAGGTTTAAGATAAACTGTAAAATAAATATTTCTTCTTTCCTTTCCATCATTGATGAGATGAACTCTCGACTTTAACTGTCTTCACACAGTACGTGGGGAGTGGATTTTAACTAAATCACCCGAGGAGTGGAGTTATTACCCAAAGTATCACTTTCAAATTCTGTACATGTGGATAAAAACACAAACAGTGTTTCATCCAATGGACCTCCGGGTACAACCCGGAGGTCCTTTGGCTGGAACTTTGCTTGTGTTTCTTATGCTTTTCAACAAATTTGCAATTATTGCTTCGGTGGAATCTCCACTCTGTGGGTGATTTAGTGATAATACACTCTCCACGTACTGTATATTGGCCATTCCAAAAACCCGCTCTATAAAATCAGTGAAGAGAAAAAATAAAGATGTGTGATGGGCAGACAGTGCTTGAACAGATTCTTATATGGCGACGAGACTCGTTTTGGGAAACCTCCTGAGGTTGTAACTGAGACCTCTCAAAATCGTTGTCCGCGTACTTACCGTATGCTTCCACACTCTTGCCAAACGAACACTAACATTTACATTACAAACGGCCTTTACTGTTTTATCGAACGTGACAGCTAGAGGTTGTTAGCTGTCAGCGGTCACAGGCTGTAAAAGGCTATATTCTATTCAGCATCGTACCATGGGCAACGTCGGAAGCAAAAACACAAGCATGGCCAAGCAGGTTATAGAACCAAAGAGTTTTGCTTTGGTGACGCTTCAGGTGTAATGTTTGCACTAAAGAGGAGGCTACTGGTGATATGTTGGATATTTGCTTTGAACTCATCTCATAGACAGACGTTTGGGTTCACAAGCTCTTTAAAAAGTTGTCGGTTTCGTGTTCGGGGCAACTGACATTTGGCAGTAAAACATATCCATCTTTTCATTTAGACCATCAGATTTTATTCAAGAAAAGAAATCTATAGGTTGCCACTCTGTTCCACTCACTGTATATAAAAACGGTGCTGTGTTTTACCAGAGATCTGCCTCGCGATAGTGGTCTTATATCGACTTTAAACAATGGCGTAACTTTGGCAAAAGCCACAACGGTACCGTCCAGTAGAACATCACCGTCATCAACTCTAATTAATTATAATGTTTTTAATTATTGTTGCATTTATCTAACTATGCTGCTTGAGATGTAAACCTGTAACGTAGTGCAGTAATTTATTAGGCTGGCGGGCAGATTCGCCAACGTATATTGACAGCATTTCCTTTGCCGTCTGGCTTATATTTCATAAGACGACCTTTGCAACTGTAACTGCGTCGTATTTGTCTTTGGTAACGCTCGCCAACACTAATAATCTACCACAAGCGCTATAGTATACAATCAACTAGTGTAATGTTATAGAATGTCAGAGTGTGTTTGTGTGTGGTGGGTGTCTTTTATTATGGATTCGACTCTAGTGTGGATCAAACAATTTTGTGGTTTTTTATAGGGCCCAGCGAAGCTTGGAGATTCGATTCGATTTCAAATCTATGTAGCTATTCGGTTCGATTCGAAATCGTCTACCCGATTCATTTCTTTTCAAATCTTTTCACAGGAATGTGTCTTGGTATCAGTCAACTCACACAGATGGAAATTGTACATAAATAATGCACCTGAACCCATGACATTACCAAAGCTAACTCCAGTCTTAGTAATCACTTCCACTGTTGAAAAAGCAAATTTAACCCTTTACCTAAGGTAACGGCCAAAACCGGCCAGCGCTATTCTCAAAAATCGCCAATTAATTTTCATTATTTTTTTCATTTTTTGTCTCAAAAACATAGGTTATGACCCCTCGTTGAAACGAGCTCGTCGAGCTCGTTCCAACGAGGGGTCATAACCTATGTTTTTGAGACAAAAAATGAAAAAAATTAGTTATTCGAGAATTATTTTTGCAAGTGTCGTCTGCTTTTCAGGTTAGGTAAAGGGTTAACGTTTCCAAACAATGCCGATAATGAGGTGTTGCTAGTCATGTGCTCTGTCTAGTACCGGTAATTCTCGCACCAGTTCCTGTTTTTGAACTATAATCTTTTCTGAGTAATATTCCAACTACATCATCAAAGCATGCCTTCGACGAAGGCATGCCTTGATGATATAGTTGGAATATGTTATCAGTCATAACTTGAGCCATCACAGTCGGGACAAATCATGTTTACAGCCAAGCCTCAATCGATCATCTTCAAGACGATTCGAGGTTCGATCCAATTTCGAATAATGCACTCGATTCTATTCTTCATTCGATTCGAATCGAAAATGTGTGATTCGCAGAGCACTGCGATTTTAGTTGTTTTGGTACGTCTTTCTGTTTCCTCTCTTTGTCGTTTCTCAGGCATAACTTACTGTTAGTCTCTGGTTCTTCAGTGGTACAGTGTACACGGAGGCCCTTCAGCTTGGAACAATTGAACCCTTGACGTTCGGCCCTGGGCAGCCTAATGCTATACCCTGTTAACAACTGAATGTCACTACTTTTAGCTACTACCACTCTTGCAAATATAGCACTGGCTTCTACTAACTGTTGATATTATTGATTTGTATCACCATTTTTACCACTTATTCTGGGAGCGCGGTGGCTCAGTGATTCCGGCATTGGACGTCAAACCGAAAAGTCCACGGTTCGATCACCGCCAGGGGTAACTGCGTTATGTCCCTATTTCCCACGTGGGTGTGTGATGGCACTGTGTACTAAGGCGTACAGCACGTCTGTGGTGCACTTGTCTTCAACCAATCCTAATCCAGCTTGTGTGGAGTAAGTATCTAAGGGAGTCTGACAGTTGCTCACCGTTGCTCGGTGGTTTTCTCTGCGTACCCCGGGTTCCTCCACCCGTAAAACTGTCCGACACGTTGTCGAAAGTGTCGAAAGTATCATTAAAGCAAATAAATAAATAAATAAATAAATAAATAAATAAATAAATAAATAAATAAATAAATAAATAAATAAAATTACCACTCATTCTACGGTCATCTCCCACAAATGTTATCTTCTGTCACCACTACTAAGCTACTCTATTGCTATCTAGCACCTTTTTTTGGGGGGGGGGGGGGGGGATTTCCCATAGCGTGAAAACACCTCTCGTTGTCCCCCAGGACAATCTTACAGCCGTAGGATATCGGGATCAGGTCCTCATGCCTCACGTCCTTCCACTTATTCATGCGCGTAAACTTACGTTGCAGGAGGATAATGAGAAGCCGCACGTTGTAGGGCTTATTGTGACTTTCTCAACCAAAACAATGACTCAGTTCTCGATTGGCCACCCTGCGGTCCATATTTGTCCCCGATCGAGCATTTGTGGGACAGGAGGGTCAGGAAGCACTTCCCATACAACGTCGCTCAGCTCACACAGGCCCTTCCTCAGGAGTGGAGTAACAACCCACAAATGACCATAAAGAGCTTGATGGGGTCAATGGTAAGAAGAGTTAGAGCAACAACGACTGAATCCCGGGGTGGGCACATCCGCTATTGATTTTGATCGGGAAATGTTGGAAAGTACCCACGTTTGAACGTTATCCATGCAAGCGCCGTCTGCGTTAAGACAACAAAACTCGTTAAAATTTAATCAGTAATAAAGAAATAACATCAAAATCCAAACAATGAAATAATCATCCATAACACATTTGAAATATTTACCACAGAAAAAAACTTGCTTTTCTTTTTTCCGCTAGTATATTTTCGATTAGAACGATTGGAAATTACAAATGAAATTGTCGATGCTGAGATATCACAGAAACAGATTTGGATATGAATTGTTCAAGAATGTGTAGGAATTCTGGGAAATCAGTAGCGCGTAGCACCTTTTACAAAAAAAAATGCCATTCAGATTTAATTATTTTCCAAATGATCACCTGTTGTACAAATGACGAATGATGGTTGGGTTGGTTAAAATGTCATATGGTGGTCCCATTATAATCACCTCAAAGAATACACTGAGTGCATTTTAGCCATTTGGAACAATTCTATAGACACATGCCCACCAGGTGTGAAATTGTAGGATGAAAACAGAGATATAATGAGATGTCATAGATAAGGACTGCGCAAAACAAAGAATCAAATTAATATCAAATCATCAAAGGATCACTGCATAAAGTTTGAGGAAATTGAGTAAGTTGATTACAAAGTAATTTAACAGCTGTGACATGTAATTTTAACGTGTTACTGGGTGCACATTTTACTTGTAATGCATATATTAGTCAACGCCAAGTCGGATGCATAAAACTTCTTCATAATGCGCTTTGTGCATTGAAATATAAAATATCGCCAGAGCCAGAAAAAAAGGTGTTAAGTTTAGAAAGTCACAGTTTAACTTTATGCTGGTGGTGGATATTCCTGCCCAGGACACAAACTCTCTTGCCGCTGAAATAAGTATAATTTGGGCATATTTATCCCTTTACCTAACATGAAAAGCAGACGACACTTGCAAAAAAAATTCTTGAATAACTATTTTTTTTCATTTTTTGTCTAAAAAACCATAGGTTATGACCCATCGTTGGAACGAGCTCGACGAGCTCGTTCCAACTAGGGGTCATAACCTATGTTTTTGAGACAAAAAATGAAAAAAATAATGAAAATTAATCGGCGAGTTTTGAGAATAGCGCTGGTCGGTTTTGGGCGTTACGTTGGACAAAGGGTTAACACATTTTTCAATGTAAATTGGAGAGACGTTTTGACTAATGACCTCTTGAGTTAAAGTTTGGATGAATTTTACATCAAATCTTGTCATGGCTGCTTCGAGGCAGCCATGACTAGATTTGATGATATAATAATTTGTAAATACTCAGCAGGTTAAGGATTAATCCTAAAGCCCACGGGGCTTATGAGTAAATCATCACTGATTCCTCTTGACAATTTATTATTCATTTTATCGTTTATTTGTCAGCTACTAAAATTCTATTTATGCAAATATCTAAAGCTCTAGAAACTATTGAATCATGTATTTTGGACATTCGCACATGGATGGTTTCAACAGATAAATGATGATAAGACTGAACACCTAATAATTGGTTCATGTTACAAATATGTGCAATAAGGCTTTCAAAGGTTTGTACAAAGTTAAACAGACAAGACAGTTCCTCACCAAAGACTCAACAAAAACTTTAGTTCATGCCTTTGTAACTTCACATTTGGATTATTGTAATGCCTTACTGTTCAACCCTGCACGATATCAGTACTCTCGCCTGCAGATGGTACTAAATGCATCAGCCCGAGTGGTATGTAGGATATCACGATCTCAACACATCACTCCTGTTCTGAGGGATATGCACTGGCTGCCAGTCAAGTACAGAATAATTTTCAAAACTTTATTATTAGTTTTTAAGACACAAAACAGCATGTCACCAGCCCACTTAGAGGAACTCCTTAATACCAAGAATGTGTGTCAATACAACCTGAGATCCGATGGTAAAATGCTGCTACATGTTCCAAAACATTGGTGTAAGACATTTGGAGATAGGTCATTCTCATTTGCTGGTCCTCACTTGTGGAATAATTTACCAGAACACCTAAAAAGACTGTCAAATGTCAACCTTTTCAAGAAAGATCTCAAAACATACCTGTTTCAAAAATCCTATAAATGATGTTGTGGACTGTAAGATACTGTATATATTCCGTTTGTATATTTGCATGAGCTCAGTAACATGTACAGCGCCTTAGAATATGGTTTTATATCTTCTGAACTATAATTTTGGCGCTATATATGTGTGTATATTATTATTATTATTATACGTACAGTTTGAGGGGGTTAAAGTAGTCTTAGGTTCTAAACAATAAAGTTTTAAAGTATTATACAACGTTTCCACACTTCACAACAAATATGGAGGATTGCGTTGGAGTTAAAAGAGGCAGTGTTCGTGCTATGTAATATAGGTTAAGTTTCGCTTAGTTAACAGAACTGACGTGACAACCGTTACTTATTCCCAGTTCCTTATTCGACATTCGGTTAATAACGAATGCCGAATAAGGGAGTGGGAATAAGTAACGGTTGTCAGATCCCAGTTGGCAGATCCGGTTTCACATGAGACGAAGTGAGAACAATATTAGGCGAGGTTTTAGCCGATCCTAATATTGCTGGGCATCATGAGACACTGTATCACCAGCCAAACACCCCGTAACGTATTCATTATGCCAGCCTTTTTTCTCCGAAATTTCGCCATCAGTTCTGTTTGCAAACCATGTCATGTTTTCGTTAAATTTTCTAATCGGCCTTCATTTCTTTACAAAAGCAGACTAGTAGTGACGCAATGTAAGGGGAGTAATCCAACATCTCATTGATCACCATAAACAAAATTCAGCTTAGGGGTTCTTGGCCTCAAATTTCCTCAAGCCTTTGACCCCCAAACCGATGTAGGACATGGGATAAATTATACAATTAAAGAGAGTTTTTTTTGTTTTTCGTTGTGAATGACTTTTTTCATGGATGTAGAAACTCCAGTACTGGAGTAGTTTAGTAGTAGTAACTAACCCTCTTCCAACACCCTCACCCCACCCCACACACACACTCACTCATATATTGCTATCAGTACTGTTATTGACAAATTATTTTCGTCGGTATTTTTGTCAGAAATGGATTTGTACTATCAATCCAATGTCCTGGTTTAATTCATTTAAGTAACCGCCTCAAAGAAGTTTCGAGTTGCTGACATTTGGACCAATACGTATGCTTATTATTGGAGTAAAGAATGATGTCCTAGGTACATAATATTCGACTGTACAGGTTTAAAAAGTTTCTCTATTTTATCATAACATCATCCCTTGCTTTTTGTTTCCTTCACTACCAGAACACGTTGTATGGCAAACAAACGGTAAAGTAGTGCGTGTTTCTAGTCCGTAATGGAAATCACGCTAAAATAGTTTTGCATAAACTAATATATGGCAGCATGCCATACGCGTCGACGTTGTCATGGGGCTGCTCAGCCTTGTCGAATAAATAATGGGGAAATGTTAACAGAAAGTGGTCGAAATCTTCCAACTAAGATTTCATCTTAGGTATGTAATTCTCGAAAGTGTAGTTGTGATTCCTTTTATTTTCGAGATAGTTTTTGTAGATTCTATGGCTGGGGATTAACACCTTGAACCTGCTTTCACGGTCCAGGAACATGTTATGTCATAATTTCATTAAATAGGATGGCTGCTAAGTGAATGTGTGGGATAGACCAATCCATATGTTCAAAGTTCAGGCATAAGGCTACACGTTGAAAATATTAATTAGTCTACCCCCACCCCAATAATGAAAATGGACTCTTCCTATTGCTGCCATCGAACTGACATGGAAGATACCACCGGTGTTAAAGGGTTAGAGGTGTATACTTTGTGACTAACATATTGAACTATTTCTATTCTTGTTGTAAGGGCCATAATTTCGAGTTATCTCGTCGAGCTCGTTCCAACGAGGGGTCATAACCTATGTTTTTGAGACAAAAAATGAAAAAAATTAGTTATTCAAGAATTTTTTTTTGCAAGTGTCGTCTGCTTTTCATGTTAGGTAAAGGGTTATTAAAGGGTATTATGTAAAGAAATGAAATTTCTCACAAATGAAAGTTTTTTCGTTTTTCTTCCACAGACCGCAACAGTAATTTAGATTGTCATCTTTACTACTGTTTACACGCATGTGCATCTAGGGGAGTAGAAAATTCAAATAGTTCAATGTGTATATCAACAAGCCGGCTGTTCTTCGACAAAATGTCGATTTGGTCCTTCTTGTCTCACCGAGGGGTTAGCTACCCGGCACCAATACTGCGAAGTGTATTTCTGTATTCGGTCAAATGTCACAGGTTTACATTTGGACAGTCTTAAGTTAAAATCTTCAAGACTATCCCGGTGGTATTTATCTTTACTAGCTTTGTAGGAAGTTCGTCATTCACTAAGCTGGTCCCCCACAAATTTCTGATCTATTGAAAGGTCACACAAAATATAATTGTCAAAACTTGGTAAGGCTGGTTAGCCACCACCTGGATGTTTGAGAAGAACCTTTCTAAATATGTGAGCTCCCAGTGTCAGTTTCACTAATCTGTGCTACTCGGTTTCATGAAAGCTAAATATTGTGGATGCATGGGTCATCATTAACATAACGTCGCCTGAGTGGTAGAATGTCCTGTGTCCCCTATGGGACACAGGACATTCTAGCACTCAGGCGACGATGAAACGAATTGACGATGTCTCAGGTCTACGAACTCATTCCCTCTCATTTATTTATTTATTTATTTATTTATTTATTTATTTATTTATTTATTTATTGGTGTTTAAGGTCACATATTTCTACACAACGGCTAATTATTCCCTCTCATTAATTGCTGTGTGTTTTAAGATTAAACAAAAAAATATTCTAAAGTCTCTAATACAACAAACAACAACAAAATTTCTCTCCAACCCAGACATTCTAGAGCTCTAGTATTTTAGCAACCAGCTTAATACACAGCCAATTATCTTTCAACTAAGTATTGTTATGCTGTGTTCTCACTATAGATTTCAATAGTACGATTTTTCCAGCAAACGACAAAGTTGGTGTCGATCGATACAAATCTATAGTGAGAACACGCAAGACGGATGACTTTCGATTTTTGACTGATACGATTTTTGTGAAACACGTTTGATTTCAACTTCATTTATCGAAAGACCTCATCGATTTGTCGACGGCATTACGACTGGCCAACCTCCAGAGAAAAATCGTACGACAAAAGTCTGCAGTGAGATAGGCTTTCAGATTTTGGACGTTCGACAAAAATCGATCGACAAAAGACGTTCGACAAAAGACGTACGACAAAAAACAAAAGTGAGATCACAGCTTTACTGTTCTGTAATTCCAACATAAATAAATCTTTGATTGTATTCGAGCCACACCTTATTATTAACACATTATGAATCGTATATTTGGCGTGGGATTCGCGAACCTCGTCACTACGACGGAAATTCGCAAAAACAAAAATTGAATTTATTTCTTTTAGTTTGTTGAAACTCTTCGAAGTCTTGAGTTGTTTATTGCAATGAAATACCCGCATCTTCTATTTCTGGTGCATCTCTACCGACAAACCTTCATATTTGAAGCACTCACCTTCAACATTCCACTGTTCACTTTACAAATTAACTATAATAGAATCAATTCTTTCCAGGAGCCAATACTATAAAACGTTGATAATTGTATTTTCTAGAACTGCATTTTCTACATTTTAATATAACTGACTAAAATGAATCATTAGCATTTTAAAAGATATGGCAATTTGCCAACTAGCAAATTGCTACGTCTTTTTAAAAATGCTAATGTTTCATTTCAACCCATTTAAAGTCATAACTAGAAAACACAATTCTAGAAAATACAACTATAGTATTGGCCCCTGAAAGGCAAACCAATCGACCAGCGAGCAATAGACATAAAGTATAACCAATCGCTGAGAGGTATCAGTAATAATTTAGTTGTTTGTTTATTGGGGCTTAACGACATTTTCAACAGCCAGGATCATATCGTAGCGGATAGTTTTACCATTGGTGAAGACGGAGTACCAAGAGCGAACCACTGAGCAGCGGCGAGCAAGTGTCAGACTTTCTAACTAATTGACTTGGCACAAGCAGAGTTTGCAGCCGTTAAAGCAAGTGTACCTTCAAAGTGTTGTGACGCCTTTGTGGGCAGGCAGGATGAATCGTCTTGTTGAAGGACTTAACACAGTTATCGCTGGTCGGAAATGACCTTTGGACCTTTCGTTTTAACCCTTTACCCAACGTAACGGCCAAAACCGGCCAGCGCTATTCTCAAAAATCGCCAATTAATTTTCAAAATATTTTCATTTTTTGTCTCAAAAACATAGGTTATGACCCCTCGTTGGAACGAGCTCGTCGAGCTCGTTCCAACGAGGGGTCATAACCTATGTTTTTGAGACAAAAAATGAAAAAATTTAGTTATTCAAGAATTTTTTTTGCAAGTGTCGTCTGCTTTTCATGTTAGGTAAAGGGTTAAACAATACTTTTATTTCCTTCTAAGATGAAACAAGGTTTGACGAACAGGCTAAGCCTATATATCCCCCCCACCCCCTCCTCTTCCTGCAAAATATATATTGTAACACAAAACACAGAAACACTGAAACGGGTGCATGTGCTGGTAAGGTGTGAAGAACACAAAGACAAAATATTTCAAATTTCTACACATCAAGAGAGGGGGGCGCGGTGGCTCAGTTGGTAGAGGTGCAGGCTGCAAGTCGAGAGGTCCTCGGTTCGAATCCCACCTGCGACAACCGCGTTGTGTCCTTGGGCAAGACACTTCACCCCCATTGCCCACGTGGGGGCACGGTGACGTTGTGTACTAAGGCGGACTGCACGTCGATGGGGCACCTGTCTTCAACCAATGCTAACCCTGCTTGTGTGGAGTTGGTATGTTGGGGAGCTGACAGTTGCTTGCCGTTACTCGGTGGTTCTCTCCGGGTACTCCGGCTTCCTCCACCCATAAAACTGTCACGGTCATGGTTAGCCATTGTGCCGAACTATGTGACCTTAAACACCAATAAATAAATACTCATCAAGAGAATCATACAGTAGTGAATATGTGAAACCTAACTCCTTAGTAAGTTTTCCGTTTGGACAGGAACTGGCTCTGTTTTCATCCTGCCATTTGAAAGGCTGGTGCAGGTCGGAAAATATCCCTTGAACGATCATTGGGCTACCTGCAGGCCGCCTCAAACTGTAGAAGAATGATATATTCTTTTTGATAAAAGGCCTGTGGCTACTTTAATATATGGCAAACTTTCAGCCTAGGTGGGAATAATAATTTATAAATTTTCAATAGCCTCGTTCGTAGAAGGTACAGTGGAACCCTATTAATTGAATAGCCACTTTGCCAATGAAAATTATTCAATTAACAGGAGTGTTCAATTAACATGGATTGTGTCATTTTCCCGTATTCTAGAGATAAACTTAGCATTTATTCTATTATATTTTGTTTGACAGAGTTCCATGAGCTCTGTCAAACAAGATATAATAGATTAAATGCCTGTATTGGATGTACTGAGGGCAAATTGGTCAAAAACCAAAGGAAAACCGAGAAGAGTCAGGGTAAATTCTTGACATGTTACAAGACTTTTTATTCAATTAACAGGAATTTACTCTATAACCTATATTCAATTAACAGGTCAACTTTGTACTGGGTGCACAGTAAATGGTTTTGATTTGGGAAATTATATTCAATTAACAGGGATATACAATTAAGAGATATCCAATTAAGTGGGCTCCACTGTAGTAACAAAGTACAGGATGTAAAATGACACTGATAGGTTCATCAGCTGAAATGTGGGGTATTTGAAATTGCGGACCGCTTGCTCTCATGACCAACGATCCTTGAATCTCCCTGTGTCAAGTATATATTGTTGAAAGGCCAGAAATAGCTCGCTATTAGCTTCGCCCGATGACTGAAAATCACCAAACAAAAAAGTATTTAATGGCACGTTAACATTATGTAATTTGTTTACACAGTTATCTCTCTTGGCTGCATCAGTTCGATGTTTAACGCCTAGCACGCTGGAAGTGTAATAGAACAGTCTCACGTCACTCTGTTTTTCTCTCCTTTAACTATGAATTTAACCAATTACATCTTGTTTGACAGAGCTCGCTGAGCTCTGTCAAACAAGGTATATTTGGTTAAATATCAAATTGCATTATGGGAAATATTTGCTGTTGAATACTTTACCACTTTGACATCAGAGTGCAGAGGGTTAATGCTCTAACTACTGAACTTCTCACTTATTCTGGTACGGCAGATCGTGAATTTCAATGTTCCCAAAGTTCAAATGTTTTTTTAATTCGTATTCAATCAATTTATTGGAGAAATATTTCGACGTCTTCTCTTGTCCGCCAGAAGCAGTAAAAGATAACTTGATACTGAACAAATCTCTTATACCAAAACAGCAGCGAATGGTGCTAAACTCTGTGAGGGGTTGTGATGGAATTTTCAATCGAAGTATTAGTGTATTTGCCGTCATAAAACGCCAACGGTAAGTGGTTTTCCCGTGTGGTTAGGATATTAATATCATAGCACATCAAAAGGAAATTGAAGTTTATGTCTACCAGGGGTAATTATTATATAAAAATAAATCTCTTCATCGCTGCTGAGTGCAGTGATATACATGAGTAATTCTTAGAAATATAATTTAACACTAACAAAAAAGAATCGGTAACGAAGTTCACTCTTTACATAATGATATGGTACCGACCGCTAAAAGGTCGTGCTCGTAATGAGGTCACACACAAGTTTATTCTAAACATTTAAACTGTTCTCATCGAAAGTTACCAGAATGTCCTCTGCGAGCCTATGAATTTGCCACGTACAACCACCATCACTTCATTCAGTTTTTGACCCTCCTTTACACACATGCACAATGTAGAGAGTGGGATTGATGTTCCACAGCAACACACACCCAATAGTTTTTCAGCATATACAATTACTGTCAATAACTACATAAAACCATGGAACCACACGCAAAGTTTCAGCCAACAGACCTATCGCTGAGACGTTGTTTGTGATCAATATATTCTCTCTCACATAATTAGAGTAATTATGGGATGACAAATCTACTCTGTGGGACAGTGTGGGTATTTTTTACAAAGAAAACTACACTGTAAAAATTTGCCATTAAAAATACGGTAAAATGATTGTCAACCAACAACCGGCCCAACCACCGTAAAAATCTCATGGTAACCGCTATTATTTTTTAAAACATAATCATGCAAAACACAAATAGACGAAGGTTCTTATGGTAAAACAATTTTTCTCAGATCTAAACAGTTTACCTCTTCAGTTCCTGATTTTGTAAATGGAATCGCGCATAATGACTTATGTTGGACGATTTCATTCTTTACATAGACCAATTAATATCTTTAACCTGCAGCCACACGGCTGCAGGTTAAAGATAGTAATTCTTCTACTTTTCACGACTTTTAAACAGCCTTCTAGTGTCATGACTTTTAAACAGACTTCTTTTGCCCAATGCCTTCTAAATAACGATTCAATCACGGCCACCGAAATACTAAACTCCATAAAGAAACTTAAAAATAAAAAAGCTGTCGGAGATAACAACATTTCTTATGAATTTCTGAAAAGCCTAGCGCCAAATATAACAGATCATTCCACAGAATTACTTGCTCAAGTAATGCAATCCCATCACTACTCAGGATTGGAGGAAATCTGTTTTCACAACAATATACAAAAAGGGGACCGGCTCGATCCAGCCAATTATGGAGTTATTGCTGTGAATAGCGCGTTAGGCAAATTATGCAATAAGATGGCAAGAGTTAATCTCACTGCCATATGCCGGTACGCTTGTAATGTGTTACCGATTAAATTATCATCGTTTGTCTGGACTTTTCACTGGAAAATAAATAACTCAACTCCCTCGAGCAGTGCACAAGTGTTCAGTTACAGGGTCGAGTTAGGAATGGGTCGAACTTGTTAAGGAAATAATGTGCACATGATGTGTCTTCAGATTCACTTCGCTTGTGGAGTGCCACATTTCGTTAACATTTCGGGCGAATGGTTCCAGAAAAATTTAAAGTAATCTCTTGCCTCGTCCTCCGATGTCTAATTGCATTTTCATAGCAAATGACCGGTCCGTCTTTTGTGTATTAAAAGTGACGGATTAATTTAGTCCTTTAATGTACTACGTTAGAAATTCGATACGGATAGTGACAATATTTATCCGACGAAAGAAAATATGATATGACTGACTGTTAATCGGTAAATATAATCTCATGTACTGCGAAGTGGTTAATGGAGAAGGGATACACATAGTTCGTGACTAAGTTTCTAGATGTTCTTTGTTTCCGTAAATCAAGTCGTAGATCTAAATAAAAATAATAATCAACATTTTGAGGTTGATTTTGTGCCTATAGACCATGGATGGTGGATAACCGCTAAAAGAAATTCACAGTGTCAGTGTAATCTTTAGACTGAGAATAAACCTAAAGAATTGCAAGCAAAGTTGCAGCCAATGGATCTCCAAGTTGGACCAGTTGGCCATCTAATATTTCAATATCCTAACCGCACAAAAACTCCAGCTAACTACATAATGAAGAATTGCAATGAATTATATGTCGCTTTATCGGAGTATAAATGTGCGATGGCCGCGTTAAGTTGTATGAAATACGTAGCACTTCATACAAAACTTAACACGCCCATCTCACATTCAGTCTCAGATAAACTGGCAGATAATTCATTTCAATTGTTATAATTCCATTCTGTGGCCAATACTATAAACTTTTTATCATTGTATTTTCCAAAATTGTATTTTCTATTTGTGAATATAAGTGGCTAGATTGAATCATTAGCGATTCAAAAAAGGTGACAATTTACTTAGCGGTAAATTGTCACGTCTTTTAAAGCGCTAATGGTTCATTTCGACTATTTACAGCCGCAGATAGGAAATACAATTATGGACAATACAATTTCAAAAGATTTATAATATTGGGCCCTGAGAGTTTACTTGTATTATAATATACATGTTACTCATTGCTGTCATATCAACCTTTATCATATGACTCGTCCGTTTTGTTCACTTTAAAACATTTGATATTTTGTTTTCATATTAATTAGTGATAAATAAAGCCCTCCGTCAGTTTCATTGGTCAATTTCAAAACTAGACAATTTGCTTGGCTGAACAAAATACAACTTGGCCACATTTTCATAATTTGCATAATTAGAGTTGGGAGCTTTCATTGGTCAATTTCAAAACTGGACAGTTTGATTGGCTAAACAAAATACAACTGGGTCACATTTGCATAATTTCAGCAGGGAACATTTACGTTATCTGTCCTATTTAGGGTGGGTCATATTGTATTAATCTTTTACCTAACGTAACGGCAAAAGCCGTCTCGCGCAATACAAGGACAACGCCATTCATTTTTTTAAAAAATATTTTCACTTTTTGCTTCCAAAACATAGGTTATGACCCCTCATTGGAACGAGCGCGACACGCTAGTTCCAATGAGGGGTCATAACCTATGTTTTGGAAGCAAAAAATGAAAATTTTTAGTTATACGAGTATGTTTTTTCTAAGTGCCGTCTGCAACTCAAGTTAGGTGATGGGCTAAAAAGTCATACTAAGTGGCTAATTTGTGCGTGTGTGTGTCATATGATAAATATAATATGAAATGAGTGTTTTTCTCATATAATATTTATGAAACTTGTCCGAATATTCCGTTTGGGCTCGCCAGAGGCTCACCCGAACGGAAAGTTCTTAGACTCGTTTCATAAATATTATATGAGAAAAACACTCATTCCATATCCTCTATTTATCTTATGACTTCTCCGTTTTCTCGGTTTATTACCGTTTCGTATTTTCAATAAATATTAATTAGTGTTTCATAACACCTTCAGTTGATTTGATTGGTCAATTCCAAAAGAACGCTTTCTGATTGGTTATCACCGAAAAGATCTGTGTCAAATTAATGCGGTTATGAGGTATGACTGCGTGCAGCGGTGATGCGTCACAGCCACATGCATGACGTTCAAGGTAAAATTCCATTCTTTAGCCCTTCTTTTCTGTCTAAAAGATGTGTTTTTGGTAACTGCGGTGTCACACGATAAAGAGAATATGAAATTCGTGATTTGGTCACTCGATATTTATGTGACTCGTCTACAAATTTCCCGTTTTGCCTTGCCGGAGGCTCGGCAAAACAGAAAATTCTTAGACTCGTTTCATAAATAGTGGGGGACAAAAACACTCATACCATATCCTCTGCGTATGCATGCGGTCGCGACTACTGAATAGAAGTGTTAGAGCTAACAACCCAGTGAATGCTAGCTAGCTGCCCACCTGCTGCAATTGCACTTTAACCCTTTACCTAACATGAAAAGCAGACGACATTTGCAAAACAATTCTTGAATGACAAATGTTTTTCATTTTTTGTCTCAAAAACATAGGTTATGACCCTTCATTGGAACGAGCTCGACGAGCTCGTCCCAACGAGGGGTCAAAACCTATGTTTTGAGACAAAAAATAATGAAAATTAATTGGCGATTTTTGATAATAGCGCTGGCCGGTTTTTGCCGTTACGTTGGGTAAAGGGTTATACAATATATATTGTCAAATCAGGTATATGGACGCCACAAAAAGATATTCAACTTGTCACGGAGCCATGTTACATTGGCATCATAATGCTCCCTGGATGAACATGAAAATCAGACGACATTTGCAAAAAAATTCTTGAATGACAAATGTTTTTCATTTTTTGTCTCAAAAACATAGGTTATGACCCCTCATTGGAACGAGCTCGTTCCAATGAGGGGTCATAAACTATGTTTGTGAGACAAAAATGAAAAAAATAATGAAAATTAGTTGGCGACTTTTGAGAATAGCCCTGGCCAGTTTTGGCAGTTACGTTGGGTAAAGGGTTAACTGCACTGTTGAACATGTCCATATTTTTTTTATTTTATTTAATAAATGAGCAGGACAAAGCAAAGAAATATTCATCGAGTTGTGAAAAAGTCACCAATCACGTACAAGCAAATCGGATATAAATTTTTATTTTTGGGAGTTTAACGACACTTTCGACAGCCAGGGTCATCTCGTATCGGACAGTTTTAAGGGTGCAGGAAGCCTGAGTACCAGGAGAGAACCAACAGCGAGTAACTGTTAGACTCCCCGACGTACTAACTCCACATAAGCAGGGTTAGCATTGACTGAAGACAGGGACACCATCGAGGTGGAGCATGTCTTAGTACACAACGCCACCGTGCCGCCATGTGGGTAATCGGGATTAAGAGCCTTATTATGTTTTTAGTTTTGTCTCAAAGACCTAGCTTATGTCCCCTCATTGGAATGAACTCAACGGGCTCATTCCAATGAGGGGTCACGAGCTGTGTTTTGAGACACAGAATGAACTTCCCCAGTTACACAAGAAAGGTTTTTGCAATTGTCGTTATACAACAGTCGTCTGCCACTCTCAGTGAATAAAAGAGTTAAGTAACTGGCCAAAACCGACCAGCGACATTAACAAAAAGGCCATTCAAATTTTATTATGTTTTTAGTTTTGCATCAAAGACCTAGCTTATGTCCCCTCATTGGAATGAGAGTAACGCGCTCGTTCCCATGAGGGGTCACGAGCTGTGTTTTGAGACACAGAATGAATTTTCCTAGTTACTCAAGAAAGGCTTTCGCAATTGTCGTTTTCCACACGTAGTGGGTGTAGGGCTAAGTAATTGGCAAGAACCAGCCAACAATATTCACAAAAAGCCATTCAAATTTTGCTATGTTCTCTGGTTTGCCTCAGAGATATATCTTACGACCCCTCATTGGAATGAGCTCAACGAGCCCGTTCCGATGGGGGGGGGGGGGGGGGGGTCGCGAGCTACGTTTTTGAGACACAGAAAGACTTTTTTCAGTTATTCAAGAAATGCTCTTACATCTGTCGTCTGCCACTCACAGCTGGTAAGGGTTAAGTAACTGGTCAAAGGGTTAAATAACTAGTCAAAACAGGTCAGGAATATTCACAAAATGCCATTCCGATTTAATTATGTTCCCAGTTTTACCACAGCTACATTTGTGGCCCCTCACTGAAATGATCTCAATGAGCTCGTTCCAATGAAGGGACATGAGCTGAGTTTTGTGACACAGAATGAATTTTCTCAGTTACCCAAGAAATGCTTTTTACAACTATCGTCTTCCACTCCCAGTGGGTAAAGGGCTATGTAAATGGCCAGAACCAGCCAGCAATATTCACAAAAAAATGCCATTTAAATTTTATTATGTTCTCAGTCTTGCCTCACAGACATATCTTGTGACGCCTCACTGGAATGAGCTCCCCAGTGGGAACCCCGTGAAGTGAAAAAGAGCTTGTTTACTGTTGTAAACAAGTTCTGTTTTACTGGTAAAATAGGATTCGGTTACCGATGCTTGGGGTGGAAGATCTCTAAAATGAGCACCATGGGTAATATAAACAATCGATATGACTTTACTTTTTATCGTTGTTGCGGTCAGAATTAGCTATCGTGCACAAATATGTCACCTTAAGTACCAATAAATAATAAATAATTGGAGTGAGCTTAATGAGATTGTTCCGGTGTGAGGTCGTGGAATGTGTCTTTGAAGCACATAATGAACTCTTCCAGTTATTTAAAAAGTGTTCTTGTAACTGTCATCTGCTACTCACAGTGGATATCGGGTTAAGTAACCAGCCAATTGGTTAAGTAATTGGCCAAACCCGGTCAGCGAAATCCACTGAGGAGTCACGAGCTGTGTTTGGGACACAGAATGAGTTTTTTGAGTATTCAAGAATTGTTTACATCACGGTCGTCAGCCACTACCAGTGGTAGAAGGGTTAACGATCTCAGCAAGACTGTTCCAGTGGGAGGTCATGGGCTGTGTTTTGGGACATGGAATGAATTTCTCTGTTATCCAAGAATTGTTTATGGAACAGTCGTCTGCCACTCTCAGTGAATAAAAGGGTTAAGTAACTGGCCAAAACCGACCAGCGACATTAATAAAAAGGCCATTCAAATTTTATTATGTTTTTAGTTTTGCCTCAAAGACCTGGTTTATGTCCCCCTCATTGGAATGATCTTAACGAGCTTGTTCTAATGAGGGCTCAGGGGCTGTGTTTTGAGACATAGAATGAATTTTCCCAGTTACTCAAGAAAGATTTTTGCAACTGACGTTTTGCATTTGCAGTGGGTGGAGGGCTTTGTAACTGGCCAGAACCAGCCAGCAATATTCACAAAATGCCATTCAAATTTTACTATGTTCTTAGTTTTGCCTCAAAGACCTGGCTCATGACCCCTCATTGGAATGATCTCAACAGGCTCGTTCCAATGAGGGATCATGAGCTGTGTCTTGAGACACAGAATGAATTTCCCAGTTACCCAAGAAAGGTTTTTGTAACTGTCGTCTTCCACTCGCAGTAGGTAAACGGTCAAGTAACTGGCCAGAACTAGCCAGCAATATTCACAAAATGCCATTCAAATTTTACTATGTTCTCTGGTTTGCCTCTCAGACATCTCTTATGACCCCTCATTGGAATGAGCTCAACGAGCCCGTTCCGATGGGCGGTCGTGAGCTGTGTTTTCGAGACACAGAAAGAATTTTTTTTTCAGTTATTCAAGAAATGCTCTTGCAACTGTCGTCTGCACTCACAGCTGGCAGAGGGTTAAGCAACTGGTCAAAGGGTTAAGTAACCAGCCAAAACAGGTCAGGAATGCTCACAAAATGCCATTCCAATTTTATTATGTTCTCAATTTTACCACAGACATATAGCTTGTGGCCCCTCATTGAAATGACTCCAATGAGCTCGTTCCAATGAGGGGACATCATGAGCTGTGTTTTGTGACACAGAATGAATTTTCTCAGTTACCGAAGAATTGTTTTTTGCAACTATCGTCTTCCACCCGCTGTGGGTAAGAGGCTAAGTAAGAGGCCAGAACCAGCCAGCAACATTCACAAAAATGCCATTCAAATTTTATTATGTTGTCAGTTTTGCCTTACAGACATATCTTGTGGCGCCTCATTGAAAAGAGCTCCTCAGTGGGAACCCCGTGAAGTGAATCAGTGCTTGTTTGCTGAGGCAAACAAGTTCAGTTTTACTGGTAAAATAGGATCCGGTTACCAATGCTTGGGGTTGAAGCTTCCTAAAATGAGCACCATGGGAAATATAAACAATTGACGTCACTTTACTTTTTATCGTTGCTGCGGTCAGAATTATCAATTGTGCACAAATATGTCACCTTAAACACCAATAAATAATAAATAATTGGAATGAGTTTAATGAGCTTGTTCCGGTGTGAGGTCGTGGAATGTGTCTTTGAAGCATATAATGAACTTTTCCAGTTATTTAAAAAGAGTTCTTGTAACTGTCATCTGCCGCTCGAAGTGCATATCGGGTTAAGTAACTAGCCAAATGGTTAAGTAATTGGCCAAACCCGGCCAGCGATATCCACAATAAATGCCAATCAATTTTTATTATGTTCTCAATTTTACCTCAGAGACATAGCTTGTGTCCCCTCGTTGGAGAGGGCTCAGCGGGCTCGTTCCAGTGAGTGATCGTGAGCTGAGTTTTGGGACATAGAATGAATTTTCCGAGCCATTTAAGATGTGTCTATGCAACTGCCGTCTGTCACTCGCAGTGTTTAAAGGGTTAACGATGTCAACAAGATTTTTTCAGTGGTGGTCATGGACTATGTTTTGGGACATGGTATGAATTTCTCAGTTATCCAACAAGAACTGTTTGTGCAACAGTCGTCTGCTACTCTCCGTGAATAAAGGGGGTTAAGTAACTGACCAAACCGACCAGTGACATTGACAAAAAGGCCATTCAAATTTTACTATGTTCTTATTTTTGCCTCAAAGACCTGGCTTATGACCCCTCATTGGAATGGTCTCAACAAGTTCGTTCCAATGAGGGATCATGAGCTGTGTTTTGAGACACAGAATGAATTTCCCAGTTACTCAAGAAAGGTTTTTGTAACTGTCGTCTTCCACTCGCAGTAGGTAAACGGTCAAGTAACTGGCCAGAACTAGCCAGCAATATTCACGAAAATGCCATTCAAAGTTGACTATGTTCTCGGGTTTACCTCAAAGACATATCTTATGACCCCTCATTGGGATGAGCTCAACGAGCCCGTTCCGATGGGAGGTCGTGAGCTGTGTTTTGATATACAGAAAGAATTGTTTTCAGTTATTCCAGAAATACTCTTGCAACTGTCGTCTGCCATTCATAGTTGGTAGAGGGGTAAGCAACTGGCCAAAGGGTTAAGTAACAAGTCAAAACAGGTCAAGAAAATTCACAAAATGCCATTATTATGTTCCCAATTCTACCACAGATACGTAGCTTGTTGCCCCTCATTGAATGATCCCAATTAGCTCGTTCCAACGAGGGGACACGAGCTGTGATTTGCGACAAAGAATGAATTTTCTCAGTTACCCAATAAATGTTTTTTACAACTATCGTCTTCCACTCGCAAAGGCCAGATCCAGCCAGCAATATTCACAAAAATGCCATTCAAATTTTATTATGATCTCAGTCTTGCCTCACAGACATATCTTGTGACGCCTCATTCGAATGCGCCCCCGCCCCCCGCAAAGTGAACTAGTGCTTGCCTACTGAGGTAAACAAGTTCTCCTGTAGAGGTAAATTAGGACCCGGGCCCAACGGGCTCGTTCCAGTGGGGTGTCGCGTGCTGTGTTTTGGGACAAGAATGAATTTTGTGAGCCATTCGAGAATTGCTTATGCAACTGTCATCTGCTATTCGTAGTGGTTAAATGGTTAAGTAACTATTCAAAACCGGCCAGTGACATTAGCAAAGATGCTGTCACATTTGATTATGATCTCGATCTGGACACGCTTTTTGTACCATAAACTTGAAGAAATCTCATTTTCACGGTTTATAATTGGATTCGTAGTGTTTATTGGATTTTTAAAATAGATTCCTCAGTCCTCGTTCTGCGTCTCCCGCCTCTCCAGTTTCCACACTCTTCTACTCCCCAACAACTTGACCATCAAATATCCCACTAACCAGGTACTAAACGAAGTTTTGTGCTCATCCCTGTCATGCACAACATTCAAACACCAAAACTTCTTCCCTGTCCCATCAATAATTAGATCTTATTACGTGGTGCAGGCACCTGTCAAAATATTATTGTTTGCCGATGGATTTATCTGCCAGCTCAAGTTATCATGTGTGATTTTTTTCCCAGTCATCTTTATCCACTGAAACCTGTACTCCTTTGGTGATGAAGGACACAAAAGCCCATTCAAACTTAAACATTCTCTTTGACACATTACATTGAGATCAAGGTGTTAATCACTCGTCATGGTATTATTCGCGTCATCGAGCGTGGACAGATTTTGCAGACCTGTCTGTTGTCTACTGACGACACACACGAGCGACAAATTAAAAGTTCACTGAAGGTTTACGGAATTGGCCAATCCTTTACTGGACTTCGTGAACTCATTGTTTTCCACTCTAAATTTTAATTTTGATGTCTTCCAGATTCTATCGTTTTTCAACATATTATTATCTAATATCATTTCTTTGCATGTATATGAGGGTGACTACTATACAGACATCTCTCATACAAATTTAGAGGAATCAGGTCATTCACGACTTCAATGATTTGAATGGACAAATCAGGTCATTCATGACTTCAATGATTGGAACGGACAAATATCCTACTTAAGGGCCTATATAAGTAATGAAATTTTGTTTATTTTGAAAATTCTCACCTCTGATATTCCTTCAATTCAAATTGAATATACACAAAATGTACATCAAAATGAAGGTTGGGATGAATAGAACATGAAACACATGTGTAATCAACTCATAGAGTCGACTGTAGGCACCACTGGTTCCTGGAAGTCTGCTGCCGTATTCGCACCAGAACTGATAATTTAATAATATTTCACGAAAACAACTTGTGGCCAAATGTGCTTTACATATCCAAGAACAAAGCTAGGAGATAAATATTCTTCAAAACACGTCGACAGTGCTGCATTGGGGAAAATTCCAAAGCCTTTGCTTTTGTTTACGTATGAGTATTCTTTCGATTTCCGGTCGACGTCATCGGACAGAAAAAGCATGTAAAAACAACGCCGTCTAAACTCAAATAATGAAAAAGATCGCCTTCATACAGTATACTGTTATTAGATTGAGATTGCGCAATTGCCATATTCAATGCAAGGTATCATGATACCTGTTGAGATTTCTTAGAATTACGATTTTGTTTTTCGATGGAAATTCGTGGTAACGAGTGATTTGCGCATGTCTGTCGAGCATGGAAACCATCTTCAATAAAAAATGCAGACAGTGTTGTCCTTTTCCAAAATGCAGTCCTATCGCTGTATTCGAAAGTGTTTTGAATGCCTAGCTTTGTTCTTGGATATATGAAGCACATTTGGCCACAAGTTGTTCTGATGAAATATTATTTTATTATCAGTTCTGGTGCAAATACGGTAGCAGACTTCCAGGAACCAGTGGTGCCAACAGTCGACTCTATGAGTTGATTACATATGTGTTTCATGTTCTATACATCCCAACCTTCATTTTGATGTATAATTTGTGTATATTTAATCTGAATTTAAGGAATATGAGAGGTGAGAATTTCAAAATAAACAAAATTCCATTACTTATATAGGCCCTTAACATTCAGCTACCAGCTCATATGCCCAAAATCCATCCTATAAAATTCGGCGTGAAGGCCAGTTTTCTTGATTGTCCGTACTTAAATTCTACTTGTCATCGGTTACCCTTTTGAAGAGTGTGGGAACAGGGTAGTGGAACTAATATAAATTTCCCACTAAAATTTTTCTTCAATTCAACCCTTTGCGTAACGTGTTGACTAAGTCAGCCCATGTGATATACTAAAATCGCCATTTAAACTTTATTGTTTTTGCCTCTTCCTTGCAGGACAGAGCTTGTGGTCCTGATCGAAACGAGCTCATTGAGTCTGTTCCGATGGGGACCGTGGGCTGTGGTTTGTGGAAGGGTGACAAAAAGAGCTTTTTGGAAGATCAATTGGTACTGTCCAATGTATGTAAATTGCTCTAGGTGAAGGGTTGAGAAATACTTCAGCTCTCTGAATTACAAGCCGATACCACCTCACAGCCTATCCAGTATGACATATGTATAATATATCTTATTTTGTTACAAACTGTATATACTTGTAATCTTATAATTCCTGTTTTTTCCGTTCACCCTAGTAAGACACTACAACACACTCTTACTGCCACACAAACATTCTATACCAAAAACACTAACCACACTCCACGGTGCACTGACACCCTCTCTCCACCTGTCACTTAGCCCCTAATCATGGGTATTAACATAGAGCAACACAGGTCGGCAAGAGGACTCCATTATAATTTTCTCGTGTGTAGGTACTGTGTGACCAGACAACCGGTCGGAACTCAGCTCTCTGTGCAGATCAGCACCGTTAAACTCCGTCTCTCATTGGCTCTGTATGTCATCCTTGGTATCATTCTCCTGTCAGGGGACATTGAAGTTAACCCTAGGACATCCAGAACTGAATCAGTAGATATAACCAGTATTTCTATATTCAATTATAATATCAGAAGCATCAGAAATAAGCTCGATCATATTACAGACGATATAGACGATTTTGATATAATCTGCTTCACCGAAACGCACCTCGATCCCAGTTTTAATTCCGACAATGTGCTAATCCCGGGTTACCTCCCACCAGTCAGAAAGGACAGGAACCAACACGGTGGCGGTGTCGCGGTTTATTTCTCAAATGAAATATATGCCAAACGTGTACCGGAACTAGAATTTCACCAGTCGGTCTTATGGTTTGAGATTACCTCAAAACGCAAGTTCTTGCTCTGTTTACCATATCGATCAGTTCAATTCTCCAGTAACAAATATTGGGAGAAGCTGGAAGGCGCCATTGAAGACTCACTCAGTATAAACCCGTCCCTGATAATCACCGGAGATTTGAATAGCGACCTTCTTAACCCTTCTAATCGTTTAAATGAAATTATAAATCATTACAACCTCCATAACGCCATCAAAGAACCGACTCATGTAACACCAATTTCAAGTATTACTGGACCCTATAATAGTAAGTGATGGTGTTGTGGTTTTAAACTCAGAAGTCCACGAACCTGGTGTCTCCGACCATAAGGCTGTATCAGCAGCTATAGAGACTGGCATAACACAGAACGAAACGAAAATTCGACAGATCTGGAATTACAACAGGGCTGATTTCCCCGAAATGAACACTCTGATATCCGAAACAGATAGGTCTTTTATTTCCGACACTGCTACACTTGATGCGTCATACCACAAATTTGCAACAATTTTTTTATATTGCCACAGAATGTATTCCATCCCACAGGGTAGTCAATGTCAGGGCAAAGCCAGCCTAAATATAGGGGCAAGGGGCCTCATATACAAAGATAGTGTAAGTTCAAAAGATATTCCGCATCAAGGCGAAAACCCTACGTGAATTTCACTTCTCTGTGAAGCTGGACATGGAAAAAACACATGTGGTGTATATCCAGCCTCAGCGCAGGGACCCAGGGGAGAAACGGTATGTTAGATAAGGTCTAATCTCATTTAATTTATACAGTAGTCGCGAGTCTTACGAGACGTAATCGGTTAGTGGCAGGATCTCGTCACGGCCAAATGAGAAACGAGATTCTAAAAGATAGAAATGTCTATCGTGTCGTCACCTGATCATTAGGTAGCAATGAATGGCAGGAACGAATCAAGTGAAATCACCGTTAAGTCACGCGCGAGATGACTTGTATTGATTCTGCCTCGATATACGTCATCTCCCACCGTTTTGACAGATGGACAGATGAGCCTCGGTCCACCTGCCAGTTTGGGGTAAAAGGTGTATATACCTTGAAGAGCAGAGCATTAGACACACACTTGGGGTCACACACACGTTGGTGAAGTCCAGGGCAGGCGTACTCTGTTTCCTGGCATAGGGGTACCTTCGATCACAGGACCCTGAGACGGCTGGAGTCGCCAGACAGGGCATTCCACGATTGATTTAGCTTAAGGTTGATAAACGGCTACGGTGCCAAATTCGTTGAGAAGGAAAACCCAGGTGGAACGTTAAAGTTTAGATTGTCGAGTAGCAGGTATCAGCCTGCAATAGTCAGAAGTGTAGGTTAATTGTATTGTGCGTATTAACCCTTTGAAGCGTCAGACTGATTGCGTTCTGAGTAGTTTGTTTTGCTGTCGAAGCATCGTAATACCGACTAGAGATCGGTGTGAGTGACAATTTCGCCCTAGCACAAAAAGGGCATTTGTGAATCGTGAATTCAACCAGGAACAGTGAATATTTCAATAGGACTTTCCCGGAGGACTTTCAAAAGGCACATAAGGTATGAGTAGACAATATCTGACCCAAATCAGAAGTACGGTGGCTTTATAGATGACGAACATTGCTGGTCGGAACCCTCCGACAGCCAGAGGTACAGTTACGCGCAGACGTTGACATTTGAGCCTAAGCGGGTGAAGCTCTGATGGCGAGCTCACGGTAATAACATTTCAGATTTGTGAAGCTCTTATGGCGAGCTCACGGTAGTAACATTTCCAGTGTGTAGATTATAGTGCCAGTACAGGGCTATAGAATGACTATATAGCTGTTGAGAGTTATTTAAACCTAGCAACCCATTTTCTGTGGAAAGAATCGAATTGTTGATTATTGAAATATTGAAACGGCTTTATTTTTATGTGTAAATAAAAGAATCGTTGTTACTTTAAATCATTCTTTCCATTACGCAGCCTGAAGTGATTAGGAATCACACCTAACGGAAATCGAACCTATCTTAGGCCAACTTGGCAGAGGAGAAATCACAGCGCCGGTCGAACTCAGCTCCCAGCGCCGAGTTCGCGGCACTAGGATTCCGACTCTCCACGTCGGTCTAATTTTCCCGCAATTTCATCAGCGGGACTAAATAACCCCCCGTCAGCCCAGGCCTTACGGGGCCTCAGGTGTCCTGACAGTCATCCGTACGAATGATAAACCCGGTTTGACTTGGCTCTTCGCCGTGAAATTCGTCAGAGAGATCGTCTTCGTAAACGAGTTTTGAAAGACCGAAACCCATTAATAATTGAAAAATATAAACATGCTCGTAACAAAGTAAATAATAAGAAAAAGAAGGCTAAATCTACTTATTTTTCAAATCAAGATACTTCACTTGCAGTGAGTAGAAACCCTAAAGTCTTTTGGCACACTGGCAAACAGTTACTGAATAATTTTGCGAGTAAGCCTTCCGTTCCCTTTCTAAACCACAAATATGATGTAGGCAACACAGTTATGATAACAGATAACAAGGACAAAGCGAATCTGCTCAATAAAACATTTCCATCAAATAGTAAAAGCAATGATGATGGACATAGCTTACCTGATTTCAGACCAAAATGTTCCGAGAGCCTGTCTGAAATTGACTTTTCCGAAGACGAAGTGATCCGGATTCTTAGCAATCTAGATTCCAAAAAAGCAACAGGACACGACGGTATTAGCAACCGTGTACTAAAAGAAACCAAAACCACAATATGCAAGCCACTGGTTCAGTTATTTAGGCTATCATTCTCCTTACGTGTCTACCCATCAGAATGGAAGCTGGCAAAAGTCGTGCCGATTTTTAAAAAGGCAGACGCCCATGATCCTAATAACTACAGACCAGTCTCTCTTCTTAGCTGTGTCAGTAAAGTTATGGATAGGATTGTTTTTAACCAAATGTACGAACATTGTGGTGCTAATAATTTATTTTTTAAATATCAGTGCGGTTTCCTGCCCCAGCATAGCACCGTTTACCAACTCATCGAAATATATCATAATCTCTGCTTGGCCTTTGATAGGAACCAGTTTTCTCTTGGAGCATTCTTTGATATATCAAAAGTATTTGACAGAGTGTGGCACAAAGGACTAATTTATAAACTGAGACAAAACGGTCTATCTGGACCACTCATCGAGTGGACCAGCAGCTATTTGTCTGATCGCAAACAAAGGGTAACTTGTAACTCAATTTCCTCCGAGTACTTACCTGTTAATTGTGATGTTCCACAGGGTTCTGCCTTGGGTCCGTTCCTCTTTTTGATATACATCAATAACATTTCTGAAAATCTGGATTCACCGGACGTGTGTCGATTATTTGCGGATGACACAAGCTTAACAGAAAGTGGGCACGAACCGAATGACATTGCTACAAAGTCCAATGAAAAACCTCAAAGCCATTTCCGAATGGGCAAATACATGGTTAGTTACGTTTAACCGTTCAAAAACCGAAATTGTTCTATTCTCCAAGAAACAGGTTAACCTAAGTAATGCTGTAATGTTTGGTGAGACGCTACTTGAACTCGCAATGTCACACACCCACCTCGGCCTGATCTTACATGGGGACCTAAACTGGCATAGCCAAATTAATAGACTATGTAAAAAGGCCAATGCCAGGCTATCCCAGCTAAGAAAAAGTATATCCTTGGTAGAAAAAGCCTTGAAATTCTATATAAATCATTTATACTCCCTATTTTAGAATACGAATAATGAAACTGAATTATAGTATACTTGAAACATTTGCCCCCATATAAAAATATAGGCCCAATGCGTTTTTTCTTATTTCGGAAGGGTCGGTACTGAGTATCAACTGTTTAGAATGTCACTTGTAAGGTATTGGATTAGCTTGGGTAGTCAGGTTGTTCATTAATAAATCATAACAAAAACAAACCCCTATAAACAGACATTAATTTCCATATAACTGAATATAAAGTTCGCGCTAATCTTACGATGACATCATCTTGGCACCTTCATTTGACCAGCGAAAAGGTTTTTGAGTACGTGAAAAAGGCATTCCGTCATCTGTTTGTAAATATCTGTTCAAGATATTTCATTAAAACTAGCGTGTTGACATGATTTCCGTCACAGTATACAACTTGTGTTTTGAAAAAAAAAAAACACAGCATTATCTATTTTCACAAGCTGACTAGAACAAGTAAGAGTTATTTCGTAATAGCAGACATGCAAAGTATTTCAATTGACGTCCTTATTTGCATGTTCAGGACCAATATTGTAAACCTTATATCGTTGTATTTTTCAAAGTTGTATTTTCTGCCTGTGAATATAAGTGGCTAGATTGAATGATTAGCGATACAAAAGACGTGACAATTTACCTAGCGGTAAATTGTCACGTCTTTTAAATCGCTAATAGTTCAGTTTGACCATTTATAGCCACAGATAGGAAATACAATTCTGGAAAATACAGTTGTAAAAGGTTTATAGTATTGGACCATGGACTGTGACTACAAAAGCGGACAGAGAATTTTGAACAGAGCAAGACTCAGTCGCGACCTGGGGGAAATTCTCTGTCCTCTTTCCACCCAAGCCGAACACTGAAGTATTTCCCCTTCAAACAGAAATATGAAATACGAGAGTGTTGAATCTAAGAAGCTATTGTCTACGGGTTTTTTTTAATTCGATCTTGATTTCGCAGTAATTTGTTTGTGAAATCTCGACCCACTGTGTAACTTTGTCGTGATCGAATCGAGAAAGAGACGACATTTACGACAACAACACTGAAATAAATATAACCCGGCGAATGTTAGAGATTCGGTTCGGTTTCGATTCTTGTCACTGGTTCGATTCGACTCGAAACTATCTATTATTCGAAAAAAAAAACTTTTTGTCGACTTTCTGAAGATGACAACTAATCTTGCAGTTGCAGCTTTCTCCCACTCAATGGACTATATACAAATGTGGCTTTTTCTTCGGCCACCTTGGTGACATTTGGTCGATTCTCATTGTTATCTTACAATCAACATGTATTTTGTCTGTATTAACTCCGCAAATGTCGTGTATCCGACCCCCTAATACAGATGTTTGTATCAGGGGATCGGATACAAGCACGTTCCTTTCACGTGAGTTCCATTTTGTTTCTTTTTGTTCATCCGTACAAATAAATAGTTTGTTATATATTCGTCTACATTCTTGGCTTATCCCCAATATATTGTAAGATAAAATGCTTATTAACATTATGTGGATGTACAAAATATGTATCCGAGCCTCGCTCCGGGTTCTTAAGGGTAGATCACGACTCGTCTTCGACTCGTCGTGATCTGCCCTTAGAACCCGGAGCTCGACTCGGATACATATTTTCTACATAGCATAATGGTAATAATCTCTATGTATGTACTGCTAAGACGAATGCGCGGTGAGTTGTCAACACTAGAGGATTCAGAACAGAAAATATCAAAACTCTTGGTAGTGATGCATTCAAGGCGATAGCTTCAAGTAATTTGAATATGAATGCGTCAGAATCCCGCCACTTTCGGCTCTAATTAATTAAAGTATGTTGCACATCTGGTCTAAGCACTGCTCCGTGCCGAAATTTCTAATAATATCTTTGACTGCCATATGAATAAATTGTTAAACTTTTAAATTGTTAAACTTTTAAGAAACAAGTGACAGGTCCATCTACTTCTACTTCCGGCTGGGTGTTCACTCTTAGAAACCGGGAGTCGAGTTTTCTTGCCTGTGATGTAATACGGCAGGTAGTCTGGCTGTGACGGCTCGGCTATCTTTGGGCTGGGGAGAATTAAACACTGAGGAGGTTCTTCTAGTCAAGTGCGTCTGCCTATTCATAGGCAGACGATACTTGACTAGAAGCACCTGCTTTACTGCCAGTTTTTCGCGGTATGTCATGTTCAATAAATCCATTCTGATTCCCCGGCTTCTAAGAGTTAAGTATCAAGGTGATAGCTCAAATTTACTATTTTGTTTTCTATATAAGTATATATATTTTTGATAATTTTTCGCGCTCGGGCCAAAGGCATAAGAATGTGTGTCTGTATGATGACATCTGAAAACATATTTGTCTCTTAAACAGACCAGCACAAATAATTCATGCGCTGCTAATTAAGCATGGAATTTTACGGCCATTACTACGCACCTGCTGAACATCCTACTGAGCTGTCTGATAAAAAAGTTTAAAGGAAGTAAAGATCATTCGTCTCGGGCAGTCATTGTCTATGTAATTATGTCCAGTCCATAGTCAATTGTCGTACAAACAGTACACTCTGCAGGTTCTGGACACACACCCATATTACGCATCTGGTCTGTCACAGAAAATACGAGACCTTCAAAGAAACTTAAAATTAAGACAGATCTATAGCGGCCAAGTTCAAGAGAAGCAATTAAAATGGGAATTAATGCCCTTGCGATCGAATAAGAGTCTTTTTCGAAAATTTAATTCCAGTCTCAAGGCGTGCAAGACCTGTTATAGAAGGCAAGCTATACGGAAACAGAGTAGGCTTAGCCTGTATAAATATTAGTCTGAGGTAACTAGGGGGACTCAGTTAACCATCGACGTAGCGGCTGTTAGAGGAAGTGCGTCCGGTAGGGTGACAATACGTTAGTGGCCGTGCGACGGCAGTGATAGAGTGACATTTCAGTTGCATGTTCGTGAAAAGGCGACCAGAGTCCAGAGACACTGCAGTGAGCCGAGAAAATCAATAATCAGCAACAAGGAAGAAGCAGCCAGCGACAATAGAGAACGCGGGCTGTGGGTTCGAACCCCCGCTATACCATCGTAAATAAAGCTAGTGTCCTTTCTTGATTCTTTGACACACTTGAAATTTGAAAAAGAGAGATCATTTTCCTGCCTCCAAAAATGCCACTCTGGGTACAAAAATGCCACTTGAGGTACAAACCCCCTATGGAGATTGTTTATTTTGTACCTCGAGTGGCAGTATTTGGGTATGGGGAATTCAGTGTTAAATGCCTGTACCTCGAGTGGCACCCTCCACTACTGATGTGAAACTAAATTTATTGCACATTCTTTTTGTAGAATTTTTAACGATGCCATTGAAAAATACTTGGGAGCTGAACGGCGAAAGGTTTGTCTGCGCAAACAAGATATCAACTAAATTGATAACAATTACTGCAGAAGTATGTCAATGTCATTGATAGTCGAAAACACCTTGTGGTATGAGTCTATTATCTGGTACATAAAATTTGGTTAATTTTTCCCTGAATAATATAAGTTTCCTGCACACTTTAGATAACAATATCGGATTAACAACAGACGCTTCCTAACCTCAAATTAAATTCAGTTTATATTCCACGATGCTTTGCTTGGTTCTCTCCCTGTTTCTGACGTGCTTGTAGTGAAACACACGCTCATTTTACCAAGCGATGCCTGTATACAGGACAGTGAAACACACGCTCATTTTACCAAGCGATGCCTGTATACAGGACCGTTGCCCAGAATATTGGAGGGGTGTAACAAACTCCTGCCCGACGACTCGATGAAATTCACAGACAGAAAGTATTATTATTTCCAAATGAAACAAAATACTGCAGTTTGCTTGGCTGAGAGGTGTCGCAGGATTACGGGGTTGAGTGATGGAGGAAAATTTATGTTCTTATCGGTGCTCAGTCGACAGGCAGTGACTGCACCTGAACCCCAGTTCGAACGTAAACCTTGCCACCTTATCAATGCCCTATCCGCTTGGGACTCTTAGGATTTCTGAAAGTGCCAGTGGCTTACAACGCCAAAGGTTGATGAACGACAATTCACTGAAAAGATTATTTATTTACATGTACGAAGAAATATAACATGAAACAAATTACTCACAAAATTATCCATATGAATACATTAATTACGCAAATAAAAGTTTATTCTTTAGGGCCCTCGACGTCTCCCACAGCTTGCTGTGTCCGCTGGATCAACTTCACATCATCTTCATTTCCTCGCGGTTTTGATAAATGCAAAGTGTCTATTCACTTCCCGTTGCTTCCTCCTCGCAGGGTTAACTTTGCCATCGGTCGGGCTTAACACATATAATGTTCTGCTTGTGCGACTCTATCAGCGTTCTCACAGTTCCACCACATTTCAATCGGCGTCTACCACAGTTCACGGTCACTTTGCGCATTGTCTGGCTCTCCCGGGGTTAAGTTATTCTTCGCCTTCAGATATATACTTTACGAAGCTTACATAATGATATTCTACAAAGTGTTCTCAACATCACCAATTCTCGAACTCCTAAAACTATTTTAACTCGCGAGCTATTCAAGCGCTTACGCAAGCTCCTAATACGGTTTCTAGACCTCAATGTTACAGCTTTTACTTCTTTGGCTACTATGCCACTACGGGTCGCAACCGTTAACAAACTACAATCGGTTCCTTACAGCCCTCACAGGGTTACGACAATACGCGGACTTTCAATCTCGGTGCCTATGACCCTCGCCGGCCAAGGCTAAATTCGGACCTTCTCTGAGTGCCCTCGGGCCAACTGCCTCTCAGAATTCTACTTCACTATTCCCATATATGGCCACCGACTTGGCCCGCGACTGCTCCTATTCTCAAAATGAGCTCTGTGGCTCCCCCTACATCACAACGTGCCTTTACTTTCGCACCGATGCGGCACCTCCTCTAACCTATAGCATGGGACCTCCCCGTCTACTCGCAACGACCCACAGCCTTACACACCTTGCGACTGGAATTGGCTGGAATGAATTTTTCGAGAAATCCCTCGATTTTCATTTAGATAGCCAGAACATTTATTCTCAGTTAATGGCTTCTCTTGAACTTGGCCGCTTAGATCTATCTTAATTTAACACTCGCTTTAAAGCTCCTTTGAAAGACTCGTATTTTGGTATCTTTTGACATTTCGGAGACAGGATAGATGCGTAATATGGGTGTGTGTCCAGACCATATGTGATGCACCTTTCCAATAATTAGATTTTAACTGGCTTTAATTACCCAGATAACGATTCAGAAGAGAATATCGTCTCTCTTACTATTGATCTGCTATCAACGAGTGTGCCATAATGGGCATTAAACTTTCATACTGAATTACTAAAGTTTGAATTATTGATTGCCTGTTTGGATGACAAATGGTTTTCGGGGTCCGTTATATACCTATATTTACGTTTTACATTATTTAACCCAGGCAGAAATATTATCGAAAATATTTACACTTTTATACAACAAAATCGCAACTTTTGGCTATCACCTTGACAAGAGGTACAGTGTAACTTGCAATCCACAGTGGCTTTTTTACACCGTGGTTAAACAAAAAACAAGAAAAAACAAGACCAAGCTATATGGCTAAAAAGTACCCATTTTTACTAATTAATTCACACCCTCTGCTCGGTTATATTAGAACAAAAATAAAAAATACAGGAAATTTAATATTTATGTGCAATAAAATATTAGAGATATGGATGTCACTGGAACTGGCTCATTGAGCCAGTTCCAATGACATCCATATTTGTCTGGTTTTATTTAAGAAACTTGCACAAATTTTCTGTTAGTTTTTGCCCACAATGTAGGTTAAAGTATTAAGTACACCAAAATTCTTGAAAATAAATCCGTTATCCTTGTGTTTTCCAGAGTGTATGGGAATTTACACCGGTTTGGAAACTCATACACCCTTCGGCTTTGCCTCAGGGTGTATGGGTTCCCAAACCGGAGTAAATTCCCACACACCCTGGAAAACACAAGGATAACTAATAATATTGCAGCGTACAATTCAGGGTCATAACTTGCTTAATAGTTAGGAAGGGGCGTAACAAACTCTTGCCCGACAGCTAGATGAAATTACGCAACAGACAACACCAATATTATAACGTGTAATTCCGGTCAGCAGATTACTGTAGCTTGAGGACTTGCATTTTTCAAATGCTTCAGAGAAATGCATGTTTTATGAATGCACGTCAACATGTTGTCAACAAGCCAAAATGGTGAGCCCGTAGCATTTTGGTATCATGTTTAGTTCAGAAGTCATAGACGCATTAATAGGGCGCCCCCCCTGGCTGTCGGGCGTCGTGAATCAACTTTGACACAGCAGCGAAATGTATTAATATATACGTAGCGTGGGTAAGCTCAATATGGGAAACAAAAACTATTGCCGGGGATAAACAATAAATTACGTCAAGTAATCACACACCAACTGCAGTTATGTTGGGGAATTGTGTTATGTTTCCTGGTTGTACAATGAAATGCCCAACAACTGCCCGATGAGTGTCCAACGATGTCCATATGTGAGAAAATATAGGGGGGGGGGGGGGGTAACACACACCTCACCCTCCACCCTCTCCGGATATTTATGGCCATGCGTGTATATCTAGAAATGACTTTGTTTTGAGATTTTTATTATTAAGACTATAGCCTACCATTTTTCTATTGAAGAAGCCTGTAGAACATGTTGCTGTTTTACATCTGAAAATGGGTTAAACGCCACCAAATTGAAAGAAACCCATTGTGTTAATTTTTCATTTTAATTGTAATACTATAAAAACGCGATTGTGAATAGTTACGTGCAAGGGAACACGGTGGCTCAGCGGTAGACTGTTGGACTTATACACTAGAGGTCCCGAGTTCGATACCCGCCCGGACGACCCGCGTTGTGTCCTTGGGAAAAGCACTTTATCCCGGTTGCCTACATGGGGGCACGATGACGCCGTGTACTAAGGCGTACTGCACGTCGATGGTGCACATGTCTTCAGCTGCTGTAACCCTGCTTGAGCGGAGCTTGAACAGAGTTAGAATGTTGAGGAGCTGACAGTTGCTCGTCGATGCTCGGTAGTTCTCTCCGGGTACTCCGACTTTCTCCACCCGTAAAACTATCACGGTCACGATTAGCCATTGTGCATAAGTATGTGACCTTAAATACCAATAAATAAATAAATAAATAAATATAGTTACCGTGCAGAAAAAATCAAACTGAAGCATAGTTTCTCATTTTGTCATAATCCAAACTTAAATGTTGGCTTTGCTGTCCTCGTTCCGTTACGAAGCATTTTTTGTACGCGTCGAGTGACACATATTGCATTGGAACTGATACCTAGGGGGTGGGGGAAATGAAAAGAATTAACCCTTTACCCAACGCAGACGATATCAAAATTTATTATTTTAAATATCATTTTTTTTAAATTTTTCAAAGAATTTCAGCAAAACCATATCATGTGACCCCTCATTGGAACGGGCTCAATGAGCTCGTTCCAATGAGGGGTTACATGATATGGTTTTGTTGAAATATTTTCAAAAATTTAATTTTTTCAACTGCCCAATTTGCATATTACGCGAGCGGATGCGACAGATTCATTGGGTAAAGGATTAATAAAGGTTATGGGGTGTAATTTTTTGAAGCGACAAAGGTTGTTTCTTCAACGTATTCTGGAATAGTTTTTTACCAAACTAAATAACGTAAGCTAGATATGTTTGAATTATCAGCAGTATGTATGTATTTATTCAGATAATGATAAACTTTCTAGTAATTTTAAATATCCAGTTGTTCGACAAAATATCTAAAAGTACAAAAGAGGGTGTTATGTTAACACTTTACCGACCAAATCTATCGCATTCTCTTTTCGCAACACAGAAATCATTATATAAATCTCGTCGTTTGCTCTCTCGGTAATTGTATTAGTGTTTGTCACAAAACGATTTACAACCCCTGACGTTATTGTAATTAAGAATTCAGGGGTGTCGCTAAGGGCTGGTTATGGAGTTGTGCCCCCCCCCCCCCTCCCCATCTAATATTTTTTTCAATCGGGATGTTTGATACTTGGAGTTGGGTCACAGACACACACAGTCGGTGATACAAATGGAGGTCTGTAGTGCCTGATTTGGGCTGTTCGGGGATCAACATCACCAATTTGGAGTACCAATATACAGAACGTACTAATGAAATAAGAAGATGCGCCACGACAACAACATGTATATTTTATTTATACCATGATTACCTATTCTACATTATATGAAAAGCCTTTGACATAAATTTTAGCTTTACTCACCAACCGTGGTGAACACGCCAGCAATGAGATTTCAATAGTAAGCATTTACACCTACAGTAGAACTACATCCAAGTTGACGTTTGGTGATGTCGACCTAAATGAAAACTTGTCTGATTTATCGCACGTCGCCTCGCAAAGAGTGAAAAGAAAGTGGGATTATTGATTACGTTTCTAAATGGGCTTACCTCATAAGATGCCAACAATTAACAAACATGCATTGTCTCATGTTAATAAAGCATCAGTAACTCGAAATAGTATGTTATTAAGTTATTAAAACGAAAACGGCTCTGTTTCTTTTTCCATTTCGTTTCGGCGATAAAACTGACGGCGGAAGTACCGTCCACCGATGCTCATGTAAACAAAAACAGATTCACACGTATGTACGTTTGCTGCTCAGTAAAATCGAGAAAAAGTAATAGCGACTCTTAATAATCTGATGATCATGGTATAAATAAAAAAAGGCTCGCGGTTAAACACCACTTCACCACTCGTGGTGAACATTTGGTACACCAAGCTACTATGGGTATATTCTATATTTATTCACCGATACATTTCCAAGAAATCATGAGTTTTTTTTAACTATAATCCTGACCTCAACAGGGATATAAAGAGAAGTGATGCCAATCGTTTATACCCATGTTGCCCATTTTAGAGGACTTCCACCCAAGGCATTGGAGACAGACCGGGTCCTATTTTTCCAATAAAACATAGATAGCTTGTTTACCACAGTACTGCTTCACTCCCCGGGGCTCCCACGGGGAACACTGAGTAATATTCCAACTGTATCAACAGGGCACGCCTTCGAAGAAGGCTTGCCTTGATAATGCAGTTGGAATCTCAGTGAGTCAGCACTTAAGTCATCACAGTCTGGTCAAATCAGGCATACCCCAATCGGTCATCTTCGCGATGCCCCTGATTAAAATACGAGAGTAACCCCTTCTACATTGACATGCTGCGCAGTATAGTGTTATACGCTACTGCAAAGATCGAAATATACTATTAAAAAAAAGTACGGGATATCCAAACTCAAGTTGATATTTTCGGAAAATGGTATTGGATACGCGTGATTGGACACATCAATATGTTACCAAGTTTAGTGTGGATCATGAATGTCTCCGGCCTATGAAAACTTCGTACAGGTTTTTCGCACGAGCGCCGCGTTAATGTCTGTGGGGTACGTTTTGAAATTTTCATTTGTACTGGAGGGCTTTATCGGAGGTTTCATCGTTCTTTTCTTGGTATAAAATCGTTCGTCAATAGTTTCTGGTCAAAACGTAACTTTTGAGGTGTGAGAAGACTGACACGCGACGAACGTTTACGTGCCTTTGGCACGTTGGAAGCTGGCAACAGACAGACTGGAGTGGCTCAAATTCTCTACGTTACTCAATCGGTGATTAGCAAGTTGTGGTCACGCTACCGTCAAACAGGCAATGTTGGTGACAGACATCGGTCATTCGTCCAAGGGCGACAACTGCTAACCCGGATCGTTTCATCCGAACCTCAGCATTACGTAATCGCCATTGATGTGTCACAGAAATTGGACCTCAGATGCACCGAGCGACAGGTGTGTGAGTCAGTGGCCAGACTATCCGAAATCGCCTACTCAGCTGGAATTTGTACGCTCGACGACCTCGCATATTTCCATGTGTGATCGAACGTCACATCGCAGCAAGGCGTAATTGGTGTGGAGCACGACAGCGCTGGGACAATCGTCGGTGGAGCAACGTCATGTTTTCCGATGAATCGAGGTTCACTCTCGACTTCCACGACAGGCGAAACAGAGTGTGGCGGCGGCGGAATGAATGAATGAATGAATGAATGAATGAATGAATGAATGAATGAATGAATGAATGAACTTTATTTCGCACTATACGTGACATTGAGAATATACAGAATTGTTTGATTTACAGTTTAAACAGATTCAATTCAACAAGTACATTTTAAATAGGAATAGTACAGGTATAGTGCGAGGAGGCTGCATAACCACTATTGGTTGTCTCACTGCAACCGCCATTAACCAGGACTACTGAAGTTTGAAGCATATATATATATATATGTGTGCGGGGAAGAATAAAACAAAACAAACAGTGATCTAAGGATTATAGCGGCTGTCTATCTGAGGACAAACACATGGGTAACTGACTCCTCCTATTGTGTGGCCATATAACACATGCAAACATGTATCACTGGGACTATCTGTAAGGAAGAGTGAAACGGTACCTTATTAAAGAATCGTTCACTCAATATCCAGAATTTATGTTCACGCGTTGCTCTATGACCAATCGATAACCATGTGATGCCCATATTGACTGTAACTGTGATGACCGAGACTATGATGACCGATACAACTCTGTCCCAGACTTTGGTTTAATGTGTATGTGCATGCATTCTTGTATATACACATACAAGAAAGCACACACCCACATACATACGTGGACAGGTAAACACACAAAAACAGACTGACACTCACACGCACGCACGAACGCACGCACGCACGCATGCACACACACATATATTTTGTTCAAGGCATGGTGCAGTCTTGACAGTATGGGTTTTCACATGAGACAGAGGTTGAAAAAGAATTAATTAACATTTGGAGTACCTGGTTTTTAAACAGATTGCGGCTCGAGATTGTTCTTTTGTTTTGGTCTAAATTATTCCATAATTTACAGTAAATATGTGCAGGAAAGGATTCGATACCACGACCTAACCGTTAGGCAACACGATCGTTTTGGTGGTGGATCGGTTATGGTATGGGGAGGCATAACCATGAAAAGCATTACAGCATTGCATGTGATACAAGGGCATGCCGCAGGGCAGTACTACCATGACAACATGTTAGCAACACATGTAGTGCCATGTGCGCGACGTCACGGCCGTCGATTCATTTTCCAAGATGACAATGCAAGGACACACAGGGCCCGTGTCGCTACAGAGTTCCTCCAGAAGCAGAACATCACTACACTGCCTTGGCCAGCACTAAATCCAGACCTTTCACCAATCGAACACGTCTGGGATATTCTTGGCAGGCGTCTACGACAACACCAACAGCCCCTTACCAATGTCCAGGAACTCGCCGCTGCACCCCAGGAAGAATAGAATAACATCAGTCAAGTTGATATTGGACGTTTGGTGAGGAGTGTGCCACGTCGGATCCGCGCTTGTCTCGCGAACCGAGGAGGATTGACAAGGTATTGAGATCTTGGACTGAATGTAGTAAATTCTCTGTCTGACTGTCCTTGTCTTCTACAGCTCAGTGCTTGTCAGACACCCCACTATCGCTGAAATCATTCACCAGATGTCACAGTGCAATGCCTCAACTGACTTTTTAATGAAAATATAAATATATTTCTTCATATATCTCACTTTTATCAAATATCCCCTACTTTTTTTGAATAGTATATAAAGGCGAGCCAATCTTGCATTTTGAAGTGGTTCAGTAATAATTAAGTCCTACAGCCCAATAGGATGTGAAATTAAATTATCACTGGTCCATATGTACCATTAGGTATTTTTTATGTTGTCTCTCACGGACTACCAACTTTCTCTACACGCAAACATTTATCCCCACCGCGCTGAAATGGTTAACATTAGACACATTAAATTGGTTTTTTACTGTGTTAGAAATGATTTGGTAATCTCTCTGGGCAGACATAAAAACCTCACCGTGAAATATGAATATTTCTATGTTTTATAAACGATGGTTTGTGAAAAAGTGCGGAGATATAGAAAGTAGCGTCCTGGAACTAAAACCATCCTTATTTTTTAAATGTTGAGTGTTAATTTATCTTTAATTGTACTTTTCATGAACATGTCTCTTCTGATGATGTAAAATGTGAACATAGTCCCGATTGCTTACTTTGACCAAAGTAACCATAAAGTCCGAACTGCGACATGGTGTGTTCCTATACAGTACAGTCGCCGTGGACTGGTTGTTATCCTGTCAATAATGCCCACGAGTGCGTTTACCAGGTAATGTATATCATAATCAGTAAAAGTTTAATTAATGAAGCATTGTTCCTATAATTAGTGTTGGGAATCTAATATTATTGCGTCCGTGGAAATATTGCCCTCGCGTGGAAAGTGACCAGTCCACGGCGGCCGTACTAAGTTACACATTTTGTTATTGACCTGATATGGAATGTCAAATAATTCCTTAATGGCAATCGAGATGAATAATACATGATAGAATTCTTACTTGTTTAATGTGAAGCAGTTATCGACTGCCGACATTTTGAGAACATTTTAAAGAGGAAATGAACAAAGGAGAGATCACCCTGATTGTCAACCTTTTGTAGATGTCGACTGTCTGTATGTAGTTTGAAACTGACCTGCATGTGACGTCTTAAAACCAATGACATTGTGGCACACCTATCAGGCTGATATTGAAACGTGGGAGGGATCGAACGTTTGGCCAAACAATGCCTGCTATTCATTCTTAGATGCACAAGCAGCAGGCATCATTTATTTAGTAATCAGTTTTACCCGTGGCACGTTCCATTTACTTACATAGCGTATTCGTAATGGTATTACTGACGTGCATTGATCCCCCGCATGCCTATGGCCTACACAGGCTGAATACACAACAGTTAAACAACTTGAAAGTTTAAAAACACATTCAAAGAATAAAAATAGCTCAGCCAAGTTCGCGATCTATGCTTAACAGTACCTTTTTAGGCGCGGTATTGTCTGGCCACTTTGCCCGAGAGGGTATGTCCTTTTTCTAAGAAACATGTTTTATAATACATGAGTAATTTGAAGAATTAACACACATAAAATAAATGAATAAAAATAAACACATCCACTCACATCCAGATAACACTAATAATGTTAATGTTTAATCTTTTAAATCAAATTAAATCACAAAATAGTTTTACTTCCCGTAATCACAAAATATGCGTATCACACTAACGGCTGATTTTTTGTTTAAAGGTACAATGTTAATAAATTTTCAAAACGCACGCAGCTGGTTTCAAGTTCGCATAGACGGCCAATGACCGAGGAACGCTGTCAAAAAATATCAATTCTTGCCCCATCATTTCGAAATATTTGGAGAGCTTCGCTTAGGGCCTGCAATTGATTCTGGGTAGAGAGAGTAAAACCAGAAAATATTTTGGTTATTTCTGCACATCAATCAGATATTTCAGTTGGCAAACACATATATACTTATATTTAGATGTTATGTTGTGTCTAATTATACTACATCTTTGTATTGCATCTTTGAGTTTTCTGCATCGATAAGTGTAACCGTTACTCGTTATTTGTAAATTAAATTTGTATTTTTGTGAGATCTAGCTCTCACCAGATCACCACCATTACTTTGACAATGCTATGGTGTTACACGTGCATGTTTGATAACGTCAATACAGATTCCCATGCGCCTTGTAGGCGTCATCCCTCCGAAGGGGTGGGGAATTTTTTAATTGTTTATGTTTCCCATCCTGAGCATCTTCCGTTGCTTAATTGTTTTTTTCGGTATTTTTCTGTATGCTTTATTTCTACTTGATTAACTAGGAATGTTTGTTTCTAAAATATGTTACGTGCATGTATACAAAACAATACATTTAAACGATGCTTTAAATTCAGACGAAATAGGTAAAAAAAATCTATCGTAAAGGGTCATTTATATAATCATTCATTATTTATTTATTGGTGTTTAAGGTCACATACTTTTGCACAATGGCTAATCATGACCACAACACGGAGGTAAAGTCAAGGTTAGTCAATCGTTTATACACCATGTTGCCTATTTTAGAGGACCCGCACCCCAAGCATTAGTGACTGGGTCCTATTTTACCAGTGAAAAAGAGCTTGTTTACCACAGTAAACAAGCACTACTTCACTTCCCGGGGTTCCCACGGGGAATAAAATCATTCACTTTTTAAAATCGATTGAAACTGAGAAATGAGCTTTCTTTCCTGCAGCAAGGGGCATGGCACCGAAAGAACACCCGAGCAAATTGAACTTCTCTCGAATTTTGATTTAAACATTACTTATTTCCTAAATGCGACGTTATAACAATAATTACATAGTACATTCATGTGGATTCGACAGAAAGCTATAAGGCCGTCAACAGCAAGATTACAGAGTCAACTTGGAGACAATGACAAGAATCAGAAAATACATAATTAAATTTGTAAAGCCAGAATATATTTGACAGCTAGAATATAAGGTACATTATCTTCACACAAGGTTAGGAACATGGGAACAATATGGCGAGACTCGCAGTAATTTTGTAGTCATGTATATTCGCACCAAATTGATGTACGATGGGTAAATGGAGTGAAACGTTGTGGTATGTGCATGTACTAACACATGCATATATGCATGTATACATGCATACGTATATACCCTGATAGGTACACACATACAAGCATATACATACACACACGCACAAACACACGCCCACAGATACACATTGACAAGTATTCTATAACCTCAGAGACGAGACAATTCTCATCATAGTTCAAGAATTCTGATCCAAAGAGTTGTACTAATGTGTCAACTGCGAACGGGAGAATGTTAATTGTTTGATTACGAGCATCGGTAAAAATTGGACAATGCAAAAGGAAATGCTCGGAAGTTTCTTTTTCACCACACTGACATGAGGGGCTTGGTGATAAATGGTTGGCATGTAAATGGGAATTGAGATTGCTACATTCCAATTGCAATCTACAGTGATATATTTGGGCAGTGCGAGATTTCGCCTTAATGTAAAATTTTGGGGGTCGTATGTTACCCTTGTTTAAGAAGATCTTGAAATTAACCAGGGACAAGTTCACGCGGACAGACAGTGGCAAATTATTCCATTGATCGGTAACACTTGGGATAAAGGATTGCTTGTACAGTTCGGTACGGCAAAAGGGGATACGAAGGTTCTGACTTAATCGAAGACTAACTGGCAGCCCTGTCGAATAGGTAGGTGGAGGGACTTTACAGGAGAGATATGGGGGCGTCATCCGATGATACATTTTAAAATACTGAATTAACTTATGTTTGCGACGTCGATCTTGTAGTGGGTCCCACTGCGTTTCAGAGTAAAGAGAGGACTTACAAGCGCTGACGGTTGCTCCCGTAATAATCCTCGCTGCTGCAATTTGTATTCTTCCTAAGTCTGCTGCTTTCGTTGCCGAACAATTATCCCAGACAGTATCCGCATATTCAAGGAGGGGTCTGATAAAAGCAAAATATATTTTTTCTAATACACTGCGATCTAATATGAATTTGTGCTTCCCCAATAAATCTAAACGAGACCAGGCTTTGGCGCAAATGTGATCAATATGATCATTCCACGTACAGGTACTATTCAGTATTACTCCTAAATGTTTGTGCTCGGATGCCTCAGTTATCTGAGAGCCACCTAAAAATAGTGGCGGATGTGAAATGGGAATGCTTTTACGCGATATTAGCATAGTCTCAGTTTTATTTGAATTGAATTCAACCAGCCATGTTCTAGACCAATTTTCAATTGTGGCTAGGTCATGGTTAATTAAATTCGAGGCTTGTATGGGATTTTCAACAATTAGATATAAAGACGTGTCGTCTGCAAAGAGACGTATACTACTCTGAATGTCTTTGGTAATATCGTTAATATAAATAAAAAACAATAAGGGACCAAGGATCGACCCTTGTGGAACACCGGCATTGATGGTTCTCCACGATGATACCTCTGACGATATCACCACTCTTTGCATTCTATCTGCCAGATATGACTTCATGAACAACAGGAGCTCACCAGAAACACCTATGCTCTCTAGCTTATAAATAAGACCGGCGTGCCATACCTTGTCAAAAGCCTTGCTTACATCACAGAACACGACCCTAACCTCTTTGCCTTCATCAAGAGCACGGCAAACTTCATCATATATATCTGTCAGTTGAAGGACGGTTGAGTCACCCGGTGTGAATCCTGATTGGAATTGACTTAATACATTATTGTCTACTAAAAATGCCCACAGACGTTTGAATACACATTTTTCAAGTACTTTACCGACACAACTGATCAGTGATATTGGGCGATAATTTGAAACCAAATTGGAGGGTTGTTTTTCAAAATCGGAGATACATTGGCTTTTTTTCCACAGTGATGGAAAGTATGAATTATTAATTAATATGTTAAATAAAATCGAAAGGGGCTCACTCAAAGATGACTTACGTGCTTTGAGAAGACGCGGACTTACTAGATCTGGTCCTGACGCTTTGGACGCCTTTAGCAAATTAAGTGCGGTATATACTTCGCTGCAGTGCAGAGTAATAGAATCAATACCTTCAGAAACTTGGGGTTGTGCGGTTGGTAGGGAAGCATTCGAGTCATTGACGAATGAGATAGAACTGAAGTACTCATTCAACACTTCAGCTTTCTCTGCATTTGAGCAAATTGTTTTGTTCGAATGAATGAGAGTAGAAATCGCTGCGTGGTTACTGTTGCCAATAAAAGTTTTCAGGGTCTTCCACCACTGGGCTGGTGGGGTTTCTCGGCTACTCAGAGTGGACCGGACTTTAGACAAGAATGACGCTTTTGCCTTCCTAATGGCCGATACAACTTCATTGCGTTTCAGTTTATAATTGTGCCAGGCCTGTGGAATGTTGGTGCGTTTAGCATTGCAGTACAAGCGTTTTCTCTGTCTGATCAATAATCTTATTTCGTTATGCATCCATTTAGGTTGGTTTCCTCTTATGGTGACAAATCTGTTAGATATGTGAATAGATGCCGTGTCAATTATTTTATCTGTAATATTAGAAACTATGGTATCAAGACAAGGATTATCAAAAATAGAACTCCAGTCGACGTTCCTAAAAGCCTCGTTCAACAGTTCATAATTACCTTGAGAGTAAAGCCATATTGTTCTTTTAAATGAGAAGGGTGGAGATTTTAAAAACTCAACTTCAAGTGAAATTGGGCAGTGATATCGGATCATGTCTGGGATAATCGGTTCTAAGACATCACAAGCTTTCATGTTACTTGTATCACTGAGAGCAAAGAGATCCAGTAATGAGGCAGACGATTCGGTAAGACAAGTCGGCTCATTGACGACCTGTCTTAGATTAAAATAGTTTGATATTTGTGAAAAGCCACTTCTTGCAGGAGCCACTTGGTTATCATTGAAGTCGCCTGTGACAATTAGGTCCGCGAATTTTGTCATTGTTGCTACGGCACAAAGTTTTAAAAACGTCTGTACGTCAAACTGTTTTAAATTGACGGCAAATATCTGATTCAAAGAGCGTACGAGCAAAAGTGAAAAGCGAAAGTTGAATAAATAAATGCTGGAGATTAAAAAACACTGTCTAATTCGGCATTGCAGTATCGTGAACTCCAATAAAGTTATTCCTGTTTCTGTTAGCCTCGCGAAATGCGCATGCGCACTTCTTGGGCTTATTGCAATAACAACGATGCCACAACGAGATCACATGAGAAACATCATGGGTACACTAAACATCCCAACAAACTTCAGTCATAGATTTCCCACTAAAAGGTGGTCTCTAGGATCCAATCTTAACCCTTTACCTAACATGGAAAGCAGACGACACGAGCAAAATAAATTCTTAAATAACTATTTTTTTTCATTTTTTGTCTCAAAAACATAGGTTATGACCCCTCGTTGGAACGAGCTCGACGAGCTCGTTCCAACGAGGGGTCATAACCTATGTTTTTGAGACAAAAAATGAAAAAAATAATGAAAATTAATTGTCGATTTTTGAGAATAGCGCTGGCCGGTTTTGGCCGTTACGTTGGGTAAAGGGTTAACCTTCTGCTCACAGATATCGCAATATCAAAATTTCAACCTCCAAATTCTCCTCGCATCGCAACTAAAAATTTAACCAATTCAGTGTTGTTTGACAGAGCTCAGTTGAATTGGGTAAATTCTCAGTTACAAAAATGTAAAAAAATGGTATTTGAAACTTTTATATTTTGACATCAGTTTGTAGAGGGTTAATATATACAAATCTAAACGTTTTAACGTCTAATTATTGAGTTATAATGGATGGACGAGCAATGTTTCACGTTCGGGCAATTCGAAGGACATATTTGTTCTTCATCAAAACCCCGTACATGCAGCAATCTGTACTGTACCAGTTTATGAAAGCAAATGAAAATGCTCACTGTGTGTTACACCTTGTTGGAACGGTTGTTAATCTTTGCATTGGAACTTGATTAGGAAGGAAATAATGAAAGCCAGCGTGGAGTCTACTCGTATATCAAAGTGTACGGACAACCAGTTTTATTTTATTTCAAATGATGATATATTGATGACCTAATTTATCCAACTTGATGAAGATATTCAGTTGATAAAACACACGAATTCTAATCCGTTTACTGCCACGCCCACTTTAGCCATATATGGAGGACCTCTACGTACGCATGTCTGCGAGGAAGTTTAATAAAATTTATGACTTACATGAAGCTCTATCATCTGATTAATTGTTGGAAAGGGCTCTCTGAGCCCTTTCCAACAATTAATCAGATGGTAGGTTTGACCTGCGTATACCAGAACATATAGATGCTCATCTTACAATAGGTGACAATGATCGCTTTCGGCAGTGTAAGTGTTAAACCATAGATCTCCATCATTTTTCATTATCACATTTCCATTAAGGGTGGTGATTCTGAGTGTTCCTCACACCGAAAGGGAACATTTTACAACTGTGAATGGTTTTACACAAGTTAAGGTTTAAGGCATACACGAGCTTATGGACCGCCAACTATTGTATACTGATAGTCTATTTTCGCTCGACAGCTGTAGCCTTGAATGCAGTTTGATCGGAATCTTTCAGCTTGCTTGCGCTAAATTACTGGGTATCTATTATCAAACTGAAGAGAAACCACTCCTCCTTTCTTAAAGTAACTATGAAAACAAAATGTGCTCCTCAGGGTGATGACAGATGGAAACGGAATTCAACTGGAATGATATGCGTTTGTTTTTATTATAATTGCAGACAGTATTCATGGTAAATGTTATATCATTCAATTTTGTGCAGTAATAAAATCGTTTTTGCAGCTGATATAATCTGTTGCCAGAGAAAAAAGTACAACCGTGTAAAAAGGTTTATTTTATACTGACAAACGCACATTCATCAGTTCTGCTGTATATGTTCCGCATGCTCTGTATCACACTGGTTTAACTTGCAAGAACGTTGTTAATCATATGTCGACCGAGCACGTAGACAGTGGGATGTTGAATTGGTTGCTCGCCAGATTACTTTCCAAGTTTTATATTTGTATCGGGGAGAACCGATGAAATCACGGTTTTCTCGTTCCTTCCTTCCAATATTCTTCGTGCATTTCCTTCAGTTCTCGCCAACACCATCTCCGTAACCCATGCATGGTTGCAATACACTGAAAGATTTGCATTGGCGACAGTGTTAACATTTTCCTGTCTCCTAAGCTCAGCAGGGTCATTTGGGGGAAAACAATCCTGAATCCACTTAGTATATCATCTCATTTAAAATGAACAGGAAAAAAATGTCTGTCACAGTGTGTTTTTTGTGTTCAAATTTGACGACTCCCAAACTACCCTCCAGTTTCACACTCAGTTGAAAAGGACAGCCAGTGCCAATATTTTTAGTCTTTTCTCAAATAGACACTGTGACATTTTTATTGAGGGTTTCAAAATTACTAAATATTACCCCAATCAGCTGATCTCCTTCATCTTATGCTCTATTAAATCTTGAGGTAAAATCCGCTAGGGGGAGCTTTTGCCTTCATTAATGTATTGTAACCACATCTGTGAATCTACTTCTCTCTACTTGAATGCTTTCTCACTATTTGAATCTGTTTTTCTTCCTTGTCCGCAAATTGAACATGTGTTTGTGACCTATTTCTAACCACCTCGATATTGCTTGACTGCAGAATGCTAGTCTACAAAATTCTTTGTGAACTGTTTCTAACTTTGACAGTACACTAAGTTTAATTTTTCTGCCTCACTGTGTGTGCCCTTCAAGTATGACAATTGTACCTCAGTTCTCGTTCATTTATTATTTGTCCTCTGTCCTTATTTGTCCTTTGAGTGCAGCAAATCGCCATCTGCAATGTTTTAGTATTTTATATGGCGCCTTGTTGCAATTGCAATGAAGGGGACAGCTGTTAGAAACTTGATGATTTGTTGGAATAGTGGACATTCATGATTTCCACAAAAAATGCTCAAAACGATTGGGAAATGAAGTTGTGTATATTCAGCTAGTAGGCCAATCAAAAGGATATGTAGGTCGATGGTGAGTGGGAGTGGGGCAGCTAAAACCAGACATGTCAAAGTACCGCCGGTACCAACATAACCGGTACCGGTATGGGACAGAGCATGTCCCCTCGAAACCGGTACCCGTACCGGAGTAAGTCAACATTTGGGTGACGTCACAATCAGATGGGATAAATTCGTATTTAAACTGTCTCAGTCCCCAAGATCGCAAAGACAAACATGCCATCATACCAATTATTCTGCGGCGACATCAAAGTAATCATAAAGCACAAACATCGTGCTTTATGATTACATTGATGTCGCCACAGAATACTTGCTTTAGAGTAACCGATGACGGTGCTTTCATTGTCTTTGATGTCACGTTTGGAAAGTTAAAATGATCGGCCTTATCGATATGGTGGTGATATGTTCATTCACAAATAAGTTGAAAGTATGTAAGTATGTCGTGTAAGTGTGCCATACACAATTCGTCCCCTGAGTTTCAATGTGTTCTATGTGCCAATAGGCATATAGAACACATTGGAACTCAGGGGACGAATTTTTAGCCCGTTTACCCTGGTTAAGTTAGGAATTTCCTTCTAAAATAATTTTGTCCCGGTACCGGCGGGACAAAAGCTTCAGTAACGGTGCCGGTTGGAGCATGAGGGAACCGGTGGTACCGGCCCCGGTACCGGTACAAGTACCGGTTGACATGCGTGGTTGAAACCCAAAATATTCAGACAGACCACTAATATCTTTCGACAGATTTCACACTGGGCAACCAAATCAATTTTCTACCGTTTTGGCTGGTTATCGGATACTCAGTCTAAAAACGTAGACTATGTTATACCCAAATTTCTATAATTTTCCATTCATTCTGGAAATGTTTACCAACAAAAGCTTCAAAATTGCCACGACGACCCCGCAATCCTCGAAAAATTCTCCAATCTCTCCTCCTGCATCTCCGCACCGAGTCCAAATTAGTTACACAGATTTAGCCTTTTGCATATCCAAAGCAAGTACCACAAACCTCCCCATTAAAATCTGTTTTGCCCCTCAAATTGTAGAGTTTTTTCATTGTGAAATGATATATCTCTGTCTCATTCGGTATTCGAATCGAGTTATCTCTAAATTTAGGAAGGTCGATTCAAACCATGCTCCCTAGGAAGTGCATAATCCACTCACCATAGCGAATCCTCATGGAAAATTTAAATCCAGATAATATCTGCCCCCCCCCCCCCCCCCGCCCCCGCAGGATCGACGTGTTGTGATTACATAATCAAAATATAGGATATACAAGTAGCGCGTAAAACGTCGATCATTTCAACATCACATCTTTTTTCATCGAACACTCCAACGAAGTATTGTAACCCTTTGAACACGAACACCCTCTTTTACTGGACCGGATAATGACGCGTTCCAATTTGATGTTAATAAGTGTATGATTAGTGAATGTATTAGTTGATTAAAAAAATCGCTGTGAAGCCCAAAAGCTGCACGTTGAAAAAATTAATTGGTCTATGACACGGAATAGATGGTTAATAAACTTCAAGAGATGAGAAATCTACGTTTTCGATAGAGGTACAGCCAATACCCAAGAGCTGTGGCCTGTACCTCTGTTTGAACGTAAGTCCAGGCCTGGCATTCTCAAAAATACAGGAGGGCAAAAAATCGCTCTCCTCAATCAGATTTGGAGAGCAATTAGCTTTACACAGCATTTTCAGTATCCAGTTGAACAAACTCACTGAAACTGAAACCAACAGACTACATCAGTGATTTTATTAACTTTACTAAGGTAAAGCGAAATCTCTTAGACATCTAGATGTCTCACTCAACAACCGAACACACACTTGACAAGACCTGTGTGTGTACCCAGACCTGTTGTCCTAGAAAGTCAGACGCCTACCACTACCACCTTCAACCCCCCAAGGGGGGTTGAAGGTGGTAGTGGTAGGCATATGACTTTCTTGGACAACAGGTCTGCTTGAATCTACAGCCACATCCTGGTGCAAGTTCTTCAAGTGACAGGATAGTAGTAGTGGTAGTATATTATAGTGTCAATATTCCTTGAATAATTACCCCTCAAACTGTGATGTCAGTTGTTGAACTTGAAACTGACAGAAAAAAAAATATTGCTGTGACCCATTTTGCTTCAGATGATTGCAACTGTGTTTGGGTATGGTTGCAGCCATTACCTTTTACCACTAAATCACTTTCAAAATGAAATTACGTGATGTTATGTGACTTCGAAGTTAAATTACATTTTTGCCTTACAACAAAAATTTAATGTGACCATAATACATGTAATCTCAATCATCCCAGACCAAAATATTTAGGAGGGCAATTTTTCGCTCTCCTTAATTCTTTCAGGAGGGCAGTAAGGAGAGCTAAAAAATCGCTCTCCTGAAATTGCCAAGCCTGTAAGTCTTATCCACCTTATCAACCCCTTATCTGTTTGGGTAATATTTTCGATTAATAATTACTTACGGAACATTTGAATTTCGACTGGCGATTCTGATGAACATTACAATGCCCATGTGTTATTTTCAGAAAGTATCATTTCTTTATTAAATGAAATCAGGCGTTACACATAATGGCGAATTTGCGTCAGTTGGCGGGTACTAAATTCTTCATTTAAACGATTGCGAACATTATACACAACTGACGCCAAAAAAATTCTTTTTGGTGGGCGGGATTTTACAAAGCTGTGGGGAGATAAGCGGAAAGAAACTTTCGACAGGATCCTGACCCAGTCGAGATCCGGTCGAAATTTTCTGTCCGCTTTTGATACCAAAGTACTGTAGCTGAAAGAGTCGAAAGTGGATGAAACTTATGTAAGCAGTCGCAAAAAGTCATTTCGTCGGGGTAACATTGGGGTGCATTAAAAAATTGTGTACCTTATTCTCAATTCAGTTTGTGCTATATTGCTTGCACTAACTTCTGACCCGCGTGGTTGATAATGACCTGTGATAACGATCTAGCACTACTTCTATCTCGCGAGCACTGATTTGAAATAGTGTAAGAAATTCCCCGCATTTGGCATGACAGGGTAGGATAATCGTTTTTCGCCGAGAGATGAAACAGCAATATATTCTGATTTTCCATCTTCCCAGGTGAGAGTATGCGTGTTACAAAGACGACTTTTTGGAGCGCAAGATTGGCATGTAAACATATTTTATGTTGACGGTCGTTGCACTCAACGAGTAAGGGTCCACACATCACTGATTATCGCCCAGTTTCTGTTGATTATTGGCATCCATTTACATTTTGTGATGTAATTGAATTTGTGTTGAAATCGAAGGGTAATTACATGCTACTCATCACAGCTACTAATTTACTTGATGGAAAGTAATAGAGTAATTCGCATTCGATCAAAATTAATAAAACTGTGTGTGAAATGGTCCATTTGCGTTTATAATTTTGAATGGTCATTACAGATTTGCCTTTCTATCATAGGAACTGTCAGAGTGGAAAGGTCAAAGAAAGGCATTGCCCTTTGAATAAAAGTTTTACTCCAAACACATTTCTATAAAAGGAACTTTCCGCGTTTTGAAGAAATATATTTGGAGTGAATTCAGTCTGTGATTGCATGACGTCAGCAGAGTAGAATCGGTTGATTCATTCTCGTTACCGACTAACCGTCTTTTATAATAACAGGCTTTCAGTGGTAATTCTTACATTGAATATGAGCTCGAAACGGTGTGATTTTCGAGCAGTATTCACAGAATCTATTCCGTGGTGTATACAAACGAACATTGTCGGATCCGTTTGTATACGCACTACGGAATAGTTTCCTTGAATCCCCAATACTTAGGGACACCAAAGGAGGAGTCAAAGAAATAAAGTACGCCACAATCATTTGATGAAAATCCACCAAAGAAACCACTTAGTAAATGTGCTTGAGTTCTGGAACCATGTAGTAAATGACTCTGAAACGGGATTGGAGATTTCATCCGTCCTTGGGTTCACTCAGTAATTCAGCAGAAAGTCCGTGTAGTTTTGTTACGGCCTTGCGATAGAGTTGCACGATATTCAAAATCGCGGTATACCGGTATATCGAAAACTGTTCAGATATGTGAACAGAAGTACCACATCGATAGTTGAGTCGGTACGAATCAGCATGCCTTGATGATGCGATTCGAAACACTTTACCCAACGCAGACGATATCAAAATTATTTATTTTAAATAATAGTTTATCAGATTTTTCCACCAATTTCTACAAAACAATATCATGTGACCCCTCATTGGAACGAGCTCTGCGAGCTCGTTCCAATGAGGGGTCACATGATATAGTTTTGTTGAAAATTATTCTTTCAACTGCTGAATGTGTGTATTACGCGGACACATTCGGACGATTCCTTGGATAAAGGGATAATATTATTCATGCGGGGCTACAGTTAAAACTGAAGACATTTTGAAAATGAAATTGTGGGTAAATAAATAATGACGATAAACCGATATTTTTGTAATTACACCGGTATTCAATCGATATTGGTTTGAATACCGGTATATATCGGTTTATCGATATACTGTGCAGCTCTCCCTTGCGAATCTCAAATTTCGGATCGAATAAGGCAGTGGATTTAGGATCGAATATATATTCGAATCGAATCTCACTGCTCTTCATCAAGTAGTAGATATTATACCCCTGTTATAGCCGTAAATCTTGTCAGTCTTTTGCCAAGTTTTGTATGAAAAAGCGAATCGTCTGTTTTAGCAAATAGCGGAATATTCGAAAACAGAATCACAGTAGTTTCGTGAGCGGGATCGCCTTGAAGTCTCCTGTCTCAGTTCTCCTGTACAGAAAACCCCGTGATAGAAGAGTTCGAGTGGAGATTTTAAAGCACATGTTATTTTTTGAATGAACTTGAAAACTTCTGTAAAACCATGGCTGACACCTTTTGTCATTGGAAAAGATTTACAGGAAAATTAGCCCCCCCCCCTTAATTTTTTTGAAGTTGTCAGTAAATTTAACACTATGGGTGTGGGAATGTCATATAAAATTGAAATTTCGAAATACTATCGAAGCTGTATGATCGATGTGAGCATCATTTCACAAACTTCAGGCATTTTCCAGATGTGTGTAGACCCTGTGGATCCGTCACAGCACCCTGAAACCATTGTCAATATCGTACCCGGAAAGGAAAGTCCTGGGTCTATCAACGTGGACAAGGTCCTACAGGTACGTTCGGCGGTGATGATCAAGTTCGAACAGAGCCTTCCTGGGAGATTCTACGACCCTTTTCCAATGCCCGTCCAAACCATGGCTGTGTCAAGAAAATCTGTCAAGGTTGGTGATGTTAAAGTTTATGATACGAAAACAAGTTTTGACGGTAGCTGTAAACAAGGAGCAGTTAATAGATAGAGTCTGTGAACCGTTTGTCACTGACAAGTTGTTTGAGTTGAATACAAAGAAGCATAAATGGTGATAACTGGCAAAAATGAAACTCCAGCCAAAATGACAAATGATCAGTGAGAAAACGATTCGATCTGACAACGACGCACGAAGAAGCAGACACTATTATCACTCATCAAGGTTGCTTCTGATGAACAGAAGGGTGTTGTTGTGCTTGCAGATGGCACCGATGTGTAAGTTTTGTTGCTATTTACAGCAGATTTTTGTTGCTCCGACGACTATGGAATCCCACATTCACGGACGAGCGTGTATTGATACACGAAAAACTGCCAGAACTAATCGGGATATCACCGCAGATTTACTCGCTGTTCATGCCATTCCGGGCTTCGACACATTTGGGATACGGAAAGGTAGAATACTAACAGTCCTCCAAAGCGGAGTTTTGTTGGAATCTTTGGGTGAGGAAGCCACTGAGTGGTCAAATGTACTCGACCAAGCAACCCAATTCATTTCTCTTCGTTACGGTTCCACGGTAACCACTTTAATGACTGATGTACGTATGGGTGGGTGGTTTTCGAAAATCGGGAATCAGAGGGCAACTAATGCATCGAAATGTTGTCCTTTGCCTCCTACCACAGCAGCCTTCGGGGAAAATATCAAAAGAGCACACCTTCAGACATGTGTGTGGAAGAACGCCCTTCAACCGGGACCTCCAAATTTAGATACTATCAAACATGATAGATAGAGAATAAGTTGCTCCAGCCCATAACAGTTCCGCCCGATGATGCTCTGGCCCCAGTTGAAGTACTGAAGTTAATAAAATGTCCTTGTCAGGCGTCATGTAGAACAAACTGGTGTAAATGTAATGCTGCTAAAATTGCGTGCACGTTGTCCTGCTCTGCAACGCCACATTACAGTGTTGCAATGAACAAACAAGGTCTATAGATACATCAGCTATGAAAAGCATCGATGAATAGAATCACCAACTCCCAAAACATCCCTTAAAAATCTATATAGGCTCGGATGCAGCCCCCCTGATATGCGCCCGAAATGTTATGTTAGCCGCAGTCAAACATTGCAGTTCGCGAAATGACGATGTCACTTTAAATGTGGATGTTTCAAATTGGTCAAGGCTGTCAGACGTCCCGTAACCCTTTTCGTAGTCAGGAGATGTTACTCTTACAAATTCCGTCGAGAAAAAAACTTTGGATGCTGTCAGAAACAGGGCTTTGTCGCTGCAGGGGGAGATAGATGCACGCCGCGTATTCATCCAGACCTCAGGGAGTGTCGCCTGAATCCGTGCGTGAACGTATGTCTCACCGTGATAAACCCGCCCGTTTCGTTTCTGTTGGGTGGTTCTTATTCTGAAGGGATCAATGATTTTTCCTCAAAAAGCATGAATCAACAAGGGTTCACAGAAAACACCAATTTTAATACATATAAAAAATATATATTAACTTGTGACTTACATGAAATCCTATGAATAAGAAAAACAAAACGCCATTCACACCCCATTCACTCAGTTTTTGAGTCACGTGGGAGTCGGCGTTCTCTGTTGTCGATGGTCGCTTTATCGGACGCCTTTGCTTTAACAGGTGACGGAATGTCACTCTACCCATGCTGTAGCACGGCCACTAACGTATTGTCACTTACTGGTGACACCACAAGGAACAGTAGGTCTTTTCAAGGTCTTTCATATACCCATCTTTTTGCTTCAAGCCCGAGTGAGAAAAATATCAAAAATATATACACTTTTAAACCACAAAGTCGTAAGTTTAAGCTATCACCTTGACAGACGCCACTTTGAGGCTCAGTGCCCCGGCGGCCGGGCTATTTTTACAGATTACTAATCTGTTTTTCAGATTACTAGTCTGTTGTTACAGATTAACTAATCTGTTTTACGTAGTTGTCTCAACAATTACATGCTTCTTAATTGGACCTTCCTCTCTCATCTAATAACTTCAGGGGAGACAACTTTATCGAAGGTCGATTCTCATGACGAGATAAGTCAGGGACGCAACATATGATTGATCTTTTTCTTTATACTACTGACTTTAAACATGGTGGGAAATAATTTATGCATGTCCTTTACCGGCAAAGTCAAAGAAGTACTTTAGCAAATAAATTCTATTTTAATTGCTATTTGTATTTGCCTACATATTGGATAGTTTGGAGGCGACAAAAAGAAAATGTTTAACCCTTTACCTAACATGAAAAGCAGACGACACTTGCAAAAAAAATTCTTGAATAACTAATTTTTTTCATTTTTTGTCTCAAAAACATAGGTTATGACCCCTCGTTGGAACGAGCTCGACGAGCTCGTTCCAACGAGGGGTCATAACCTATGTTTTTGAGTCAAAAAATGAAAATATTTTGAAAATTAATTGGCGATTTTTGAGAATAGCGCTGGCCGGTTTTGGCCGTTACGTTGGGTAAAGGGTTAAGAGAAAAAGTACACACATCGACTCCATCATTGTTGTCTAATCGGTCGATTATTGGTGCCTACCCGTCGGGTATCTAAGTACCAAATCTCCCCACCCCGCATCGCCCAGCGCCACCCTCCCCTTCCCGCGAACTATACTTACACTGACACTGGCCCGGGATGCACATTTTGCGATAAGATTTGCACTTACGCCAGCTGAACACTGAACTAAGCAAAGTTGTCATGCACTTACTGTATTGTGATCAAAAAAGAGGTATATTCCTCGATCGCATCCGATCTAGTCCCGAACACATCTACACCAGGGGATCGAGATTTCAGCCGAATACAATATTGCGAAATCAAGACCGAATCAAGAAAAACAATTGAAAATAGTTTTGGGGAGTTAGTGCCCTCGCACTTGTTCTGCAGGTGAAATTCTACAGTGTCGAGGAAAGGAATACGGACACAGAATTGCGACCAAATCGCACTTAAAATAGAAATTATCTGTCCACTTTTGTAATCACAGCACTGTACCAATCAAAAGAGTCAGAACTGTTGACAAGACGGATGAGGTAGTATCGGTTTAACCCAGTACCGAACGCAGACGATATCAAAAGTTATTATTTTAAATATCATTTTTAAACATTTTTCAACACATTTCAACAAAGCCATGTCATGTGCCCCCTCAATGGAACGAGCTCAATGCGCTCGTTCCAAAGAGGGGTCACATGATATGGTTTTGTTGATTTTTTGAAAAATAATATTTTTTTCAGCTGCTGAATTTGCATATTACGCGGGCGAATGTGGCCGATTCGTTGGGTAAAGGGTTAAAATATCACAATAGAAAGAGACGATATACTCTCGCCAAAATTAGCGCACGTGTGCCTTGCGCACTCTATTGAATGCGCATATGCGCATATCCAAGCAAACGACCCCTCAGTTGAATAAAAACATTCCACTCAATATTTTCTTAGAACTCAACATATTATACTCTTAAATGTGACAGAAAAAACATGCATACAAAAACAATGTGCCGAAAAACTTTGACAACAGAGTCACACACACTAAGCTTCACAACACACAAAATGATAGAGGGAGAAAGTTTACAACAATAAAAAAGTGCGCAATCCGAACTGTGCAAATGCATTCGTGCTCAATAAAAGAGGTGACAATTCGGTTTTCAGTAAAGCCCCCAGTGAAGTCATTTCACTTAATCTGAAATGTCACGCAAGGTTTGAGAAGGAGTGTGACGAGTGGATTGGACAGAATGACGTAATATACATAGGGAGCAAATGATTACAAGCATGTTTAGATATACTGAGAACAGAGAACACAGAATAAAGGGTATTTTGATGATTGTCTTTGATGCCCTAGAAATATTTCTACGACCCAAAAGAATCCTTATTGTCAGACAACACACATAGTGTGTGGGGACATTGGTAATCCTTCCCATGTCTTTGTCTTTTTGAAACTGTCATAACAGAAGCGACTTCCAATCATTCACCACTGCAAACATTCGTAGTCAATCCTTCTGTGTCATGTAATTTGCATCGGTAGTATCCCATTAACTACTGGTCCTACATGATGACACTTGAAATACGATAAATGCTACTCTTTGGTGGCAGAGGGATATTTCATCGATATTCGTTTTTGAAAACATGTGCGCTCATGTATGTTTTGTCCGTTTTAAAGTCCTAAAGAAAATCAATCGGGGTTCTAATGAGATTTTGAAGTGTCCATCCATAATTACTGAAAATTATCATGGTTTCTCTTAATAAAATATGAACTACGCTTTTTATTTTGAGCTTGAGATAATATGTAGGATCATTCTCCGATGATTCGGTGATTATCTCGAATATAACGCACTCATTTAACCCCTTTACCCGCCGCAAAGAATAGACGACACTTCGTCGGCTGAGTGCTAGAATGTTCTATGTCCCAATGGGGACATAGACCATTCTAGCACTCAGGCGACGACTTGAAAAACAATTTTTTGAATAATTACACATTTTCATACTTTCCAAAAACAAGTGCTTAAGACCCCTCATTGGAAAGAACTCAATGAGCTCGTTCCAATGTCTCAAAAACATAGGTTATGACCCCTCGTTGGAACGAGCTTCTCGAGCTCGTTCCAACGAGGGGTCATAACCTATGTTTTTGAGACAAAAAATGAAAAAAATTATTTATTCAAGAATTAGTTTTGCAAGTGTCGTCTGCTTTTCAGGTTAGGTAAAGGGTTAACAGCACTTTTAACAGCCAGAGACACATCGTTTCAGACAGTTTTACGGGTTGGGGAAGCCTGACTACCCGGAGAGGATCACATAGCAACTGTCAGACTCCCCATCTTACAAACTCAGCACAAGCAGGGTTAGACGCGATTGAAGAGTAGTGCACAACTGACGGCACTGCTCCTTAGTACACAGCACCACTTAGTCCCCACATTGGCAATCAGGATTAAGTGTCTTGTTAGAGGACAGGGCACATATGGCGCGGATCAAGATCGAAACGTCGACCTTTTAATTTAAAGTACTATGCGCCATTCCGATCCTAGGCAAAGAGTTAATTCTGTGCATGGAAAAATCATTACAGTTGTGGTACACACAGGCTCGGGAGCCTTCCTGGATCTTATTGGTTGGCCTGCATAATAGGTTTACCTCTATCACATTAATGCCTCCATTACCAGGGATAGCTTTGTCCCCTCTCATTAATGGGAGTTAGGAATTTCTTTTCGAGCATAGTGTAGAAATGCGGTCGGAGAGCTTATGGAGGCGGGGCGAATATATGGAATCGTTTTGCCCTGACACTATTGTTTAGTGAAACTCTAAGATTTAGGATAACAATAGATGGTCGCGGCAATCAGATCGGACTGCACATGACAGAACATCGGCCAAAACACTTTTACTGTTTTAGACGTCAGAACGTGCACTGGGCATTGTTCTTAATTGTAAACTCCACGCTCCACATTCCGACAGTACTTACGTGTTTATTTATCCTCTTCATTCCCTCTGGAGCATAAGGTCTCCACAAGATGCTTCGAATCCAACACGGTCTTTTGCATTGGCCTATGCCTCTTTTCAGGTGGTTCCCAACTCTCTGAGTTCCGATTCCGCCATGTGCTTCTTGGTCTGCCTCTTGGTCGCTTTCCTCGTGGAGTCCACATTAGACCAACATTTGCTATGTCTGATGTCCTTAGCACGTTACATAACCATCTCGCCCGTCTCTGTCTGATTTCTTCCATGATACAGGTGGCCTGGCTGAGCTCAAGGAGGTCTTTTGTTGGAGTTCTTTCCTGGTCAAAATATTCTGTTGATCTTCTAGAGGCACCCATGGTGAAAACTAGACAGTGTTTCCATATCAGTCTTGGTGTCCCTCCATCAGTCGCTTCCATAGAGAACGATGGCCTTGACATTGCCTTTATAGAGCGGATCTTTCTCTTGCGGCTATTTTACTTGAATGTCTATATAAAGCTGAGCTGCTGATATGCTCCGCTTGCCTTTGGCCAATCTGTTCCTGATGTTCTTTTTTGGCGCCGTCGTCTGTGCTAATGACTGATCCCAAGTAGATAAATTGACTGACCCGTTTGATATTTATCCCTTGAATACTGATGTCGACATTGTTGGTGGTATTTAGACACATCTCTTGGGCTTGGCTGTGTTAATCCGTAACCCAGTCTGACTTGCATAATGACGACAGTTAGCTTCCTATAAACTACAGTGTGCGTAATGTATCCTTGCAGCGTTCCTCCGTATCTAGGTAACTCTGTCTGTGACACAATTCTCCAACAAAGCGGCACATTTGTATACACAAATGATGCCAGCGAGAGGCAGGCATTAGTTGAATAAATAAAAATTTGCTTATATATGTGAAAACTGGTATGTGTGTTTGTATGTGAGGGGCTGTGCAGGAGTATTAAGGTGCATGTGTGAATGTGAACAGGGTGAGGATGTGTTGGTGTATGTATTATGGTGTAGGCGTTTTAGTGTAAGATAAAAAAAGATGTACTGGAAGCAACATTTCCTACTGAAACGTATTTTTCTTGCAATATGCCACCGAAATATTGGGGGATTTTTTTAAATAGATATATTCAGCCCTAATGGGTTTCTAACATGACAAAAAAACCCACAAATTTGATTGACATCAAGTGTTGAGCTTAGACACTGATTAAACTGAATGACAGTAATTGGTGTTATTCATTGATGGTCTCTAGTTCAGTCCTTACGAGTATGTTACGTAAACTTTTGTTTTCTTTTAAGCGATGTCAGGTCGAGGAATTAAAGTTTCTTTTAATTTAGAGTTGGTTAAAATGAATTCATATTTTTACTGTTTTTGCCCTTTCGGCATTCATTCCGTTGGATGTATTAGTGAAGGGAACGATGGCCCTCCTTTTGTACTCTCTCCGATGTGTTTATTTATAGGCAGATGATTTGAAGGGTATTGATCCAAAAAGTTTCTCATTTTTTCTGAACTCGTCTGTTTCTTCTAATGGTCTTTATATTTGTGGTTGTTCCATTGGAAGGATTTCAGATCGTTCAAAGGTGGCCAGGAAGGTTAAAATGTTGTGCTTCTGGGACTTCGGCATTATATTTTATATCCTGTTTGTATTGGGTAGCACGCATTCGAAGTGGCGTTTGAGTTTGACCCACAAACTGTTTCCTATGGCATCTACAAGCGATAAGGTATATGACATTGAATACAGGGAGTTGCGGATGTAATGATGATTTTTCGTTTGTGCAGAGGAAAAGTCCTCTTTCTGATGAGGCATGAAATTATGCAGTCTACAGCGAAGCTTTGTACAGTTCAACAGTGCGTCACTATAAATATGCAACGAGCTGTTGTTTTCAGTTTTTGTTATTTCGCAGTCATTAATTTCCAATTTTTTTTCAAAGTCTGAGATTTTAGGCTGCACAAAAAGAGAATAGTGTACCACCTAGATCTCAGAGCGCCAAATGTGGTGGAATATGGCTCATTGCAATTTACCTTATCACTTGAGTTTGGGTATTTCCTTTATCTCTCAACCCGCTAAGTATTTTCAAGATATTTTTCATCAGAATACAAGTCAACAAATATTTGGTGAAAAGTTCTATTCAATTTACAGGGAAAATATGATTAAATGTGACCAAATTATACTTATTTCAGTGGCAAGAGAAATCCCGTCCTGGGCAGGAATATCCGCCAGCAGCATGCAAGGAGTAATATTTATTCAGTGGATGGAATGATTTTGTGTGTAACAATTCATGTGAACGGTTTACATGCTTCCAATATCCAATGTACCGAAAAAGCATTTTTCGAGACATTCAATTTAGAAATATTAGACAGAAAAATCTTGTGTATTATTAAGATAGCTGGGATGCCTATTAGCTATAGGTTTCAGATCGTCGTCTGGGTGCTAGAATGTCCTATGTCCCATAGGGGACATAGGACATTCTAGCACTCAGGCGACGAGATGGTAATCAACGAGTTTTAAGATGACATAGGATTCCTACTTACAGTCCCAGAAATTGGTCTCCCAGGTGGATTAAAGTCATCGTCCATGAAGAATGGGTATTTGGTAGGATGTAAAATTGTCGGAGTTAAGTAATCCGTACATGATGAATTGTCCTTGTGGATATTTGATAGCATGTAAAATTGTCTTGTTTGAGCACTGACCTTAGCTGTTAAATGTCGCAGTTGCTTTTTGTGAGTTTGACATTCGTCAAAGAGAAATGTCTAGATCTAGTTAAACCTTTTAACATTGTGTGGGCCAAAAATGTGGATCTATTTTATCGGTAATGTTTAGTGTTACTCAGCTCTCTCGTGGTTTCCTTTATATAAGTACTACAACCGGCTACGTCTGCCTGCTGTGGTGTTCATATTAACCCTTTATCTAACCTAACGGCCAACAACGGGAGCGCTATTCGGAAAAATTCCCATTGAATTTTCATTATTTGTTTCATTTCTTCTCTCAAAAATATAGCTTATAAACCATCATTGGATCGAGCTCGTGGAGCGTGTTCCAATGAGGGGTCCTAAGCTATGTTTTTGACGCAAACAAAATGGAAAGAAAATAGTTATTTAATAGTTTTATTTTCAAGTGTCGTCTGCTTTTCATGTTAGGTAAAGGGTTAAAAAGTAATCTGCAATCACGAGTTGTCAATTTAGGGAGTATGTGCTACGCTTTCAAACGTTTAACGAGATAGAACCTCGATAATTTCGATTTGATTAGATGGCCCTGAAACGTTTCTTAGTGCAGGTTGAAAATGACAACAATTCATGTATTATGATTCAATTAAATTTACTTTTATTCGAATTTAATCCGAGTTTGAGGCTGTTTGAAATTAACGTTAATAGTTGAACTGTAATTTCAAATTTCTCTTTTCTGATGTAATCAACAAGCCTTTCATTTTCACAGCCTCGGGCCTACAAACAAGTATCCAATCAGATTACATGTCATTTAATGGCGCTTGAAGGACTAACGTTTTGACCAGCCAGTACCGATTTTGGCTGCTCGTTGAACAACTTCAATCTTTTCAATGACTTTGTGTTGTATTCTTCCATACATTAGTCATGGTTATTAAATTATTTTACGGTAATGAGCAAATTAGTTTATCAATTTGTTTAATACACACGTTCATTTGAAGGGATTTATCTGAACACAGTAATAGAATCGTGTTTGTCAGTTTCTCTCGGTGTCCATACAACCTTGATCTTGGATCAACGTCATCCATTGTTCTAACCATATTGGTGTCATCTGATCATAATAAGTTTGAAGGGAATTATTTGAATACAACAATAGAGCCTTATAAGTCAGTTTTTCACACAACCTTTATCTTACAAACTTTATCACAGACCTAGATCATCAACTGCAAGCTCTTAGGCCACCAATCGTACTGCACGTTGATGGTGCACCTGGCCTCACCCAATGTTAACCCTGCTTGTGTGGAGTTAATATGTTGGGGAGCTGACAGTTGCTCGCCGTTGCTCGGTTCTTATCTCCGGGTACTCCGGCTTCCTCCACCCGTAAAACTGCCGTGGTCATGATGAGCCATTGTGCAGAAATATGTGACCTTAAACACCAATAAATAATAATAATAGGCCAACAATCTAATTCTGTGAGGTGTTTGACGATGTTATGGTCTGGAAGCAGTTTAGCGCCGAAATAGTCCATCCCCTGCGTTTATATTCTATCGGCAGGAATATTTCGGTTGGAGAAAATGCGAACCACAGGTTCCCTTTTTCTCCAACCGAAATATTCCAGCCGTTTGAATCAAAAAAGTTCGATAAACATACATTTTCTTTGAATTATCGCAAGTTGTTTCTCGGTTCTGGCTTGAGTTGACCGAATTTTTTTTGAACGAAAATTCACCACAGACATATTTTTATGATTATGCTGCGTTGTTCCACTGATTGTGTTAATATCTTTAAGTTTCAAGGTGAATGGGGTACTTATTGATTGTAATATCTATGATGACAGCATAAACGAATATCTGTATATCTTTGTGAGTAAGTGTACATCACATTGTATCAATTGTGCGTCTGCGCACAAACTCACGAAAAACCCATAACTGCGACGAATTCCGAATAGAATTAGACTAGTGGCCCGGGAGCTTGCATCTACAGTTCCAACATTACTGATGTCATCTTATAATGTATTCAATGGAGAAAAGTGTTTTTTGAAGCTCTTGCCATCAAGACGTATGGAATCGGATTATTGAAAAGAAACTTAATTTGTCAATCGATCCCATATAAGATACAGTCGGAACAAATACTTTAACACTCTAAATGTTACTTAAAGTAATAAATGAGGATTTTTCTTCACCTTTTATTATTTCGACACCACAGCTTTGTTTTCCGATTTGCTATAGAACAAAGTCAATAAAACTTAGTCCAATGTGGGATATGGAATATAAAAATCACCGTTTTAATTTTTGATGTAACGATTCGCTGCTTCAAAATTGTATGCTGTGATTTTATATTTACGTTTGTGCATTGGTCTCATGGTAGTTTGTACTTGTGTTGGATGTGCAGAGATATTATGTAGAAATTGTAAAATGGGATGAAAATTTAACAGTTGTTAACTTATCCCAATGCTTGGGACGTTCGCATTACTTTTAGCAGGTAAACGTCTTAAAACGTTTGCCCAAGTCATTCATTAAAACTTTTAAAGTTGTGTCCCCAAATAGAGCCGCCATATCCAAAATTATTTTCTGTAAATGGTTAATTTATTTTACGAATCGACGAGAAGGTCAGTCATGACTTAATCCTACAGCAATCTATGGCTGTAGAATCAAACTAATTACTGATACTTTTGATCGAGAAAGTCGTGATCTCTTTTACCAAGACTTTTCTTAAAATATACGCACACCTCGCCAGTATTCGCCTACTAAACGGAGTACTTCACTGACTTAATTGCGACTTTTTATTACAAGAATGCGTACAAATTACGTATTACTATGGTACTGTTTGAATCTGTCACGGGTAAACTACCCTATCGGTAAATTGCTGTTCTTTTCAGAGGAACCACATTGCACAGTTCGTTTGTTCCAGTCGACTTGCAACCCCATCATGGTTCTAAGGTCACCAGATCTCATATTTTGATTGAAGAAGAACACAAATTTAAAAGCACGTGTTGTATGGCTGCGTCTGATTAAACGAAGGGTCTCGTGTTTATGGATTAAGTGATGCAAATATAGAATAACATGTGGTATGTCTACTACCGATTAAACGCATCTCTGACTTATCTCATAATGAAATCGACTATCGATAAAGTTTTATCTCCCCTAAAAGTATTAGAGGAAAGAGGAAGGTCCAATTGACTGGTTGAGAGCTGAATTATTTTTAGTTGTCTGAATTCGGTTTTGGTGTTTCCTTTATCTCTTAACCCGCTGAGTATTTGAGTATTTTCAAGATATTTTTCATCAAATCTAGTCGTGACTGCTTCACAGCATCTATGACTAGATTTGATGAAGAATTCATTAAAATACAAGTCAAGAAATCATTGGTGAAAAGTTCCATTCAATTTATGGAGCAAATTTGATTAAATGTGGCCAAATTATACTTATTTCAGTGGGAAGAGGAATCCTGTCCTGGGCAGAAATATCCGCAAGCAGCATGCAAGGAGTAAAATGTATTCAGTGGATGGAATGATTTTGTGTGTAACAATTCCTGTGAACTGAGTCGGTTTACATGCTGCCAATATCCAATGTAGCGAAAAAGCATTTTTCGAGACATTCAATTTATGCATTTTAGACAGAAAAATCTTGTGTATTATTTAGATAGCTGGGATGTCTATTGGCTATAGGTTTCAGATCGTCGCCTGGGTGCTAGAATGTCCTAATTCCCATAAGGGACAAAGGACATTCTAGTTCTCAGGCGACGTAATGGTAATCAACGAGTTCTAAGATGACATAGGATTCCTACTTACAGTCCCAGAAATTGGTCTCCCAGGTGGATTAAAGTCATCGTCCATGAAGAATGGGTATTTGGTAGGATGTAAAATTGTCGGAGTTAAGTAATCCGTACATGATGAATTGTCCTTGTGGATGTTTGATAGCATGTAAAATTGTCTTGTTTGAGCACTGACCTTAGCTGTTAAATGTCGCAGTTGCTTTTTGTGAGTTTGACATTCGTCGAAGAGAAATGTCTAGATCTTGTTAAACCTTTTAACATTGTGTGGGCCAAAAATGTGGATCTATTTTATCGGTAATGTTTAGTGCTAGTCAGTTCTCTCATGGTTTCCTTTATGTAATTAATACAACCGGCTACGTCTGCCTGTTGTTGTATTCAAATTAACCCTTTATCTAACCTAACGGGAAACACCGCGAGCGCTATTCGGAAAATTGCCATTCAATTTTCATTATCTTTTTCATTTTTTCTCTTAAAAATATAGCTTATAACCTCTCATTGGATCGAGCATGCTCTGCGTGCTCCATTGAGGGTTCATAAGCTATGTGTTTGACGCAAAAAATGAAAAGAAAATAGATATTCAATTATTTTGTTTTCAAGTGTCGTCTGCTTTTCATGTTAGGTAAAGGGTTAAAAAGTAATCTGCAATCGCGAGTTGTCAATTTAGGGAGTATGTGCTACGCTTTCAAACGTTTAACGAGATAGAACCTCGATAATTTCGATTTGATTAGATGGCCCTGAAACGTTTCTTAGTGTAGGTTGAAAATGATAACAATTCATGTATTATGATTCAATTAAATTTACTTTTATTTGAGTTTAATCCGAGTTTGAGGCTGTTTGAAATTAGCGTTAATAGTTGAACTGTAATTTCAAATTTCTCTTTTCTGATGTAATCAACAAGCCATTCATTTCCGCAACCTCGGGCCTACAAACAAGTATCCAGTCAGATTACATGTCATTGAATGGCGCTTGACTAGCCAGTATCGATTTTGGCAGCTCGTTGAACAACTCAATCTTTTCAATGACTTTGTGTTGTATTCTTCCATACATTAGTCATGGTGGGGGCGCGGTGGCTCAGTTGGTAGAGGTGCAGGCTGCAAGCCGAGAGGTCCTCGGATCGAATCCCACCTGTGGAAACCGCGTTGTGTCTTTGGGCAAGGCGCTTCACCCCCATTGCCCACGTGGAGGCACGGCGACGCTGTGTATTAAGGCGTACTGCACGTCGATGGTGCACCTGTCTTCAACCAATGCTAACCCTGCTTGTGTGGAGTTAGTATGTTGGGGAGCTGACAGTTGCTCGCCGTTGCTCGGTGGTTCTCACCGGGTATTCCGGCTTCCTTCACCCGCCCGTAAAACTGTCGTGGTCATGATTAGCCATTGTGCAGAAATATGTGACCTTAAACACCAATAAATAAATAAATAGTCATGGTTATTAAATTATTTTACGGTAATGAGCAAATTAGTTTATCAATTTGTTTAATACACACGTTCATTTGACGGGATTTATCTAAACACAATAATAGAATCGTTTTTGTCAGTTTCTCTTGGTGTCCATACAACCTTGATCTTGGACCAACGTCATCCATTGTTCTAACCATATTGGTGTCATCTGGTTTGACGGGAATTATTTGAACACAACAATAGAACCATATAAGTCAGTTTTTCACACATCCCTTATCATACAACCTTTATCACAGACCCAGATCATCTACTACAAGCTCTTAGGTCACCAATCGTACTGCACGTCGATGGTGCAGCTGGCCTCAACCAAAGTTAACCCTGCTTGTGTGGAGTTAGTATCCTGGGGAGCTGACAGTTGCTCGCCGTTGCTCGGTTCTTCTCTCCGGGTACTCCGGCTTCCACAGGTTCGCCTTTTCTCCAACCGAAACATTCCAGCCGTTTGAATCAAAACAGTTCGATAAACATTCATTTTCTTTGACTTATCGCAAGTTGTTTCTCGGTTTTGGCATGATTTGACCGAATCTTTCACGAATGAAAACTCATTACATACATATTTTTTATGATTATGCTGCGTAGTTCCACTGATTGTGTTAATATCTTTAAGTTTCAAGGTGAATGGGGTACTTATTGATTGTAATATCTATGATGAGAGCAAAAACGAATATCTGTATATCTTTGTGAGTAAGTGTACATCACATTGTATCAATTGTGCGTCTGCGCACAAACTCGCGAAAAACCCATAACTGCGACGAATTCCGAATAGAATTAGACTAGTGGCCCGGGAGCTTGCATCTACAGTTCTACCATTACTGATGTCATCTTATAATGTATTCAATGAAGAAAAGTGTTTTTGAAGCTCTTGTCATCAAGACGTATGGGATTGAATTATTGAAAAGAAACTTAATTTGTCAATCGATCCCATATAAGATACAGTCAGAACAAATACTTTAACACTCTAAATATGACTTAAAGTAATAAATGAGGATTTTTCTTCACTTTTTATTATTTCGACACCACAGCTTTGTTTTCCGATTTGCTATAGAACAAAGTCAATAAAACTTAGTCCAATGCGGGATATGGAATATAAAAATCACCGTTTTAATTTTTGATGTAACTATTCGTTGCTTCAAAATTGTATGCTGTGATTTTATATTTACGTTTGTACATTGGTCTCATGGTAGATAGTACTTGTGTTGGATGTACAGAGATATTATGTAGAAATTGTAAAATGGGATGAAAATTTAACAGTTGTCAACTTATCGCAATGCTTGGGACGTTCGCATTACTTTTAGCAGGTAAACGTCTTAAAACGTTTGCCCAAGTCATTCATTAAAACTTTTAAAGTTGTGTCCCCAAATAGAGCCGCCATATCCAAAATTATTTTCTGTAAATGGTTAATTTATTTTACGAATCGACGAGAAGGTCAGTCATGACTTAATCCTACAGCAATCTATGGCTGTAGAATCAAACTAATTACTGATACTTTTGATGGATAAAGTCGTGATCTCTTTTACCAAGACTTTTCTTAAAATATACGCATACCTCGTCAGTATTCGCGTACTAAACGGAGTACTTCACTGACTTAATTGTGACTTTTTATTACAAGAACGTGTACAAATCACGTATTACTATGGTACTGTTTGAATCTGTCACGGGTAAACTACCCTATTGGTAAATTGCTGTTCTTTTCAGAGGAACCACATTGCACAGTTCGTTTGTTCCAGTCGACTTGCAACCCCATCATGGTTCTAAGGTCACCAGATCTCATATTTTGATTGAAGAAGAACACAAATTTAAAAGCACGTGTTGTATGGCTGCGTCTGATTAAACGAAGGGTCTCATGTTTATGGATTAAGTGATGCAAATATAGAATAACATGTGGTTTGTCTACTACCGATTAAACGCATCTCTGACTTATCTCATAATGAAATCGACTATCGATAAAGTTTTATCTCCCCTAAAAGTATTAGAGGAAAGAGGAAGGTCCAGTTGACTGGTTGAGAGCTGAATTATTTTTAGTTGTCTGAATTGGGTTTTGGTGTTTCCTTTATCTCTTAACCCGCTGAGTATTTGAGTATTTTCAAGATATTTTTCATCAAATCTAGTCATGACTGCTTCACAGCATCTATGACTAGATTTGATGAAAATTCATTAAAATACAAGTCAAGAAATCATTGGTGAAAAGTTCCATTCAATTTATGGAGCAAATTTGATTAAATGTGGCCAAATTATACTTATTTCAGTGGCAAGAGGAATCCTGTCCTGGTCAGCAATACCCGCCAGCAGCATGCAAGGAGTAAAATGTATTCAGTGGATGGCATGATTTTGTGTATAACAATTCCTGTGAACTTAGTCGGTTTACATGCTGCCAATATCCAATGTAGCGAAAAAGCATTTTTCGAGACATTCAATTTAGACATTTTAGACAGAAAAATCTTGTGTATTATTTAGATAGCTGGGATGTCTATTGGCTATAGGTTTCAGATCATCGCCTGGATGCTAGAATGTCCTATGTCCCATAGGGGACATAGGACATTCTAGTTCTCAGGCGACGAAATGGTAATCATCGAGTTCTAAGATGACATAGGATTCCTACTTACAGTCCCAGAAATTGGTTTCCCAGGTGGATTAAAGTCATCGTCCATGAAGAATGGGTATTTGGTAGGATGTAAAATTGTCGGAGTTAAGTAATCAGTACATGATGAATTGTCCTTGTGGATGTTTGAAAGCATGTAAAATTGTCTTGTTTGAGCACTGACCTTAGCTGTTAAATGTCGCAGTTGCTTTTTGTGAGTTTGACATTCGTCGAAGAGAAATGTCTAGATCTTGTTAAACCTTTTAACATTGTGTGGGCCAAAAATGTGGATCTATTTTATCGGTAATGTTTAGTGCTACTCAGTTCTCTCATGGTTTCCTTTATGTAATTAATACAACCGGCTACGTCTGCCTGTTGTTGTATTCAAATTAACCCTTTATCTAACCTAACGGGAAACACCGCGAGCGCTATTCGGAAAATTGCCATTCAATTTTCATTATCTTTTTCATTTTTTCTCTTAAAAATATAGCTTATAACCTCTCATTGGATCGAGCATGCTCTGCGTGCTCCATTGAGGGTTCATAAGCTATGTGTTTGACGCAAAACATGAAAAGAAAATAGATATTCAATTATTTTGTTTTCAAGTGTCGTCTGCTTTTCATGTTAGGTAAAGGGTTAAAAAGTAATCTGCAATCGCGAGTTGTCAATTTAGGGAGTATGTGCTACGCTTTCAAACGTTTAACGAGATAGAACCTCGATAATTTCGATTTGATTAGATGGCCCTGAAACGTTTCTTAGTGTAGGTTGAAAATGATAACAATTCATGTATTATGATTCAATTAAATTTACTTTTATTTGAGTTTAATCCGAGTTTGAGGCTGTTTGAAATTAGCGTTAATAGTTGAACTGTAATTTCAAATTTCTCTTTTCTGATGTAATCAACAAGCCATTCATTTCCGCAACCTCGGGCCTACAAACAAGTATCCAGTCAGATTACATGTCATTGAATGGCGCTTGACTAGCCAGTATCGATTTTGGCAGCTCGTTGAACAACTCAATCTTTTCAATGACTTTGTGTTGTATTCTTCCATACATTAGTCATGGTGGGGGCGCGGTGGCTCAGTTGGTAGAGGTGCAGGCTGCAAGCCGAGAGGTCCTCGGATCGAATCCCACCTGTGGAAACCGCGTTGTGTCTTTGGGCAAGGCGCTTCACCCCCATTGCCCACGTGGAGGCACGGCGACGCTGTGTATTAAGGCGTACTGCACGTCGATGGTGCACCTGTCTTCAACCAATGCTAACCCTGCTTGTGTGGAGTTAGTATGTTGGGGAGCTGACAGTTGCTCGCCGTTGCTCGGTGGTTCTCACCGGGTATTCCGGCTTCCTTCACCCGCCCGTAAAACTGTCGTGGTCATGATTAGCCATTGTGCAGAAATATGTGACCTTAAACACCAATAAATAAATAAATAGTCATGGTTATTAAATTATTTTACGGTAATGAGCAAATTAGTTTATCAATTTGTTTAATACACACGTTCATTTGACGGGATTTATCTAAACACAATAATAGAATCGTTTTTGTCAGTTTCTCTTGGTGTCCATACAACCTTGATCTTGGACCAACGTCATCCATTGTTCTAACCATATTGGTGTCATCTTGTTTGACGGGAATTATTTGAACACAACAATAGAACCATATAAGTCAGTTTTTCACACATCCCTTATCATACAACCTTTATCACAGACCCAGATCATCTACTACAAGCTCTTAGGTCACCAATCGTACTGCACGTCGATGGTGCAGCTGGCCTCAACCAAAGTTAACCCTGCTTGTGTGGAGTTAGTATCCTGGGGAGCTGACAGTTGCTCGCCGTTGCTCGGTTCTTCTCTCCGGGTACTCCGGCTTCCACAGGTTCGCCTTTTCTCCAACCGAAATATTCCAGCCGTTTGAATCAAAACAGTTCGATAAACATTCATTTTCTTTGACTTATCGCAAGTTGTTTCTCGGTTTTGGCATGATTTGACCGAATCTTTCACGAATGAAAACTCATTACATACATATTTTTTATGATTATGCTGCGTAGTTCCACTGATTGTGTTAATATCTTTAAGTTTCAAGGTGAATGGGGTACTTATTGATTGTAATATCTATGATGAGAGCAAAAACGAATATCTGTATATCTTTGTGAGTAAGTGTACATCACATTGTATCAATTGTGCGTCTGCGCACAAACTCGCGAAAAACCCATAACTGCGACGAATTCCGAATAGAATTAGACTAGTGGCCCGGGAGCTTGCATCTACAGTTCTACCATTACTGATGTCATCTTATAATGTATTCAATGAAGAAAAGTGTTTTTGAAGCTCTTGCCATCAAGACGTATGGGATTGAATTATTGAAAAGAAACTTAATTTGTCAATCGATCCCATATAAGATACAGTCAGAACAAATACTTTAACACTCTAAATATGACTTAAAGTAATAAATGAGGATTTTTCTTCACTTTTTATTATTTCGACACCACAGCTTTGTTTTCCGATTTGCTATAGAACAAAGTCAATAAAACTTAGTCCAATGCGGGATATGGAATATAAAAATCACCGTTTTAATTTTTGATGTAACTATTCGTTGCTTCAAAATTGTATGCTGTGATTTTATATTTACGTTTGTACATTGGTCTCATGGTAGATAGTACTTGTGTTGGATGTACAGAGATATTATGTAGAAATTGTAAAATGGGATGAAAATTTAACAGTTGTCAACTTATCGCAATGCTTGGGACGTTCGCATTACTTTTAGCAGATAAACGTCTTAAAACGTTTGCCCAAGTCATTCATTAAAACTTTTAAAGTTGTGTCCCCAAATAGAGCCGCCATATCCAAAATTATTTTCTGTAAATGGTTAATTTATTTTACGAATCGACGAGAAGGTCAGTCATGACTTAATCCTACAGCAATCTATGGCTGTAGAATCAAACTAATTACTGATACTTTTGATGGATAAAGTCGTGATCTCTTTTACCAAGACTTTTCTTAAAATATACGCATACCTCGCCAGTATTCGCGTACTAAACGGAGTACTTCACTGACTTAATTGTGACTTTTTATTACAAGAACGTGTACGAATCACGTATTACTATGGTACTGTTTGAATCTGTCACGGGTAAACTACCCTATTGGTAAATTGCTGTTCTTTTCAGAGGAACCACATTGCACAGTTCGTTTGTTCCAGTCGACTTGCAACCCCATCATGGTTCTAAGTTCACCAGATCTCATATTTTGATTGAAGAAGAACACAAATTTAAAAGCACGTGTTGTATGGCTGCGTCTGATTAAACGAAGGGTCTCATGTTTATGGATTAAGTGATGCAAATATAGAATAACATGTGGTTTGTCTACTACCGATTAAACGCATCTCTGACTTATCTCATAATGAAATCGACTATCGATAAAGTTTTATCTCCCCTAAAAGTATTAGAGGAAAGAGGAAGGTCCAGTTGACTGGTTGAGAGCTGAATTATTTTTAGTTGTCTGAATTGGGTTTTGGTGTTTCCTTTATCTCTTAACCCGCTGAGTATTTGAGTATTTTCAAGATATTTTTCATCAAATCTAGTCATGACTGCTTCACAGCATCTATGACTAGATTTGATGAAGAATTCATTAAAATACAAGTCAAGAAATCATTGGTGAAATGTTCCATTCAATTTATGGAGCAAATTTGATTAAATGTGGCCAAATTATACTTATTTCAGTGGCAAGAGGAATCCTGTCCTGGTCAGCAATACCCGCCAGCAGCATGCAAGGAGTAAAATGTATTCAGTGGATGGCATGATTTTGTGTATAACAATTCCTGTGAACTTAGTCGGTTTACATGCTGCCAATATCCAATGTAGCGAAAAAGCATTTTTCGAGACATTCAATTTAGACATTTTAGACAGAAAAATCTTGTGTATTATTTAGATAGCTGGGATGTCTATTGGCTATAGGTTTCAGATCGTCGCCTGGGTGCTAGAATGTCCTATGTCCCATAGGGGACATAGGACATTCTAGTTCTCAGGCGACGAAATGGTAATCATCGAGTTCTAAGATGACATAGGATTCCTACTTACAGTCCCAGAAATTGGTTTCCCAGGTGGATTAAAGTCATCGTCCATGAAGAATGGGTATTTGGTAGGATGTAAAATTGTCGGAGTTAAGTAATCAGTACATGATGAATTGTCCTTGTGGATGTTTGAAAGCATGTAAAATTGTCTTGTTTGAGCACTGACCTTAGCTGTTAAATGTCGCAGTTGCTTTTTGTGAGTTTGACATTCGTCGAAGAGAAATGTCTATATCTAGTTAAACCTTTTAACATTGTGTGGGCCAAAAATGTGGATCTATTTTATCGGTAATATTTAGTGTTACTCAGTTCTCTCATGGTTTCCTTAATGTAATTAATACAGCCGGCTACGTCTGCCTGCTGTTGTATTCAAATTAACCCTTTATCTAACCTAACGGCCAACATCGGGAGCGCTATTCGGAAAATTGCCATTCAATTTTCGTTATCTTTTTCATTTTTTCTCTCAAAAATATAGCTTATAACCTCTCATTGGATCGAGCATGCTCTGCGTGTTCCAATGAGGGTTCATAAGCTATTTTAAAGTTGTGTCCCCAAATAGAGCCGCCATATCCAAAATTATTTTCTGTAAATGGTTAATTTATTTTACGAATCGACGAGAAGGTCAGTCATGACTTAATCCTACAGCAATCTATGGCTGTAGAATCAAACTAATTACTGATACTTTTGATGGATAAAGTCGTGATCTCTTTTACCAAGACTTTTCTTAAAATATACGCATACCTCGCCAGTATTCGCCTACTAAACGGAGTACTTCACTGACTTAATTGTGACTTTTTATTACAAGAACGTGTACAAATCACGTATTACTATGGTACTGTTTGAATCTGTCACCGGTAAACTACCCTATTGGTAAAATTGCTGTTCTTTTCATAGGAACCACTTTGCAAAGTTCGTTTGTTCCAGTCGACTTGCAACCCCATCATGGTTCTAAGGTCACCAGATCTCATATTTTGATTGAAGAAGAACACAAATTTAAAAGCACGTGTTGTATGGCTGCGTCTGATTAAACGAAGGGTCTCATGTTTATGGATTAAGTGATGCAAATATAGAATAACATGTGGTATGTCTACTACCGATTAAACGCATCAACCGTTGCCATAGAAAACAACTCGGGTGGGGTGAGACACCCCCACACCACCACCCACCCACACCGCTTCGTTCCCCCGGCTGGATATGACTGTTACGTTTGATAAAGACCAAGAAGTACGATTTACAATTTTTATGCTGAAGTTCTACAAGATTGTACGATTAATGATTGCTGAATCTTCCTGTGAAGGCAAAATAGGTTCTTGTATTTGTTGATTGTGGTGTTGTATATGGCGATCCCAACACAGTGGTGTATGTCGGAAACCAGAGTTTTGTCGCTGCTGGAGGAAATAGATTCACGCCGCGTATTCAGCTAAACTCAAGGAGTGTCGCCTGAATCCTTGCGTGAACGTATGTCTCAACGTGACGAACCCGCCCGTGTCACTTTTGTTGGGGTGGTTCTTATCCTGAAGGGGTTCATAACTTATCGAAAATCATAAATCAACAGGAGTTCACTGAAAACAACAATTTTAATACATGTACATATAAATAAATATAATAATTTGTGACTTACATTGAATCCAAAAGAATTAGAAAACAAAACGTCAGTCATCCCCTACCCACACAGTTTTTGAGTCACTTGCGGGCCCGCATTCTCTGTTGTCGCTAGTTCTTCCTCCTTTTCGCTGGTATTTGTTCCTTTGTCGCCTCTTCCCTTCACCATTTCACTGCCGTCGCACGGCCACTAACGTATTGTCACTTTATCGGGACGCCTTTCCTCCAACAAGTGACGGGATGTCACTCTACCACTGCTGTCGCACGGCCACTAGTTTATTGTCACTTTACTTGACGCTTTTCACACAAGCAGTCACCACCACCAATGAGGTTAAATTCTCTCCTATGTTTGTCTCAGAATAATAATGTTCATAAAGCCTACTCTGCCTACGTATGGCTTGCCTTCTAAAACAGGTAATGCCGCTTACCTAACCTAAAAGCATATAGCTCAATGAGCTCGTACTTCGTGATTCTGATTCTATTCTTATATATGGCCACCGACTCGGCCCACGACTGCTCCTATTCTAAATATGAGCTCTGTGGTCGTCCTACACCACAACGTGCCTATACTTTCGCACCGACGCGACACCTCCTCTAACCTATAGCATGGGACATCCCCATCTACTCGCACGACCCACAGCCTTACACACCTTCAGACTGGAATGAATTTTTCGAGAAACTCCCCGATATTTATTTCCATAGTCGGAACAATAATTCTCAGTTTAATGCCTCTATTGAACCTGGCCGCTCAGATCTATCTTAATTTAATACTCGCTTTTAAGTTTCTTTGAAAGACTAGCATTTTGGTATTTTTTGACATTTCGGAGACAGGCTAGATGCGTAATATGGGTGTGTGTCCAGAACATGCGCGACGTGCTGTGTTTCCAACAAAGACATATTAACTGGTCATAATTATACAGATAATGACTTGGTATCTCTCTCTCTTGCAATCGTTATCGGTATCTCTCTCTCTTGCAATCGTTATCAGATAGCCCATGTGGCGTTCGACAAATGCGCAATAATGCACATTAAACTTCACGCTGAATTCAGCAGCACTTGAATTGTTGCTGGTCTGTTTAAATGACAAATTGGTTTTCGGGGTCCGTCGAATACCCATCTTTTTGCTTTACATTTAACCCAGGCAGGAATATTATCGAAAATATTTACACTTATAAAAAAGAGAATTGCAATTTTTTGCATCAACTTGTAATAAGAATTCTGGGGTAATCTGAACTCAATTCCAGTGATTATTTTGCACGCATAGCAGTGAATTATAAGTTAAATGCCACTTGCCGATTGAGGGGGCACTCCGTGTACATTCCCACACCGTTTCGCACCAGCCTGAAAAATACCAGATTCAATTGTCTCTGGAACAACCACCTGAAATCCGAAATAAATAAAGTCAAGTTCGGTGAACTTGTAATAAAGATTATGGGTAATCCGAACTAAATATAGTCAATGTCGGAGATAATTTGGTCATTTTCTATGATTGTCGGTTCGTTTCTGGTAACTATTCGTACTTCCATCGAGTAGAAGGCATCCTCACTTTATTAGAAGCCTTCCATGCTCATTTTAGCAACGTGTCATCAAAGATGGCCTCATGAATAGGTAAAAACTGAGGATTCTTAGGGTCTTCGCACCAGCGAAGATACTCCAGTTTAATTGAATGCAACTTTTGGAGACCTCTCCCATGCATGTAGCACTACTCTAATAGTTTTTTATGCATGACGGGTTTATTTGGTTCATTAGATTTATTCAAGTCCAAACGAACACACCTCGTTCAGTTGTACGACACTGGGTCACGCTGCAAGCACGTGACACCATAGAAACCAAAATGGCGGGCTCCTGTAAACAAAATGGACGACGTAAACACGTGCCGTCACGTATCACCATGGTGGCTACGTGACCATGACGTGACCACATGGTCGCTCACGCGGTCTACCATCACAACCATAGATGACGTTGGTTCGGTGATTCCCCAACCGGCCTTGATATTTCTCCTCATATTCGAGAAAAACAGACGAAAATAGTTTCTGATACTCAGTGGACTCGCATTCCAATTTTATAGGTAAGAGCCATGGAGATGTGGGTGAGATAGCGGACAGAAAATTCTAATCTGATCGCGAACCAGTTGAATTGAAATCGAAATAAGGCCAGGTACGCTTTTGTGATCACACTGCTTTTTGTGGTAAATGGCTGGAATAAGTAGATGGATAGATCAATTATTGTCAATTTACTGGACATTTGTACCAATTTGTTCATTCTCGGGTCCAGCTATAGGCAATCAAATTTCTCTACGTAAAGATTTATGACTACGAGTTTTGAAAGGTACGAAACTCATAGCAACTTGCTTTTTCTGCATAACAATGCCAGACTACCTTCCGCCCTTGCAGTATACACTGTTATCAGACAGCAACTGTAGATTTATATGGCATTCCACCATGGGACAGACCAGATCACCGATTCTCTTGATCAAAGGCAACATAAAAACGTTGAAAGAAAGACTGGCATTTAGGGTTATTAACAGCAAACAGACAAAAAATAGACATTCCGGAGACCTGGACTGTTGATGTGTGATGTTCGGCTTGGAGGGTTAACATCAACCTCTTCCTCGGTGATTATACACAGAAGAGACACGGAATACCTGAAACTGGAGAACGTTCCTTGATATTGGATCCGGTATATGCATGAACCCTTTGCACGAACATCTTTTCTTCGTCTTTAATATTTATTTTGTTACAAAACAATGTTATCTCTGCAATATATCTCAATCTCTCATGAAATGCACGTCATCCATTTCGAGGAAAATATTTGGCTGCCATTCATGGAGGTGAACAATTCATCACTGTTGTGGCAAAGACTTTTTCTCTGAGAAAGCAATTATTATATCCTTGGAGTGATGTGGGGCTGAAAGATCAATGGTTTCTGGTGAATGATAATGAATGACGTATATTATTACATTGCTCCTGATGAAAGGCAAATTAAACATTGAAACAAAACATCTGTTTTTCGATTTTTTTAATTCTTTGTTTCTATTTATCTGTAATATATTAGCTCATGCAACATGTTTTAACACTTATCTGACTTGAATAGCACACGACACTTGCAAAAGAAATTCTTGAAAAACTAAACACTTTCATTTTTTCCTCAAAAAACTAAGTTCATGAAACCTCACTGGAACAAGCGCAACGCTCTTGTTCCAATGAAGAGTCATATGCTATGTTTTCCAGGCAAAAATTGAAAAACCATAATATTTTGTTGATAGCGATGGTCGGTTTAACCATTAAGTTCGGAAAAGGGTTAATATTGCAGCTTACATATAAGTTCGCCTATTCGTCGAGTTTCTCACGTGGGGCATGGTAGAGCTGTGTACTGAGGTGCAATTAACATTGATGCTGCACGTGCCTTCAATATAGGTGCCGAGTTAGTAAGTTGAAGAGTCGGACATTTGCTCGTGTTTGCGCAGTGGTCTCTCCCTCCACCCTCAACCTGTAAGACCGACCGACACAACATGCCCCTACAGGTTAAACCACAATAAACAAAGAAAAATACATATTGAGTTTTCGCCGTGTTTATGAGATCGCAAACATGCCTACTTACTAATGGTACAGTATGTACTTGTGAGAGTTCGATAGAATTCGGGTGTTTTATCTCGCGGGCGGGCACACGGAATAGGTATTTTCAAGGCTGACTTTGCTGCTAATGGATATACATACTTTTTCGTGCATACGAATGAGAGAATAACTAAACATTTGTTTCATCGCAAAATACAATACTGTCTTTTTTATTATGCGCGATTCAGAAAAATTATAGGTCTTTACGATAAAGTCACTCACTGGTGAATTATTCAAACCACAATTCATCTGGTCTTTGTCTAGCCTCCACTGCTGTATATTTAAACAACGTAAATAACTTCAGTTCCCAAGTATATCCAACACAACCTTCACAAATGGCTCGAAATTGTTTCAGAAAAAGAAGTAACATGAAAGGAAACACCAAAGATCAATATTTATCACATTATCGCCATTAAATAGCTCATTACGCAAAATGTCATTCACAACACGTTTAATACGGATATGAAGTCAGAAGTCAACCTCGACGTGGTAACGTTGTGAATGAGTTGGTTTCGAAAGTAGAATTGGATCAATCTACTCTTACCATCTCAGTAAATATCTACCTGATACAAGTAGCAGACACTTGCAGAAAAACATTTCCCTAAATATTTTCATTTTTGTCTGCAAAACATAGCTTATGACCCTCATTCGAGCTCGTTCCAGTGAGGTCTCATAATCCATGTTTTTTAGGCAAATATTGAAAAAAAATTAGGGTTATTAATAGTAAACAGACGAAAAATAGACATTCGGAGACCTGGCCTGTTGGTGTGTGATGTTCGGCTTTGGAGGGGGGGGGGGGGGGGGTGTTCGGCTTGGGAGGTTAACTCCAACCTCTTCCTCGGTGATTATACAGAGAAGAGACACGGAATACCTGAAACTGAAGAACTTTCCTTGATAATGCATCCGGTATATGCATGAACCCTTTGCACGTACATTTTTTCTTCGTCTTTAATATTTATTTTGTTACCAAACAATGTTATCTCGGCAATGCATCTCAATCTCCCATGAAATGCACGTCATCCATTTCCATGAAAATATTTGGCTGCCATTCATGGAGGTGAACAATTCATCACTGTCCTGGCAAAGACTTTTTTACTGAGAAAGCCATTATTATATCATTGGAGTGATGTGGGTCTGAAAGATCAATTGTTTCTTTGAACGATAATGAATGATAATGAATGACGTTTTTTATGACATTGCTCCTGATGAAAGGCAAATTAGACATTGAAACAAAACATCTGTTTTTCACGATTTTTTTTTATTCTTTCTTTCTATTTATCTTTAATATATTAGCTCATGCAACATGTTTTAACACTTTATCTGACATGAATAGTATACGACACTTGCAAAAAAAAAATCTTGAAAAACCAAATACTTTAATTTTTTCCTAAAAAAACTAAGCTTATGAAACCTCATTGGAACAAGCTCAACGATTAGGTTAGATAAAGGGTTAATATTGCAGCTTATATATCAGTTCACCTATTTGTGGAGTTTCTCACGTGGGGCACGATGGAGCGGTGTACTAAAGTGCACTAACCATTGATGCTGTACGTGCCCTCAATATATGCTAACTCTGCCTGTGCCGAGTTAGTAAGTTGAAGAGTCGGACATTTGCTCACGTGTGCGCAGTGGTCTCTCACTTCACCCTCAACCTGCAAGACGGACCGGCGCGACATGCCCCTATATGTTGAAAGCGTCGTTAAACCACAATAAACAAAAAAAAACATGTTGAGTTTTCGCCGTTTTTAGGAGAGCGCAAACATGCTTACGTACTAATAGTACAGTTATCAACTTGTGAGAGTTCGGTAGAATTCGGGTGTTTTTGCATGAATATTAATTAACATCATCTTGTGGGCGGGCACACGGAAGATGTATTTTCAAGATTCACTTCGCTACAAAATTACCATTCTGTCTTTTTATTATGCGCGATTCAGAAAAGTTATAGGTCTGTACGAGTCACTGGTGAATCCTTCAAACCATCAATAATCTGGTCGTTGTCTAGCCTTCACTGCTGTATAGTTAAACAACGTAAATAATTTCATTTCTCAAGTATTTCCAACATAACCTTCACACATGGCTCGAAACTGTTTCAGAAAAAGAAGTAACATGAAAGGAAACACTGAAGATAAATATTTATCACATAATCGCCGCAAAATACGGAAATGACATCATACGTCAACGTCGACGTGGTAACGTTGTGAATGAGTTTCGGAAGTAGAATTGAATTAATTTACTCTTACCATCTCAGTAACTGTTCACATTATACAAATAACAGACACTTGCAGAAAAACATTTCCGGAATAACTAAATATTTTCATTTTTGTCTGCAAAACATAGCTTATGACCCTCATTGGAGCGAGCCCTTCGTTGTTGTTCAGGTAAAAATTGACAAAAACATTCTCTGGCGCATTTTTTTGTGAAAACACTGACCTGCTTTAATCGTTTACGTTAGTTGAAAGTTTAAATTACACATTATGTGATAAAAGCAGTATTAAATTCGTCACGATTTGACATGTAAACCTCGGCTCAGGTCGATTTTTGTGAACTCGGTACAGAAATTTCATATGAAATCGCGACTCATGAGACATCCTCTATTTTTCATTCAACTGCAACAGTTTTGTTAAACTATTACAGGCGACAACTTGAACGTTTTGACGTCAAACGTCACACTGGCACGAAACCGATTTTTTTTATATCTTCCGCTATTTAGAGATCGAGCATTTACATTTTGTCTATAATTTATCATAGTGTGTGCAGAGAGGATACTTTCTGTATTTAAGTTGTCACCAGGTTTATCTCATGAGTTACTGCAAGGGAATATAAGTTTTCACGGTTAGCAATGGTTGAAGGCGTATGTACCGTCGACGTGGTAAACGCCTCAGCACACTGCAACCATGACCCAGTGAGAAGTATAGCAGGAGGTTTTCGTCCCCTATTACCCGGAGCTTTGGGGGAGCAGCTAGTGTTAAATTCCCATAGGAACCGGAGCCTTTTGAGGGAGCAAAAGTACGGCTCCTTGAAGCTAGATCCGACAAGTGGTGTAGGTACTGTATATATAGTATGCTATTGTATGTATAGTGATGGGTGTATATATTATGGGTAAGTGGTGGAAATATGATGGGAAAGTTGGGTTTTCTTGAAGGTTTTTTTTCCGCGAAACGGTTGACGTTGCTATTGATGTCGTGACGTCATGATACGCACGCGACGTCATAGAGACATTGACCACTGTTATTGTCCAGTATTCATTCCGATATAACGTTATTCGGGTCAGGTGGTGTCGGACTTCTCGTATGGGGGTGGGGGTGGGGTGATATGGTAGTGGTGGTATATATCCATATTGGTATCCTATTAGCCCTTGGGTCTTCATATATAGACAATAAACATATAGTGTGTTTTTATATCTGTGTTATACAACGAGTTGAAATATGGTTTATTTTTTCGAGGCTTCGCCGAGAAAAAATAAACCATATTTCAACGAGTTGTATAACACAGATATAAAAACACACTATATGTTTATTGTTTTTATCTGATAACAAACAGACACCCGTCTCGTGCGTCTACCCGACTCTTATATGCTTCCCACGGGCCTCCAAAGAAAACCAGTCTACGAGACAAAAGAAATAGGACAAGACGCATAGAGTTCTGTCCCTTACATTACAAAATCGATGACGGCGATTGTAAAGTGCGATTGCACTTCTTGCATCATGTAACTGCGCTGGAACAAAATAAATTTCAACTATTTTATTAACAGTAACAAAACGGTGTTTCAGTAGAGTTATTCTTTTTTTGGCATAGTTCCAGTTTTCTTCCGTGTTTTATGCTGTAGTCCCAATATAACAAATAATTTTGCGTTTGTTTACAATTTTTACGAAGTGTTTTTTTTTTCAGGTAGAGCAGACGAACTTTTAATTAGCGCAGTTCCGCGAGTACTTTTGATCGAGGCCGTGACTATAAATAGTTCGCAGTCGCCGCATACTAATTACTATTAACATTCAAGTAATTTCTACAATGTTTTGAAGTAAAATTTTAGGTTCCCTTTATTGAAGCAAAATAAATAAGAAATGACACCATCAGAGGATTTTGACAAAGTGCAATAAGCGTACAATTAAAACCTGCCCTGTGATATAACGATGTTTCATGAATGAATGAATGAAAATGGAAATGAAAGAGGTCAGAGGTCGTTCGCATAAATTATAATTATATACAACACCCGTTGTATATACTTCAAGTATATACAACGGTTGTTATACTCTATGGTTATCAGATAAAATCCTATATCTGATATAGCTAGGTCAAACAGTACTGTGGGAATGGGGGTAATGCATAGTCGTCCGGTGTGGTATTTGCGAGATAGTCCTTGGTGGTTTAGATTGGCAGTATATGATGAATAGTCTGTTGGCCTATGACCCCCTTAGTACTATTTACCTACCGAATCCTTTGTATTATCTTATGGCTGGTATTTAGTTCATAATGCTAGGTCAGGCAGTATTATAATCGTTCGTTTAGAAGTGGGGCTTAGGATGCAATGTGTATACCGCTGTAGGTCCCCTGTTAGTCCTCGGTATTATTAACAAACCGATTGCTTTGTATTATTCTATGGCTGGTATAGGTAGTACGTTATGGCCGGTCAAGTGGTGTTGTGAGTGGGGATAATGCCTGGCAGTATAGAACAGCAGTATAGTATGGACAATATATAGCTCTCCCCCCCCCCCCCCCCCCCGAAAGCTATTGATACTACTAATCGACTTAATGCTTTATGTCACCCCATGACTAATATAGGTAGTATGTAATGTGGGGCCAGACGTTATTGTGGGTGGGTGGGTGTAATGCATGGTCGCCTAGTGTGGTAGTGTAGGATATACGCGTGCTCCCCCTACAGGTCCCATGTTAGTCCTTAGTACTATTAATCCGCCTAATGCTTTATGTTATCCTGTGACTTGTATAGGTAGTATGTAATGCTAGGCCAAGGGGCACTGTGGGTAAGGGTAATGCCTGATGTCAAAACACGGAATCCAAATTTTACGGACTCGGACAGGAATCCCTATTACGGAATCCCTTTTTAAGAATCCCTTTTCGGAAAATGCCTGTGTCTATGGAATCCCTTTTTCTGAAATGAGTCTAAGAATCGATCGAGGAGTCACTCGAACGAGCAATTGCTCGTTAGCTCATTTGCTCGATGAGCTTCGAGTCGTTCGAGCAGTATGTCGAGTCACTCGATCGAGCAATTACTGGATAGCTCATTTGCTCGATGAGCATCGAGTCGTTCGAGCAATGACTTGTCAGTAATTGCTCGATAGTTTATAAGGGCAATCCAGGACAGGTATGCCTTGTGATATAGGTAATAGTATCCTTAGATAAGTATCATACAAAAGGTATCCTCGATAGGTATCCTCAAATAATACAATACCGGGCCATAGGTATCCTCAAATACTGAAATGAGTCGAAGAGTCGTTCGAGGAATCACTCGAACGAGCAATTACTCGATAGCTCATTTGCTCGACGGACTTCGAGTCGTTCGAGCAATATGCCGAGTCACTCCGTCGAGCAAATGAGCTTTAGAGTAATTGTAACAACAACAATACCATGAACGTCGAAAGTTCAAACTATCAACGTAGTTTGTAGGCAAGCCTGATGCTGTTTGTTTAAAACTGATTTTCGCACTCACCTATCAACTTATTCAGTCATTTTGAAAAAAATGATTTACGTTGTCACCTATGCTTCAGTCATTTTTAAAAAAATCTCGAATCAAGCCTTCGATCAGTCAACACTGAAATGACATAAGATGGGTATTTCCAGCGACTGACATGTGCTTTCCCCATTACCATATGATTTGCATTCGGCTGATCGGGAGCGCTCGTTTGTTTCCGCACTTTGTATTAGATTCGACGCGTCAAAAATCCGTCGACTATTTCAAAGACGTATTTCAGACGCATCACTGACGGAGATTCGTCTTAGTTGGGCGGAGATTCGTCCGTGCTGTGTCTTACTCACATCTAATTGAAATAGTCGACGCATCGCCGACGAATTGAATTCATTGTTTGCTCTGGTAATAGATTCGAGGCGTCAAAAATTCGTCGACTATTTCAGGCCTTTGCCATTAATTTTGCCAAACGAAACGACAATATCAGACCGCTGTTTTTTTCACAAAAATAGCAATTCAAAAGTTTTCATTTTTTCAAACCATATTTTATATGAATGAGTCGTTTTTTAACAATAACCCTGATACAGAGAAAAAGAATTCACATGAATGTGTCGATTTTAACACTAACAGACTTTCACTTCACGTATCTTATCCGTCGGGATTTGGTTGCAAAAATTCAGGTACACCGTCTTCAATCACCCATAAATCAGCCTCACACGTCACGGGTTATTAAAAGTATCCAAAGATCCAAATACACAGGCTACCCTAAACATATAAGCCAGTTCAAAAGTTGAATCCCAGGTTAAGGAAAAATTGCTCATCGTCAACAATCTAAGTCATCGTTGAACATACATGTGGTCAGCGAGTACCTTTGACGCTTGGTAATTAACCATATCAGTGTCAAGAACATCTGGTTTATCGATTTGTCATCGAGATGTTCTTGGCATTGGTATGGTTAATTATTTATTAGATATGATTTTTATCCAGAATTGCTCATCATCAAACTCGACAGATTATGGCTTCAAAGTCGAACGATATGACTCCGATCTCGGCCGATATGAACCAACCTGGAGTTGTCCCCGTGATTGGGGTACTAGGACCCACCAATTTGTTTACATTGAAATGTCCACTGTCATTCGTAGAAATCAAATCAGGAAAATTTGCGTTAACAGGCAAGGTGGAGCGGTTTGAAGCAGAGTTCTATATGATGGGGCATTAATGGTGACAGAAAGTAATGATTTAGTAGGTGAAGAGAAGAAAGAAGGGAGTTGAACAGAAAATTCATCGCAAACTAAGATTCAGGGTAGTAAACGGAGAAACGTTGAAAAAGGGGAGAGGGAATTCAGCTTTCCGAATGTCGCGGCTTCCCTACAGGGGAAGCCGAGACGTTCGGATAGCTGAACTAGCAATAGGAGAAGAGGACATTTCGGACTTTGGGAAAAGAATGGAAAACAATAACACTGTAACTGTAACAGAGCTGAGACTTTTTTGTAATTATTTGTTTTGGTTCAAATAAAATAAAGAGGTTATTACATGGTTGCATTCACATCGGCAGAGATATCAGTCCGCAGTAACTTCACACCAGCCGTCGATCTTCGATTTCAGCCTAATGTGAAGTTACTTCAGGCTGATATCTCTGCCGATATGAAATTAACCATGTAATATCCTCTAAACATCGCAAGGAATTGTTGTTGGATCTACAAACACTGCCAACCTCACAATCAGTATTATGTAACCGATATTCTCGTAACCCTAAAACATTTCACCTCCACAAAAACTAGCAAGTGGAATGACAGCGCGTAACATTAGGAACTCGAGTGAATAATTCAGGAATGAAGCATGCCTACCCATTTCCTTTCATCTTGGCGTTCGCCAGTAAACAAAAAGTATTGTTTTTGTATTACCGAATTGGCTGTCGGTGAAAAAAGAAAATAATATTCGCGTTCCTTCATGGTTGATAAAGCAGTTTTATTTGGTGCCAATCTTTGCAACGTTTATTATAACTCCCTATCTTATACTCTACGTACGATAGACATAAATAAAATCGAAAAATCTAACCACCGAGAAATAATTGCTTCCATCACTTACGTTTTAGAGCGTTTTAGCATCGTTAACATACGGCTGTTTAAGCCATTGGAAACAATGACTTCTTAAACTACCGAAGAATGTTCCAATGACCCACTGTACAGCCCTTGACAGGCTGTTGGGGGACACCCACCTGTCAAAGCCCACATATAAACGTTGTCTATCCTTTTTGTAACCACCATGGGCTGATGCAGGGGTTGTTCCGAGACAAGCGTTTCTGCCTGAGGTTTTTCTCTTCATCTCAAAATAACACTGATATGATATGCTTTTAGGTGACATGTCGGGCGTTTTCTGTAACATTGCGGAAAATGGCACTAAAAAGTGCCAAATGTGATACTTTAGAGTACTGGACAGGGTGAAATGTTATCTGTAAGGACATGCAAAATATCGCTGTGATCGAGCTAGGTTCACTTGGAGTATCTCGACGAAATGTCACGGGAGAATGAAGGATATAAAGGCCCTGCTAACACAAGAGAGAATGTTAATATAAATTGAAATGTACAACAAATATGTTTGGGATATTATAGAACAGTTTATTTCGGAGTGCTTGGCGGGGGAGAGAAAGGACAGACGGGGGCACCAGTAGCATCACAGAAGCAATGGACACCTCCTCATAAAATAACAGCAAAACAAAAAACAAAAAGCAGCAGCGAGCCGGAATTTTATTAAATCGTTCTTGAGTTGAACAAGGAACGAGGCGCCATCTGTGCTAAAACACTGCAAATGGCGCCTTGTGCATTATATTATTATATTACATGCAATATATTATTATTATTATTATTATTATTATTATTATTATTATTATTATTATTATTATCTGTGCACACACTTCAATCCAATTTCCGACAAAGCACCAAAATAGTTCCAAGCATTTAATGTCTAATATCAAACGGAACTCAGTGAATTAGCGGGGGTGCTCAAATAATATTCAAGTAATGGTACTCTATTCACGTTATAACTTAAATATGAACTTCCCAAACATGCCACTGAACTGCAGTGTGGCATTTCGCTATGTCAAAGAAAAATGTTTCCATCACCTAAATAGTTGACAGGTTTGAAAAGAATTAGAACTGTATTTCGAAATGTACAAGAATGTAATAATAGAATTATATTTTATAATAATAATAGAATTATATATAATATAATAGTATTATATTTTATATTTTTTCTAATATAATTTAGAATTATATTTTATCACTAAAACGGTACATCTTGTCGTGCATAATGGTTGTGCAATGAAGTATTATCCGTCCTATTATTTGTCCACAGCAGATTAACCCTTTACCAAACGTAAAACCGAAAAGTGCTATTCGGAAAAATCACCATTCAGTTTTCATCATTTTTTTACTTTTTGTTTCCAAAACATAGCTTCTGACCCCTTATTGGACCGAGCTCGCTGAGCTCGTTCCAATGAGGTATCATAAGCCATGTTTTGTCGCAAAAAAAATAGTTATTCTAAAATGTTTTTTGTAAGTGTCGACTTTCTTTTGTGTTAAGTAAAGGGTTAAGAAGGTATGCATAATTTTGTGTGCCAAGCGGAAGTTGTCTGTCCGTGTGACAACACAATAAACGCCCAACTAGACAGGAGGATCAGTGACAATTTACTCCTGCAGCCCCATAGGGCTGTAAGGTAATATTATTACTGAACTGTTTTCCACGATGAGCTGTTCTAGTATATATAAAAAGCCTTCGACTTGAATTTTAGCTTTTACACACCAACCGTGATGAACACGTGTCTGTAGTTAAAATTTACACCTATAGTGGAACTATATTTAAGTTGACCGTTAGTGACCTCGACCTGAATGCTAACTTATCTAAATTTATTGCCGTCGCTTCGCGAAAAATGAAATGACAGCGGCAATTATTTATTACGTTTTTAAATGAGTTTACCTCAAAAGATATCAAATATTAACAAACATTCGTTGTCTCATGTTAATAAAGCATCCATAACTCGAAACAGTATGTTATTAAAAGGAAAAAAAGGCCCCGTGATTTACGCTTGTCTTTTTCCAGTTCGTTTCGGCAATGAAATTGACAGTGGAAGTACCGCCCACCGGTGCTCATGTAAACAAAAACAGAATCGCACATGTGTACGGACATTGTTTAGAATTTAATATTGAATGTTGTGTTATCATGATTATTTAACAGTTAAACTCTTAATAATCTGACGATCATGGTATAAATAAAATATACCCAAAGTAGCTTGGTGTACCAAATGTTCGCCACTCGTGGTGAAGTGGTGTTAACCGAGCGCCAAAGGATCGCAGTTAACACCACTTCACCACGAGAGGTGAACATTTCGTACACCAAGCTACTATGGGTATATACTATATTTCTCCCAAATACAATACGAACTTGTCTGTTTCGCTGAATGCAATAGTCTTTTAGCGATAGCATTCAGCGCGACAGGGTAATCCCTAACGTCTATCGTCATGATAATCGTCTTTCGTTAAGGTTATCTCCCTTGATATTATTGGAAGCGCGAGGAAGGTCAAATTAAGAAGACAGTAATTTTTTAGAAAACTCCTGTGACATCAGTAAAAATAAATCCCTGATTCCTTTTGTTACTCTTAATAAACGAAAACAACAGACAGCTCTCGAAGCTGTCTTGTTTCCGATGATTAAAAGTGACAAAAGGAATCTTTGCTTTTGATGGCATGCTAATTAGAAGCAAATGGTTCACAGATAATCCGTCATTAAGAATATCTATCAGCATCTCCCTTACCAGCACTAAGTTCCCCTTTGGTTCTTTGTTTAGTGAATGTGCAAGTTTTTATTCTTCCCGGGATAAAAATTAGTAAAACCCACCTCCTTGACTTTTATATTAATGGAAAGGAAAGTGTGTATTATATGTCACGACACACACACTGTTAATATATTACAGTACGGCCGCCGTGGACTGGTCATTTTCCACGGGTGGGCAATATTTCCACGGACGCAGTAATATTAGAGCCCCAACACTAATGGTAGGTATAACCATCAAAAATTTAATTAATGAAGCACCGGGTATTACCCGGTGCTTCATTAATTAAAATTTTGTTGCTGATGAATTTTTATTACAGGATAACCGAATGCGTGGACATCACTGTCAACATTTCCGTAAATAGCCCCCAATGACGAAAATAGTCGGCCATGTGAAAGGGTTAATGGTTGTATACAGTATCATTATCCACAATATATTTTATATTTGCGCACCTTACCATTACAATACACACGACGAAGTATAAATATGTTTATTATTTTAAAAACAGCAATCCCCAACATAAAAAAAAGTAATATTCGACGAAACTGCTTCTTTGTAGCCTTACCGCTGCTTGCCAAATGATTATTATCAAGCATCGTTGGCAGTCTAAATGGATCTGGGGCAATGTGAAACATTTATTGCTCGCTATATTTACGAGGAAGATTTGGCACATCCCTGGAACAAAATTGTTTGTTCACGCATGTCTGATTAGAATTAAACTAGTTCAGTTCCTAATTTCCAAACAATTGTGTTTTAGGCGTATTAGTTACCTATTAATTTAGATACCTATTTTATCTCCCGGAATGTACAATTCCTACCCGCAAGTTATAAAGATGAAGGAATGAGGAAACTGCAACATTACCAAGAAATGAACCGTGATGATATCCAAATTAAATCGAACACAAAATTGTTTCTTGTCCAAATCAGTGGCTACAATTGGGTTCTGATAATTCAAACACACCAACTCACTCATAGGTTCACGGCGGGTATCGTGTTTGATATTGACAGTGGACAGGAAATCGTTTAGGGCGATAGTGAAGCTACTGCAACCACCGTTTCACGTTGAAGTTTATTTTATCTGAAAGTTAATTTTTAAGGGTAATTTTAGCCCATTACCTACCGTAAAGGCCATAACCGTCCCGCGCTATTCGCAAATATCGAAAAATTCTCTTACCCCTTGTTTATGGCTCCCTCATTGCAACGAAACTCGTCAAACTCGTTCTAAGGCGTGGCCTGTAAGATATGTTTCTGGAGCAACAAAAAAAAAAATATAGGAAAAGTCACTCGAAAGTGCGAGAGGACTCCGAAGGAGATCCAGTATGAATTTGATAACTAAATATAATGATTTGTTAACGATCTAACCGGTTTCGCTCGATTTGAGCTTCGTCAAGACTTTTGTATTGTGTGGTAGCTCTCACATATATATATATAAAAAGCCTGGCGGGTAGAATTGCCAGGTAGAGGTGGCGGGTAGAACTGCTCGATTGTTATAGCAAAAAGTGTTTTGGCGGGTAGGTAAAGCGGGTAGATCTGACGGGTTGATGTGGCGGGTAGAGATCTGCTGAATTAGCGTATGGATAAGTTTAGAGTGTGTGGATTTACGTTAGCTTTTTAGGCAATTATGTCTTTCAGATTTAGCCCAAGGTGTGGTAGAAAATTAGGTGGCAAGTAAATCACATAGATCTGGTTGAGATCTATGATGTGAATATGGTATCAAGGTCGAGAATTGCAGGATAAAAAGAACAAGAATCCGTTTACCATTATGTTGACCATAGATATTAAAGAAAAATGTATATACTTATCAATTAGTCACTCTTTCAGTGACCTTAGCTTGGGCTCAAGCACTACATAGTACAGGCGTTGAACAAAGTAAAGTGGTCGTACCCGGAAAAAATTTGGGACAAGCTGATTTTTGTGTCATTTTGAAGAGGAATGTCTCCCGAAGAACATATCCAAAATCCACAAAAATCCGCTTTGTGAATTTTTTTATAGCATTTATACTGATGGTGGTGTAACGAATTTCGATCAATTTTTCGAAACCAGCATTCCAACGTTTGCGAACGTGAGGACATGGATTTGTGAGAATCCAGTTTTTTTCTACTCACTAACACACAGGGTATACAGAGTGTATCATCACAGTCCATAACACATGTGCACATCCCTTACTGGCTCCGAAATGGCTGAACCTGATGCCGCTCCCAGGAGTTCATGTAGCGTCGGGAGTGGACAGAAATCTACCAACAGGGAAGATTTAGATGGTGTCATGGAGTTGTGTGATAATGTGCTGGACAGCTCGATAGCTCTTTCCGATGTTGCAAACTCAGCAGCTCTCGTAAGGGTAAACACTTGCCCCGACGAGTGCAATGCCAAACTGGTTGAATAATCGCGCACTGCTAAGCTATGGATACAATATCTAGAATATGTCCAGACACTGAAAATGTTCATCAGAGGTGAACGCCTTGGCGATTGGAATCTCCACCTTATTGCTGTCACTAATATGTTGAACCTCTTCGCTGCCACGGGACATGTACACTACGCTAAGAGTTGCAGGTTGTATCTGCAAATGACGCTTGAGCTCCCTGAGAAACATCCGTGGTTGTATGATAGGTTTTTCTTTGATGGTTTCCATGCTATACGCCGGAGTTTAGGGTTTGGGCAGGCCTTTCAAGTGACCTTGTGATTGAACAAGTCCTCATGCGCTTAATTACAAGTCGAGGTGGACTAACGCGAGGTCGTGGGGTGACCGAATCAGTGCGTCAGGAGCGGATTTACACCATGCATAAATGCGCTGAAATACACGAAGCTATGACAACGCCGACTAACATGAAACTCAGTACCAGTGAACAACATGGAGACATGGGCACTTCTTATTGTAAACGAGACAACACCGACATGATGAAAATACTAGAGTGGTTTGACTTGTACGATCCTTTCGATGAGAACGAACGATTGCGCTCCCTGTCCTCCGGACTGTCAGCTTCCTTGGGTGATGGTATTAACTGCGACAATACCGAGTCGGTAGGGGCGGAGATACACTCTAAACTAGAAAATGTTGTTGTTTCTGATGCCTCCATCAAAAGGAGTGATCAAATTCGCACTTTAGACCATTCGAACCCCGGGGTGAAGTTGGATAACCAGAGAGTATCAATAGACCCATCCGCTCTGTTCCCTCGATCGATAGCTATTGCTCAGAGGGAGCGCGACGTGGCACAGTTCTTCGAGTACGAACTGACTGTGATGCCAACAGCCCTCTTCAAAGACTTTTTCTCAGAAAAGCAAACAAGGCAGACCTAGCAGGTGCAATAACAGATCGAGTAGCACTTTCGAAACCGCCATCTGATTCTGTGTACGTGCTTGACGGAGGGGTCTCCTCCACAGACTCAAATGAAAGGCGAAGGCTACCTACTCGGAAGCAGCCCATCAGTATGTTGGATATGTGGCCAACAAATATGGGCAGAATTGCTGTGTCGTCTTCGATGGTTATGGACAGCGACCAAACACGAAGAGTCATGAGCACAGAAGGAGAGCTGTCAACGTGTGTGCCGATATCCGTTTGACAGACACCATGACTGACTGCACACAAGAACCAGGAACGGTTCTCGTCGAACGAGAATAACAAAATGCAGTTCATAAGATTGCTGTCCAGATTACTGAGAGCGGGTGGACATACTGTTAACTGCAGTCCGGGCGATGCGGATACCCCGATTGTTGAAAGTGCCATCAAACTTTCATTTCAGTTGTCATTGCCGCAGATGATACTGATGTACTAGTGCTATCCGTTCACCATTGGAATCATACTTCGACTGATGTTTATTTCCAATCAGAAGCACGGAAGTCACATAGGGGTGGGGAGGCATGGAAGATCGCAGATATAATAGCGAAGATCGGAGAAACAACTAGGCGACACCTCCTGTTCGTACATGCATGTGTCAAGGTGATAGCTAAAAATTGCGATTTTGTTGTATAAAAGTGTAAATATTTTCGATAGGTATGTGATGGATCCTGAAAATAGATTTGTCAAACTCTGTTAATTAGGTATGAAATTTAATGTCCATTATGGCGCACGTGTTCAACGCCACGTGGACTAAATTATAACAGATTAATAGTAAGAGAGACAATATTCTCTTCTGAATCGTTATCTGTGTAATTAAGGCCAGTTAAATTGTAATCGTTGGAAACAGTGCATCACATATGTTCTGGACACACACCCATAATACGCATCTATCCTGTCGCCGAAAAGATACCAAAATGCGAGTCTTTCAAAGGAACTTTAACGCGAGTGTTAAATTAAGATAGATCTAAGCGGCCAAGTTCAAGCGAAGCGATTAACTGAGAATAAATGTTCTGGCTATCTAAATAAAAATCGGGGGATTTCTCGAAAAATTCATTCCAGCCAATTCCAGTCGGAAGGTGTGTAAGGCTGTGGGTCGTTGCGGGGCAGTTGGCCTGAGGGCACTCTGAGAAGGTCCGAATTTAGCCTTGGCCGTCGAGAGTCATAGGCAGCGAGATTGAAAGTCCGCGTATTGTCGTAACCCTGTGGGGGTTGTAAGGAACCGATTGTAGTTTGTAAACGGTTGCGAACCATAGTGGCATAGTAGCCAAAGAAGTAAAGCTGTAACGTTGAGGTCTAGGGACCGTATTAAGAGCTTGAGTAAGCGCCGGAGTAGCTCGCGAGATAAGATAGTTTTAGGCGGTGCGAGAATTGGTGATGTTGAGAACACTTTGCAGAATATTATTATGTAAGCTTTGTTAAGTATATATCTGAAGGCGAAGAATAACTTAACCCTGTGAGAGCCAGACCAGGCGCAAAATGATAGTGAACTGTAGTAGACACCGATTGAATCGTGATTGAATTGTGAAAACGCTGATAGAGTCACACAAGCAGAACATTATATGTGTTAAGCCCGACTGACGGCAGTTAACCATGCGAGGAGGAAGCAACGAGAAGTGAATAGACACTTTGTATTTATCACAAACCGTGAGAGGATGAAGATGATGTGAGGTTGATCCAGCAGACACAGTTAGCTGTGGGAGACATCGAGGGCCCTAAAGAATAAACTTTTATTCGCGTAATTAGTGTATTCATATGGATAATTTTGTGAGTAATTTGTTTCATATTATATTTCTTCGTACATGTAAATAAATAATCTTTCAGTGAATTATCGTTGATCACCCTTTGGCGTTGTAAGCCACAGACACCTTCAGGAATCCTAAGAGACACAAGCGGATAGGGCATTGATAAGGTGGCAAGGTTTACGTTCGAACTGGGGTTCAGACGACAGTCAATGGCTGTCGGCTGAGCACTGATAAGAACATAAATGTTCCTCCATCACTCAACCCCGTAATCCTGCGACAGCATGGAGTGGGTGTGATGTTACTTCGGCAACGTTTGGCCATGGGAAAACACAGCTTCTCAAGAGGTTAGAAAAGTCAAGGGAGATTCAGAAGATATCAGCAACAATGCACGACAGCGCCGTATATCAAGCTGAAATTGGAAGAATCGGCGCTGAACTGTTTGTAATGCTGTACTCTGGAAAGCAGTCATACACATTGAATGGTTTGAGATACTCAAAGTTCATGACAATGGTCACTTCCAGCAAGACCGGAATCGAACCTCAGAAACTACCTCCAACTGAACGCGCGGCACAGCCTGCGATTCCACCTACAAACGGTGGAATGGATGCAATTGGATATTGATATCCTAGATCCTCAGAAATGGGGCTGGGAAATTCTCGAAAATGAGTTGATACTCGTGATGACTGACCTGGATGCAGCGCCTGAAGCTCTCCTGAAATTTATACGTTGCAAATGCAAAATGACCTCCAAACACCCCTGCGGAACGAATACATGCTCTTGTCGAAAAATGTGTCTCTGCTTGTGGAGACTGTCGAGGGGAGAATTGCCTGAACTCCGACCCGGTTGAGATTGGAGACGAAACTACGGACAGCAGAGTGCCTTGAGGAACACCGGCATGATTTCGGTCAGATCTCATCTCGGGATTTGATCATTGCGAAGAAAGTAGATCGATATCATTCTTCGCCATCTCGGGAGTTATGAAAAACATCGGCAGCAGAATTATAGCTCGTTTTTTCTGACTCAATTTCGTATGGGTGTGAAAATTTAAGAAAATGGTATTTTGGGGCCATTTCCCTAACAATTGTGAATTGTCCCGTTTAGGTTTCCGCTTTATAGGATTAGCATTCGTGCTTAAAGTACGAATGACGCACAAAACTTCTCCAGATCTCACACAAAATATCAAGACTATTGAGAAATTGATGCCACTATAGATTTTTTTTTTCTATGAAACCCCTCCTTGCGGCCATCTTGCATGAAAACTTTTCCCCAAAGCGGATTTTTGCGGATTTTGGATATGTTGTTCCCAGATAAATTCCGCGTCGAATGACACCAAAATCAGCTTGTCCCAAATTTTTTCCGGGTCAAACCATATTGCGCCTGGACTATACACTGAAAACGCTCATACCACTCGGCTTGAACAGAAAGGACTTTTAGTCACATTTTAATGAAAAAAAATTACAGTTATTCAAGAATTTTTGTGTCGTCTCTCTATTCGTGTTGGGTGGAGACTGTACGAGATTCAGTTCTCTGAGAATCTTGAGCAACGAAAGAAATGAAATGAAAACAAATAGAACGTGGCGTGTAGATCGTCATAACAAAGGTGCAACAATTCACCTAAGCAATTACTTGTTCTTCAATAAAGAGTTTTTAGTTCACAGGGAATGTTTCAAGCAGGACGAATCCGGAGACCCATTGGGTGAAACACCCATTGCTTGTTTATCTTGCACTAAGGCTAAAGAAAATTAATCTTTTGATTCCCAGGCACCGGCGCATTCGTTTTTTCGGCCAGCGCTCGTCATTTTTATTTCGGAGGCAAAATTCCAAATGTACAAAACTACCATGTGATTTTAGCGGTAGCACATCGCGATTTACGATGCATTATGTCGTATACATTGATACAGTATTGTTATTCTCTTCGCGAAATGCGACACGATTCTCATATGTATACAAAATAAATATGTATTTAACTGGTTGAGTACTGGATTATTTTTGGTGGTCTGAATTTGTTCATCAAAAATTGTTCTATTACAAATTATTGGAGAGTGCCAACAGGCACTCTCCAATAATTTTGAATAGAACAATTTTGCATAAACAAATTGTTATTTACGTTTAACTGAATACGAAAGATTGGTGAGGAAAATGTTACTTTTGCACTGGTACCCTCATTTTTTGAAAGGCCTGATTGTGGCTTTAGCACTCAGTCAGTTAAAAAACTTATTATTATTTTTTATCTCCATTTTAGTTGTTCTATATTGATTTTGTGTGGTGGGATTGCTGTTACAAAAAAAAAAAAAAATCGATCTGCGAAATCAAGATGGAAGCTCTAGTATTTAATTTTAGGCTCTCACAATTGGATTTTTGGGTATCGGCGACCATTCCATCAAGAATAAAAAATAAAAATAAAAACTGCCCTCCCTCATTCGTTTTAAAAAAAAATAACTGAGAATCAATTATTTAATTTTGTTTGGCCTTATTCATAGAAATTGAGTTAATTAAAGGGCGGAAAGTCACTCCACAGGTGTTTTAATGACAATCCACTCCCCACGTACTATTTATTTATTTATTTATTTGTTTGTTTATTTATAGCTGTGTTTTTTTTTGTTTGTTTTTTTTTTTTTGTTTGGTTACTTTTTTGTCTGGGAGGGGGATTTCATATCTCAAGCATATCAATGTTCTATATACTTCCATTCAAATATCATGGTAATATGGAAGTGGGGGATGAATAATTAATACCCACGCCGCCCAGGCGTCACCAACATACTACAACTAATTATACTGATGGATCGACTAATTAAAACAGAAAAATAGTACAACAACCCAACATTAATTATTTACTATAACGAATAAGTCGGTTGGAATATCTAGTAACTGAAATACAAAATATACAGGACACTACGGAAACACGAAGTGTATCCCTCAAGTCCCCACACAGCCACACACTACCCTTTTATATTGCACTGAAAAAGTTGCCTCAAGTGTATTCTTCCTTCAGAACTCCACTGGTACGATGTATTTATCTTCACCGTGTTCTTTACATCATTGTTGGCTGCCTGTACAGGCAGCCAGCAATAATGTAGAAACGCTGTTAATTCATTTGCAGCGGTGTACGTGTATATACAGTAGTTATTGACGTACAATTGATCTAAGTACTTAAGGAGTAATCCATATTTATATATGGGGAAACGAAACCTACCTACTTCAGTCGAAGAACCAAATAGTTTGCCCAGGTATCTGAACTTATCTGTAAGGCGGCTAGGAGAAGAATGACCATTGTTAGTAGACTTTTTCTGGGCAATGTTTTTTTCCCTCTCCAGCATAACCATACCTTGTTGGTCTCTGGTTGTTCTTTTAACTTTTGAATACCGGAATCCCATATTTGGGCTTTATTCAGACATGCGTATACCACCACAACTTAACGGCCTCATATTCTGTGGATGTACTTCATATTATCTTTGAAGTGAAGTGTTTTAATCTATATAAACTTGCGCTGTTATAAATGTAACCAGGTAAACACATATGAACAAGTGTTAACAACAAAAATAATCATAGCACTCCATCAACGAGAACTGAAGCCAAGTGCTACGTGAATTGAATTGGCAGTGTAACTGACATACTGACATACTAGCCCCATTAGTTGCTAGTTTGTAACATAGTATAATATTGTATATTGTATAAAATGTACACAGGCCAACACACACCAGCTGGGGTTAAACAACTCAAATAGTTTGTATCATTATTTTCCAGTATAACAACCCGGTATTCCACCGAGGCGTCTTTTGAATACTTGGGTGTTTTTCTTTTATTGTCATATTTCTGGAATTTATTGCTTTGATGAATTCCACATTGGGGTGAAAGTGGAGCACAAATTAAAAAATAATAAACACCTTTGTTGTTATCTACCATCATCATGAACTGTAGGACCATATGCCATATAAAAGGTATTCTCCTGCTGAAAGATATGGTATTCCCGCTGGTGGTATTAAGCACTTCCAGATGAATGTTTTACTGTTTGGCTTGTACCGACAATCGTTAACACCCTATCAATAACCAAATGACCGAACCGTTAGTGATATATATATATTCCATTCAACCGGAATGTACTCAATCAAAACTGTCAACTGCGATGGATAAATTTATATCATAACCGATATATGTATGGACGGTATGATTCGTTATTTCCCGACGCGTTCGAACATCGAAATGTCACGCAAAACAGTTTTATTAACAGGTAGATTGCGCAAATAATTTTGCTAATAAAAATTTGCTAAAGCTCAATAGGCCCTATTCAATAAATTGGAATAAGATGAATTCATGCGGCTCAAATATATTTTTGATTCTGGATGGATACTATGCAGATCTGTGGCATACAGTAGAGTCGCCGTGGAATGGACAAAATCCACGCGTTGGCAGTGTTTTTCACGGGTGCTATTTCAATCAAGAATCAATAATTTTCAGCAAATATTCAATGAAAGAAGCACCGTGTCGTACAAGGCGCTTCATTCATTGAACATTTGATGACGATTCCATTGTTTAATGTCGGAGATTCATTCTTAACGTATGCTTGGAAATGTTGCCCGCCAGTGGATTTTGACCTTTCCACGACGACTGCAGTCTATGAAGACCTTTAACCCTTTACCCAAAACAGACGATATCAAAATTTATTATTTTAAATATCATTTTTTTAAATTTTTCAAAGATTTTCAACAAAACCATATCATGTGACCCCCTCGTTGGAACGAGCTCGACGAGCTCGTTCCAACGAGGGGGGTCACATGATATGGTTTTGTTGAAATTTTTTGAAAAATAATATTTTTTTCAACTGCTGAATTTTCATATTACGCGGGCGGATGCGGCCGATTCGTTGGGCAAAGGGTTAACTACCCTGCACTCTGATGTTAAAATGCTTAAGTTTTCAGCAACAAAGATTTTCCATAATGAGGTTTGATATTGAACCACCAAATATACCTTGTTTGACAGAGCCAGTGAGCTCTGCCAAACAAGATATAATTGATTAAATTCATAGTAAAACAAGGGAAAAACAGAGTTATTGGAGACAATTTTGTTAACCAGAGTACTAGGGGTTAATTATAGTATAAGAGCACCAGTAAAGAGGATAGTGCTCACAGCAAGCAACTAGTCAAAGTTTCTATTTTTTGCCCAACGGGATTAGCCGCCCAAATGTTTTACGTTCACGTGCTAGTGATTGCAGATGCGGATATTGTGCTGCTCGACAACAGTGTGATGATCAATGTGGGATTCAGGAGCTTGAAGGTGCACTCAAGAACTCACGCCAACCGAAACATACTACTGATAAATGAGGAGGGGCAACAAAATCTATTTTTTCATTTTTTTTTACTTTAATCTGAAAGTATATGATTAACGAACTTTTCAGATTTCAATACCGTGAAATGGAGAAAAAATACCTTTGCAGAGTAGCTTTTGTAGACTGACGATTAGATTGCAGAAAACGCTCATTGGATTAATAGGCAAGCATCTCTAATGAGACGTTCAGCACTCGTCTGACAAGCCCACTTCGCAACCTTTATCAATGATCTGGATCTGCCAGTACTGAGGGTAGAGTTCGGTAGAGCGGACGGCTCTGCGAACTTCGTTCGTAAATCGGAAACGAGTTAGTGTTCCTACAGCAATCCACTATCTCCGTATCCTATGTGTCTAAGAGTAAATTTAAACAGTTCATTAGAATTAGAGTTCACTTCGACCATGACCATGAAGTCGTGCAAGAACGTGTTCATTTGAATTTAAATTGAAAGTACTAATTAATAAATGTTTCAGATTTCAGTTTTATGAGCTGAAGAGAAAAAAGCCGTTTCAAAATTGCTCGCACTAATTAGCGGTTGGGAGTGATACGCCAGCATCTTTTATCTTATTAATGAGACGTCCAACACTCATCTGGAAGATCCGCTTCCGCACCTCTATCAGTACCCGGTGGTCCAAGAACTTCGCACTTTCTCGGTCAGTTGACGATGGACATCATTATAAGCCCTTTCCCGCTGAGGTGGCAGGAACATAGGGACATGATGAGCGAATGTGAAGTTTACGGACCACCAGGCAGATAAATCCACATAGTGGTTCGTGAACTTCACATTCAATTGTCATGTCCTAGTTTTTCTTCTGGATCAGTAGGTAGGGGTGTATGTTGATGTTCACCGTAGAGTGGCTGAGAATTTAAGTCGCTACCTATACACTGTACAGTCCAGCATCTATTTGTTGGGTCTTGTCTTCACTAGTGATAAATGAAAGATATTCTGATTTAATATCTGAGGAGTGCCTAATCACATGTATGGAATACACACAAGGGTATAGGCACGGAAATACGCGCTGCAATCTGAGGAAAGTGTGTTTTTGTGGTTGAGAACGGAAGCAATTAAAGATACATGGCCTCAACAAAGAAACATGGATTCTCCTCAGATTTCAGGTACAGATTCAGTTTATTTCAAAGCACACAAATACAGGTAACAGGTGAGAGAAAAGCATAGTTACAAATTCATAGATAGATGTATAAATGTATACTATGGGGAATGGCATAGTCCTGTGACTGTCTTTCTGTCATCTCCAAGACAATCAAAATATTGAATAAAACAGAATGGCAATTGGCAAACGTTAGCTTTGAGGAAAGTAAATCTGGACAACAGGTAGTTGTTGCGTTATACGTCTTGGTTCTTGATCAAGAAAAGTGTTCAATAAAACACTCGGATATAAAATGACCACCTTCCTCGCACCTTCGAAAACGATAACTCGAATCTAAGTTCGTTAAATGAAGTAATCATGATCGGGTGATTTACGTGTCCGTATAGCTACTGCGTGAATATGTGAAACGTGCTGGCTACATTACAAGGAAAGACTTTGGTGGGCCTCAAACGAAGACTTGCATGGGCCCGTGCGTATATTATGAAGGACAGAAAAATGTTTTGGGGAAATTTAGAATGTTGGTTTACGAGCCCCCGCGGGACTTAAACCTCAACTATATCACTTGGGTTCAAGGCACAAATAAATACTTGAACATACATACTCAAAAACAATGACTAGAATTTATATTTCTGGAAATATTTAATTTCCTATTTCTTATCTTAAGTTGTATGAACTGTACTGCACTTTCTGTTAACCCTTTACCCAACGTAACGGCCAAAACCGGCCAGCGCTATTCTCAAAAATCGCCAATTATTTTTCATTATTTTTTTAATTTTTTGTCTCGAAAACATAGGTTGTGACCCCTCGTTGGAACGAGCTCGTCGAGCTGGTTCCAACGAGGGGTCATAACCTATGTTTTTGAGACGAAAAATGAAAAAATTAGTTTTTCTGGAAATTGTACTTTCTCGTGCGACCAGTTAGTTGAATGACTGCCTTATGGTGGCATGGCTAAATCGCCTCAATCGGTCAACAGAATTTACACCAATATTGGCCGACCATAATACCCATGAACTCTTGGTTCCAGATTTCTATCTCGTCGGTCGCGCTCAGAGTAAGCCCCAGAGAAGCTTTTAAGGCATAGACAATGAAACTAAAAATACACCTTGGCAAAAGGTGTATTCAACAAATAGAATGAAACGTTCTGGAAAGTTTTGATCACTTCAATTCAGACTCTGGCACAATTAAGTTTAGGCAGTTAATACTTGGAAAGATTGGCTAAAGATCATTATCCCCAGTAGAGAAGGGAGACTGTACAGGGCACTGTCCAACCGTCTGTCTGTCATTCAGTTTTTTCTTTGCAACAACTTGAACAATAGTTATCTGATTTCAATTAACTCTTTGATACTTTTGTACGTCTATGACGTACGAAATCAAATAGCGCGTTGATACTTTGTGATCATTTGTTTTATTATTTTTAGATTTTTTAAAGTTTTTACCTCAATTCCTATTTTCTCCCGAATAGTGCTCAACCGTTGAGCCAAATGTTATCGCGGCTTAAAATACTAAGATAATCATGCTGTCAAGACTTCTTAACTGGTTGAGTGCCAGAAGCCACTATCAGAGCTTTCAAAAAATGAGGATACCAGAGCAAAGGCCAACACTTTCCTTGCTTATATTCCATATTCAGTCAAACACAAATAATATTTTGTTTATATAAATTTGTTTTATTACAAATTATGGGAGAGTGCCTGTGGGCACGCTCCAAAAAATTGTAATAAAACAAGTTTTGAATAACAAATTCAGACCACCAAAAATAATCTAGCCCTCAACCAGATAATCACAAATGTAAAAAATATCTTGTTATTTGTACTTTCCGACGTTTGACGTCGCATTTTGATAAAAAACTTTGAAGAGACTGAATTCCTGGTGACGTTTGAACGTCAGGATAATTAAAGTCTTGAAGGGTTACTTGTAGTGTGCTGATTTAGATTAAAAATATCTTGTACAAGCTCAATAATCACCACCATTCGGTGAAAAATAAGGGAATTATTGCCCTTTATTTGTTGAATTTTCCTCCAAATTTCATTGTTTATGCAATTACTTAAATTGTAGTCCTTCAATAAAGCTTATCTTGGACAAATTCGAAAAACACAATAATTTCGTTAACATTAAGTGAGTTATTGCTATTTGTTTGTTGAATTTTTATCGAAATTTCATTGTTAATGCAATATGTTGAACAGTAAACATCAGATTTCAAAACATATTGATATCGTGCTCTGTATTAATATTGTTTTGGAGATGTACCAAAATTACGATGATTCCTTAAAAATTGATAGACTTATTGCCCTTTGTTGGGTCCATTTCACTTGAATGTTTTACGTTTAGGCTAAAAAGAAGTACTTATTTCTCGGGCACCCCTTCGTTGAAATTGACCCCCCCCCCCCCCCCCCCCCGCCCCCGTTGATAATTTTCATTGGTTATTATGGAATCACCGGACTTTAAATTTTTATCTTTTTTCATTAATGTATATTAACTTGCACATGTTTTCAACAAAGCATGATAAAAATACAGAGTTGATTTATTAAGTGTGTTTCTTAAAAATACAGTTTGCTCTATTCTACAGAAAATAATTCTCACATATTTTATGGATGGTATTCATTTTTCGAAAAAGGCTTCACTGAAAACAAATCTATTTCACGTTTCTTTATTAACTGGTTAAGTGCTGGAAGCCCAAATTTGGACATTTTTCTGAAGTGTAGGTGCCATAACTTAAAGGCTTCACATTCTGTGGATGTGCTCCATAAAATCTGTGAAGTGAAAGTATTTAGCCTGTATGAGCTTGCCTTATTAAAATGTATTGGAGAGTGCCTACGCGCACTCTCCAATAAATATTAACAAGGCAAGAACATACGAACAAATATTTCTGACCAAAAATAATTTAGCATTCTACCAGTTATTAAACACACACATAAAAAAAAATTAAAAGCCTTCCTCCCTATGGATTTGAAAAATTAATCTTCCGAGAACCAAATATATGTTTTGTTTGGCCTTGCATGCTAAAAAGTAATCAGCAGATGTCAACAACCTTTGACATGCTGCTTTATATTAATATCATCTTGGACAAGTTTGAAATCCGCGAAAACCGTGGTGGTTTTTTGAAGATTTATAACTCTGTTGCCCTTTTTCGTTTCATTAGAAATAGTAATGATGATATGTCACATTGGACAGTAATTACCATAAAGTATGGTTCATTAAATGTTTACTTTTGTCATAGTTCATTGTGAACGCCGGGAAGTGGGGCTTGCTTGTTTTTTTCTTGTTAAAATCATACTTCGGAGGAAAATTGTGGAGAAAATTGATTCAAGACAGACATGCATTACATTTCGATGTACCACAGTTACCTACTTGGACAATTAATTTGATAAAATTCTAATCCATGTAGTCGATGTTGGAAGTTCAAAGATTTGAAACCAGCTTCGGGACAGGGAGGCCCTGCAATATGGACAACGACACTCGCACGTGTTCCGCACATATAATCTAAGGTGAGAAAGCATTGCCACTAAAATCGTAAGAAAACTCAATATTGCATGTGACCACTATCGATACGGATGTCTGCACCAAACTGCCCCTTTACCCCTTAAATCAAACGTTAGACATGTTGTTGGGCAAAGCATTCCATTCTTGACGCAAAGCTTTGTTCAGAGCATCGGAAATGACAACATTATCAGACGTACCCCGCAAACGAAAATGTCTCATATGTTATGAACTAGATTGAGGTCGGGGCTCCTCGGAAATAAGGTTAATTTAATGATGATTTCCTGTCGTAAAAAGACAAGAATGAAACATGCATGATGCGGTTGGAGTTGTCTTTCATGAATACCTGGTCTTGTCAAGATTCAACATAGTACGAATATTAAAGTGGAGAACAACAACCCTAACTGAGATTCGCTAGTATTGCCCATAGAGATAATTCTCTACCTTGACAAGAACCAGCTACAGTAATAGGAGATGAATTCCCATTCTATAAGGGAGCAACACCAAACTGAACTTGCTTAATGTTTTTCTGTTGTGGATTTGCTGGGTTTCGTCGCTTTCAAATATGAGCCCTTAGGCCCGACAAGAGCAGAAAGAAGGGACTTCCATTGAGCCAGTCATCGTTGTTCATGATGATGAGTTTCCAGTAAAGATGAGCACAGTGTCAAACGTGCCGAGCTATGTTCACATGTCAATGGAGGTCTTCCGATATGTCTCTTTGCTCGATACCAAACTGCTTTAAGGCAGTTTCCGACAGCTCCTGTGGAAAATTGGTTATCAATCCACCGTCAGAAATACACTTGTAACAAACGAAAATAAACGGACAAGTTCAGTACTGGGATTACAAAAGCGGCCAGAGATTTTCGAACGGATCGCGACAAGGTGGTGATCGGGTTGAAATTATCTACCCGCTTTCGTCCCCACACTACTCTGTATTGTTACATGTCGAATGTGAGAACATTGCAACTGATATGCTATTTCCCTTTTTAGACCTTCTGTCTTCATTTTACACTATTTTATTTATGGAATCATTACCCACTGGTGTAAGAGTGACGAGACCAGCTCGCGATCCGATGGGGAAACAATACTGCATGTGTGGTGCTACGTCGCTTCTTCCAACTGAACTGCGAAGTCTTCCTGTACTCTGTCGATCATTTGCGTCACTGTATTGCTGGTGTTTCCTAATCATTCCGACTTATAACAAAGGGATGATGCCCCGGCTATTTACAGATCTGTCGGAATGAGATTATGACATTCCTCGTTCCAAAGATTTGTAATCATTTTTATTAGAAGGTTGCAGAGGCACATAATTCTTTTACGCCGATCAAGAAAATCACGGACAGGCAGATTTAGCATGTGTGAAGGAAAACGTTCATACTTTCTTTGTCTATGACCTTCATTTCGTCATCAGCAAAATTGTCAGTAACAAGGAGTGTGACGTGATAGTTTGTTCCAGGTCAGGTCTATATACGGAACTAGTGACGTATGGGTTTTAAAGCGCCAGATGGTATGCGTTTCAGTTCAAGTCAATGCCAGATTCACAAAGGGCGGACTCGGTGTACCCACACTCTAAAATCATCCGAATGTTTTAAACAATACACATATGTGGTTAACAAACATGTGTAAATAGATGTCCGTGACTGCACCAGGAAGGCCTCATAAAATATTTCAACGGTACACCAATGACTTTCCCAAAATACTCTTGGTATACCTAGCTGATAGCTTAGTAGAGGATCTAACGACAAATGGCCTATCTCCACCTGATTCCTCGAAGTCTTCTGTGCTATGGAGACTAGTACGAATCACTTCCGGTTGATATGCAGAATTCTTTGTTTCAGAGCATGCGTTGCTTAACATTGTGATATCACTGAATAGCGTTGTCAAAACAGCGACCAGACAAATAAAACGCATGCAGCTGTGTGTGTGTGTGATTGTTTGTCATAATTACACCGACAAAGCTGTGGACGGCCATGCCATCCCTTTGTGTGATGTGCAGTGTACAAGGCGATGTTGGTTGCCATGTAATTTTGATTATCATGCACATTTTTGCTACGGGAGAACATCCCGCGTTCTCTCTCCACCAACCCACCCCGGATGGAGAGGGTTAGTGGAAGGGTCGCGGGGTGTTTCCCCCAGGACAAAAATGCAAATGTATATAAAATCGAATCGTAATATTTAACCCTTTACCCCTTAACCCTTTACCCAACAAAACCATCCAGCGCTATTCTCAAAAATCGCCAATTAATTTTCATTATTTTTTTCATTTTTTGTCTCAAAACATAGGTTATGACCCCTCATTGGAACGAGCTCGTCCCAGCGAGGGGGTCATAACCTATGTTTTTGAGACAAAAAATTAGTTATTCAAAATTTTTTTTTGCAAGTGTCGTTTGCTTTTCATGTTAGGTAAAGGGTTGAAATACTTCAAATATCATTAGCGGCCCTGATCCTCTCGACGACTTAGAGTTTAACTCTTACGCCCTCATAAGCATAAAGCCTGGAACTGCTCCTGCAAGCTTCAGACAGATGAGCGATTTTGGACAGTTTTGATATTTGCGATTATCAAGTTCATCATTGGACTTGTCACATCGGCTCTTCGTAGATATACAAATCAGATTATTTCTGAGAAGGGAATTAATTATGTACCTGCTATGGACAGATTGTGGGTGGGTGTATCGAGAAGATGACAGAAACAAAACAGAAAGGTCGCACAGCGAAACCAATCAAACTAGAAATGAGAATAGTTTGGGCACCCTGGGGCTCTTTTATTACAAGCAGCGTTTTTTTAACTTATAGATTTTCTTCTTTTGTTCTCGGAATTCTAATAATGGAAAGGTAGACTCGATAATATTCCAAATGTAGTAGTTAGAATAAATTTAGTTACCGCCAAGGGGTTTAAGATGTGTGTTACAACCCCTCACATTTTCGTCACCTTTGCAGTCTAAAATATCATTCTCTCTCGCCAGTAATCATGTACGTTCTTAAAGACTAGATTTGATAATTGGAGGACTTGCGTCACACAAAAAGCCAGTAATACAAATGGAGGTCTGTAGTACCCGATTCGGGTTGTTGGGGACCCAGCGTGACAATTTGGAGTACAGTAACGGAACGTGTAAATTAACGTCACGATAAAAAGAAAAATTCCATGTTTTGAGATTTTTGTGATTTTAAACTGCAATCCCGACTGACTACCACTCCACGTACATCATCAAGGCATGCCTTCGTATGTAGATGGAATATTAGTCAGCCGGGACTTGAGTTTCCACATTCGTGACAAATCAAGTTTACTCACACACACTATTCGCTCCTCTTCGCCACCTCTGGATGCAGACACGGATGCCAAGCATTTTGTCGCACATCTGTAGATTTGTTCTATGTTCATACTCACAAACCGATTTATCCACATTAATAACAAATGCCCATTGTCAAATAGAATCAAGGAGAAAACCTAAAGGAATGACACCCTCTTTCAATGTGAACAGTCGAAACCACAGCACTTCTGGGAGAAATTAGGAAGACAATGCTGTCAGGGCAAAGCTAGTCTAGAAGGGAGGAGGCCCCCTCCACCGACTTTCAAGTTCAGATATATGTTATATTTCTGTGTTGTAAGCACACGTTTTAATTAGATAATTAGCCTTAGGCGATTCACAGTGGGATACGTTTTTGGCATATTACTAGTCAGAATAAAATGTCTCCATCTTATCGTCAGTTAATTAATCTCGCAATGACTAGCACTTATACATTCATTCCAGTAGACTTACTAAACTAGCCGACCGAATAGATGAACAGAATCCGAATCCGAACTATGTTGCTACAAGGTAATTAACATTGCTAGTCGGGATCCCCGGCATTCAGGGCTGCAGATACGCACAGACGGTGAAGGTCAAGACTCAGTGTATAAAGCACCTTTATTTAATGTATTTAATCTTATTTGTTTTACAAGGATTAGCGAACAAGTTATGCAACTTATATTAACGCTTCTCCTTGGCCCAATGGGTGTGTAAGATGACCTTCATAGCGGCAACTTCGTGGCCTAGCTCTTCTCGAATACTAGGAAGGGATCTTTAGCCTGCACGGAGTGTGTCTCTCCCCGCACAGAGGACAGCCATTTTACGTCCCCACCCGATAGGACGGTACGCTGTGACAGCATCAACCACACAATTGATGCTGACCTGACAGAGAGTGTTCGGACACCTCGAGAACTTTCCACGGCCGAGGATCGATCCCGGGACCTCTGGCATGAGAGACCAGCGCACTTATCCACTCGGCCACCACTCTTTAACCACTTTAACCGCCATGTGTTAAATATATAAAGCTCCTGTTGGGAACCCGCAGCAGTGACATTTACAAAGTGTACTATAGCGCCAGCACTGGGCTATACATGTGTAGATAAAATAAAATTGAAAAATCACTTACCCCATGTGATAAATCCTCTGCCATGTTAATGAAATTGTTGAGTGTGTTAAATATAGAAATTAGTTTATTTTAAATGTAAATAAAAGAATCGTTATTACTTTAATCATTGTTTCCTTTACGCAGCCTGAAGTGATTAGGAATCACACCTAATGAAGAACGACCTATTTCAAGTTCACTTGGCAGGGAAGACAATCATAGTGCGGTTCAAACTCAGCTCAGCGATTCCGACCCACCTTGTTGACTCGTCTCCCCATATTTTGAACGGCGAGGCTAAACAACCCCATGTCATCCCTCCCAAGTGGATAAAGGTGTTGACAAATGCCTTATTAATTTCGGTCGAAAATGTAATAGTTCCAACTCTCAAACAACCAAGCAGCCCATAACATTGCAGTGCAGTTTAAGCATGGATTGGTGATTACTTTTTTCTATCCAAGCCTGGATTATGTCTCTCCTGTTATAAAATGTGTTTGCTCACCTCTGATTATGAACGATGTGAAATATCGGATCAGTCCAGGTAAGGGTTAAAACGTCTCGGATATCGTAGTAAGTTTGTATTGAAAGCCTTTGTGTAAAACAGTAGCCGAATGTTGTTACCGAGTCCCTTAGGATCCGAGCGAAGAGAGCAGGAGAAGGGATAGTCTTTTGGTTCTCAGGGGTGTTGTGTATTGGCCCGCAAGGAAATTCTAAACACACCTTGGCCCATACATATATCTGTGGAGGCCATACACCTTGTATATATATTAGACTATACAGCGTGTAGGGCTAGTAGTGGGCGCCCCTTATTTTGAGGGCGTCTCTGACAGGCCCTACATTTTGTATTCTGTAAACAAAGTGTACGTCCTTTAGGGCCCCACAGCATTCAGGAAACACGTTTTTATATGAAACGGAATCTGACCATTATACTCTTGTCCGACCCTTCCTCAGCATCGGGTGTCGGGAGATACTCAGAGAGCAGAGGTACGCCACCGCTGGCTTACTCCGTAAAATTATACCTCTCTGACATCAGTTGTCAAATTATAGATTTAATTATTCATGACGTGGGTCGGCACTCAGCCTTCTTATTATGCATTATCTGAAATTAATATTCGTGGACATTTCGTTGCTGGCAAAATTGATAACGTTTGTACTCTACGAGGCACTGGCGTTCCACAAGATAAAACTCTGATCTCTCAATATCCGTATAATTTAATTCCATTCGTCGATCGAAAATTAGGGCTTCCGCGTGAACGGAGTGACGGAAGATCGCTAACATTTATTCCAAGAAACGACTGGACGATGAATAATTGATGTGTTCGCCCATCGTATGCATCTACAATTCGGAGAAATTGATGACAATGAAGCTGACGTTTGTTTTCCCGGAAAATGAAAAATTGTTTTGAAAAGATCCAGCAGGAAAGTCAAAACTCTCTCTACACATACCTGGCAGTGCTGGAGGCATTGAAAAAACAATGATCACATCTGCATTTATATTCGTGGTAACCGTGGGTATCGACGTAATGATGAGGTTGACCCGTAAACCTGGAGCTGTGGGTGTAGAGGGTGGTGGTGAAGACCAGTACCTGTAGGTGATATCATTATGCATCTTGAGAGCAACTCTCGATTTGTCTGTCGAAGTGTCCGATAAATTGTCGTGTGATAGTTTGATGCCAGAAAAAGTGTTTGAACTGGAATGTCCAATTTCAAACCAAAAATGTACTTACCATTCGACCACATTTCTTCCACTAGTGGCGTGGCGGGTTGTTTATGTTAGGGTGAAGACCATATAATTTCCAATGAGATTAGCATAGCATTGTATCGCTAGTTACCGTCTGAACTTAAAAGGGTCCCGTCCACCTAACAAAAGGCCATATATATCACTGTGATACAAAACCGCCTCTCTCAATCAGATCGCGATCAGAGACCAGTACTATAAAACGTTTACTTTTCTATTTTCTAGAATTGTATTTTCTGGTTATGACTTTACATGGGTTAAAATGAACCATTAGCATTTTCAAAGAGCTACCAGTTGGCAAATTGCCATATCTTTCAAAAATTCTAATAATTAATTTTAGTCAGTTATATTAATAAGAAGAAAATACAATTGTAAAAGTTTTATAGTATTGGCTCCTGGTCGCCACACAATTTCATAGTACGTCAGAACTTCCTAAACAAAATATTGCGAAATCAAGCCCGAATGAGTAAACACAAAAGGAAAAGAACATCTCAGATTCAATGTTATCGAAATTTCCTTTCCACATATGACAAACTGTATCAAAAGGCGCAGTGAGTACCCCCTCGATCTGAGGGTGGAAAATAGAGTAGTACAAGCCTCATTGAAATTTACCTTATCACTTGAATTGCGGTGGAAACGAATGAGCTGTGATTTGATGATACCTTTGAATGTATGTTGAGGATGAAATGATTTTGTGTGCAACAATTGATGTGAATCAGTTTGTTTAAAAAATGCTTTATAGTCAAAATGACCTGATGCCTGAAATTGCTTGCCTTCATACACGGTCACATCGAGAAAATCAACAGAATTTTCTCTGATAGTAGCTTTTAATTTAATGTTTGGATCATGATTGTTCAAAATTTCGAAATATTCATCAAAATCTTCTTTTGAATGTTACCAAATAATAAAAATGTCATCTAAATATCTGAGGTATACGAGAGGATGCTTTGCACATTTGCATAAGGCATTTTCCTCCCATTGCGCAACATAAATGCTTGCAAAATTAGGACTGAATCTTTTGCCCATAGGACAACCCATTATTTGTAGAAAATATGAAATGAAATGAAATGAAACTTTATTTTGCAGCATACTCATGTACAGTTTACATAAATACAAAATATCAATAAAAAAGTGTACACTGCATGGAAATGGCATAGCCAGAAACCCTGTCAGACATGATTTATTTTGTCCTGACATCAGTGTCGTTTAGTTCTTTGTCCTCCCCGATTCACAATAAGTGAACCCCTAGAGGGGCTTTTTGTGAAGCTTTCCCCATGTTCGGAGATAATAAGAAAAAACAAGTGGTGATTTGAAAAGTCTTAGATTTAGGATTAATTGTAGAAATAGCGATAGTTGGGAGGATGAGATCACTTTATGCTGGGCCACAATCCGGACAGAATGGATTGGTGCAAGTAATGTCAGAAGAATATCCATTCAAGAATGAATTAATTATTGTCTTTTTAAACAGAGGCCTGCTATATTGCCTTTCTTTGAGATTTAAATCATTCCAAATTTTCGGGAAAGAATGAATAGGGAGATCAGCAGAAAAGAGAGTTCTTGGTTTGAGGGAGCGCACATTCCCTGTTTGTCGTGTTTCCATTCCAGAAAGGTTAGTGTATATTTCGAAAGTATTGTCAAATGACATGGAAAGTTTATTGTGGTACCAGTCATGCATAAAAAGATGCACATATAGATTATACAAATCTTCGAACTTCAGTATTCCACAGTTTTTAAATAAAGGTTCGGTGTGCGAGGTATATTTTCGATTTGTTAAGATACGGACAGCCTTTTTGGAGTGGTGAGATTCTCCTGGTTGAGGGAACATGGCCCTAGACAAGTATACCATTCAGCATATGGCTATGTATCAATGACTGATACAAAATCTTCAGGGCTTTGAAAGGAAGGACTCTGTTTGCCCTATTAAGGGCAAATATTGCCCTTGCCATCTTTAGGCAAACTGCAGACGTGTGTTGTTTGAACTGTAAATTTTCGTCCAGGTTGACCCCTAGGAATTTGATAGAGTTTTCCTCAAGTATGTTGGTAACAGATGGAATGCCTATGTCGTTCAAAGATATCTTTTTATTGGCGGCATTATACGAGTCGTTCTGCGGGTGTAACAACATACATTTGGTTTTACTAGCATTCAGACATAATCCATTTGCAGAGCACCATTCACTGATTTTATCGAGTTCAGTATTGGTCTCATCTAACAGAGTATCTAGGTTCCTACTCGACACATGAGCTGTGGTATCGTCTGAAAAGGACAGCACCTTAAGTAGGGTGGAGTGGCAGATGTCGTTAATGTATAATAAAAAGAGAAGGGGGCCTAGAACTGAACCTTGTGGTACACCAATGGAAACATCCATTGCATCCGATGTGCTGTTCATGAAAGATACAAACTGACACCGGCTTGTTAGATAATCTTCGAACCAGGAGTTAGCTAAACCTCTTATACCGTAGCTTTCAAGCTTCTTCAAAAGAATCGAGTGATTTATGGTATCAAATGCTTTTGAAAAATCTAGAAAAATTGATAGTGTTCAATCCTTTCAAGATTTATCATTTGCTTCGGCGACACTGTTTAATAGATGCACAATGGGATGCACAGTCGAATGACCCTTCCTAAACCCAAACTGATACTTATATATAGCGTTTTGCTCGTCGAGGAAAGTGTATAATCGTGAGTACATTAATTTTTCGAGTATTTATGTCTGGTACTCTACCTACTACGAAAGATAGATTGATAATATGAAACAAGGGGTCTGCTATCTCGTATATAACCTTCTTCAGCAGTTTGGTAGACATATCAATACTATCAGTACTTGGTTTGCCTTTTAATTTATTAACACAGGTAACTATTTCTTGTGTGTTAGTAGGTGTTATAAAAAATGAATCCCCATTATTACTATTGCTGAGAAATTCTGAGAAGTGACGTTGTGTCGGAGGCACTTGGGCACTTATATTCATACCAATGTTAGCAAAAATTTGTTAAATCTGTCCGTGATTATTCTAAGGTCGGATAATTCAATATTCCCGTCCAGGGAGGTAGGCGGAAGTTGTCGGTTGTTATTTGACTTGTATATTGACTTTCGCAAGATGTCTCACGTTTTTTTAATATTATGTTTATTTTCAAGTAGTACTTGATTATAATAATCTGCTTTATGCTGTACACCTTTTGGATGATTCGTTTGCTAGCCTCAATAATTTCGGGATCTACTTCACTATCTGGAGGTGACCAACCAGATGAATCTGTACAAGGAAGTTTCCGACCGCTGGAGCTTCTAAAGCGGTCTGTTAATTTCATTTGCCTAAGAAAATTACAGTTATATGATGGTATATTTGTTTGATTACCAGTTTTAGGCTTCGGTGCTGGTACAAATGTTAAACCGCGATCTAAAGGAGGCTTCTCTTGGGTTGTTAGGTCATTGGTGCCAGACAGGTTAACCACATTAGTTCCCAATCCCACATCTGTTAGGCGGTTGTTACCTTTGCCTTTACTTAGTTTAAATCTAGATGGTTCAACTAGTGATCGTACATAATATTGGCGGATCTCGTGGTCCATTGTATGAAATCCTGAGTAACATCAATCTTCGCGTCATCAATTTTTGATATCACATAAACGCCCTTCACTTTCCGAATGGTTTCATTGATGATGCTCAAGGTTCTCCTCTCAGCCTGAGGGAGTTTTTGCGAAAAGTTTAGTTCGGCGAAATAAATTTTTGCTAATTTAAACTTGACCCTGATATCGCTAAGCATATTCCGCAACTGCTTAAATACGAGATCAGTATTATCACTTCGAGAATTCACGCCAATATTTAATAATGTTTTTGGGGGGACTGGACTAGCCCCTGTGCCCTTTAAACATAGAGCGAAAATGATTGATTGAACTTGGCGCCGCGGTAACACTCCACCTGGATGTCCGAATGGGGATTTCGAATATTGCGTCCTAAATTTGAACTAAAATCATAAGGATGTTTTTACAAACATCGGGGAGGCACCAGTTCTTTTTATCAAAATTAACTTCGCTTTTAAGCCGAAACTGGGAGAATTTAGAATCAAATGAGCGGCCCGAGTTGCGGCTCGGTGATTTGCCTTTCTCTGAGTACGATATACCTGGTTGAACCACACTGGAGGTAGGAGAAGGAGGAGAAGAAACAGAAGCAAGACAGGAAACAGAAGGAGAAGCAGGAGGAGTTCTAGTGAGAGCACTAGGAGAACCGGAGAAGAAAGTCTGAGGAGGAGTAGGAGGTAGAGGAGCAAGACGAGGCGAGACAGCGTTATTCGATTTGCGAGCATCTTCAGGCACAGTTTTGACCGGAGATGTTTGCAAATTGAGGCGTTTACTCTGAGAGTAAGGCAGGAGAAGTAGAAGGAAAAGAAGAGGGAGAAGTACTTTGCCTTGATCTTTTCTTATTATGCTTTTCGCGTTGGGGTAGAGGGACAACACTGTATTGTTCCTTACTCCAGACGCTGGGCGAAGTTCCGAAATATAAGACTCATAGGCTTTGTACTAGGTTTTTGGCCCTGATCGTCACTGTGATCAAGTTGTGGCACTTATTTTTAAAGTTTTTTTGAGCCCAGATCAAGGCACGCGCCGAAGCGCTGTTGAAGTCTATTTTTTCGAGTCCAGGAGGTGGTTGCATAGCCAAAGTTATCTTAGACTTCAACTGGTTTAAATTTATCTTGTAATGCTCAATTAAAGCATTTAACGTTTGGTTGACCCATCCCACACTAATCTGTCGAAAAACAGAAAAAAATATGTGGGGTGGGAAGAGCAGGCTTCAGAAGGCCACCTAGCTCATCTATTTTCTTCTCCAACTTTTCAAGGAAATCCCGACTTGCCAAATGCTGCTCTAAGAGCCCAATGTGGTGCAAACACTGACAGAATCACCTGAAAAGGGGCCTTGACCAACCTAGAATAGGCCTGGAACGATTGTTCCTGGCACCTTCCAGAGTGGGCAACTCCCTTTCTCTGATGCTTCTGTCCTTTTTGAGCCATTTGAAGAAAAGGTAGATGAATTGGCAATATAAAATTAAAATGAAGAAATGAAATAAATGAAAATGAAAACCTAGATATTACCTATTAAAGAAGAAACCTGGATTGGTTGTAGTCTTCAGCAAAGGTAGAAAATAATCTGTCTGTCTCGACCTCTTTCGCTTAGTTTAGCTTCTTCAAAGAGACTTTGGGGAAAATGATTCCAACTTTGGGAGGGCATGCCTGGTATATATCCATATGTGTACTGGAGAAATAAATACAAACAGCGCCAAAGATTATGATGTCTCACGAATGTTATCAGTTGGAATGAATATCCCCCGACGGAGGTTTATGATAACGTAGAAATTGTGTGTCTTACCTTCGGAACCTTTACATTGTGTGAAAGGTATGAATAAATAAATAAATAAATAAATAAATAAATAAATAAATAAAAAATAAATAAATAAATAAATAAATAAATAAATAAATAAATAAATAAATAAATAAACATGGTTGAAATTGGAACCCATTTTGTTTTTTGGGCATTATGAACTCTGGCACTCGCCTGTGTGTGTTTGATGTTAAAAATTCGCACTGACACAGACATTTCCCACTGAAAGGTTTTTTCTTTTAATATGCCGCAGAAAAATTGTTTTCATTTACTGAACCTTGATGGGTTTCAAACATGACAAAAAATACATAAAATTGATTTTAACTAAGTGGTGAGCTTAGGAACTGGTTAAACTCACTGGCAATAATTGATGTTATTCGTTGGTGGGCTCCAATTTAGTCCTTATAATGATGTTGCGCAAGTTTTTGTTTTTCTTTTTGGCGATGACAGGTCGAAGATTCAAAGGTTCATTTAATTTAGCATTGGTTAAATTGAATTCATCTTTTAATATTTTTGCTATTTCGATATTTTCTCTGTTGTATGTTAAAGTGAAAGGAGTGATTGACATCCTTTCGCATTCTCCCTCTGATGTGTTCATCGAGAACAGGTTTAGTGTTTTAGATTTTGATACCCCTGGGGATGAGAGTGGGGGCAACATTGAGTGGGGTGAGATGGTTGTTGGTGTTGCTAGGGCAGATGGGGTAAGGAGGGCGGTGAAGAGAAAGAGGGGGCCGGAGGCATGCAAAACGAGGGGAGATGCAGCAGATGATATAGGAACTGGGGGCAGAAGAAGAAAATTAGTTGTAGCCGGGAGTAGCATTGTACATGGGATTGACAATGTGGTTTGTGGTCCCGATAGTTCTAATGAACAATCTTGTGCTTTCCGGGGGCGGAGGTTGAGGACCTGAGGGACCGGGTAGATGGTATGTGCCAGGGTCAGGATCGGAACCGGTACTGGTGGTCCATGTGGGGACCAACATTATCAGGAAGAAAAGGTCAGTATGTTCGGTGGTGTCTTATAGAGGTCTAGTCAGCAAACTGCTAAGTAGGAATGCAAGAGTAGTTGTATCCGGGGCCCTTCCTGTCCTTGGAGGTGGGGACGAACGGAACTCAAGGATTTTGGCGCTGAATGAGGAGTTGTAGGACTACTGTGTTGAACTGGGAATACCCTTTATTGACCACTGGGACACGTTTTGGGGCAACGCGAGCATGTGCGGGCGTGACGGACTCTTAGCAGGATGGGGAAACGGGTATTGGGGGATAAAATTCTATGGGTAGCGGAGCATTTTTTTAGAGGAGTGAGGTGGGAGGCCAGAGGCAAGTATAACAAGAGTGGACACAGGTGGGGTGAACAAGAGCGAGGTGGACAGAATAAGTTTACGAAGGCTAGCGCCAAGAAACAATGGGACCAGTAGGCGGAAGCCAATGAATCTGGGTACCCTGAAAGTGGGTTATAGCAACATCCAGGGTTTATACCGGAAAGTAAGTGAAATTGCTACATTGATCGAGGCAGAGGACTTTGATGTCATGGGCTTAAGTGAGACGTGGGTAAGACACGAGGAACGGGTAGACCAAGTACGGTGGGTGTGGATAGGTGTAGGGTGAACGGAAGGCCAGAAAAAAAGGGGGAGGGGTAGGCATGTACATTAAAGAGGATTTAAAACCGTCGCTGATCACAGACCTTGAAGAAAGAAATTGGATGGGTAAAGATCAATCAAAGAAACAAAAGTATTGCCCTTGGGATTGTGTACTGTGCGGTGGAGGGAAGCAAACCCGAATGGAATGACTCGATATACTCAACACTAAGGTCCAATATCACAGAACTAGAAAACGGGGGGCTCGGTATAATTCTGATGGGTGACTTTAATGGACACATAGGTGATAAGGAAGAAGGCATAGAGGGCGGGGACAAGAAAGTGAACAGGAATGGAAGGAAGCTGTTGAACTTCACAAATGAGCTCGGTCCGAAGATTCTGAACAGGGACGCGAGATGTAAGGGGAAGAGAAAATGGACCTGGGAGGGGAAGGACCGAAAATCAATAATCGACTATTTTCTCACAGATATTAATTTATGGAGGGAGGTGATAGGGGTAGAAGTGGATGGTGAGGGTAGAATGGAGGTGGATAGTGAACACACCTTGATCACAGTGACGATCAGGGCCAAAAACCTAGTATAAAGCAAAGGAAGCTTCAAGGAGATTTGGGAACTTAACAAGTGGGCGGAGTTCGAAGAAAAGTTGAAACCAAAGCTTGGAACCGTACACAAGGGGGGGGGGGGGGGCAGTGTCCAGAAGATGGCCGACGCTATAGTTGCGAGCCTAGTGGGGGCAGGGAAGGAACGTATAGGAACGATTAGGGTGCCAACACGGGAACTTGGGTACAGAGTGAACGAAGAACTGAAAAGGGCCACAAAGGGTAGAAAAATTAAAATGGCTGCAAGCAGGAGAAGTAGAAAACTTAAGGGAGCGGAAAACAACGAGGCCACGATAGCAAAGGAAGAATACCAACAATCATGAAATAAAGTAAGTGAGATTAAAGACAATAATCGGAGAGTGCGAAATAGCAGTCTTATTAGGACGATAAGATTGGCAGGGGGTCGAGTTCGAACGTATTTTGGAAATGGGTGAATAAACGTAACAAATGAAGTAACCCACAGAGTATTAAAGTAGATGGCAGAATTACAGACGATCAAGATCAAATCGCATTAGAACTTGTCAAGCACTGGGAAAATGTAAACGATAAGCGATGGGGCATGGGGAACCCACCGGAGTGTCCGAACCAGGTCGAGGAAAATCTATGGAACTTCGTGTGCAGCGAACTTAAAACGGAGGAGATGCGAAAGGTGATCTCAACATTAAGGAATGGAAAAGCGGGAGGGGTGGACGAAATCCCCAACGAGTTTATCAAACAAAGGGGAGAGGAACTCCTGGAAAGCCTAACTGCCCTATTCTATTTAGCCATAGAAAAACAAGAGGTCCTAAATGAGTGGAGAGAAAGCAAAGTGACATTTATACACAAAAAGACATTTTGGATATCGAGGGATCTCTGTCAGTAGCAAAATTGGTAAAGTTTTCTGTAAAGTCCTGTATCGGAGATTAGAGGAGGTGATTGAGGAGAAGGGTTTTTTGGGAGAGACCCAGCATGGTTTCAGGAAGGGAAGGAGAGTCACTGACGCTCTTTTTACGCTATCCCAAATGATAGAATCCGTGAAATCAAAAAAGAAAATGCTGTTTATGGCCGTTTTGGATGTTAAAAAGTCATACGATAGAGTAAGGAGGGAGGGTATGTGGCGCAAGCTTGAGGCTCTGGGCTTGGGAGGCGAGTTTGTTGGAATTATGAAAGCATTATATAAAGATGTACAGAGTGAACTTCGGCCATTCGTTTTGCATTGTACATCAAAGGTTTAGGAGATGAACTCCTGCATAGCAACGAGGGGGTAACAGTTGGCGACTTGAAGATTCCACGGCTACTTTTTGCAGACGATACGGTGCTAGTGTCAGAAAGCGAAGAGGGGCTAGCGAAAATGCTGGGAATTGTTGGGAAATATGGGAGCAAATGGAGACTCGAACTTTATAAAAGCAAGAGCAAAGTTATACCTGTGGGCCGCAAAGTGGACCCCACTCGAAGGTAGAGAGTGAGGTAGTTCTGTATTCCTTAAGGTAGCAGCAAACTTCTTAGTGTAGGAGAGAAAGGTGACTACGAGTATCTGGGGGTAAATATAAACATCACAGGAAGAGGCATCTACCAAAACCACACAAATTAATTGATTCTGAAGGGGAAGTGAATCCTTAACCAAATGAAACTTATAGGGAGAAAAGGTTTCAATAAGGTTTTCGTAGGGAAAACCATTTGGAGAATGGTGGGTCTGCCAAGTGTAACATACAGTACGGAAGTGGTACCCCTAAACCAGACGCCTGTAAAGAGCTTGGAAATCCTGCAGAACGATGCAGGCCGATGGATAACTGGGTCGGGTAATGCCGCAGCACTACTAGAAGCAATCAGGGATGAGCTTGGGTGGATGAGGATCAAGGACAGGATAGACGTATTGAAACTCGGTTATCTTAAATATTTGGTAAATCTCTTCGACAGCCGATGGTGTAAAGTAATGTTCCTGAGAATTTTCAACTCAAATATCAAGACAGGGTGGATGGTCCAAGTGAGGGAGCTAATAGAGAACTATTCATTGGAGATCTCGGACCTAGACGTTGGGACAAACCAGGGTAAAAGAAAGCGTCAGAGAAAGGGTCATGGAGGATGGTAACCTTAAATGGCGAGAGGGGGTCAAATCAAAGAGGTCTTTGGGTGGCCTGCGTGATAAAGAGAAGCCTGGTTTTGAAGAGTACCTTGATGGCACCTTTGGGGGGTCACTGTTGTTCAAGCTAAGGTCGCGGTCCCTGGAGCTGAGGGGAAAAATTGAGAAAAACAGTGACAAGGAGTGCTAGATGTGTAATTTGGGCGTGGTGAAAACCCTGGAACACTTTCTTCTAGAATGCCCAAAATACCAGTCTAAAAGAATAGGGTTCACTGGGAGTATAATGGGGAAGTGGGATGGGAGAATGAAGGACATGTGGTTAGTGGGAGACTCAAAGGAGAGGGTGAATATGCTAATCGGAGAGAATGGGGCAAGGGATGTCATCAAGCAGTTCGTCTCCGAGTGTTGGGAGGAGAGAAGAAGCGTGGGAATAGGGAGGCAGTTGGGAGTACAGGGGTAACCTAGGCCTTCTCATCCGAGAAACGCGACAAATCAACTGCCGGCCAAAGTGTTATTATTATTATACCAAACGGACAGAGGGATTGAAGCGTATTGATCCAAAAAGCTTCGCGTTTTTTTCCTAAATTCATCCGTTTCTTCTAATGTGGCTTTAATTGGTGGTTGTTCAATAGGCTGGATTTCGAAATCGTTCAAAGAATGGCCAGTAAGGTTAAAATGTTGTGCTACTGGGACATCAGCATTATGTTTTGTATCCTGCTTGTGTCTAGTAGCACGTTCTCGGGAAGGATTTGGACTTTGACCAACATACTGTTTCCGACAGCGTTGGCAAGTGATAAGGTAAGTAATATTTGGTGAATCACAATGGAGGGAGTTACGGATCTGGTAATGATTTTTCGTTTGTTCGGAGGAAAATTCCTCTTTTTGATCAGGCATAAAAGTATGCAATCTACAACGAGGCTTTTTACAATTAAATACCGCGCCACTACCATACTGAAATGATCTGTTTCGTTCAATTTTCAGTGGTTTGAAATCAGTAGTTTCTGCTGGACTTTCGAGCTTTTTCAAAGTTTGAGATTTCAGACTACGCAAAAAGCGCAGTGAGTACCCCCTCGATCTGAGGGCGCCAAATAGAGTAGAACAAGCCTCATTGAAATTTACCTTACCACTTGAATTGCGGTGGAAACGAATGAGCTGTGATTTGATGATACCTTTAAATGTATGTTGAGGATGAAATGATTTTGTGTGCAACAATTGATGTGAATCAGTTGGTTTAAAATATACTTTATAGTCTGAATGACCGGTCGCCTGAAACTGCATGCCTTTATACACCGTCGCATCAAGAAAATCAACAGAATTTTCACTGATAGTAGCCTTTAATTTAATGTTTGGATCATGATTGTTCAAAATTTCGAAATATTCATCAAAATTTTCTTTTGAATGTTCCAAAATAATAAAAATGTCATCTAAATATCTGAGATATACGAGAGGATACTTTGCGCATTTGCTTAAGGCGTTTTCCTCCCATTCCGCAACATAAATGCTTGCAAAATTAGGACTGAATCTTTTGCCCATAGGACAACCCATTATTTGTAGAAAATATTCTCCATTGAATTGAAAGTCATTACCTTTTAAGCTCAGCTCTTAGAGATCCAAAATGTGTTCATCCGGGCGTTTAGCATCCGGATATTTTTCAAATGCATTTTTAACCGATTTAACGCCTTTATCAATATCAATGTTCGTATACATACTGTCGATATCCAAATTCGCCAGGATAGTATTTTTCGATATTTTCCATTTCGAAATTTTGGAAGGAAATCCTGTGTATTTTTTAGATAGCTTGGATGTCTATTTGCTATAGATTTAAGATTATAATCAATTAGTTCCGAGATCGCATAAGATTATTGGCTCGTCTCCCAGTATTTTGAACGGCGAGGCTAAACAACCCCATGTCACACCCCCCCCCCCCCCCCCCCACGTGGATAAAGGTGTTGACGAATGCCTCATTAATTTCGGACGTAAATCCCAACTCCCAAACAAACAAAGCAGCACATAACATTGCAGTGCAGTTTAAACATGGACTGGTGATTACTTTTTTCTATCTCAAGCTGGGATTATGGCTCTCCTGTCATAAAATTGTTTGCTCACCTCTGATTATGAACAATGTGAAATATCCGTTCAATAAAGGTAAGGGTTAAAACGTCTCGGATATCGTAGTAAGTTTGTGTTGAAAGCATTTGTGTAAAACAGTGGCACAATGTTGTTAACGAGTCACTTAGGAACCGAGAGAGGAGAGCTGGAGAAGGGATAATCTTTTGGTTCTCAGGGGTTTTGTGCATTGTCCCGCAAGGAAATTCTAAATACACCTTGGTCCATACATATCTATGTGGAGGCCATACACCTTGTATATACATTAGACTATACAGGATGTAGGGCTAGTAGTGGGCGCCCCTTATTTTGAGGGCGCCTCTGACAGGCCCTACATTTTGTATTCTGTAAACAAAGTGTACGTCCTTTAGGGCCCCACAACATTCAGGAAACACGTTTTTATATAAAAGGGAATCTGACCATCATACTCTTGTCCGACCCCTCCCTCCGCATCGGGTGCCGGGAGATACTCACAGAGCAGAGGTACACCACCGCTGGCTCACTCTAATATTGTTTTCGAATTGCGTTATTACACGTTACTCCGTATTATCATACATCTCTGACATCAGTTGTCAAATTACAGATTTAATTATTCATGACGTGGATCGGTACTCAACCCTCTTTCTATGCATTATCCGCAATTAATATTCGTGGACATTTCGTTGCTGGCAAAATTGATAACGTTTGTACTCTACGAGGCACTGGCATTCCACAAGATAAGACTCTGATCTCTCAATATCCGTATAATTTAATTCCATTCGTCGATCGAAAATTAGGGCTTCCGCGTGAATGGAGTGACGGAAGATCGCTAACATTTATTCCAAGAAACGACTGGATGATGAATAATTGATGTGTTCGTCCATCGTATGCATCTACATTTCGAAGAAATTAATGAAAATGAAGCTAACGTGTGTTTTCCCGGCAAGTGAACAATTGTTTTGAAAAGATCCAGCAGGAAAGTCAAAACTCTCTCTACACATACCTGGCAGTGCTCGCGGCCCTGAAAAAACAATGATCATTCATATTCGTGGCAACAGTGGGGATGGACGTAATGATGAGGTTGATCTGTAAACTCCTCTCGTTGGAGCTGTGGATGTAGAGGGTGGTGGTGAAGAACAATATCTGTAGGTGATATCATTATGCATCTTGAGAGCAACTCTCGATTTGTCTGTCGAAGTGTCCGATAAATTGTCGTGTGATAATTTGATGTCAGAAAAAGTGTTTGAACTAGAATGTCCAATTTCAAACCAAAATGCACTTACCATTCGACCAAATTATCTTCCACTAGTGGCGTGGCGGGCTGTTTATGTTGGGGTGAAGGTTTACAGGGTCTCGTCCATCTGACAAAAGGTCATATATATTACTTTGATACAAAACCGTCTCTCTCAGTCAGATCGCGATCAGAGGCCAATACTGTAAAACTTTTACTATTCTTTTTTCTAGAATTGTATTTTCTGGTTATGACTTTACATGGGTTAAAATGAACCATTAGCCTTTTCAAAGATCTGGCAATGTGGATATGTCTGTCAAGTTAGTGATAAATATACATGTAAGAACCAGCATCAGGGTCCTGTATCATTAGAGAAATAACAATAAGAAGGCATTGCTCTTGTTAAGCTACAGTTAATTGACAGTGTTTATCTCTCATTTGTACCATCATATTCTGGAATTAGTTATTTTGCGCGTACTAGTAACATACTTTTATATTATTTTTAATATTTCTTTACCAAATGGAAAGAAAATAAATTTTGCAGATGGGAAAGTGTGTTATATTTAATTCTCTTTTTAACGGTTTCTCTCACGTCTAAAAATCACAACTTTCTAATGTCACCACGTCCAGAGGGGGAGTGTCAAGTGTCGTACCTCCAAATGTGCACGTTCGATTATCGAACGTCCAGATGTTGAACAACAAAGAAGTCTAGCGGAAAATTAGGGACAGTTGTTCGGAATTTCTAGCGTATTGGGCAAATTTCTTATCTTATTGGTGATGCACAAATGAAAATTACGTCACAGCTGGTAACCATTCTTGCCACACCGCATCGATTGCAGTTTGCACAGAAAAACTAGAGAAGAACTGAATAGAAACCTTATGCAATAAGCAGACTGTGTTCAAGCTTTTCACGACATCACTGAGCGGCTGACGGCAGAGATGAATGATTCTGTTATTCCTGTTCCGTTTTTCCGGCAACGTGTGTTAGCGCACAAAATAATTATTAATTCTCATTAGCATAATAATTGAAGAAGAAACATTTGCTTTTGTCATTTCTCTATCTGTGCTCAGATAATTAAGTAATGCTCACCTTCTGTAACAAACTGGTTGCACTAATCTTAGTGGAACGTTATGTAACCGATGTTGCTCCCATGGAGTCGTACAAATCGTTCTGCAATTGATCAGCGCGTTTTCCTGCGGTAATAGAGTCCACCACGAAACTTAGACACACAAAAGAAACTGCATCCACTATACAGACATTTCCCCAGTATTTAGCGCCTCCACTACAAATATGTTTATCTCGTTTGCATTTGTTTTAATAATTTTCTTCTGCCTATTGGTATTTCTTTCTTCTTCCATTTTCATGTATCCCAGCTTTTTAAGCCTGACTGTTCGATTTGTGTCAGGAAGGGGAAGGAAATCATCGTTTACCCATTCCACACAATGTAGATGTAGTATACATAAGGCTATGCTAATGGGGAGCCTTGCAGTTGATGATCTATGATGCACCTGGTGGCCGTTACGATGATGATGGTGGGTAATATAACCTTGGACGAGGTCCAGACCAGATTAGATTACGACGTAATCGCTCAGTTTAACCCTTTGGTACTTTTGTACGTTTTGTGATGTATAAAATCAAACAGTGCGCTGGTACTTTGTGGTCATTTGTTTTGTAATTATTTTTCGATTTTTTTTAAAGTTTTAACCTCAATTCTTATTTTCTCCCGAATTGTGCTCAGTGACAACCGTTGAGCCAAATGTTAAAAATGAGGATACCAGAGCAAAAAAAAGCACTTTTCTTGCTTAAATTTCATATTCAGTGAAACAAATAATATTTTGTTTATATAAATTTGTTGTATTACAAATTATTGGAGAAAAAACACTTTTCTTGCTTAAATTTCATATTCAGTGAAACAAATAATATTTTGTTTATATAAATTTGTTGTATTACAAATTATTGGAGAGTGCCTGTGGGCACTCTCCAATAATTTGTAATAAAACAAGTTTTGAATAACAAATTCAGACCACTAAAAAAATCTAGCCCTCAACCAGATAATCACTAATATGAAAAATGTCTTGTTATATGTACTTTCCGACGTTTGACGTCGCATTTTGAAAAACGTTGAAGAAACTAAACTCCCAGTGACGTTTGAGCGTCAGGATAATTAAAGTCTCAAAGGGTTGACACAAACAACCCTTCCCCAGAAGAGGATGAAGATTCGCCATTCCACACCAAGTAAATAGCTGCAACTATTACCTACCAGAAGAATTTCGCGACTCATTCGGCAACTAAGATAAATCCTTCTCGCTTTTCTACATTAATTGTCAAAGCCTCAGTGCACACTGAAACTCCCTCCATGATCTCTTGTTTAACCTTCAAGGAACTGAAAATACCTTTGACGTAATTAGCCTCACTGAAATCTTTAACACACAACCTAATATGACTTACTCCCTTGAGGGTTATCACCAACTGATCAAAGTAAACAGTCCAGATGACGATAATGGTAAAGGTGGAGCGAATTTTTATATAAAGAAAAAAATATTAACTTTAATATTCGCAATGATCTATCCATCTTTATCCCTCACATTATAGAATCACCTTTCATTGAAATCCATATCAACAAAATTCGTAGAATTGTCGGAGTAGTATACAAAGCAGATATAGATAGATATGTTCCTCAACATGGTAAATGAAATAACCGATAAAGTAAATCAAGAAAATGCGATCTCTCAAATAATGGGGGACTTTAATATTGACATTTTAAAGACCACGCATCATATGAAAACCAAAAATTATATCAACTCCATGTTCAGTCAAGGCTTCTTATCCGTCATTACAAAGCCAACGAGATTGACTACCCACTCCGCAACCCTCATAGAAGATGTCTTAACAAATAATCTCCTAACACCCAATAAGTCGGGGATAATAATAACTGATGTCTCCGACCAGTTTGGTGTTTACCATGTGGAAACTCATCCCGAGCAAAGTCGTAACAAAACTTCAGTCTGGATACGCAAATGTAGCGCCGACAACAAAGCATTGTTCAAATCACTCCTTCCTCAGTGTGATTTTGCGACAGTCTCAGACACAAACTGTCCAAATTCGGCCTATAGCTCGTTTATGAGTATCTACCTCGAAACATTCGAGTAGTCGTTTCTCCTAAAACGTGTCAGTAGTAACAACAAGTTTATTAAACCAAATCCGTGGATTACGAAGGGCTTGGTTATTGGTTATTGCCTCTAATAATAAAAACAGATTCTATCACAAAAAGTTAAAAAGTCCTACGGAAATAAACATAAAAAATATTCAATAAAGTTAAAAACCAATGCAAGGCAATCTACTATAAAAATATCCTCAACAACAACCAAGTACAGCATTAAAAAGAGCTGGCAAATACTGAATGAAGCCATTCTAAAATCTAAGCGGGAAGCCTCTTTACCGACTTATTTTCTCAAAGATAATAACAACATCCGTCACCCAAAGACCACAGCAGGAGAATTGAACGCGTACTTCGCAAATATTGGTAAATGCACAAGTGAAAAATATCCAAGCCAACTAAATCATTCTATGAGTTCATGGGCAGAAGTTCAACTAACAATTTTTATATCAATCCAGTCTGTGCCACTGAGATTAAAACATTGTGAAATCCCTAAAAACCAAACGTAGCCAAGATTGTGATAACGTTAGCTCAAAACTTATCAAGGACAGTATTGATCCTGTACTTATCCCATTAACGCACATCTTCAATTGCTCATTTGTACAAGGTGTTGTACCAGACAGAATGAAAATCGCTAAAGTCATCCCGATATTCAAATCCGGTGATAAGCAGTTTTGGCATTTACAGGCTTATTAGTCTAATGCCAACCTTTGCTAACATTTTAGAAAAACTTATGTCCACGCGATTGTTAAACTTCTTGGACCGTTTTGAAATGCTACATCCCATTCAGTATGGATTTGGAACGAACCACAGGCACAATGCATCCCGTCATGCAGTTACTCAAAAAGGTAGCTGAGGAAAATGATAAAAAAGTAAAAACTGCACACTTGTCCTGTTTCTTGACCTATCTAAAGCATTCGACACTATAGATCATCAATTTCTAATAAACAAATTAGAAAGACACGGTATACGAGGCTTAAGAAGAGATTGGTTCACAAGTTATTTAACCACAGGAAAACAAAATGTCGTTTATGACGACCATAAATCCGATGTAGCCGCGACAACACACGGAGTTCCCCAAGGTTCCATACTCTGCTCCACGCTATTTCTACTGTACGTGAATGATATTTGCCCAGCAACATCCCTAAATCTTTTATCGTTTGTGGACGATACAACTGTATATTCATCTGGCCCAAACCCAAACAATATAGTTCCATTATTAAATAAAGAACTCGAATATCTCTTCGAGTGGTGCTGCGTTAACCAGTTAGTTTTAAATGCCGCGAAAACAAATTACATTTTAATTAACCCCTCATATAAATCGAACTTTGCCACACTTTCACACAACGTTCTTATAAATGGACAGGAGATAAAAAGAGTGGGTTCTGAAAATGCAGAAAAATAGCTCACATTTCTAGGGATTTACATCGATGATAACCTATCCTACACATACCATGCATCCCACCTTTGCACCAAAATAGCCCGAGCCTATTTTGCCCTCAACAAAGTAAAGACCATTCTCCCACATGATGGGATGAACATTCTGTATTTATCTTTAATTCATACCCATCTAACATATGGAATAAACATATGGGACTCACCAGAACCGTAAAGAATCTAATGATATTGCGCAATATAAATAACAAAAGATATAACACGCATACCGAGCCCCTTTTTCTTAAAAATAAAATACTCAAAGCAACTGGCCTTTTTAAACTTAACGCTTGCTTATTTGTATTTGACTGATATCATGAAATCCTACCAGTTTAATTTAAAAATTACTTTAAGCTAACTGATAATCCTTCTGGAAGGTCGAACAGAAGAAATGGCCTCCTTCATATAAAAACCCAACCAAATCATTGAATTATTTACCGACAAATATGTACACTAACGAGTTGGAGTTGGAAAGGAATATCAGAAATATAACCGAGAGAAATATGATAAAAAAACAGTTAAAGTTAAAATACTCTTACTTAGACAATGTTTATTGTAATAACCCATATTGTCCCGATTGTAGTCCCTGAATTTGTTGGGGTACAATGTACTCTTTACCCCTAAAAATAAAAAAAAACAGTCCAGCTTATCCACGTCTGGCTAAACTGCATTTACCACTTGGGACACTTTGAATGGAATCCCCCCGTACTGATATTGATGTTGATGGTGGTATTGATATTGATATTTATATTAATACCAATATTAGTATTATTATTGCACCACCACCGTATTCCAAGCATTGGTCTGGTCGCCTCGTGAACTCCACCTGGCTCCGAGGAACCACAGTAATGTAACTTCGTTAAAGACACAATGGACTGTCGGTGTCAAGATGCTAGATGTTTCGGATCGAGCTACCAGATGAATCCAGTCATGACTTCCATGTCATGTCATGTTTATCTCTCCTGCTCCCTGCCCCCTCCCCCCACTATCATACTAGCCAAGACATGAAAATGTATTGGATGAAACACTATATGAGAGTCTAAAACGTTGCATAATGTAATCGTGGGAGGCAACAGGAAGACAGCCAATCTGGCTATGTTGTCTCCCTGCGGTATACTACTAACGCGCTATGTTGAACATGGAGGTAGTACTGAAGCAGAATAGTTTTCGTTCGTGCCAAAATTATTTTGATTACCATTGCTGGTACTACTATTTGCATTTGTACTTGTATACTGCTAAATAAAAAAGTCAATCAATCAATAAGGTCCTCTCTTTTCAGACAGTGAGAAAACACCCTAAACTATGCATAACCGCTCTGATACTTGGATGGATGGATACTGTACATGCATAGACACAAATGATAGCATGTGATGAAATTAATATGTAATTCAATACTGAACGTTAGTTTAATTCCCTTTGAATTAAGCTTCTTTTAATTTGTTTCCATATTATTTTAGTATCACATGTAGTTTCTAACAGGGTGTGAAATGGTGCATGGAGCCGAGTAGTCCATCGCTTTAAAACCACTCACTGTTGCTTTAGCATTGCAAAGTCTTCTTGCACTCAATGGATGAAATACACCATCACCCATAACACATAAAACAAACACCAAGAACATGAACTTTTTGTTGGCAAAGAAATATTTACAAAAATAAAAAATAAAATAAAAAAACGCCCGCCCACATGCACTTTTAGAAAAAAATGGCATGAGAATCAGAACACCTACTTTGTGGGGCCTTATGTACAACTAGTGTAAATTCACTAATTACAGTTTAGTCACAGTCACTGCACTATTATGCCTTCGATGAACACTTTTTGATTCCTGTGTCTGACATGGATTCTCCTAAAGCTTTCAAAGGGAGCTTTGCAAGAACTAATAAATAATAAGTCGGTGTATCAACGGTGATAAAACGGGGAAGCGATGTTATTTCTTTCATAACCCAACCTGTTTTTAATAGTACTGTGGATCTGTCAGATCTGTAAATTTTCAATGTGTTGCGAAATCAAGCATCTGGTAAAGATGAATTTTTACAATAATTTACAAGTTTTTATTCTTTCCAGGACAAAAATTAGCAAATCTCACAGCCTAGACTATTATATTAATGCAAAGAGCAGTGTCTGTATTACATGTTACGATGCGCACACCGTTGAAAAGAATGAACACAAAAAAAGTTACAGAACATCAACTGAATTGGAACAACGCCGTTTTTTTATTTTTAACCCTTTACCTAACGTAACGGCCAAAGCCGGCCAGCGCTATTCTCAAAAATCGCCAATTAATTATTATTATTTTTTTCATTTTTTGTCTCTAAAACATAGGTTATGACCTCTCATTGGAACGAGCTCGTCGAGCTCGTTCCAATGAAGAGCCATAACCTATGTTTTAGAGACAAAAAGTTAAAATAATAGTTATTCAAGAATTTTGTTGCAAGTGTCGTCTGCTTTTCATGTTAGGTAAAAGGTTAAATGAGTTTCAACAGAGAATAGTCAAGCGTTCTAACTTTGATTGGGGAAACTGTATAAAGCCAACGTCTGTAGTTTTGTACTAATCTATAGGAAAATGTCTAAAGTTTTTTGAAATGGTGCGCACGTCGATGATACAAGTATGCAAACATTTTGAAATCCAATTTTTATATGAAATCCGCATACCTTAATATTAAATTTACTGACAGCTTCAAAAAATTAAGGGGAGCTAACTTTCCTGTAAATATCTCCCAATGACGAAAATTGTCAGCCATGGCTGATTTAACAGTTTGCTTTGAATCTATTGATAGCTCATCACAGGTTCAGTTCTCAACTTATGCTGCCCTCCATTTTTAGCACTGGTTGCTCACGTCCACAGTGTCATTGACGCGGGTCGGCATCAAACTCACGATCTTTTGATCAAAAGCCAAATGTGATAACCAATGATAACCAATGAGTCACCTCTCCTCTTGTTGTGTTATAGAGTATTATATATTTTATCCCATAAATGGCCGTTTATTTGAACAATAAAGGCCTTGGATAAATGTTTGCTTTATTCACCTAGTAGGGTGATAAATTTTCTCCGTAGGTTTTACACTGAAAAAATGTATTCCCCTAGTAGCGACGGACTTGTTGACCTCTGGCCTCTACCACATTTGTCTAGCATAATTAATATTTCGATTGTTGATTTCTTTAAATCGTTTTGAAAGTATTACACAATGCCAGAAGAAAACACCACCCACTGCTAATATAATAAAGTATTTGTGCAAGTTTAGCTAAAGTTTGTAGGGGAATTATTTTTAGACAGAAATGTAATACTGCGCATTGTTTATTTTTTGCCAATTTTGGTGGTCGATCGAATTGGACCAATGTGCTCCTCATTTCTCGCTGTGTTTTGTAGCGAATTATAGCACGATTTTGCCGCCACTGTCCTGTAGAAGATTTATGGGATAAACAAAATGAACGTATAGTTTTTTCAAGTAAAAAATTTATTCTACTCGTAGAATTGAGAATGAAACCGACTCGCCAGAGGCTCGTCGGTTTCATTCTTAATCCTACTCGTAGAATAATTTTTTTACTTGAAAACACTATACGTTTATTCTATATATATATATTGTCTCTTGAGAGCAACAAGTCGCCGTATAGAATGCTTTTGCATTGCAGATGGCGTCTTGTTGCACTCGTGAGACGATATTTCTACTGAAGGAAGACACACTTTGATTGGAATTGAACACAGTCGCTTTCGGGAAATTGATACTTCGAGTTCTGTCCTATTCCACCAATCACTCTCACAGACACGTAAAAGCAGATTAAAAACATGAAACTTCAATGCTACAAATGCAAAACCTGTTTATTCAGTCTGAAATTATTGACGTTTTGTCAAGATAAATTTCGATTCCTCGCCCGCATACAAACATATCAAAGGTTTTTACAAATTGCATTAATGTCCTAAGTTGTTCTCATTACAATCCGGTAACATTCTCTTCTGATAAATTCAACATGTGTTACACGATTAGAACAATTTTCTTAAGAACAAAATACTCTGAAAATCTTGATCTTTAATTGACATTAACATTGCATTAGCTTTATCAACAAATTAGCAGTAGCCTAATTGCTAATTAAAAAGAAAGCCCAGAGTAACGGTAATGTATTTAATAGCCGTTTACCTTGTTTTATCTCTTATTTACGCAATGGACTAAATGAATTCTGAGATTAAAGATACTATAACAATCATCGTGTAATTGATTGCGATTTTACGTGCATCGTAGTTTTCGGCATATCCACAATGTTCTTGCCATATTTTCGGCCTATTGCGTATTCATTTTCCATTGGATTGCAACTGGGTTGCAATCTGATCGCAATTCTCTTCCCGTGTCCCGCTCGCAGTGCTGTAGACTGCACATTCGAAAAAGAAGTGCGAATAGACGCGTCTCTGATGCCTTTTTCATTTTTAGTCGTTTTACTCAGTCAGATTGGTTTCGCAATATTTAAGTTATGAAATCTCAATTCAGTCCTGTAAACGTGTCGCGTCTAGATCGCAATATGATCGGGAAAAAGATAACTTTTGAGATCACTGTACATATACCTTATCATCACAAATTCACTGCCATGAAGTTCGTCGATCTTTTGAATTCCATGAATCTGACACAACACGTCTGTAATACTACTCACAAAGGCGGCCATACGCTCGATTTAGTAATTACTAAGTGTGACGACTCGGGTCTTATCCGTGGTACAGAGATCACTGACTTCGCAATTTCGGATCATTTCTCTGTCATTTGTGATCTCAATCTGCCGACTCAGTTACCAGTGAGACGGAAAATATCTTACCGCAAATTTCGTGGTATCGACGTCCCCAGATTCGCGACTTCGATTAATTTTCAATCAGCGACGATGTCGCGAGATTGCGAGTCCGTCGATGAGCTTCTGGATGACTTTAAAAATGTCATCCTGGAGCTGCTTAACAGACACGCGCCATTACGTTCCAAGTCTATTGTCATGCGACCCAATACTCAATGGTTCACGGACGAGATACGCGCAGCTAAAACTTTGAGGCGGAAACTGGAGAAACAATGGCGACAGACGAGATTGTGCATACACAGGGAAATGTTTCTTAATCAACGCAATCTTGTCAATAATCTTGTACTATCGGCAAAACGAAACTTTATTAAGGGCCTCATTGCTGATAATCGGCAACGGCCACGGGCACTATCCACAGTTTTAGATATGTTCTTGCATCGCAAAAAGCAGTCTGTTCTCCCAGATCATTCCTCGGATGCAACCCTCGCCAATACCTTTTCAGTTTATTTTGCCGATAAGTTCGAGACTATAAGAAAATCATTCAGTATCAAAGACAACCTGAATAGGCTCAATTTAAATGTGTGTAATCGTGGTCAGTCTGCCATTTTGGAGAGGTTTGATGTTGTAGATGCCTTAGGGGTAATACGTATTATAAAGCAGGCGCCATCCAAACAGTGCTGTCTTGACCTCATACCAACCTGGTTGTTAAAGTCCTGTCTTCCTGACCTTATATCACCCATAGTGAATATTGTTAATGCATCACTTCAGTCTGGTGTTTTTTCCAGATAACATGAAACATGCTGTAGTCACTCCTCTACTTAAGAAAGCATCACTCGATCCTGAAATTCTGAAAAACTACCGCCCCGTCTCTAACCTGTCATTTTATCAAAGGTTGTGGAGAGGGTGGTGGCTTCTCAGTTGAACTCACATTTATCCAAACATGGCCTTGCGGAAGTATATCAGTCTGTCTACAAACCGAACCATAGCACCGAAACTGCATTGCTTCGCGTTCAAAATGACTTACTGTTATCCATGGACGAGGGTAATGTTTCTTGCCTAGTTTTACTGGACCTCAGCGCAGCATTCGATACTATTGACCACTCGGTCCTAATACACAGACTGGAACATAGGATAGGAATTACCGGAAAAGCTCTTGATTGGTTTAAATCCTACTTAACGAACAGAACGCAGAGTGTTTGTATCAATGGCCAAATGTCTGGAAAATTTGTCATTCCGTACGGTGTACCCCAGGGTTCGGTATTGGGGCCGATCTTGTATCTGATTTATGTTCTTCCTTTGGGGGATATCGTTCGCCGCCATAATCTTAAGTTCCATTTCTATGCTGATGATACTCAGTTATATATTCGTTTCACACACGACACTGAAAAACTTGCCCGTGGGGTTATTGAAGCATGTATTACGGAGATAAGACTTTGGATGTCAGGTAATTTTCTCAAGCTCAACGACGAGAAGACTGAGGTTATCTACGTCGGAACGCCTAAACAGCTGTATAAGTCCCCGTGTTGCAGCATCCGTATTGGCGAAGCTGAGGTGTCTCCTGCATCCGAAGTCCGAAACCTGGGCTGTCTCTTTGATAATAGCCTCACTTTTGACACACACGTTACCCAGATCTGTCGTTCAGCTTTCTTTCACCTTCGAAATATTGGTAAAATACGATGTCTTATTGATCAGCAGATGTCGGAACAACTTGTTCATGCATTTGTTACCACTCGACTGGATTATTGCAACTCTTTGCTCTGTGGGGCTAAGCAATATAACATTGACAAGCTCCAGCGGGTACAGAATTGCGCGGCTCGTCTCATTACGAAAACAGCAAAGTCATCGCATATCACACCTATTCTCATTGGTTTGCACTGGCTTCCAGTCCAACAAAGAATTGAATTTAAAGTACTGTTGCTGGTCTACAAGTGCCTGAATGGGTTGGCCCCGACATACCTAGCTGATTTAGTCGAATACTACCGACCACCCAGAACAGTTAGATCCTCCAGCATGTTGAATCTCAAACAACCCAGTAGCAAGTTGCGTACAGCGGGTGACAGAGCATTTTCAGTCTGTGGACCTAAACTCTGGAATAGACTTCCGCATGATATCAGACAGGCCAGTTCCTTGCCCGTTTCTAAATCAAAACTAAATACATTTTTATTCAGACAGGCTTTTACTAACATGTTTTAACCTTTTTCATATGATTTTACCATTTGTGTGATGTACAGCCAAAGAGCATTTTTTAAATGGAATTTTAGGCTTAATAAATTATTATTAATTATTATGTTCTGTAATTTATGTCAGTGTTTACAATCGGATCGTAACGAGCAATTTAGGGCTTCCTTGCGATCCAATTGTAAACAGGACCGAGGCTTTTGTGGTGTAAGGGAGTAGATTCCAGTTACAAATTCCAGTCTAAAATCAGTTGGGTTAAAACCGACCCAAATCAACTGGGTTGAGTGAATATGAACCCAATCAGCTCATTTGGTTTAATTTTTAACCCAACTGATTTCAGAGTGTACATAAATAATTGAAGAGCAATTTTGAGTTCTTTTTTAGTCTGTGCTTTTGTAAATGTTACAGATCTTTTTTCTGTTGGCGATACGGTAACTTATTGTGACTTGCTCACAATTTTGAAAATATGGTATTGGTAGTGAGGGCATAGACTTGGTAATTATATTTGCCATCTTAACATTCATCGGTTTCGAAACACAAAAGCAATGACCATTCAATCACGGAAATCACACTTTACCGAGCAAATGCGCCTTTAAATAGTATTTTTGTGTATTTTCTATCCATATTGAATTTGGGGCGATACTCCTGTTTGAAGATTCCAGATTAAATAACAACAGTCAGTTTAAACGAATGTTGTTAACACGTTTGAGGAGAAGATTCATCTCCATTTGTAAAAGCACTCTCTGATCTTTCGTTGTCCGGTCAGTTGTCAAATCCATCGATCATTTGTTGGCAATCATTTATGCGATTAGTTGCGGATTTTGTCGAGTCAGTTGCGATTAATCGTGTGCCTGACTTTCGTTCCATTTGCATGCGGCAGAATTGTTGAATGACTTATCAGGCAGCAATAGGTTTCACGGAAAGATAACTTGACATTTTTCCCGAAGATCTTCGATAACTCTATGGAAAAAAAACTCCCAATGTATTTGATGATATGTATCGCAAATGACCACAAAGAGGGAAAAACGTATTACCCCAGTTATATCTGTTTTTCTTGCTCACTGTTTCGCCGTCTTCGAAATACATTTCGTTTCTTCACTTTCCGTTTTCTTCTACACACAACAAAATGAGATCAACCGTAAAATTGCGGGTGCACAGGTCCTCATGGACAGGTTCGACGGAAGGGAAGGTTAATCTTTGTGCAAAAATTTGCAGAAGGTTGACTGAAAAAATTACTCCCAAAAAATTAATTATAAAATAAAAAAAAAATATTAAAATATTGCGGACAAATTTAATTTCATAGATGGTCAACACGACTGCACGTTTTTCAAGTGTCTGGGAGAACATGGTGGTTTGAAAGCATTCGTGGAAAGGTATAAAGTTGGATGAAAATGACATGTTCCAGCAACGGGCGAAACACAATAGACGTGAGCCATTTCTTATGATTAATGAGAGGCTTCAATCTGTTCACCATTTGAAAAACTAACCGGCATGTATTGTGGCTTTCACCCCCATCCCAACGCACACGACCGAACAATTCAACAACTGGAAATTCCACGTCTAAAAGAAGACATAAGTAGAAATTTCTCACCAAAGACGCATGAGACTTGATGAAAAAAAACTTGAATTTTGATCAATATCAGTTTTCAGACTATTATAATTCGTTAATCGAATCTTGAATCGAATTGGACAAAGATTTCACATCGTATCGAATCGAATTGCATTTCCAGTTGTTGTGTCTGTGGATCTGGTTATCGATCATTATCTCCTGTTTATACAACACGGATGTGTGATGGCATGCAGATCCCCAGTAAACACATCCTCTATTAGAATACCGCGTGATATACTGGGAAGATTATTATTATCCCTGATCGGGGTGGGTATGAGATGGGGACATCTCACCCGAGGGTAAGATATGTGGGCCAGACACGAGGCTTGCCGAGTGTCTGGACCAAATATGTTGTCCCGAGGGTGAGATTTTCCCATCTCACCTCCACCCCTATCATGGATAATATTTCTCTCCCCACACCCCATCCCCCAAAACACTCTGACGTCATCAAAAGTAATCCATGGACACGTGCAGCTATATCGAACAGTTTTGTTGTCCATTTCTGAAGAAAACTGATTTGCTTATCGGAAAGAGCTCACAAAAGTTCTGTATGTGCATAGGTATATATAACACGAAATTAAATCCCAACGCCGACAATACAGGGGTTAACGATTTGTCGCGAAATGAGCATTGATACCTTCTGATGACGGCAGCCGGGCGCGTTCATCAATCGACCGATGCAAATTCTGCATTGTCATTTGACATTATTTGCTTTCCATATTTATGTTCCTTCAAATGTCTATCGAAACGTCCTATCATCACACTGTTCAGTCGTTTGAAGGATTCTCTGTGCAGTTATGGGATTCGCTGTGCATACTACGAGATACTCTGTGTAAATCGTATTTTTGTTTACGAACGCAAGGGAAGGCTAAGGCATTTTACCGAAACAAAAAAACACATGGAAAGGTAGGTACCAATAAATTTACCTTTATCCAGTAATGTAACTATCCCTCGAAGTCCTGTTCGCAAACAGTATCTGTTACTTTCCATTAAATAAACAAAAATAGGCTGCACAAGATCGGAGGGTCCGTTGAATTTTTGGCTTTGCTCTTGTTCAAGTAGCCTTTTTTCAAAACTTGTGGTTTTTCAAATCGACGTTTATACTTATAATGACGGTGGAACATCTTCCCAATCCAGACGGTTAGGATACATGTTCTTCACTGCTCCGAAATATCGAACATTGTATGATGTTCGGGGGTGGTGTAAAACAAGAACGACAACGTAGCATTGCTGTGAGTGACAACGAGGTTTCTGGGAGACGTGGGAATCATTACGGCAGCTGCAGTCACGCTGGTGAGGTGGAATTCGTGACTTATTAGTCACCCTTGACAACCAAGGTATATTGTGACAACTGAGGAATATTATGTCGAACCGGAGTTCTACAAAATAATAAGTAAGTCTGCGAAATAACTCAATCTTTTTTTTAAATTATGCCACATGCACCAACTAATATCCACTTCCGGAATACAGGTAAATGATGATCGGTGAAATAGATTTTTCGAAATTTCAGGTAAAATATGGAAAACTTTTAATGTTCTGCTATTATCTTACAAAATAATAATAGTTTCAGTGACTTGCGTGATTATCTGTATAATTCATCCATACTCATTACAGGGTTTATCGATATCTTATATATAAATGCGAATGTCTGTATCTGTCTCTCTATCTTTGTTCCGGGTGAACTCCTCCGTTTCTCCACCGATCGATCTCAAATTTTGTACACGAGGATAATTCGTTCCTGCGAGTTACATGGGATGGGTGTTGTGCCCATGCGGGGTGACCCTGACCTTGAAATTGACTACCTTGACCTTTTATTTCGAAAACGGCTGGGCCGATCGGGCTAAAATTTCATATGTACGGGTATATTGACCCATCGATCATTTTGACTTTATCGGGGTGCCCGTGCTGGGTGACCTTGACCTTGAAATTGGTGACCTTGTCCTTTTATTTCGAAAACGGCTGGGCCGATCGGGCTAAAATTTCATATGTGCGGGTACATTGACCCATCGATCATTTTGATTTTATCGGGGTGCCCGTGTGGGGTAACCTTAAACTTCAAACTGGTGACCTGGATATATTCCTCCGTTCCTCGGCCGATCTGATATAACCATCATCTCCCGTGCAACGCCGGGTATTCACCCGCTAGTTCTTAATAAGCACCACTTTCATGAAATTCGAATAACTCCATTTAAATATATGGACACGACAAATCCTAGTGTGTGCTTTATTATCGAGAGCATATACGTGTTCCCTTAATGTTCTCCACCTACTCGTTCTTATACACCCCTGCTGCGATTGTATGCCCCATTCTAGAATAATATCTCTTTTTTAGTATTGTTTGGGTTTACTATAGTAGTTTTGACGATGACTCAGCGTAGTTCTGACCGCTCAACGGGGCGACAAGTCTAAAATAGAGTAGAACCGAGGATTCGGGTCTAAACTACTACAATAGCAGAATCGTAAATAGATATCAACTCAGCCATTATAATACCCCCCCCCCCCCCCCCCCCACTTACACACCCACACACACCCGGTGATATATACTCCGTGTTTATTGGTAATACTCGGTAATGCTTATTCCAAAAGTTGCATAAAGCCGTAATCGGATCTGAGGTTGCTGTCCCCGAGACTTTGCGATGCAGAAAAACTCAGTTTGCTACTATAACCTTCACTCTGAGGTTTCATTTGCTTCAGATATCAACATTTAAAAACAGGTGATTTTGAATTTGGTATCACACTGCTCGCACAACACAAGGATCAGTTCATCCCGATCTAGCAGAATATGCCATGTAGCTGGTGCAACACTAAACTTTAGCAACCTGGTTACCGGAGCCACGTTAGGGAGTCCTTAACCTTCACGTTGGAGTGTTGGGCCTATTCTACCTGGGCACCACATGGGCAAAACCGGGAGAGGTCGACTTGGCTGTAGACTGTCGAGGTCTACATGATGTATCATAACCTGACCAACCGACCAGTGTAACAAAAGAGCACCCCTTGATACTCACGTATGTATCATCCAGCTGTAATAAATTAATTTTCTGCGTCGCGTAGCAAACTCAGTTATGAAATGTCGTTCTCTAGTGAGCTTGACAAAACCGAAATTTCAATTGTCAATTGTTTCACGCTAATTGCCACAGGGGCAACAAACTTCATTTTATCCACTGAACTCTATTTCGTTAGCAATTCCTCTTCTTCAAATTGTTTGCATGCTGCATTGTTGTATACGTCCGCCAATGAGTATGTTTGTTTGGTTTAGTGAACTATTTGTATTTGATTGTGATGTTCCTAACTTACATTGGATGTTCTTGGGACGGCCCATTCTTCTACAAATGATCAGCAATTTAAACTTGATTGATTTGTTATAATTTTGCTGCCTATTTACGTATATTCTGAACTCATTTATTTATTTGCTTCATTTCTTGTATTTATAATTATTATTAGCATATACTTACGAAAAACATTATATATCACATCGTCGCCTGAGTGCTAGAATGTTCTATGTCCCCTATGGGACATAGAACATTCTTGCACTCAGGCGACAACATTCTTATGGCTTCTATGTAATGTTTTCTAATTCATCTGATTTTCTTAACATACCACTAAATAACATGGTCTTATTTGTCAAGCATATGGGATTTTCCTTTTTTGTGTATATATTATATATTTATTCCTACATGCGCACCGTTATGCACGTGCAGTTATGTGAACGCTGACTGTAGTTAACTATTTGTATTTAAATCGCACGTGTATGGTCCTTAGCTTATTTCTGCACAGTTATCGTAGTGCCACTTTGTTTCAGTTTCTCAGTATGCTTTCATTAACATTTCAAGTTAAAACTCGAAACACACTGTTCACTAACATTGGCGTAGGGAAATAATCAGCCCATATCGAAAAAGCTTTGTGATCAAAAATTGATAAACGATGTGTTCTATTGTTCTAATCCGTGAATATGAGTTTGAACAGTTTATTTGTGAATATTTTGGAATTTTTGAACGATTTTAATAATACCACGTACCATTGAGAAAATAATACTAGCCTAGGTATGTTGAATAAACCTCTGTGTAAATAGGTCCCACGTTTTATGGATTCCATGTATTACCAGGAACTGAAATATACTATTTAGGTTTTCGCTATTGGTTAAAATGGCACGAATACCACCTCACCAGAGTGGACATAGCTGCCGTGAGGATTCCTTGGTCACCCAGAAACCTCGTTGTCACTCACAGCAACGCTACGTTGTCATTCTTGTTTTACACCACCCCGAGATATCATACAATGTTCGATATTTCGGAGCAGTTAAGAGCATGTAATCTGACCATCTGGATTGGGAAGATGTTCCGCCGTCATTATAAGCATAAAAGTCGATTTGAAAAACCCGAAGTTTTGACAAAATGCAACTGGAACAAGAGCAAAGCCAAAAATTTAGAGGACCCTCCGATCTTATGCAGCCTATTTGTTTTTTATTTAATGGAAAGTAACAGGTACTGTTTGCGAACAGGACTTCGAGGGATAGTCACACTACTCATAATGGCGTTCATCCAAAAATCCATATAAAAGAGTTAAGTGTACTTTGGTTTTGCGGTCTGTGCTTTTTTTTCTATTTCCTTCGACAAACGTCCGTCTGCTAATATTTCCGAAACGTGTCGCCATGTTGTATGTTTACTGAAGAACGTGCGATGATTAAATAGTCCGTACGCTCATTAAATATGCAAATAACCCGGTCAAATGAGATAGGTATCTATCTCACATGGCCTTCTCACATGAGACACACATATCTTGCATAGGAAGTGGGGTGGGAGAGAATAATCCATCTTTAAGATGCGTTTAAAATTTGGCAGAAAAATCTTCCGGAACATCCCAATGGATTTTTAATCTAATCAGTGAAAGGGCCTCGAATCGAATGTCTATGTGTCGCCAGGTCCTTCATCGGTCTACAGTGTTGCCCTGAACAGATCCAGTTTATTTTGAAGAATAACTGATTTCTTTTTTTTTTTAAATGCACTAAATAATCTGTAGGCAGCAGTCCTGTTTAATCTTGTAATGAAGCCGGACATCAAATAAAATTTCCCATGAGAACCATGGGAAGCTTGTTTACTGTGGTGCTGCTGTTTACCAGTAAAATAGGACATGAGACCAGTGCCTGGGGTGACAGTCCTCTAAAATGGATATAAACGATTGGTCGGACTTCACTTTATACTCATGTTAGGTCACGATCAGCCATTGTGCAGAAGTATGTAAACATAAAAAACAATAAATAAATAATATAATAAAATTGTTTCTCATTTCACTAAATTAAGACGAACCGAAACAAACTATAGCATTGTACATCGAATGTTTCAGTTTTGAACTAAATTAAAAAAAAACTGCATGTTGTTTCGTTAAAATTGGTTATCTTATTGTGCTCAAGTGCACAATCAAAATCTATTCTAGATGTAACATGGATATTGTCAGGACACCTTAGGCCCCGTAAGGCCTGGGCTGACGTGTGGTTATTTAGTACCGCTGATGAAATTGCGGGAAAATTAGACCAACGTGGAGGGTTGGAATCCAAGTGTCGTGAACTCGGCGCTGGGAGCTGAGTTGGACCAACGCCGTGATTCCTTCTCTGCCAAATTGGCCTGAAATAGGTTCGATTTCCGTTAGGTGTGATTCCTAATCACTTCAGGCTGTGTAATGGAAAGATGACTTAAAGTAACAACGATTCTTTTATTTACAAATAAAAATAAAGCCGTTTCAATATTTCAACAATCAACAATTCGGTTCTTTTCACAGAAAATGGGTTGCTAGGGTTAAACAATTCTCAACAATTATATAGTCATTCTATAGCCCTGTACTGGCACAATAGTCTACACACTGGAAATGTTACTACCGTGAGCTCGCCATAAGAGCTTCACAAATCTGAAATGTTATTACCGTGAGCTCGCCATAAGAGCTTCACCCGCTTAGGCGCAAATGTCAACGTCTGCGCGTAACTGTACCTCTGGCTGTCGGAGGGTTCCGACCAGCAATGTTCGTCATCTATAAAGCCACCGTACTTCTGATTTGGGTCAGATATTGTCTACTCAAACCTTATGTGCCTTTTGAAAGTCCTCCGTGAAAGTCCTATTGAAATGTTCACTGTTCCTGGTTGAATTCACGATTCACAAATGCCCCTTTTTGTGCTAGGGCGAAATTGTCACTCACACCGATCTCCGGTCGGTATTACGATGCTTCGACAGCAAAACAAACTACTCCCAACGCAATCAGTCTGACGTTTCAAAGGGTTAATACGCACAATACAATTGACCTACACTTCTGACTATTGCAGGCTGATACCTGCTACTCGACAATCTAAACTTTAATGTTTCACCTTGGGTTTTCCTTCTCAACGAATTTGGCACTGTAGCCGCCTATCAATCTTAAGCTAAATCAATCGTGGAATGCCCTCTCTGGCGATTCCAGCCGTTTCAGAGTCATGTGATAAAGGTACCCCTATGCCAGGAAACAGAGTCCGCCTGTCCTGGCCTTCACCAACGTGTGTGTGACCCCAAGTGTGTGTCTAATGCTCTGCTCTTCAAGGTATATATACTTTTTACCCTAAACTGTCAGGTGGACCGACGCTCATCTGTCCATCTGTCAAAACGGTGGGAGATGACGTATATCGAGACAGAATCAATACAAGTCATCTCACGCGTGACTTAACGGTATTTCACTTGTCGAGAGAACCGATTCGTTTCTGCCATTCACTGCTATCTAATGATCAGGTGACGACACGACAGACATTTCTATCTTTTAGAATCTCGTTTCTCAATTGGCCGTGTCGATATCCTGCCACCAACCGATTACGTCTCGTAAGACTCGCGACAACTGTATAACTTAAATGAGATTAGACCTTATCTAACATACCGTTTCTCCCCTGGGTCCCTGCGCTGAAGCTGGATATACACCACGTGTGTTTTTTCCATGTCCAGCTTCACAGAGAAGTGAAATTCACGTAGGGTTTTCGCCTTGATGCGGAATATCTTTTGAACTTACACTATCTGCATATATGACGCCCCTTGCCCCGATATTTAGGCTGGCTTTGCCCTGACAGATATCACGCTACTGATATCCTCGGCCTTAAAATACAAAAATCAAATAATATCCGTGTTAGAACTGGTCTAGACTACTTTTTCATTAAATTTGACGTTTGTTCACTGTACTCACCAAAAAATGGTTAATTAGATAAACATTCCAACTAATCACGATTTCATAATAATTATATAATGATTACATCGCGGTACTCGAGATACACGGCACTGTGTTCACAAACGTGGGGAGAGAATGTCGACTGGATCGCGACTGGGTCGCTATCTAGTCGACATTCTCTGCCCATTTTCTTTTCCGCATCACTAAAAACAGCACTCACCCAAAAAGATATGCAAGAAGCTTGAATCTGAAATGTTTTCATTTGTACTGTACTGGACTTCAAACCGAACAGTCCACGGTTCGATTCCCGCCAGGAGTAACTGCGTTGTGTTTGGGTAAGGCGCTTGATCCCGATTGCCCACGCGGGGATATGGTGGTGGTCTGTACTGAGGCGTATTGCACGTCGAAGGTGCACTTGTCTTCATCCAATGCTAAGCTTGCTTGTATCGAGTTACTACGTTGGGGAGTCTGACAGTTGCTCGCCGCTGCTAGGTGATTCTGCCCGAGTACTCCGGCTTCTTCCACCCGTAAAACTGTCCGACACGAGGTAACCCAGGCAGTCGAAAGTTTCATTAAACACCAGTATATAAATAGATCCAATCGCAAAAGAGACAACTTTTTTGATTAAAGTGCTGTACATTTAGAGTAAACACTTTGCAAAAGAAATGAAGTGGTCACTCTAATAAGGTTTTGAATATATTATGTGCGGCTTCAAAAGTTCTTTAATTCTTATCAGTAAATGGTGGCAATTAGCAAGACACAACGAAAATACTTTTCTTTGTGTCCCAATGAATACCGGAACACACATCAGTCAGAAGGAGTGAATAGAGAAATAATATAAGGAGCGTGGGTTTCGAATTTACATCCGCAGTTAAACAACATGAGTGAAACCATAGCTTTTGTGAGAAAAAGACAACTTGTTTTTAATTAACAATTAAATCCCTTCTTGATGTCGAACAATAAAGAACACCCTCGCGCCGTTCTGAAGAATGGTATATAATTTACTTGTGCCTGTGGAGATCAATAGGACGATTCTCGCGAGATGATATGTACAAATGACAAGACATCTGGCGGTGTAATGTTACGTATGAAAAGTGAATTTGTGTTCCCGCTTGCCCTCTAAACCTGTTCATCAAGGTATATAAATGGAATGTATGATGGTGTTCTCAATCAATGTCGTATTGACACTTCGCCTATGATTGGGCCTTAGGGAAGCTTCGACTTGCGATTCGATTTTGAATCTCAAGTTGCCATTCGGTTCGATTCGAAATCAGCTGCCCAGTTCGTTTCATTTCGAATCTTTTCACAGGAATACGACCTGGGGTCAATACTATAAAACTTTTACAAATGTATTTTCTACAATTGTATTTTCTAGTTATGACTTTAAATGGGTTGAAATGAACCATTAGCATTTTCAAAGATGTGGCAAATTGCCATATCTTTTAACCCTTTACCTAACCTGAAAAGCAGACGACACTTGCAAAAAAAATTCTTCAATAACTATTTTTTTTTCATTTTTTGTTTCAAAAACATAGGTTATGACCCCTTGTTGGAACGAGCTCGTTCCAACGAGGGGTCATAACCTATGTTTTTGAGTAAAAAAAAATGAAAAAATAATGAAAATTAATTGGAGATTTTTGAGAATAAGGCTGGCCTGTTTTGGCCGTTACGTTGGGTAAAGGGTTAAAATGCTAATGATTTATTTTAGTCAGTTATATTAATAGGTAGAAAATACAATTCTAGAAAATACAACTGTAAACGTTTTTATTGTATTGGTTTTTGGTACCAGTCATCTTCGTCGACTCACAAAACGTATAGTTTAGATCGAAATATTACTTAAATAACGCAGAAGATAAAGACTGGGTGTAATTTTTTGATATAAAAGGCATCTGCACCCATGCCATCACCCATGCCATGTCCAGTATTACTAGTTACTCTGGTGGCGCGGTGGCTCAGTAGGTAGTGATGCAGGCTGCAAGCCGAAAGGTCCTCGGTTCGAATCCCACCTGTGGCACCCGCATTGTGCCTTTGGGAAAGAATCTTCACCTCCATTGCCCATGTGTGGCACTGTGGCGTTGCGTACTAATGCGTACGGCACATCAATGGTGCACTTGTCTTCATCCAATGCTAACCCTGCCTGTGCAGTACGCTGGGGAGCCTTACAGTTGTTCGCCGTTGCTCGGTGGTTCTCTCCGGGTACTCTGGCTTCCTCCACCCGTGAAACTGTACAACAGGAGGTGACCTTGGCTGTCGAAGTGCCGTTAAACCCAATAAATGAATAAATAAATAACTCGTTACACTAGTTACTGCCACTGTTGAAATCAAATTGAAATTTCCCAGACAATATCGACAATGAGGTGTTGCTAGTGGCTAGCCTTATGCAGTGCCTAGGGCCGGTAATTGTCGTACCCGTTCCTGTTTTTTTAACTATAATCGTGCAGGGTAATATTCCAACTACATCATCAAAGTATGTCATCGGCGAATGAATGCTTTGATGATGTAGCTGAAATATTTTATCAGTCGGGACGTGAGCCACAACAGTCGGAACAAATCAAGTTTTCAGTCCCCTTCCCAAACGGTCATCATCGGGATTCTCCTGATTTGATTAGAGGTTCGATTCGATTTCGAATAAAAGAGCTGATTTCATTTGAGATTCGATTCGTTTCGAAGATGTACCTAACCTCTGACTGTATAGAATGGCACATTTTATGTTACTTCAGTGAAAAAGATGTTGCATTTGCAGAGTCAGGAACGCAGCTATAGCTTGAGGATGGTGTGATATGTCTCTTCTTGTCCCATGATACTATCCGCCCAAGTTACATGAATGACCTCTCCCCCACCCCCTTAACTGGATTAGTACTTCACTGACTCTTGTCGCTAAAACCTGTTCGCATGAATTTGTTTTGTTAAAGGTAATGGGTGATGCCAATACACCCTTCAATAAATTGTAATAAACCAAATCCTTATAAACAAATTTAACTTTGCTGCCAGATGAATACGATGGATATTTACAGACTTTTCCTAGCCTTTACCTAGCACGACTAGGAAACCTCACGGTCAAGATCGATTCGTGATTGATATGTAGATGAGTAAATAAATGTGTATTTTTGGTTTGTTGATAACCCAGAAAAGCTATTAATCAAACATTGCCTCGGGTGATCTACATTTTATCCATCCCGTAACAAGCGTGTAAGTTATACAGGTGACCACCCCAAACTCAACGGAGATGCAAATCAGGCGTGGAGAGTCGGCTGTGTTAACATTGCCGAAAACGCGAATTAAGATGCATGGTGTTGTATCGCCATGGTAAATCCAATACAACTCAAAGAACCCAATCACTCAATCACCTATTGGGAATTTCTGTTTGGTATTTAAGAAAGCTGGAAAGATTGGGTAGACAGTGTCCACTCAAAAGAAAAGGGTTAAAGTTTTCCGTGTTAGTATGGCGGTAGAATGTGGCCAATGTTGTGAAGTGCATAAACGATAGGAAAGTGAAAGCTTAATCAGTTAATTAAGAGAAGAGGCATTTGTCTTTCAGAAGTGTGGCGATAATTATAGACAGTTCAGTTGCGTATAATGTCCACGTGCGTTTAAACACAATAATTAGTACACACCCGCAAAAGTGGATTGGTCATTAGTAACGCACAATTTCACTTTATAAGGAGATAATGTCGTCTGTAAGACCATATGCGCATTGTATAGGTCAGAAATTAATCGACTCCTAAATGACAGTGACGGTTATTTTCTATAGAACAGAAATACAAGGATCGCCAGACACCCGTGAATATCGTCCGTTATGTCTGATACTGAAAACTTTAAACGCAGTCCAATTTAGAGTGTATCAGTACAGCTAGTTATCCTCGACTTCAAGGAAGGAATTTATTTCTAGAATTAATTCATTCCGAAACTGTATATATTTCAGGTGTAATCCCGGGGTAGTCAGTCTCTCAAGCTCTAGAGAACACAGTAGGTTGCGGAGGGCCCCGCACTGAGATTCAGCGAACGTCCACAGAGACCACAGCGGTATGCAAAGGCATCAGCTGCGTAGGATTCATGATCATAAGTTAAATTGCTAAATAGCCAAAAGCTGTGGAGAGCTGGCTAAGCTCGTGGGATAGAGATTTTGAATTAGAACTTTTTGGCCAAAGAGAGCTGTTGATAACACATTGTGAGAACTTTATTTGTGAATTTTGATATAGTGATTGTTTGGTAGGTGGAGGCCAAGTTAACCATGTGAGAGCAAGGCCGGTGAATGTATAACTGAACTGTAGCAGTGAAACTAGCAAGTGTGTGAAAACGCCGACGAGGGCGTACCATAAATAGAACTTTAAGCAAAATGAGTCCAGGTGACTGTGGGTTTATTCTTTGGAAGAAGTATCGGCGATAACGTGTATAAACACTATCCTAATTACTAGGACCAAAATCGTGCCGAGGCGGGGACCGAAGCCAAAGATGTATGCTTGACTCGAAGGACAGAGCAAGCGGTGGAAGACAAGGAAAGCCCTTACAGTGCGAACTGTAATTGTGTATAAACTCTATATATCTCGGACTGATAAATTTATATGTAAATGTTCTATATATTTCTCTATACATGTAAATAAATTGTCCTTTCTGTGCGTTATCGTCGATCTCGTTTGAATATTTAAAGCCACAGACCACTTCAGGAGCACGAACAGTCCCAAACAGATGGGGCGTTGATAAGGTGGCGAGACATACGTTCGAACCTGGGTTCGGACGATAGCCTCTGGGTATCGACTGTGCCTCTAGCGACAACCCCCTCCCGAAAGGTATGTTAACAAACCCATATTTTGCTACAGATTTGAACTCCAGCCAGGGACTGTTTTTTACGATGGGTGTTGGAAGGAGTTGTTGGGCTAAGTGAACCCAAAAGTAGTTTTATTTGACGAGAGACCGTTGTGGTCAGTACAACTAGTAATTGAAATTAGAGAACCTATAAAGCAGTTTTATTTTGCGACGGGAGTCCGGTCCGGGGAGTCCGTGATGGTAGTAAAGGAAAGTATAAGGCATAGTAATTGATGGAGTTTAACCCTTTACCTAACATGAAAAGCAGACGACACTTGCAAAAAAAATTCTTGAATAACTAATTTTTTTCATTTTTTGTCTCAAAAACATAGGTTATGACCCCTCGTTGGAACGAGCTCGATGAGCTCGTTCCAACGAGGGGTCATAACCTATGTTTTTGAGACAAAAAATGAAAATATTTTGAAAATTAATTGGCGATTTTTGAGAATAGCGCTGGCCGGTTTTTGCCGTTACGTTGGGTAAAGGGTTAACGCACAAGTAAAGTTGATTGGAAAGAGCTAGCAGAGCTCATCGATGCCATTCAAGCTAGGAGCATGGAATGAGCTGAGTGGACACCAAGTAAATCTCATGTATGAACACTGTATGTTTAAACGGTTGGCGGAGAGTAGTATAATCGGATCGAGATTACAAAGTGCACCTGAAAGTGCGTAAGCTGACAATAAATACACAGAACGACACGCGTGTGTGAATGAGTTAATCGATATGGCACGAGTGCCAGCGCGGAAGGATAGAACTAGAGGTCGCAGCTACCCTGTGATTACACCTTAAATATATACGGTTTGGGAAGGAATTAATTCTAGTAATAAATTCCTTCCTTGAAATCGAGGGCAACTAGCTGAACTGACACACTCTAAATTAGACAGCGTTTAAAGTTTTTATCCTTTCGCGATGGCACAAGTGCCATATCAGTACACGGTACATTATCCGCAATAACGCCTGGGGTAGTGGATGCCCATATGTTATCGTGGATATTACCTCAGGCATACAGCTATAGCTCCTGCGATGAAGTCATCGGAAGGTAATACCGACCTTCCATTTTCCGAACTTTTTCACGCGAAGCCCCCAGATGACCCCTGCCAGAGGATAGTCGTGCTCGCTCAAATTCGCCGTTACGCGTGCCGGAGAATTGTTCGTATTATGACCATGGTTGATATGTGGAGACCGCCGCTTCCCCAACCTCAGAATTCAGGATCCGCCACTGTGAATGCATTTTAAAGTTGTCCTAACCCCACTTCCCCGAGAGAGAGAGATAGAGAGAGACGGGCGGGTGGACGGACGGACGGACGCTCCAACATTTCGGGTTTATGGGCTACCAAAAAAACAGTTTGTAAGTCCAAAACCTTATTTTACCCAGAACCCCACCCCCTCCACCCTAGAACTTATATTTAACCCTAACTCCACCCCTCCACCCAAAAAACACACCCTAACCCTAACCCTACCCCACCCTGACCCTAAACCCTAAAAGCCCACCCCTGACCCTAACCCCCACCCACCCCGGGACCTAACCCCAACCTTAAGCGCTACTCTGGGGCTACCCCTAACCCTAACCCCGTTCACCCACCCACCCCACCCCTGACCCAACCCCACCCTAGCCAAACAAATAGGATTAGGAGCTATTTTTCGGTTTAGGGGCTACTAACACTAAAACCCCACCCCTGACCCCAACCCTAACCCCCGGGACCTAACCCTCCCCCAACCTTAAGCCCTACTCTGGAGCTACCCCAACCCCACCCCACTCCTATCCCTAACACTACCTTAATTTGGAGGTAGCCCCTAATAATAATATTCCCTAAATCCCCAATGTTGGCTCGGACAGACGGACGGACGGACGGACGGAGAAGATAAGTTAAGTTAAATATAAGAAAACTTCACCATGTGACCCAATGGTGTGCTTTGCTTTTTGTGGCTGATATTTGTGATACTGAACTCTCTACCACAACGATTTAAACTTCATATCAAAACAAGAACCACTAATGAGATGCAGCGATGCTTTGTGTCGCCATACCCTGTATAACACCCAGTGTTCTCTACTCTCCACTAGAATAAAATATCTACGGTACTGCTTTATCGCTGTTTCGGAGTGAAACATTCAAATGACGTCGACAAAATTAATATCTGAGAGCGCCGAGAGGAAAAAGCTATGGCAGTTTAGAGAAAAATATGGTATTTTGTATCATTATTGATATTTCGTAACTGTAAATACATGTACAGTTAGCAAAATTTATAAAACGAAGCAGTTTCAACTAAAGACTCGAAAAGGTTAAATGTCTTCTGTGTTTCTGTGTAGTCCTATTAAATAGTGTAGACTTACGCACGATTGATTTTACATTCGCATAGCGCGGGAAGGAAATATGCAATATTATATATCACGTTTAGTCAGTGGTTTAGAAAATCATACGCTCTCCGCATCACTGTCGGGAGGAGGACCAGATGTGAATTATTCTATTACAATATTAGTGGGGCTCTAAACAAGTTTTCCTGTATAGTTGACGTGATTGTAGTTATAGACATCACTAGTACTACTGACTGTCGATTACAGAGTTCAATGTGGATATTTATGTTTAATTGAAAAAAACGAACAGGTGAGATTTTTAACTGTTTTAACCCCAGCTCCTCCATCTTATTCAAGACCTTGCGCTACTCCGTTTGTATCCAACACGATATGGCTCTGGCTGTTGAAAGTGTCGTTAACCCGTTGAACACCAGAGGCCGCTTTACCGGCACAGGGACATGGTACGTCATACTTTCATTAAGTAGGATGCCTGATTAGTTAAGGATGGGGTAGACCAATCAATATTTTCAACGTGCAGCCATAAGGCTGCATGTTGAAAATATTGATTGGTGTACCCCCAAATAATGAATATGGACTCCTCTAATTGCTGTATATGAACTGACACGGAAGATACCACCAGGGTTCAAAGTGTTAAATCCCAATGAACAGACGAAACATACACTCGGTGTGTGTGATTTGCATTCACAGAGTGAAACGATAACCTAAGCCGTAAACTACATAGGGTCTCACACTCTTTCCAAAATCCTTTGCAGGCCCCCTTTCGTCTGACATTTGTCGAGCACACCGTTTTCGTTTCTGTATCACTGAGCTTGTGCGCGTAAACCATTTTGATGACTAATTTCCTGTGACAAAAAATGTAGAAACGTCGACTGGTTGAATGCTGCACACCACTTTTGAGTCAGTTGAAGATAGATGTTCCTATGACGTCTCCGGGCACTCTGCAATAAATTGTATGAAAATAAAGGCATGTGAACAAATTTTTATTACCAAAAATAATCTCCAACACCATCTGTTAACCCTTTATCCAATGTAAGGCTTAAAACCGGTCAGCGCTGTTCACAAAAATCACCGTTCAGTTTTCATCATTTTTTTCATTTTTTTTTCTCAAAAACATACCTTATGACCCCACCATTAGAACGCGCTTGCTGAGCTCGTTCCAATGAGGGGGCATAAGATATGTTTGTGACTCAAAAAAATGAAAATATAGTTATTCAAGAATTTTGTGTGTAAATGTCGTCTGCATTTCATGTTAAGTAAAGGGTTAATGGAAATACTTTCACTTAATATGTCGGATTTAATCGCATCGATCAAAAGTCAATTACAATCCAGCAATATATAGGGCAGCAATTTTGCCACTGGCAGCAGATACACAACACTCAGCCCAAGTACCACTCAAAGATAGCCGTGCCATCCTACTTTTGTTGATCCAATTGCTAATTAGGATGCTAATCAGGCTAAATGTTAGGTGGTGGGGGGAGGGTGTGGGTAACTGTATTCCACTTCCATTTTGTCTCTTAATATAGGGCAGAGACATGGGTGTTCAGGTGGCACTGGTTTTTTGCTAATGTCGTGCAATGCAAGGACGAGACACCCGGGGACGCCGGAGTGTTGAGAGAGCAGAAGGGCACCTGGGTGGGCGGACTGGAGAGAACAGACTGTTCCAGTTGAATACATGTAGTTCTGAGTCTCATAGATCACGCTCAACGACATAGTGCCTCACTAAAGTTCTCTTTTGAACGTGGCACAAACCGACAAATAACAATGACAAATCATACCACATCTTATTACCGCACGAAAGAGCAGGGATGCCCCCTCCCCGGCAATGGGCGAGAGAGCCCCCCCCCCCCCCCTCCCACACCCCCATCTCGTGTTCTCGATTACTGCTCAATTTGACATGAAAATGCCAACAAACAATAATCTACTTTACAATTATCATCCAACCCTTACAGCAACCACTTCCATTAATTTTGTGACAATTTCGCTACAGCTTTCATTTGAAGGTTTGGAATCTGTTGCCGCCTTTAACCCCTTGAACAAATAAGACCACTTTTTCGGTCCAGGTTCATGATACGACCTGGATTCTTGAAGTAGATAGCTGCCCAGTGAATGTGTGGAGTAGACCAATCATTATATTAGTTGATCTACGCCAAATAATGAATATGGACTCTTCTGATTGCTGTCATGGTTGTTAAGGGTTAAACACGTTCAACTTTGAATAGTCTTCATATTCGGGCCATATATTTGTACGAATTTGGCTGAACACAAAACCCCTTCTCACCATGTATCACAAATTCGTAAAGAGAATTAAAAGTTGGATACCAAGATGTTTGGTTTCTCTATTTTTCTTCTCCAATAATAAAAATTGATCTAAAAAGTCGAGACGAGCTTTTTCATTTCGATGTGAATGACATAGAAAATAATCGCCTGACTGGACTGGTCATGTGAAATAATTCATCAGAGGTGAGGGATGTTGTACAAACACGAATGCGCGAATGCGCACGAGTGTTTTACAATATAGTCCCTCGCCTCGAATGCTCTGTTTATTACTTTTCATTATTAACGATACTTATATTATTTAACCCTTAACCTAACGTAACGGCCAAAAATGGCCAGCGCTATTCTCAAAACTCGCCAATTAATTTTCATTATTTTTTTCATTTTTTGTCTCTAAAACATAGGTTATGACCCCTCATTGGAACGAGCTCTTTCCAATGAGGGGTCCTAACCTATGTTTTTGAGACAAAACATGAAAATAATAGTTATTCAAGAATTTGTTTTGCAAGTGTCGTCTGCTTTTCATGTTAGGTAAAGGGTTAAAAAACAATGAAGTTCCCATTACACCTACGGCAAAGCGTCCTCGTTTGCGCGCACGGATACATGACACAATTGTTGATTGCATAATTCACTTGCGAAGTTATCGTTTATAATCAAACCCGGAAATCCCAGTAAATCAACACTTTGGAAAGTAATAAACTGAAACATTCGATCCATTTATTAACACGATACGCCTTGTTCAACAATCGTGTGTCAGACATCACGAAACAAAGACAGCGGCAGCACAAGCATTCTCCTTTGCGGTACATTTGTTATGGCAGAAATGCAGAGATAACACTAAGTCTCTCTGATGTCTTTTACCACTCTCTCCCTTCCAGATCACGTCCTAAGCTTGGCAATACAATTTATTACTTGTCTTAATGCAAACGTAATAAAAGTTGAAGGATTAACCCTTTTGTTTATCGCATATCAACCAAATCCACACAGCGCCGTACACAAAAGTCGCATTTCATCAAACTTTGCTCTTTTTTCAATACTGCTTCTAAAGTATACCTTACATTCATTTGGTCGGTTAATCACATGCATCCGCTCGTGTAATTACAAACTGAGCAGTTGATTTTTTTGTTAAATTAAAAATTAAAAATCTTCGCGCTCGTTCCAATGAGGGGTTCACATCATATGGTTTTGTCGAATTGCTTTGGTAAAATGTGAAAAAATAACAAATTTTGATATCCTGTTACCCCTTTTCCTAACGAATAGATCGCATCCGCTCGCGCAGTTTACAACTTGATCATCTGAAAAAAACATTTTCAAAACAATTCAACAAAATCACATCATGTGACCCCCTCATTGGAATGAGCTCGTTCCAATGAGGGGGTCGGGTCATCTGACATGTTTTGTTGACATTTTTTTAACAATGCGAAAAGACTGTAATTAAAATAATAAATTTTGATATCGTTTGCGTTGGGTAAAGGGTTAACCGGTTCAGTGTAGGAATCCTTTTTGTTGGCTCCACCAATGGCTGCTGATACCCTGGTTGACTATTTTCATAACCTAACGGCCATAGCCATACAAAATTCGCAATTTAAAATTAATGTTTCTTTTCAACTTTTGCCTGAAAAACACAGCCCACCCTAACCCATTGGAGCGAGCTGAGTAACAAAAAAGGCTCAGTATGTCTGTAATGATACATTGCGCTGCGAGTATGTTAAAAGAGAAACGTCCACAGAGACGCGTTCCATTCAGGAAGAAATCACAAACCTTTTGAAAAGGCTCAAGAAGCACAAGCAGTTGTCCAGTTAATAGTCCCTAAGTTTAACTCTCTACCCGCGGAGTATTTTCAAGATACTTTTTATCAAATCTAGTCATGGCTGCTATGAAGCAGTCATGACCAGATTTGATGAAAAATTCATTTAATTTTAACTCAAGAAATCATCGGTTAACAAAACACATTCAATTTACACGGGAAAAATTCGATTAAATGTGCCCATATAGTATACCTATTTCATCGAATAGAAATTATGTGGTAGGCTAGAATATCCGACAACAGCGTGCGAGGAGTTAACCCGGATGTTTTCCGGGTTCCCACTCAAATGAGGAGTCCTTGAATTTTGGCGCCTTCTTTGAAAAGCGCTTAACCCTTTACCCAACGTCACGGTCAAAACCGGCCAGCGCTATTCTAAAAAATCGTCAATTAATTTTCATTATTTTTTCATTTTTTTGTCTCAAAAACATACGTTATGAACCCCTCGTTGGAACGAGCTCGTCGAGCTCGTTTCAACGAGGGGTCATAACCTATGGTTTTGAGATAAAAAATGAAAAAAATGGTTATTCAATAATTTTTTTTTGCAAGTGTCGTCTGCTTTTCATGTAAGGTGAAGAGTTAAAATTGTTTCTTTTCTTGAAAAGTACTTGATTTTCCATCACCCCCTTGAAAAGTACTTGAATTCAGTTTACTTATAATCTCTGATACAAGAAATGTAATGATAACCCACCCCACAAACATGGGATATCGCAACATCGGCCTGGACCCACATCTCTTACACCTCTAGATTGTCCCTTGTGCGCAACAGTCCGCCACCTGCAATGCTTTAAAGTACCCTCAGCACCTTATTGCACTCAAAGCATGAGATCTATCTAGTTAGTTTCCCGCCAGAGGTAACTACGTTGTGTCCTTGGGCAAGGCACTTCATCCCGATTGCTCGTATGGTGACACGGTGACGCTGTGTACTAAGGCGTACTGCACGTCGAAGGTGCATTTGTCTTCAACCAATGCTAGCCATGCATGGGTGGAGTTAGTGCGTTGGGGAGTCGAGCAGTTGCTCGCTGTTGCCCGGTGGTTCTCTCCGGGTTCGCCGGCTTCCCCCACCCGTAAAACTGTCCGACACGAGGTAACTCTGGATGTCGAAAGTGTCGCTAAATCCCAATAAATAAATAAATCTAGCTAGTTGGCTTATATAGAAGTCAGCTTCTCGTGACAGAAATTCTTGTGGCGTTCATGGTGTAGTAAGTTTATATTACAATTATAGCAGTCCTTGAAATTCGTGGTCGAAGTACGTGCAATTTGATAAAATAGTGATTGAACTTGATTCTCTGGTATCAGTGGGAACCCCGATTTGGATAAACGACCATTCAGGCATTTATATGTTAGAAATTCAGGTGACTCGGAAAAGTATCTTAACTTTCTTTCAGAAAATCTATTTTTGGTCATTCTTTCTCAGACTTTTTAAGCGTGAGATATACGGTAATTCTGATGTACACGTTTCACATTGTTAGTGCAAGTTCCGAGATGAGAAATTCTTAATTCAAAAGCGTATTTCATAAGTTTCCATCATTAAACCGAGATGATGTGCTGAAATACAGTGCTGAAAAGGTCTCCCTTCCAGGAGAGACTTATGTCAGCCACCTTGAAAACTCTGGGCATTTAAAACATTTTTTTTTATAATAATTACATTGTTAATGTAGTTATACGTTTTGGGTCCAAATACTCAATTCCCATTGGTCAGCTGGGTGAAAACGTCATGACCAAATGTAATTCTTTTTCCAATGAATATATTTGGTCGATCTTTGACCCGCATTTACGGTAGAGCGCAGTTGACAGAATGTAATTCGGGCGGTGTTTGGGCGGGTTTTTAACTTTTAGCGCCTCTCGCAGTGATCAACTCCGCTGCTGTTTCTTTGGTGACATTTCCCAACTGTGGCATAAAGCCAGTTACTGAAATACTCGTTTCCATTTCTAAAGTTGTGAAAATTAAAAATCAGAGTTGTGCGCTTTGTCTTTTGTGTGAGGGTGGTTTTTCGCCTCGTTCGTTCATACATGTTTTATTTCGTCCTTCTGCTTTAGTGTTTGGTAAAAAGTAGTTTAAACAGTTACGGAATGTAATTATAAGAATTGAATGCAATTTTGATAATCTTCATTGGAGTATGAACGTGTGGGAATGGGTACAAATTGTATAAACCCCATTCCCACACGTTCATACTCCAATAAAGATTATAAAAATTGCATTCAATTCTTAAATCAGACTGCTGTCAAACTTGATAAACTTTATTCAAGTTGAAAACTCTGAAACCTCACATGATATCATATAAAACAAATCGTAATCATATTTTTGGATTAGCCTTCCATCACCGAGCGTGTTGTGTACATCGCTGTTATTCCATCCAAGATCCCATCAAGCCGTCAACTTTCCAATCTATGGTCCATCGATTTCCACAGCTGGTATAAAGGCATCTTGTGCAATAATTTAGGACTGGGCCGTTTCCCCCAGAGAATCGTATGGGATTCAACAGAGTGCAAACATCAAACAGTCTGTGTAAACTACTTGCTACGCAGTTGAGAAATTCGCCGAAGAAGTTCATCGATTTGTTGGCTGACTGCAGTTCTATCAACCACAAACAGACCTTTACGACACGATACTTCAATAAATCAAAAACTTAATCTCTTTTAAAAACATAATTATAAAAAATTAATGAAATATCTGTTGATTGTTTTGTCTTTTGCGTTAATTGAACATATCAATGGCGAGCTTGGATTAAAAATAAAAGTGGATTGGTACTGATCTAGCTGCATCGCTAGGCCATGTTAAAATGTGAATGAACTATTGAAAAATATTCTATTTTTAAATTGTGACCGACTCTTTTAGCGTTGAAGAAGGGGTAGGCAATTGAAATCACTCTCTCGTGTGGTTTGTTCATTAACGGTGAAGGTGTGCTCTTCTAAAGCTCGCTGCTGGAAGGGATACGGAGAGAGATTTCATTAGCAAAGACCAAAATATCGAGGAATAATCATTTCACTTGCAATGTCTTGCATGTTAAAAATGCATTTGTGCCAGAAAATGCGAAAACAGTTTCGTGATTCCTAAGGTGTGTTGCGAGTGAAACAGGGAACTTTTATTTGCAACTTTGACTTATTTACTCCTTTAGAAACTGTTCTAGGTAAACATGTTCATCTCTTCACCTAACATGAAAAGCAGACGACACTTGCAAAACAAATTCTTGAATAACAATTTTTTTAATTTTTTGTCTCAAAAACATAGGTTATGACGCCTCGTTGGAACGAGCTCGTCGAGCTCGTTCCAACGAGGGGTTATAACCTATGTTTTTGAGACAAAAAATTAAAAAATAATGAAAATTAATTGGCGATTTTTAGAATAGCGCTGGCCGGTTTTTGCCGTTACGTTGGGTAAAGGGTAACTGCTTAAGTGATTCATGTTCCGGAAATTCCAATACGTAAGTTGTTACTTTGCAGAAAAATAGCAATAGTTACTTTGTCTATGACTGTTTCCAATAAAAAGCGATTTCATAACCTTTCCACATATTTGTTACACGAGATATTGTCCGTAATCCAGAGCTATAATTCACTTTTCCGATAGTTAACAAGTCAAATATTTGCTTTTAACTTTGTATTTTCGCACACATTCTAAGAACAGATATTACAGAACACACTATTACAGAAATCAATGTAACTGTATTTTGCTCTGTTCTCGTGTTAATCAAAATGTTTCGACGACCTAACTGAGTTACGACAAATCAAATAATGATGTGCAGTCAACTTATCGGAATAATTGAAGTAATTCAAAGTAATTCAAAGCATTGTCCTATTTATGCGTTTTTTCAAACTTAGACGATCCTATCGGCCATGCACATTAATATGTCTGGGCCTAAATATATGTTTTATATGGGTTGCATGTGTGTGCACTCATTAAATGAATTGGCGGAGTTTGTTTTATATTAACTATCTTTAAGGTAGACTAATTGATATTTTTAACCTGCAGCCATACGGCTGCACGTTAAAAGGTATTAATTGGCCTACCCTGTACGACAAAACAACGGCCTTCTCGTATAATGAAGAGGAAACCAAATATCACTTCCTTGGGTTTGGTCCATCCAAGATCGAACAAAATATACGCCTACAGGTGTAAAGGTTTCAGATCCATGGTTGACATTTATTTATACTCTAGTTTTGGCTGCGTATCTGCTTAGACAACCAAAATATGGCATGAATCTGCTGGTAGTACAACTTACGAAAACACAGTGAGTCTTTCCATCTTCTAAGTTCATCACAGTTCACTTGATGATTGATGGTTAAACTCGTTTCAAAGTGAAATTAGTTTATTCAGTCATACACATGCATACACAGAAATAGTTCATGATCAAATGAGTTCATTAGAGGCACATTTGATGGGAGAATTGCTTGGAGACGGCACATCTAAATTGTTTTAACACAAATGTTGAATGCAGGGCTCGCGTTGGTACTTATCAAATTATAATCACCTGATTCCATAATTTTGGAAAAGTGTGTTGGAAGTTGGGACAGAGAGTTTGTTCTTTGTATAAATGTGCAGAGTGTCCCAGTTGCCTGGAATCGATTCCTGGCAATCTGATCACGATAAAATAGAATATTTGTTTTGTATACTGCAACTTAAAGGATGACCAACAGTATGTTTTTTTGTTTTTTTTTTTTTTTGGTTATGAATGCGATGGACTGTATGGGATTCACTTATCCCTTTACCAAATAAATCGGCCGCATCCAACAGCGTAATTTAGAAACTGATCAGATGAAAAGAATGATTTTAAAAGATTTCAACAAAACCATATCATGCGACACCTCATAGGAACGAGTTTATCAAGCTCGGTCTGAGGAGGGAGGTCACGTGATACAGGTTTTTTGAATGTTTTTTCCTAAATTAAGAAAAATAATAATTAAAATAACAAATGTGTTTAGTAAAGGTTTGGGTACAAAGATCTGTTGGTAAGCACAGAGCACTGATGCTAAGATGAATGCGACAAAATGAAGTCCAGACAGAAAAACAGCCAAATAATACCCCTATCAAACTACAATGCATCTCCAATAACCTTCCGTTATTCAGTGAGCTGGACTTGGTCATCCATACTGGTAAACCGGAACAAAGGTCTGTGATGTAAGTCCATTAGATTAAATACAAATGACTGAAAACTTCCTCTCATACGACCATTGCATGGGATGTAGCCAGGATTTTTCAGGGTGTGTAATAATTTGGGTTTTATGGATCTCCGATGACCCAAGGTTCCTCGCGACTGACACGGACAAAGGATGGAGTGAGTACGAGAATGAAGTGTTCTCTCGTTTGTGGGGTCCGGGAGACTTCCCCGGAAATATTTTTGAAATTTCAAGCCCAACAGAGGAATCTGTTAAATGAATAAATTTTGTTGATTGAAAAAAATCTAGCTGGTTTTCTGCAGTATTACTAGTGGCCTTAACCTATGTTCACAATGTTCAAACTTGGACACAAAATCTCTAATATACCACACATAAATGTATATTACGGACTTTGGATCCAAGTGTATACTAATGTTTACCATGAGTGGATTTTTTTTAACCCTTTACCTAACATGAAAAGCAGACGACACTTGCAAAAAAAATTCTTGAATAGCTAATTTTTTTTCATTTTTTGTCTCAAAAACATAGGTTATGACCCCTCATTGGAACGAGCTCGTTCCAATAAGGGGTCATAACCTATGTTTTTGAGACAAAAATGAAAAAAAATAATGAAAATTAATTTGCGATTTTTGAGAATAGCGCTGGCCGATTTTGGCCGTTACGTTGGGTAAAGGGTTAAATTACATTATCCATTTTACCCTCAACCCCGCCTACACCCTTACCGTTGTACCAAAACACGTGAGAGTGGCATGCTTACTCCTTAATACACCACTAGTTGATAATTAGAATTTCTGAAGAAAAGTACTAAAACCTCAAATAAACATTTAACTCATGAACTGGAGGACATTCGACGATACTGCACACTTCTAATTTCTGCCAAATGTTTTTATGCCCCCCCCCCCCACCCCCACCCCCTTCATCAGTAACAACCAATAACGCAACTAGTCTTTCATATAAAGTCCTTACAGGCTTTCGAAGAAATGATGTCGAAAAATGAAATTACTGAAGGAACAAAAGCCTTTTCAAAGATAATATTGCATATACGGAAGTTTTAAAATGAAAACCTGCATTTTAACAGCTAAGTATTTTCTAGGAAGGATACAGTCCCATTTGAAATGGATTGTAGTTTAACCACCATAAACCAATAATCCTCTGTCTTCATTCCCCAATAGCACTCGTTCTTGATACTTTTTACTATCTCTATAACAGAGGTGGTATAAGTTCGAAAAGGTGGAGGGGCACCGAAGCATCAATCGACGATCACAGCGGTGCGTTTGTGGCGAGCACGAGATGGGGTATCCCATTCTTGTTAGCGGGGTCCGGGAAGTCTCGTGGTAAAATATTGGAACATGGAAGGTCAGTGTGTCCCTTCGCTGGAATATGACCCCAATGTTTCCCACCAAAATATCCCAGCATTCAAATGTTGAAGAAAAGAAGACAATTTATATCGGCTGGCATGAGACCCGCGTTGGCGAGGCAAATAGCTGTATGTACGGGGCACGGTAGTATGGGCGATAAAAACATGAACACCCACTACCAAAGGTAGTGGATGTTCATGCTTTGTCGCCGATAATATCGTGTCCCCTGGTATCTGTGCTTGTAAAAAACTGAAAGTACAAAAAAATAGGAAGAGAGCGCACCGAGTGAGCCCCCTCTGAATCCGCCCATGTTTTCTGTCGGGTTTTTTTTTCAAGAAAATGCCGCGGCTTCAGGTAGCTGTCTGTAAATTCATTGTGTGGGACAATGTTCATTAAACTAGCTGTACGTTGTTTCGCTTTTCTGTTCGGGGGGAATCGCGAAATATAAGTTGCAGTAATTATTCCTCCACCTTCAGAAGTGTGAGTACAGTGATTCGGTAAATAAACGATACAGTGTTTTCTATTTTTACAGAGTGGTACGTTGATGACGGTTGCCTGCATGTAATTAGAAAAGTATCTCATCATCAGAGGCTAGATCTTACATCAATAAGTAATGTTCCTATGGGACCTATTCAATTCATATACTGGAGAATTTTTTTGTTTTGTTTTGGCCCGGTAATCCGTCGAAGGCGCAGCATGAAAAATTGGTCTAGCAGCGAGCGAGAACACAGTGCAGTTTCTCTGTCATTTGGAAACGACGATTATGGTCTCGACGATTGGAATCTCGCAGGCGATTTTTATCATTTAATGTGATAAATAGTCTTCTTCATCAGACTTGATTGTTTCACGGCTTTTCCATGCATCGGAAATTTTCACTTGGAAAAAATCACGACTATTGAATTCAATATTGTCAGAGCGTCATGGTGATTTTAATTTACCGATAAGAGTTGTCAATAATTCACAAACTGCTGGAACGTCATATGTGGTATTTAAAGCCGATTTGGAGTGATTTAAACAGCTTCCAAGAGATTCTCGTTTCCAAGGGATAGGCTATCAATCAACAGGATCTGCTTTTTTCTATGGAAAGTTCGAAACCTTCCCGAAGCTGATGTAACTTGTGTGAACCTGCGGCATCCGCAACATGCTATGAGTGTTGTAAAAGAAAAATAAGTTTTCGGATATGCGTTTTACGTTGAAGGGCTGTGATATTTGTACCTTAGCGTGGACTATTCACGTGGGATTCTGGGGAATTTTTTATGGATCTCTATTATGCCTTATAACTGGTAAGTATGTAGAAATCAAATAGAATGGTTAATTCTAAAGCACTTGGGACTGTGTTTCCACCAAACAATTACTTAATGCTTCTGAGAGAAAACACACGTGAAAGCATCAGGGGATGATGATAAACGCGAGGGGTCTGTGATGAATAGGTTGTGAGTTCGGACCAAGTCACTTGCGATATGGCCTGAGCAAGATATTTCATTTGGTCGAGTGAGCAGTGTAATAGTGTGCTTTTAGCCAATGCGACCAGGGAACAATACTATATTTTCTTATTGTATTCTCCAAAATTGTGTTTTCTATCTATGATTCAAAATGGTCGAACGATATCTTTAGGGTTTTAACCCTTTACCCAACGTAACGGCCAAAACCGGCCAGCGCTATTCTCAAAAATCGCGAATTAATTTTCACTATTTTTTTCATTTTTTGTCTCAAAAACATAGGTTATGACCCCTCATTGGAACGAGCTCGACGAGCTCGTTCCAATGAGGGGTCATAACCTATGTTTTTGAGAGAAAAAATGAAAAAAATTAGTTATTCAAGAATTTTTTTCCCAAGTGTCGTCTGCTTTTCATGTTAGGTAAAGAGTTAAAATACGTGCCAATTTACCGGTCGGTAATTTACCCGTCTTTTCAAATGCTGATGATTCAACAATTCATTTATTTGCAAGAGCAAATAGAAAATAAAATTCTATAACACTTTTGCAGTTGTGTTTTTTTCAGAATTGTATTTTCGTTCTATGACTATAAATGATTGAAATAAATCATAAGCGTTTTAATAGACGTGGTAATTTGCGGATAGGTAAAATGCGACGCCTTTTAAAACCCTAATGATTTATTTCAGACATTTATATTCACAGGTAAAAAATACAATTCTGAAAAATACAACTGTAAAAATTCTATAGTATTGACCCCTAAACTCAAACCACACTTGTGCTCGGTTAGTACTTTTAAATGTCTGATAGCTACTAGAGCTGAAACGATTAAGGGATTTTCTTGATCGTTTAATCACGTGGATTAACCTTGGTTAACCGATTAATGGATTGTCCAAATAGATATCTGAATACTTGCCATACCGTTGATGGTTTACAGCATTGAGCTCGTTCCAATGAAGGGTCATAAGCTATGTTTTTGAAACAAAAACTGAAAATTTTTAGTAATTCATGAATTTATTTTGCAAGTATTGTCAGCTACCCGGAATGGTAAAGGGTTAAGAATGACCATTTCCAGCCACTGATACAGTACAATGATCATGCAAGTAAACAAGTATGTCAGCAAGTAACTTGCATGTTTTACTCTGTCTCATATAATTGATGTGAGTCAGTGTGACAATGTTTGCCTGTTTTGGAGCAGGTTTGTTCCTTTGTTAACCCATATAATACAGTAGTTCAAAAGTAACGGTTAATTGATCAATTACTTTTTGGATCGATCAAGATGTTGATCATTGATTAATCGATTAATCGGTTATCCGTTTCAATTTTAATAGCTACCTGCCACTACTCTGTGATTCTATTCTGGTACTACGGCTTCCTTCATACACCAAGTTGTCCATCCATCCCTAACTCAGCATACCACCATTGAGGTTTGCAAGCGGCCTTGGCCTCATAACACATTCCCCGTGGGTCTGCACCCCCTGTAAATCCTTTACCATCCGAAGGTACCAACACTAGCAACTGTGTAGCTTATGAATCATCGGGCTTGACCGCTGGCCCATGATCTGAAGAGTTGGTAATGCTACTTTGCTTTTTCCCAGTTAGCGGAAATATATGCCAGGTTGAAAATTCACCCACACAATGTTGTAGTGTAATTTCTCCATATTGTAGTTATTATACCGTTATTTACCAATATAATCATTATGTCTGGACATCTTCTCCGCTCTGTCAGTTATGAGAAAATACTTGAATCTAAAGACTGAGAGATCGAGTGGTGTCATGTCTAAGTGGCATTCAACCACTGTTCAACCGATGATCGGAACCGGCCATCCCAATCGGCCGATTGTGGGCAATCGGATGACAACGGCACCGGCTCCTGGAACATCGGTTCAACCGATTGTTGCCAAGCATTTTGTGATGATTCATTAACCGCATTTTATTATCTTCTGCAATTGTTCAATTGTTAATGTAAAATGATGTCAATGATACCATTCAATAAAGTTGAGAAACAATCATAATGTGTATTCTCAATCTCTCTAGATGCCCTTTTACGGGATATACAAGTTAAACATGTAAAGCTTACACGGTAAACGTGGCTCTGAGAGCCACGCTTACTGCCCAAGTGTGCGCGACTGGTAATTTTACAGCAACCCCAGTCAACGAAGTTTAACACTATGAAAAATGTTCAGTTTAATGTCGTTCTTTCGAGCCGCGACTTGCCTACTTATGAACGGTGTTACAAGCGGAATCGGCATCAGAATCGGCAGATTTCGAACCAAATAACCGGTAATCGGTCAGCGATCATTTTTGGTAATCGGTTGAACACTACATTCAACCCAACACAAATATCACAGAATGGAATTTATTTTGAAGGTTATTCATTTTGCGTTTTCATTGTTAGCAATACTGCACATTATTGTTCGTGGGCAAAGTCATTGTAAACACTGAAAGCTTTATTATACTAGACGCGGGACCAGAATAACTGATAAAAGAAAACGAAAGGGGAGCGCAAAATTTATTTCTCGCTTCTAAACTTTTATTTCAGCAAGAGAATAAAACGTGAATTCTGTACTTCAAAGTATGTGATTCAGCCTTTTTTGGTTTCTGATATCGCACCTTCTCTAGCCTTTCTTCTGAGAGATCTTGTAAAGCCGACAGCCGTTCAGAACTACATTCAGGGCAAACTGACACACTCGTCATAAGGAAAATAGCGCATACAATCTACAAAACTGATATCCCTGATTTGATAATCGACTTTAGATAAAGTCATTTCTCCTGAAATTATTAGATGTGCAAGGGAGGTCCAATTAAGAAGCATGCAATTGTTGAGAAAACACATATGACATCGGTAGAAAATAAAGCGAAGTTTCCTTTTCTTACTTTTAATGAACGAAAACGGAGCCGTCTGTTGTTTTCGCTTGTTAAAAGTTACGACGGGAAACTGCTTTCTATGGAAAACTAATTAGAATCAACTGAGTAAATGTAACTGTTCACTTTGGCCCTTCCTAAGCGAAAGTGCTTTTACATTAATTTCCAGGTGTTTATTCTTCTCGGGAAAAAAATAACTAATCTTACCGCTTAGACTTTTATATTAGGCCTTTACAAACGTAACGGCCAAAACCGGCCAGCACTATTCACAAAATTCACCATTCAATTTTTATTACTTTCTCATTTTTTGTCACAAAAACATAGCCTATGACCCCTCATTGGAACGAGCTCAACGAGCTCGTTCCAATGAGGGGTCATAAGATATGTTTTTGACGCAAATTATAAAAAAAAATGAGTGCTTCAAGAATTTTATTTGCAAGTGTCGTCTGCTTTTCGTGTTAGGAAAAGGGTTTTAATGGAAAGTACAGCGTCTGTATTATATGTCATGATGCGCATACTGTTCATATAATGAACATGAAAAAAAGTTACAGAACATCAAAAGATGGTAAAAGCGCCGTTTTCTTACTTTTAAATGGGTTTAGATAGAGAATAATAGTCAAACGTTCAAACTGATAGAGAAAACACGATGTAAAAAACCAGCTTCTGTAAGTAGTAAGGGATTATACTAGGACGAACTAACTTAACACTGAAATTCCCATAGACATTTGTTCGCCAGAGAACATTCACGATCGAGTGTACTATGGCGAACTGATTTAATACTGAAAATTCCCATAGGGTTTTGAATTTTTTGAAAATGTTGTGTCGTGTGTAACTTGGGCGAACTGATTTAACATTGAAAATTCCCATAGACATTTTTTTCGCCAGAGTGCCATCAGCCGATGGCACTCTGGCGAAAAAAATGTCTATGGGAATTTTCAGTGTTAGATTCGTTCTCCACAGTGTCATCCCTTTCTACTTCTGTATTTTTATAATACACAACGGGATAATGCCCGAAGTTTGTGAAATAATGCTCATATTGATAATACAACTTCACTAACATTTCGAAATATCAATTTTTATATGAAATTCCCATACCCTTAGTGTTAAATTTTCTGACAACTTTAGAAAATTAAGGGGAACTAACTTTTCTGTAAATCTTTTTCCAATGACGAAAATTATTAGCCATGATTAAGATAACATAATATAAGATAAATTTTATTGCAAAACCACAACATAAATGGGTATGACACATAACACAGAGATACATAAAAGTTGCAATATGCAGACTAAAATGTATTACTTCATTACAAAACGCGGTAAAACTTAATAAATCTGAAATACAGTACTGTGATTGCAAAACGGATGGAGAATTTCGACTGGATCGAGACGGGATCGCGTTATCATCAACGTTCTCTGTACTATTTTTTGCCCGCATTATACTGTATAGAATCTCACCTGTCGAAAAAAAAAGAAACGCGAAAACATTACTTCTCAGAAGTTATTTATCTTTCCGATTCTGTTTTTATGACAGACGATTTCCGTCATTGGAAGAGACTTACAGAAAGGTTAGTTCTCCTTAATCTCCAAAAGCAGTCAGTAAATTTAACACCAAAAGTATGGGAATTTCATATAAAAATTGAAATTTCGAAATATTAGCGAAGTTGTATCGTCGATGTACGCGTCATTTCGCAAACTTTAAGCGTTTTCCTATAGAGTAGTGTAAAGATACAGAAGCTGGCTTTTTACAACCTTTGTCCCATTCAGTTTGAATGTTTGACTATTGTTCTCTGTTTAAACCTATTTAAAAATAAGAAAACGGCGCTTTCGCCATCATTTGATGTTCTGTAACTTTTTTCTGCCCATTATATCAACAGTGTGTGCATCGTGACATATAACACAGACATTATCCTTTCAATTAATATAAAAGTTTAACCCTTTACCCAACGTAACGGCCAAAACCATATCGCCAATTAATTTTCATTATTTTTAAAATTGTTTGCCTCAAAAACATAGGTTATGACCCCTCGCTGGAACGTTCAAATGAGGGGTCATAGCCTATGTTTTTGGGACAAAAAATGAAAAAACAGTTATTCAAGATTTTTTTTTTTTTGCAAGTGTCGTCTGCTTTTCATGTTAGGTAAAGGTTAAGAGGTAAGATTTGCTCATTTTTCCATAGGAAGAATGAAAACTTGCTAAAATACTTTAAAGAAAACATCATTCTTTAAACAAAGAGCCAAAGTGTACGGTTACTTAATAGCAACAAAAGGAAACTTTGCTTTATTTTTTACTGATATCATAGGTATTTTTTCAACAATTACACGCTTCTGAACTGTACCATCCTCGCCCGTCTAATAAGTTCAGGAGAAATAACTTTTTTCGAAAGTCGATTTTCGAAACGAGATTAGTCAGGGATGTTGTTGAATCACTTTTGATTTTTATTAATTCATTTGTGGAACTTGGATACACTGGGGTGCGTTTATCACGAGAAGAAGGCAATCCTATCGCGTTTCGATGGAGAAAGAGATCGTTTTAAATCAAAGTACAGAAGCAACAGCAGCGGCGTCATAAATAATCCGAGGTAGGCCATTGCGGAACAATTTTCTTGAAATTTTTCAATTCTGACTTTCACGAGGAGAACACCCAATATGTTTGAAATATTTGAAAATAGCAAACCGAATGGGTCTCGGCAAGGCTCATATTATTATCATAGCACAATGTCATGTATTTATACATCTAATTGCTTCTCATTCTACTTGTCATACCAAGGTGCCTGCAGTCTGCCAATGTCCCAATGTCCTAAAATCACCCAGTTTACTTCTCGAGCAACAAGGTTTTACATGACTTTCTGGGAGAGGTGTCGAAAAACCCCAATAAATAAATAACTGCACGATCAGAAAGGTTGAACCATTCTAGTTTCATAATGCTTCACTGGAGACAATAATGCTATTTTCTCAAGCCAGGATTCCTTGAACAGATATACAATGTTTTATCCACCTGACGCAGTTACTTTCGAACAGTGAGTGACCCACGGTTGGATCCCACCTCCCCCTTCCCCAGTGGTAACTGTGCTGTGTTCTTGGGCAAGGCAGCAAGGGAACAACGCAGTTACACCTGGCGGGGGAATCCAACAAAATTCTTAGCTGGGGTGAGGGAGGGGAGTTAACATCCCACCTAACAAAATGATGAAAACTACCTAACAGGTCTGTTTGCAGTAAATAGTATTCAATATGACAATTTTTATATAATAGGCTTACAACACATTATCAAGAAGAGAACTTTATAATCATTTCCTTTAACGCCCTACTTTCTCGTCGCTCCAACATACTTACTGTCCGTATTTCCATATGCCTTGGCTTTAAAAGACCTATTGATATAATCCATTATATATTGTTTGACAGAGCACAGAGAGCTCTGTCAAACAAAATATAATTGGTTATGCTCCTAATGTCAACAAGGCTTAGTAGTGCTATTCGGGGGGTGATAAATTTGTATTTGCAGAGAATATGACAGTAGCATCTCGGAAACAGAGTGTTAAAGAATGATTGTGCTAATCCGGCACGATTGTCAGCAACCAGCCTATATAATTACATACTGCACGACTACAATAATGCATCAATCACCCCCCAAATACTCTATCACTTGACACATAATCGTCCCGGTAATCATACCTCGTGAATTATGCAACTACTCAATCTTGCCTATTATGTCGTTAAGTCAAATCTCGAGATATTTCACTACATCGCTTATTCATACTAACCCTTCGTATACCGATATTTATGTTGGTAACTGACAGAGCAAAGCCATTTGGTAATGTAACGGTCATACGGCCTTGACCTGTTTTGTGCTGTTGTCGTTTTAACGCCACGATAATGTCTTAGATGTTGATGTGACGATAAACACAAATAAATAAACAAATAATAAGTTATAACCGACCAGTGCCGTTTTCAAAAATCAAAAATCGCCATTCAAATGTTATTATTTTTTCAACATTTGCCTTCAAATCATAGCCTATGACGCTTCATTGAAACGATCACAACGAGCTCGTTTCAATGAAGGGTCATAAGCTATGTTTTGTTATTTAAGGATTAGCTTTTTCAAATGCCGTCTGATGGTCGTATTAAGTGAAAAAGTAACCATGACGACTATTCCACAAACTGACAAAAATCTTTATGCTGCACCTGAACAGTGCATTTGAAAACCCAGTCGTTCACATGAAGATTCAATGAAAACCAGAAGTATTTCATGTGAAACCTCTCTGCAGCTCTGCAAATGGCATCCTTCGAAGCAGAGTGGATGATCCTCATTCCACCCCACACACCCCTCCCTCCCACCCCACGCCACATGCATTGCAACGATATCATCTATCGTCGAACTTTTCTCTCTTCATGTGGCAGTACTTCGGGGTTTGTTTAAAAGAAAAACATTGATTTTTTAAGCTGTTTAGAAACTGAAAATTGGAAGCTTGTCTCGATTTGAATTCGGTTAAAAGTGAACAAATTTTTAAAATTGTACATTTCAAATGCCCGTTTGAAATTTATTCAAGCAAGTTCAAATCAGGTATCGTGGATACCTAACAATACACCAACGCATCCCAACCGTGGAATGAAAACGTGGATACTGTACAAAGATTTTGTATGAATACCATTGTTAACAATTAACGGACGACAAGCAAGGTTATAGCCTACATACACAGGGATTGAAACAGGGGGAGGGGGGGGGGGGCTTCACTGAAACTGTGCTATTTTCTCAGAGACTGGCTTTGTCCCGATATACGCGTGGTTATATGAGTGGAAACTCCACTCCTCGTGTTTCAGTGGAAATCTACACATACGTACACTGAAGAAAAAACAGGATAAAAATTATCGACGTGTGAGAATAGTAGTCGTTGATAAAGGCATTATGTGTTTGTCCAAAGGACACCTCTGTATCGCTATAACCAAGGATTTTACCAAAAGGGTTACCCCATTTTTCCGGTATTCGAATGATGTTCAATTCGAAAACAGTATTCGATTCGGTAATCGGGGCCGAATATCTATCGAGTGTATCCGATTATCCGTGCAGTCTTTCTGTCTGTCAGAATGCACCGGATATTGGCGGGAGGAAAATGTGTTTTAGAAAAAGGCATACATCAGAGCTCTTAAAAATTTATTCCATTACCTCGCAACTCCACATTCAGTGCCGACGACGGATTTATTCGTCTCTCGTACTTCCTATTTCATGTGCCGACGACGGATTTATTCGTCGCTCGTACTTCCTATTCCATGTGCCGGCGACGGATATATTCGTCGCCGGCACATAGAATAGGGAGTGCGGGCCAGCTTCGTTATGTTCCTGACTAAAACACAATATTTTTTCCCGGTAGCGCTACCGGTAACCTTTCTAATAAATCCGATTCGATGTTCGATTCGATTCGCAAACAGTGAGCAGTATTCGATTCGGTATTCAATTCGATCATATTCGAATATTCGTAGGGGCCAAGTCGACGGTGCGATCCAAGCCATTGGTAACTGCGTTGTGTCCCAGGGCAAGACACTTAAACTCGATTGCCCATATGGGGGGGGGGGGGGGGGGGGGGCACGGTGGCGTTGTGTACTAAAACGCACTGCACGTTGATGGTGATCTTGCCTCCAAGCGCTGCTCACTCTGCCTGCGTAGAGTTAGTAAGTTGGAGAGACTGACATTTGCATGCCGCTGTTAGGTGGTTCTACTTGGGTACACCGGGTTCTTCAACCCGTAAACTGGCCCGACACGATGTGACCATGGCTGTTGAAAGTGTCATTAAAACTTCAACAAAACAAAACTTAATTTTTGCTGTCATTCGATTTTTCTCCAATTTTTATTATTATGCATCCAAAATATAGCTTATGGCCCTTTATTCGAACGAGTTCGTCGACCCATTCCAAGGAGATGTCACAAGCTATGTGTGGGACCAAAAAATGAAATGTTCAATTATTCAAGACAGTTTTCGCAAATATAACAGACTCTAGTCGAGATTAGTAAAGAATTCACCCTTTACCTAACGTGAGAAGCAGACGACACTTGCAAAAAACTATTTTTTCATTTTTTGCCTCAAAAACATAGGTTATGACCCCTCTTTAGAACGAGCTCGACGAGCTCGTTCCAACGAGGGGTCATAACCTATGTTTTTGAGACAAAAAATGAAAATATATTTAAAATTAATTGGCGATTTTTCAAGAGTAGCGCTGGCCGTTTTTTTCCGTTTCGTTGAGTAAAGTGTTAAGGACGTTTCTCTCGCGCATATTGTTATTTGTTACGGCAACGTCTGGTGTTTCAAAAATCAATGTGAGATCCGGTTATCATCGGGGAAAAACTGAAAGAGAATTTCTTGCAATCATCCTACAATATATTTTGCCTGGTATTATACGACCATAAGGTTCGGAGTTTTATGTAACGATGACTCAATGATTGGCGTGATATACCACCTCGGAGTACATGTCTTATGGTACTGTTTTCGCAGATACTGCACCGTATCAGAAACACATGGATATTATGCCATTTTTCTATCGTCATTATCCTCTCAATTTATATTTCCTTTGCAGTTCTGAAAATGAATCTAACTAATAAATACCGATACGCAGAGTACAATGGGAAATCAATATGCGATGAAAAATGATAGTTTCTAATTAAAATACGAACCCCCTTATTCCCATTACATGACACCATGTATTAGGTTCGATATATTTTTGTGCGACCAGAGATTTCGGGCATCTGTCGTTTGATGAAGGTTTGATCAATGTAATTTTTACCCTTCAATTCTTTGCGCGTAATGCATGAACTGTTGTTTTCTGTATTTGTCAGATAATCATTATCAAATTTATTTATTTATTTATTTATTTATTTATTTATTTATTTATTTATTGGTGGTTAAGGTCACATATTTATGCACAATGGCTAATCGTGACCGTGACAGTTTTACGGGTGGAGGAATCCGAAGTACACGGAGAGAACCACCGAGCATCGACGAGCAGCTATCAGCTCCTCAAAATTCTAACTTTGTTCAAGCTTCGCTCAAGCAGGGTTACAGCGGCCGAAGAGATGTGCATCATCGGCGTGCAGTACGCCTTAGTAGACGGCGTCATCGCGCCCCCGTGTAGGCAACCGGGATAAAGTGCCTTGCGCAAGCACACAACGTGGGTGTGCGATTTCATTTGGGTTTGTTCCCTATTAATAATGTCTGGATCCGCCTCTGATACTGCTGCATAAAGTTAACTGGCTGTTGGGAACAAACAGTTCGCTGGGTTGTTCTGAAGTTAGTCAGTAATGTGCATTGCCAAATAATTAAATTACCGCGCTATCCACTTTGCCACAACGCAGTCTTGCTAACGACCAATTAATTGCAAATACAACACAATCATAAATAATTATTGAAAAGCAACAAAACAACTCGGTACAGAAATTTTATATGAAATCGCGATACCCTTGTCATCCTCTAAGTGCAGTAACCATATTTATTTAACCACACTGACCACTTTAGAGGGCTCTCTATTACACCAGTGCAAGAGAACATGTTACCATAGTAAGGAAGCACTACTTACCCCGGGGTTCCAACGTTGGCTCTCCGACCTGAATTTGGTTTTGCTTTCTAATGAAATGCTTAACACTGTTAAAAATCCTGCATCTTTCACTTTTTAAAAATATGAAACTTGTGTTATAATATAATCAAAGTTTTGCTTGTCTATATCGCGACAATGTATTACTAAATCTCAAGGTTGCAGATGACACTCACACATAACAAACCAGCAGATTGTCTTAACTCTTCCACCCTCAGCGGCCGTTTTTCCGGCCAGAAACACGATACGTCATAACGTATTTAAATATGATGGCTGTTCGGTAAATGTGTGGGGTAGACCAATCAATATTTTCAACGTGCAGCCCCGAGGCTGCACGTTGACAATATTGATTGGTCTACCCCACATAATGAATATGGACACTTCTAATTGCTGCCATTGAACTGGCATGGAAGATACCACTAGAGTTCAAAGGGATAATTGCGGTAATGCCGTACTAATTCGACATTTTACGAAAATGATGTAAAGGCGATCGGAATCTTTTGGATTGGCCAACTCGACCATATCACAGAGATGATTAATTATAAATGCAGTTAATGAACGGCATATATCTTACTCAACACCACCGTAGACTTGGAGTGGTGATCATATTGTGGCGATAGTACGCCCACTGACCGACTATCGCCACAATATGTCCAACCCTCGGGTCTGAATGTCGAGATAATTTCGATGATTTGATAGGTTCCGGAAACAAAATGGCCGTACCACGAAAATTATGCAATAAGATACGAGCAAGAAAATAGCCATCTTTTTATCCATTATCGAGTATACCTCCAATGCACCTATGACCCAGATAATAAGCTTAATCTATGTGGATGATGTATATAAAGTGAAGAAGAATGTGCATATAGTATTTAACACATAATCACCATCAAATAGCCCATTACGAAAAATATCGTTCACAACACGCCTAATAAGGGAATGGCGACAGAAGTCAACGTCGACGTCGTAACGTTGTGAGTGGGTTTCGGAAGTAGAATTGAACTAATCTTCTCTTATTTTTTATTAACTATCTGCCTTATGTAAATATTTATTTATTTATTGGTGTTTAAGGTCAAATACATATGCATAATGGCTAATCGTGACCACGACAGTTTTATCGGTGGAGGAAGCCGGAGAGAACCACCGGGCATCGGCGAGAAACTGTCAGTTTCTCAACATTCTAACTCTGTTCAAGCTCCGCTCAAGCAGGGTGACAGCGGTTGAAGACATATACACCATCGACGTGCAGTACGCCTTTGTACACGGCGTCATCGTGCCCCCGTGTAAGCATCCGGGATAAAATGCCTTGCCCAAGGACACAACGCGGGTCGTTCCGGACGTCGATCGAACTCGGAACCTCTAGTATAGAAGTCAAGCAGTCGATCACTGAGCCTTGTGTAAATAGCAAACAATATTTGCAGAAAACATTTCCTGAATAACAAAATATTTTCATTGTTTGTCTCAAAAACATTGTTTATGACACTCATTGGAACGAGATAGACAAGCTCGTTCCAATGGGGGTCATAAGCTATGTTTGAGGCAAAAACTGAATTTTTTTTTCAATTTCTGGCAACTTTTATGAACAGCGCTAGACACCATTAGTCATTACCTTAGCGAAAAGGTTAAATTACACATTATGTGATAAAAAAAATCTTATATTCGTCACGACTTGACATGAAATTTCTGACTAAAATCGGTATGGAGGCAATTTTCGTGATCTGGGGACAGAAATTTCATCTGAAATGTCGGCTCATTAGAGATCCTCTACATTATAATTTTATTCAAATTAGATATAATCAGTGCGTGGAATAACTCTACTTTTTGACTGCCTCAAATAGTTCGCCAGTACCACTGTAATTTGCCCAAACAATACAGGCTCGAGGCGACAACTTTCAAACGCAAAGTGAAGACTCGAATTCCTTCACGCTGAATACTTTGAACAAACATTCCATGTTTTCGTTTTTATTTACATTTCAGATGTCGTATTCAATTTTTAAATATCCACAAATAATTATAGTCAGTCTTGGTAGTCATATTCTGTCTCGTTGACGAGATCAGGAGCCAATACTACAAAACTTTAACGATTGTATTTTCTAGTTATAGCTTTAAATGGTTTGAAATGAACCATTAGCATTTTCAAAGATGTGTCAATTTAAATGTTGGCAAATTGCTATATCTTTTAAAATGCTAATGATTCATTTTTGTCAGTTAAATTAATAGGTAGAAAATACAAATCTAGAAAATACAATGGTAAAAATTTTAAAGTATTGACTTCTGGAGTATTTGCATTTTCAAAGATGTGGTAAAGTACCAGTTGGCAAATTGCCATATCTTTCAAGATGCTAATGATTCATTTTAGTCATTTATATTCATAGGTAGAAAATATAATTCTAGAAAATATAATTGTAAAAGTTTTATAGTTTTGGCTCCTGGCACACCAGCCAGATCACGCGCGACGCCTATGGCGTTCTTTGTTATCGGGGACCCAGTCTCGTCAACTCGACGGAATATGGCAACCAAGATCAACTGCCCGCTGTAATAATCTGAATTTATGCCTTTGGACTCCGAATAGATAAATGCATGTTTCTTCCCTATTCGATGCCGCTCAGCTGCTACTTTTGTGGATAATATCCTGCATTCTTACAGAACTGTCATTATAAATATGGACAGAGAATTTTGACTGGTTCGCGACTGAGTCGCAATACGGTCTAAGTTCTTTGTCCACTTTCTTCACACAAAATTGTAGAACAAAAACGCCTCAAAAAAGAATTGAGACAACAATGAATCTCATTTGATTTTCCCTTTTGTTTTTTTTTAACTCAATCTTAATTTCGCAATCGTCCAGTGTAAGTGTGTCGGGACCAGTCCGTTTTTTGCAATCATGTTACTTTATCAAATTTTGGACGAGAAACATTTACAGTACGTGGAGAGTGGATTGTAACTAAATCACCATCGGAGTGAAGTTATCACCCAAGCTATAACTTTCAAATTGTGAACATATCGACAAAAAACACAAGCAATATTTCAGCCAATGGACCTCCGGGTTTAACCCGGAGGTCCATTGCCTGAAACTTTGCTTGTGCTGGTTATGCTTTGCAACAAATTTGCAATTATTGCTTGGATGGAATCTCCACTCTGTGGGTGATTTAGTGATAATACACTCTCCATGTACTGTACAGCATTACCATGACGACATTTGCCAGTTCCCGTAATTCCATTTCAGAGATTAGGGATTGGCTAATCTGTACTAATAGGCAATTTCCATTTTACTCTTGGCTTGTAAATTAAGAAATCGTGATAGGAATTCTTCAGCATGAAGTATTTTGGATGCAGAATAACAATAGGATGAAAAAGACGCCTCTTTATTTGCTCAATCAACCAGTACTAAAGAGACTTGACAAATCCAACAATTATCATTGATCGATTGGCAATAAAAAAATTATATTTAAAAACCTGGACATTTTGGAGAACAGAAATCAATAGGTGTTGATACGAAAATTATTTAAAATGTGGCAATTAGTGCGCTGCACACGATGCTTTGACTCCAAGGTGATGTTTGATGCTTTTGTTGAAACATATTTTATATTACACCAGCTGCTTTTCAAAACGGAATAGTGTCACTTCAAAAAGAATAATTAAATAGAATTATGACCGCTATTTACGTCAATCCATAAACCGGTCCATGTAATTGTTTAACCCTATGACCACTGAAATCAAAATATCAAAATTTCAAGCTGCTCATTATTTCCATAATGCAACCAGAAATTAAACCAATTGTGTCTTGTTCGAGCTCTGTCAAACAAGATTGCATTGGTTAAATTCCAAGTTGCATTGTGGGGATGTTTTCAGGTTAAAAATTGGCATACCTCAGTGTTAAGAGGGTTGAATTTCAGACTTATTGTGCACATCATTAATAATTGCCCTCAGGAAAAATATACAGTCGCACTTATTTATCTGACCACTATTTTACTTCTCATCTAACGCAAGTTCAACTTGTGGACGACAACTGTACGTTCTTTCATTTGAATAATTGCAAACTGCAGGTCGAATTTGCACTTGTCTTCAACGAATGATAACCCTGCTTGTGCGGACTTGCGTCGGGAAGGCTGACAGTTTCTCGCCATTGTTTGGTGGTTCTCACCGGGTCGGAAAGCTTTTCGACTCGAGATGACCCTGCTGTCGATAGTGTCGTTAAACCAAATAAATAAATAAATAAATAAATAAATAAATAAATAAATAAATAAATAAATACTATTGCATTACATACTTCCAAAACAACTTATGGCCACTCATATGAACGAGCCCGTTCCATTGAGGGGATCTTATTTATTTCTAGTTATTTATTGTGGTTTAACGACTGTTTCAATATCCCGTCGAACAGTTTTGCGGCTGGAGAAACTTGGAGTGCTCGGAGGAAACCACAAAGTAGCGGCGAGTGGCTGTCGGATACTTCGACTTACTAACCCCCTCACAAAGAGAGTAACGTCGGTTGGATGCATGTGTACCATCGACGTGCAATACGCCTCCGCATAGCGCGTCGCCATACTCCCATTTGAGCAACTGTGATAGAGTGTCTTACCCAAGTATACAACGCAGATGGCGTGGGGGCATGATCGAACTTACGACCTTTCGATCTGAAATCCCTCGCTTCAACAAAAGAGCCACCACGAAAAGCGACGCTTCAGGTGATAGGTCATAAGCTATGCTTCGCACGCAAAATTTAAAAAAGTCCCTCAATTCGAAAAGAGATTTCATTGAACAACATTAAACAGATTTGTCTGTTACGTTTTTATTCAATGACTATTTCAGAGGTAGTCCAGTATAGTGTAATTTCAACGCCACGTTCCATTTATTTATTTATTTATTTAGTTATTTATTTATTTATTGATGTTTACGGTCAAATACTTATGCACAATGGCTAATCGCGACTGTGACAGTTTTGTGGGTAGAGGAAGCCGGAGTACTCTGAGAGAACCACCGAGTATCGACGAGAAACTCAGTGTCAGCTCCTCAACATCATCTAACTCTGGTCAAGATCCGCTCATGCAAGGTTACAGCGGTTGAAGACATGTGCACCATCGACGTGAAGTACGCCTAAGTACACGACGTCATCGAGCCCCCATGTAGGCAACCGGGATAAAGTGCCTTGCCCAAGGACACAATGCGCGTCGTCCCGGTCGGGGATCGAACTCGGGCCTCTAGAATAGAAGTCCAACAGTCTACCACTGAGCCACCGCGCTCCCGCCACGTTCCATAAATGACCCACAGTACAACAGCACGTGGTGAGTGATTAACCAATGAAACACTCGTAGAGCGAAGTCTGAGACAATGAGGAATAATTTACAAATTTCGTGAAAACGTATAAAATGTACAATCATTATTTCAGCCGATGTCCATCGGGGCTGAATCTGCACTCCCAATTTTTTTTTCTGGCTACACTTTGGCCCAGTTAAAGCGAATGAACCAAAGCTGTCGTTTCATATCCGCAATGAACGACTGATATCGTGGATTGCCGGTGAAAATAATCAAGAACGTTAACCTCTATCGGTACGCATAGACCTATCACAGAAGGACAACGGAACACACCGGTCTGAGACCGGTGTGTTCCATTGTCCTTCTGTTGTAAGTCTACGCGTACAGATACGAGTATATACCAGACGTTTTGGGAACGTGGTATTTCGCGCTTGTTATTACCAAATAGCGAGAAGCGCCTGTCATGAAGGAAGTAATGTAGTAGTGCCACCCAGCTGATGGACATGCCAGTTTACAGGTTAACTGCGGACAATCAGACTGAGGATGCATTTTCTATATGTATCTTAAGACATTGGATCTGTTTCATCTCTGCCGAGTACACACGGCCGTGTAGAATTGTTATGAGATTTTCCGACTGATGTGCTAAAATGAGTACCTTTGTCCCTGTTTGAGATCTGTTAGAATGTGTACTGGCTTTGAATGTGTTGTTTACACAAAACCACACAATCACAACTATTAATCACACGTTGCGTTACGTACCCCTTATATAACATGTTTACTGTTATAAATCGCAATGGTTTGTAAGCATCTTTTGTAGACTTATCGATTTCATATCAGTCTGCATTTTCCCTCAACATGTGGGGTAAATCTGTCTTCCAAATATTTCTGAATACTCCCTGCTGATTTTGAAAAAAAATTCCTTCATTCAGTGACCTTCTTCTCAACTGTGCAGCTGCAATATCATAACATAATCAGTATCATCTTAAATATCCAATTATTTTTCCAGAATGAGCTCCAGTATAGCATATAATTAACTCATAATTAGAGGCGGACCGGTAAAACATGCTACCGCGAAACTTCATAGTACAACCCAACCGCTGGAGGGCACCTAAGGGCTACCCACCAACCACATAAAATAGGCGATCAAGGGGGAAAGTGTGCGCAACCGACTCCTACGCGGTTCTCACTCGAGCCATTATAAATTTGCCGCCAATTTTCAAAATCTGAATGAGCCTAAAAAGATTTGCAGGAATATTTTTGGATGAGGTCATGTGCAAAGTAGCTTCCGAAGGGATACACTGACCTTTCATTTTTCAAAATTTTCCCGATGAGGCTCCTGACACTTCTGACGAGAGTGGTACTCATCTGCAACACGCCGCTATGTTTGAAATGCTATCACCCCCCCCCCCCCCCCCCACACACACACACACACACACACACACACTCACACACGCACCAAACCATAATCCTGTATCTCGTCAGTCACTGATGGACAGCAGGGCAATTCATTCTATATAATCATCATGGTTGCTGACAAGTGAACGCGTGGTCATACTCATGATTGCACAGTTTATGTGTATGGAATCGGCATGGTGTCATACAAGTTATAGGTTCCAATCGCCGATGCTAACAATGAACCTCATGAGTTATATTGTAACGGATTGATCACAATAGGAGCGTCGCGAAGACGACCGACTGTGGTTGGCGTAAACCTGATCTGTCCTGACTGTGATGGCTCAAGTCCCTTCTGACTAATATTCCAACTGCATCATCGAGGCATGCCTTCGTCGAATGAATGCCTTGATTATGTACTTGGAATAGTAGTCAGTCGAGTTATAGTTAAAGGGAAAACTAAAGACTTCGTAAAAATTTATATTAGTGAATAAACAAAATGCACACGTAGTAGTCGTGACGCATCTTCTTATTCAATTAATATGTACCGTATTGGTACTCCCAACTGGTCAAGCCAGGCACACCAGAAGCCCGGATCGAGTACTACAGCCCTCCACTAGTATGGTCTATATTGTGCGCGACACACAAATTCGCGTATCAAATTAAGTCTTCTAACTCTTAATCCGCTGAGTATTTTTAAAATATTTTTCATCATATCTAGTCATAGCTGCTGTGAAGCAGCCATGACTAGATTTGATAAAAAATTAATCTAACTTTAACTCACGAAATCATTGGCCAAGCCAAGAAGAACATTTAATTTCAGAGAAAGATCCAGTTAAATGTGCCCCAAATTGTACTTATTTCAGTGTCAAGGGATTTTGTGTCCTGGGGAGGAATATCTGCCAACAGCGCGCAAGGAGTGAAGAAAGTACATACTTACTAGCAAGAGAGAATTAGTATCTTAGACTCCAATCCTGATGAAAATGCCCCAGACTGGAAAATGATTAGGGGGTTCACTCCTACACCCCTCCCATGGTTACGCCCCTGGATCACAGTGTATATCATGGTATACCTGATTCTCGTGCGTTCTCTATTGAACAGTATTGACATGATAGATCATCGGCTAATTTTAACACAGCAAGTTTTAAATTCCAAACAAAGTACTGATATGCTGCAATTTTGCTCGAAAACAGTGAGTCCAACGAATTATATATTGCTTACAATTCTAACTGTATTAATTGCACATAAAGTTCGAGCAACAAACCATTTTTCATATCTTGAGGAAAAGTTTATCTCCAGGAGCATTGTCTGACAATATAATTGAATAAACAACTAAACAAAAGAATGTAGGAACAAGACCAATTTGGGTTAATTGAATTTCCCTGTTAAGCTTCACTTGTAAAATAGGGAGAGCGGTCTCTCAGTAGGTAGGATGCAGGCTGCAAGCCGAGATTTCCTTGTTTCGAATCCCACCTGCGGCAACCGCGCTGTGTCCTTGAGTAAGGCACTTAATCTCAATTGCCCATGGTGGGGCACGGTAGCTAAGGTGTACTGCACTTCGATGGTGCACTTGTCTTCAAGCAATGCTAACCCTGATTGTGTGGAGTTTGTGCGTTGGAGAGTCTGACAGTTGTTCGCCGCTGCTCTGTGATTCTCTCCAGGTACTCCGGCTGCCTCCATCCGTAAAACTGTCCGACACGAGATGACCCTGGCTGTCGAAAGAGTCGCCAAACCCCAATAAATAAATAAAACTAAATAAATAAATAAATAAATAAATTCACTAGTAAAATGGCTATTCAGTTGAAACAGGTGTCATTGTATGTTGTAGTGTGATTGACTTAGAAAAGCAATTTGAGGATGATACTACCAACAATGTTCTCACCATCCAACTGAAACCCGCGATTTAGTTTTTGTTACAACTGTTGATATATATAATAATATGTTACCTCATTCGCATTGACATTACTTTGTGTTCACCTCTTTATTTTTGACAATGTCTTGGGGCACTTTATTTATTAGGGTATTTTAGTGTAAAATTTTTGGGTGTAATATTATCTTCTTTTTACTGATGCTAATCTCGCAACAAATTATTTATTCTTCATTCAGGTAGATTTTTTCAAACTTAACCATCTTTGACCGAATGATATATATGAAATGAGAATAAATAAACTTGAAAAAATTGTCATAACTATAGTACCGTACTACCTAGGGTGTGGGTACCAGCCTAATTTAAACACCCTGACCACCCCAAGCAAGAAGATGCATAATGCTTGCAAGGCCGGCTAAAATAATTTAGTATTTGTCTGCTTTTCAGTCTAAGTTTAGATGGTCACAAGAACACTGCGGTGTCGGGCCGCGATGTCTCATTGGTTGAAGTATTTGACCGTAACCGAAGGGCCGATGGTTCCATCCTGACTCGCATCGTATACACTGTGACCTTGGACAAGAAACCTATTCCCAAATGCTCACGTGGGGCACTGTAGCACTTTATATAAGGCGTACTGCATATAGATGGTGCACCTGCCTTCAACCGCTGCTATACTCTACTTTTGTCGGCTTAATAAGTTGGGGAGCCTGACGGTTAATCGCCGCTACTTGGTGATTCTCTCCATGTATAACGGCTTCCTTCGGTAAAGGTGTAGAATAGGGGACTTTTCGTTTTTTTTTTAAAATAACGATTTTCTCGCTATTTTTTCTCTGTTTTCTTAAAGTAAACTATATTTTGAACAAAATGACACAAAACTAGGTACCTCTATCATGTTTTAACATGTCAGGGTATAGATTTTAAATCCCGTCGAATTGCGAGTTTCTCAATTGCCATTTGTTTCAACCGCTGAAAATTTTGCAGCATCTGTTGTTTTCATTCGTTGTTACGAGTGACGTCACAGGGGAGAAATCATTCTATATGATAGCAGGTGCGCTTCGCTTGTGTGCATGTGAGGAGATGCGCTTAGCTTGTGTGCGTGTTCCTCGATTTAAGGTCAGTTCATTTAGGACCAGGGCGAGCTAATCGGTAAGCTAACCCAGGCCCTCACTAGACTGACCCTAAAATTTTATCTAGGGTCAGTTTAGTGAGGGGGCAGGGTTTGTCAGCCGACATTTCAATTACTAAACTCTCCCCCTATGATAGCGATAATGGAACGGAGCGATTGCAGTGAGTTCGACAGCGCTGTCACAATAAAATCGTTAATATTTCTTGAAAAAAACCGATAAAAGTATGTGATTTTGTGTCATTTTGTTCAAAATATAGTTTACTTTAAGAAAACAGAGAAAAAATAGCGAAAAAAGCGGTATTTTTTTAAAAAAACGAAAAGTCCCCTATTCTACACCTTTACCCTTCCTTCACCTGTAAAGCAGTATGAATCGATTAACCCCTAACCGAAGGTTATTTGGCATAAATGGCAAACCCAGTCACTAAAATCGTCATTCAAATTGCATTATGTTTTCAAATTTTGCCTCCAAAACATAGTTTATGACTCCCTCGTTGCATGGAGCATACTCATTCGTTTTTGGGTAAGGGATTAAATCGTGTTCGATGAACTTCTACGGTAGACCCTTTAATATTTACAACCTGCATCCAAAAGCTTGCAGGCTGGAAATGTTATTTGATGTACATTTAACCCTTTAAACCCCAGCGGCCGCTTTTCCGGCCATGAACATGATACGTCATAACGTCGTTAAATAGGATGGCTGTTCAGTAAATGTGGGGTAGACCAATCAATATTTTCAACGTGCAGCCTCAGGGCCGCACGTTGAAAACATTGTTTGGTCTACCTCAAATAATGAATATGGACTCCTCTAACTGCTACCATTGAACTGGCATGGAAGATACCAATAGAGTTCAAAGAGTTAATATAGAAATGTTATTCGATGCCACTGAGTTAAAACGAAAGATATCCTCCTCTTTTATGAGGTATGGAAGAGTTGGAAGAATAAGGAGGCAGGGGGCGCGGTGGCTCACTACGTAGAGGTGCAGTCTGCAAGCCGAGAGGTCCTCGGCTCGAATCCCACCTGCGGCAATCGCGTTCTGTCCTTGGACAAGACACTTTATCCCCATTCCGAACATGGCGCTTTGTACGAAGGCGTACTGCACGTCGATGATGCACTTGTCTTCAACCAATGCTAACCCTGCTTGTGCGGAGTTAGTATGTTGGGGAGCCTGACAGTTGCTCGCCGTTGCTCGGAGGGTCTCTCCGGTAGGGTCCTGCGAATATTCGAGATTCGATTCGATATTGATACCATACGTATGCTTCGAGATCGATCCCGAATCAGTCTCAGGATTCGATTTTTTCGAATCTCTCGTACTAACTTCAATTTGTTACATTTCCAACAAAAATAGGATAAAACTGTCATTAGAAAATTCATTCATGTTGGCTCAATTCCTATTTATTTGAGTAATTGACAATGTTTAATTGTTAGGTAAGGTGTAGATTTGGCCCAGAACATTATCCATAGTTTTGGTTTTTGAAGGCTAAACTTTTTACTATTCACGTTCTTAAGAACGTGAATAGTAACAAGTCAGGCCTTCAAAAACTAAAACTATGGACAATAGGCCTAGCTGTTTCGGCGACGATGCTACAGAGAATATTTAGTTATTGGTGTTTAAGGTGTTCACTCCGTCGCGTAAGGGTCATCACAGTGTTCCGTAACTTCCGATAGATGCAATATGAAATAACTTGTCTATTAAGATTCGATTCGGGATTCGATTCGATGTCGATATCAGAGACACAATTCGATTCGAGATTCGATTCGAAAAGAAATTTGTGATTCGCAGATCCCTACTCTCCGGGTACTCCAGCTTCCTCCACCCGTAAAACTGTCCGACACGGGGTGACCCTGGCTGTCGAGAGTGTCGTTAAACCCCCAAGGGACAGACGTAACTCATCTCTTTGGGCGCGGAATTTCCCGAGAAACAGAATTCTCAGCGCATAATATTTTTTCAGGAATTGTACTAAAATACAGTTTATTAGACTAAAGAGTTATAATTCTTAAAAACGTTCCAGGGATCTGATAGTGTTTTTTTCAGAATTGGATAATGATTTTTTTATATATGTTTTATGTATATATTGTGGTACATTTTAGTAGGATTTTGTGGGGCCAGTCTTTACTGATTTCTGTATTTCAACAGTCAAAATAACACAGTAGGATCTAAATTATTAGAGACAATGTGATATAGTCCCTTTAAAGCGTAAAGGTGCCAACTGCAACGCAAATGCATTTACGTTGCAGTTGGCACCTTTATGCTTTCCAGTGACTATATAGCTGTTCTTGGATAGAATAAAATTCGTACACGAAACAGAGGAATACGTTGGTGTTTGATTGATAGCACTTGGAGATGGACCCACAGTTGTCCAAAATGCCGACTACAGTTGCCTACTGCGGGTTGGCTTGCGGTCGACTTTAGCTGCCTGTCGCTCCAAAAGAGTTAAAGCAAACAATCAGCCCGCCGATAGACAGATAAGCTCACAAAATAGATTTGCTATATATATGATCAATCTTTTTGTTTTCTTTGGAGTCTCCGTCATCATTTTTTTCAAGTCGTTTCCGTTAATTGCTTGGGATTCACCACCCTTCTTTTACGAAAGGTACCCAACTGTTTCTGAAATAACGCGTGAAGACAGGAACGAAAACATTTTAGTGACATCCACCTTGTATTTGCCATCTACTTTGCCAGTTAGTCTCGCCAAGGATTATCTAAGCCGACTTGCTTTGTGATATGTCATTTTCCATTCCTAACCAAACGTGTATCAAATATCCCTATTATTATCCATGGAAAATGAAATCATTTTCGTAACGTTTTGTGATGTGGTATCACATGTCACCTACAAAGTATTATCGAATGTTGATAAGCTATATTGTGACGTAAAACGGTTCCCGTTACCTTATCTTTCAATCACGAAGGAACTGATAATGCACAAGGAAGGTGCAAACGGCCATCATGCATGTGCGGATACTCACAGACATACGCCTAAATAGTATTGCCTGTCTATGGGTCGATTCTGGAGCTAAAAGGTTATTTTTTCTCCCGATAGTTTCAGCATAGCAATGAGTACTTGAGGAATGGATTACGCCGACAATAGTTGTAGAAAGCAATTCCCAAGTGGAGAATCAACCCCTGGTGTAGTCTGTTGCTGAAATATAGTTTTGCGTTTCGAACTTTTAACCATTACCTACGTAATGACAATGTCCGGCCAGAAAGGAAAAGTTTTGGTTATTCTTGAAAAAAGATAGTGTTATCAGCTACATGTGTTAGGTAAAGGGTTGCTAGACTTAAGTTATTCCATGGGTGGCTTCTCCACTACAAGAGGTTTTTTTAGTAGTGATCCACCCCAACACTCTGGACTTCGATCTGTTTCTGACGAATGTCAATTACATTTTCGGGGGCGCGGTGGCGTTGCGCTAACCGGTTCTCGTCAGATCACCGAAGTTAAGCAACGTCGAGCCCGATTAGTCCTTGGATGGGTGACCATCTGAGCGATCGATTCGGATTCCCGCATTGTGTCCTTTGGCAAGGCACTTCACCCCGATTGTCCACGTGTACTAAGGCGTACTGCACGTCGATGATACGCATGTCTTCAACCAACCTAATCCTGCCTGTGCTGCAGTGCGGAGGTACGATGTTGGGGAGCTGGCAGCTGCTCGTCATTGCTCGGTGGTTCTCTCCGGGTACTCCGGATTCCTCCACCCGTAAAACTGTCACGGACAGAATTAGCCATTGTGCTTAAATATATGACCTTAAACACCAAAAAATAAATAAAGTACATTTTCTCTCCATACATATCGTCCATTGAGTGCAACCAGGCGTCCACGGCAATGCTTTAGCATTGCAGATGGTGCCTTGTTGCACTCAGGGGTTGTTGTAGCTGCGCTTTCAATGATAAAATTTACACAAAAGAAGACAGGATTATATCTCTTTCATTTTAAATCTTTGCAGATAGGTGTCTTGTTTTGTTACTTTTTAACCTATCAAAGATAGCCAGAACAGCACTCCCACCCTTTACAAGTTATTTAAATCTCTGAAACGGGGTTCGTAATCAGCACCACTATCGCATCGGTATACAAGAAATGTTCAGGTTCGAGCACACAGTTGTATTTCGCTTCACATTGTTCAGTTTTATGCTGACATTTCTTTGAATGCACTTGGCAGTCATGTAAATCTGATTCACTTCAAACTTACAGATATGTCTTCAGGAGACTTCAGGGATGGGTATTCTCGGATATGTATAACAATACTGGAACCGGTATCCTGTAGCTATCTTTCTATCGGACCCTGTTTCGAATCGCAAGTAATGGAAACATTTGCAACTTTTATCACACGCGCAACGGGTGAAACATGTATTTCTGGTGCATTTTCTCCAAAAGTGAAACTTGAAAAAATACAGTGGAACCCTGTTAATTGAATATGCACTTTGCCAGTGAAATTATCCAATTTACAGGAGTATTAAAATTAACAGGGGTCTATCAAACAATAAACACTCGATTAAATGCCTGGATTGGATGTATAGGTCTATAAAAAAGGGGGAAATTGGTGATTGTCAAGACAGTTCATCAACATATTACGACATTTTTATGCAATCAACAAGAGTTTACTTTATAACCTATTTCTAATGAACAGGTCAAATTTGTATTAAAGGTATGGTAAATGATTTTGTGTTTGGAAATTATATTTAATTAACAGAGTTATTGAATTAAGAGATATCCAATTATGTGGGCTCCATTATATTTAAACAGTTTAGAAGAAAAGCATTGGAGATTCTTTCTGAAAGTTGTAGTGCACTGAGTGTTGGTATGTTAACATTTGAACCCTAGCGGCCGCTTTTCCGACCAGGAACATGATACGCCATAACATTATTAAACAGGATAGCTGTTCGGTAAACATGTGAGTTAGACCAATCAATATTTTCAACGTGCAGCCCAGAGGCTGCACGTTGAAAATGTTGATTGGTCTACCCCAAATAATGAATATGGACTCTTCTAATTGTTTGTATTGAACAGGCATGGAAGATACCACCAGAGTCCAAATGGTTAAGTAAATACACTGACATAAAGCTCATTGTATACATATCTCGATTTCAGTCTGCATACCGTATTGAGTTATATATGCATTGCTAGTTTCCTGCGTCGTTGCTCCACATTGAAATGCAAGAATATAATAACACAAAGATCGAAAATCTCATTTCACCTTTGTGGCGACAAAGCCTGACAGGAAGAAACAGCATTTTATCACCGAAATTTAAGATATTTTGAATTAAAAACGGAAATTAATGGGGGCTGACTTTCTTGTAAATCTCTTCCAATAACGAAACTTGTCAGCCATGGCAGTTCGCACCTTTGTGCTTTCAAGGAACGATACCCATCTACATTTCGATTCAATGAAAGCGTTTTCTGCACCTCGCTAAAGTTAATTTTTGTTGCTGTGCATCACGCAAAAATAGTTTAATCCATAAGGGGTTGATAATTTTTCAGAATTCCCACCATACCACAGCTTTATGTGACTTAACCCTTTATCTAACACAGTATTTTTTTTAAAAAAATGTTAAATTTAACATTTTTCGAAAACAAATTTCACATTTGTTTCAATAAAACCATACAGATATGGATATCATTAGAACCAGCTTGACAAGCTGGTTCTAATGACATCCATATTTGTATGGTTTTATTGAAAAACTTCCGAGATATTTTAGGCTGTGGTAGGCTTATTTTGGTTAATTTTCTGGCCGTTTTGGCCGCTATGTTAGGTATAGAGTTAGCAGTCTGGTGTCGTTTTGTGGTTTGTTGTTAAGTCCTGGCCCTGAAAGCCCTTAGAAGGTGTCAAGGCTTAATTCGAAACAACAGACAGAATAATTAAAGGGTTAAATGTTTGGTCTGTGGGAAAATATTATTTGGTCTATCGTGGAATAAGTCGTTTTTGCCCAGTATTTTATCTGATTTCAATCTACGGGGTGTAGGTAATGAGAGGTCAGGGGATAGTCCCAACAATATTTCCAGTTGAGTCATTTTCGCCTGGATTGGAATCTTGTCACTATGCTAGGTTTGATACTCTGGATTTTGTCACGCATACAGATGGCCACAGAAATGGAGGTCTGTAGTACTATATTTGGGCTGTTAGGAGCCCAGCATGACCAACTGGAATGAGCTAAGTGTTAATTAGATAAGAAGCTCTCCCTTCCCGCGGGGCCTTGGATTCAAGGACTGGCTTTGAAATTTACTAAGGGTTGTTTAAGGCCTCAAAATACTGGAAAATGGGTCAGAAGGCCATGAAATGCCTTGAACATTCACGAAATAAAAACGCCGACGAAGCACATAATGATGACTCTATTGTATGATATGGCTGAGTTCGAGAAGACATTTTCTCCCCCACTATCCGTAAAACATACGCGTGTCCCGCTTAGACAGCAGGGTGGGATATTTCTATCCCACCCACCCCACGTGACATACTCATTTGCATATTTTATTAGGTCGCCGGAACTATTTCATCATCGTCTGCACAATTGTAAATACTCTGTAAATTGAGTTCGTTTATTACCTATTCACCTGTTCCTTGTTGATATCGACTCAATATTTAATTATTATTCAAATACTAAACTTGATTTGTTTCAACCCCATGTTTCTCTGCAGATGTAATAATATCACTGCGCGAATTTATCGATCGATCAATAATTTCACAATGCCCTTTACATTAGAGTTTGACACACGCGCAAATTCATTAACCCCTTAACGGACAGTGTTACAAATCATTTTTTAGTATATACCTATGGTATATACGTGACTTTTGTACGATCTTTCCGATGAAATTGTTCGTTTTTCGAAAGGCCTACGACTTGATAAATTGGGTATGTCAGCACGTGATCGCCAGTTATCTATAATGACGTAATCCTCGTGTGTGGGGAGAAAAATCATCCTGGATGAGTCTGAAGGTGGGCATGGGGAAATCTCACCCTCGGGGCAAGATATTTGAACCAGACCCTCGGCAAGCCTCGGGTCTGGTTCAAATATCTTGCCCCTCGGGTGAGATTTCCCCATCCCACCTCCAGGTCATCGTGGATCATAATAGTTCTAACAAGGACCTCTGGTCATTACCCCTTCCTTCCACTTCCCTTGAAAGGAAGTGGGAGGAGGAGGTAATAACCGGAGCGTCCTAGTTAGGAATAGTGACTGTGCAGCCTTGAAAATCCTTGAATTTGGCTATTGTAGTGCCTTGAAAAATCCTAAAAATGTCAAGAAATAACCTTGAATAGTCTCAGATAGCCTTGAAGTTTATCCGTCCATGCCTGCAGGAAACCTGAGCTGCGGAAACCCTATGCCATCAATACTGTACGTACATTTTTTTTTATCCAAAGATAAATTTCCATGAAATCTTGAGTTGTTTAACTATAATAACAACTAACTAATATTCCAACTACTGTCCAAATCAAGTTAAGCACACCCCCCCCCCCCCCCCCCATAATACCTGTGGGTGGGTATACGAATAGCTCATATTGTGACGTTCTGTATTCCTCTATCGGATCGGGCATACATCCTTGAAACAGGTGAATATTTGCTGGCTATTGACCACTTCACTGCCGTGTGCTTATAGAGAAATGAGACAACATCACAGTGAGAGAAATTCGGAAGGTCATGAAAAGCATGCTACGCCGATTAACCGTTTACCCAAACGTAACGGCCAAAAAGGGCCAGCGCTATTCTAAAAAATCTCCAATTAATTTTCATTATTTTTTCATTTTTTTTTGTCTCAAAAACATAGGTTATGACCCTTCGTTGGAACGAGCTCGTCTCAAAAACATAGGTTATGACCCCTCGATGGAACGAGCTCGTTCCAACGAGGGGTCATAACCTATGTTTTTGAGACAAAAAATGAAAAAAATTAGTTTTTCAAGAATTTTGTTTGCAAGAGTCGTCTGCTTTTCATGTTAGGTAAAGGGTTAAGATGTGTTAGATATTCTCGAGGCTGTTACACCAGGTACTGAACAACGTGACGTTTTTAACGTTGTGGTGACGTCCACGGTGCCTAGTATTCATTCAATAAAAAAGAAAGCTCAAGAAACCCTTGCTTCACTAATAAGACATATTCCCCCTACTGCAAATGGCAGGTTTTATCGGGAGAATTTACCCATTTACTGTATACGCACTGCTAATACAGGGAGGGAGGGGGGGGGGGGGCTTAACTTTTTTTGCACAGTTGTCATCTTCGCGATACTCCTGCAAATCTGACCATCACATTAAATTTTGGCAAGACTAAAAACAACACAAACACGAGAAAAACTTATCATTTTGAATGGGAGAAAGCAATTGATTTGAGTGGATTGGGATCGTTAATTAACAGATGGCATGGAAACATTTTTTATCGTATACGCAGGGGGCCTAATCAGTGAAGGGTTGCGACTCCTATGTATTCCTGGAGTTACCATTACGGATGCTATCTGATATAATTTACAACATCTTTCCAGGGAGAATGGTTAAAATAAGTCGGGGAAGTTGTTTACTAGTCCTTTCAAATGAAAAGAAAAACACTAGAATTTAAAAAACTAATAATGCTTTGTAAGCATGCACGTATTGTGATATATCTTACACGGATCTTGAAAGACTATCCTTTCATCATATGACCTCGTCTCGTTTTCTGCGGGGTTTTTAAATTTTGTTTGTATTTGTTTTCTTTCTTTCTTTGTTTTTTTTTGGGGGGGGTGGTATCATATAGGGAGAAATTTTGAATTTTCTGAGGGGGTTGTGTAAGGAGCTCATGGGAATGGGAAATAATCAAAAAATTGGGCATATCCCATTGCTTCACAATTCAAACTTTAAATAGACAGATTATAATGCTCATCACCCCGATGTAAATGAACCATAAACAAATAGTTCTAGTAGTGTCAGTAATCTGACGCGACAAGGATTATTTTGTCACATTCATTCTTCATTTAGATCATTCAGATGTGATAATTAGAAAAATAATCATTTCACATTTTCTCGCGTTTCACATTTAACAGAAAAAGTTCTTTCAATTCAATATCGGTATATATATACGTTTACACATTCCAAGCTTATTTGCAGGTGGTGTAGATAACAACAATTTGGGCTGGAGTGAGGAGGGTTCCTCTTGTTCACAAACTATCCCCCTCCACTCCCCTGGTTTTCTGTCGTTTCAAACATATCAAGCACATACTCAAAATCTCTTTCTAGTTTTATGTCTATACATCTTGGTGTGATACAAATAACGTATTGAACTCTGGAATCGCAATGGTATTGGCATGAACAGCACTGTTTACCGAAGATGGGTGACTGGATGCTGCATTTGTAAAAGGGGTTAGCAATTGTCTTATCTTTTCTGATAACTGCTACCGATGTATTCTTCGTTGTGTAGACTGTCGGTCTTTATTTATTTATTTATTTATTTATTTATTTATTTATTTATTTATTTATTTATTTATTTTTTGGAGTTTAACTACACTTTCGACAGCCTCGTGTCGGACAGTTTTACTGGTGGAGGAAGGCGGAGTACCCAGAGAGAACTATCGAGCAACGGCGAGCAACTGTCAGACTACCCAACGTAGTAACACCAACAGGGTTAACATTGGTTGAAGACAGGTGCACCATCGACGTGCATTACGACTTAGTACACAGTGCCACAATGCCCCCATATGAGCAATGGAGATTAAGTGCTGTTCCCAGGGACACAACGCAGTGACCCCTGTCGGGTACCGAATCGTGAACCTCTCGGTTTGAAGTTCAAAGCCGTAACAACTGAGTAACCGCGCTCCCTACTGATCGTTCACTATATATATACACAAAGGGTCAATTTCTCAAGCCACCAGTCAATTATGTCAAGAATTCGACACTGTTATGGGCTGGAATTAATCTAGCCATTAAATTGTCTATCGCCTCTATTCAGATTCACGCCTCTGGAATATTTGAGTTGGTTGGAAAAGCGAACCTACGGTTCGCTTTTCCGACCAACTTACATACTCCTGACGATTGAATGTGAAAAATACCATAAACATTAATTTTCTTTGACTCAACGCAATAATTGTTTCTCAATCAAGATTTGATTTGACCGAATCTTTGATGACTTTACCAATACAATTAGACACATTTGCTTTACCCTTTGAATCCGCCCCAGGAATATAATGACTCATAATTTCATAAAGTGGGATGGCTGCAAAGTGGATGCGGGGAGAAGATCAATCAATATTTTCAAAGTGCAGCCTCAAGGCTGCGCGTTGACAATATTGATTGGTGTACCCCCATATAATGAACATAGATTCTTCCAATTATTGCCATTGAACTGACATGGCAGATACCACCAAGGTTCAAAGGGTTAAATATCATCAAAGAAGACTCCTCACAGCTGTACCTTTATGACTTCCCCGTCAAGGCAAACAAATTATATTAATATCTTCATGTTTCCAATATCTACACTTGTAGTACGAAAGAATATCTATATACCTTTGCGAGTGAAGGGACGACACATTAAATCAAAGGTGGTCTGTGCGAAAACTCCACGTAAAGTGGGTAACCCGCAAGCCCATAACGGTGTCGGATTCCTTACAGAATTTTCCTGGTGGTCTGAGAACTTGACATAGCATATGAAGGTTGATACGAAGTAGCTCTGCGATTGTCAAAAAGAAAAGTAAAACCTAGAAACCTTTATGGATAATTCATTGCTCAACGATGTGTACTGTACTGATGCGATGGAGCAAGGGATCAAGGCAAAGTGGTTTCTGAATTATTAACAAATATCTAGTTATTTCACAAAGCGTGCAGGAACTTTAAAATGCACAAAACTAATGAGTGTCCTGTTCAATATTTGCATAATGCTTCCGTTCACTCAGAAGCAACTAAAATCTTTTCCATTTGGGTATCGTGTAAAAAGGGAAGATTAACACTAAAACATACGGGAATCCCGAACGTTTTTCCCAAGGTACTCGCCCTTAGATACCAATGTCTGACATTGATTCTTGGAAAGTTCCTTGATGAGATTTATGAGAGTCACTTATATAGATTGTATTCATTAACTGTTAGAGTGCTGGAAGCCCATATTTGAGCTTTATTCTAAAGTACAGACCCCACAACCCACAAGCTTCATATTATGTGGATTTGTTTCGTATTATCTTTGAAGTGAAATTATTTAGTCTCTATGAGTTTACCTTGTTGTAATTTATGGGAGAGTGTAGATAGGCACTCTCTCTTATATTGTAACGAGGCAATGACATGTGAACAAATTCTGACTTCCAAAAATATTCAGCAGTCTATCAGTTAATGGAGTGAAAACAAAAGAAAAGTGGTTCCAGTTCCCCTATTCCCATCAATTACAGTTAATCTGCAACTACCGTTTAATTACGACTAAAGAAGATCTGTTAATTGGTGTAAAGAGATAACGTAATCATATCACTGCAGTGCAATCAGGAGAGTAGCAGTACATAACATGATTAAATGGGCACAGGTGGATGTTGCATACAGAGAGTCAGGCTGTTGCTAAATTATTTAGTACCGGATTTACTACTCCACTCGCTGACTAAATTATGAAATATGTTGTTCAGCATGGGTGTTCACATTTTCGAATCCATTAACGTTTTTTGCCTTTTAACTTTACGTGGAAATCCTGCTCTCTACAATATTTATACGCATTCACCTTTCTACGCAAATTGCTCAGGTTTTATTAAAGCACAAAAAGAAAAAAATACAGTGCAGGAAGAGAAAAGAAATCTACGTACGTTAGCAATGACATTCTACGCATTTGGAGTTCAGTCGCATTTTCAACTCTATTAGATAGTCCATCCATACTAAACCACTCGGAAATTGTTAGTTAGAATCCAGAAGATTCGCCACCAAAACATCATTTTTTAATTAACTTAATTAACTCTTTCCTGACACGATCAGTAGACGGCATTTTTGTTATTGAACAAGTTCGTTCCAATGAAGGGTCTAATGCTTCTGTGTTGAAGTCCAAAAACTGAAAGAATAATAAAAACTGTATCACATTGAACTATTTCTACTCCTTTAGTCAGGGCGAGAATTCGAGTTAACTCCCGTAATTTTACACGCACGAAAGCACAGGCGGTCTAATTTGGCATGGAATTGTCTCCAAGGAGGAGAGGTATTATTTGCCGCAAGGTCATAAATAGGGGAAAAAATCACTTTTCAAGGCTAAAAGGAACCATTAAAACAAAATAACCTATCCAAAATATGTTTATACAACAAAGAAAATTAATTTTTGCTTCAATCAAATCTATGTCCGTCCAAATTTTCTCATAAGGATTTAGTACATGTTTAGGACTTTGGCGTTACCCGCCTCAGTCTTTTCTAACAAATTAATCAGCTGATGTACAGGGATCAAAAGTGAAATTTTAAACAAAAATGGAACCATTAAAAATTAATTTTAACAAAACGTATTTAATACCATTTTAAAAGTATGTTATAAAATATTTGATGATAAGTCCTTCCATTATGTAACAAAATAAAATTTGTGGCAAAAGTTTTTCATTTTTTTCACGTAGATCGCCAGAGTAATTTGGATTGTCATTTTAACACTGTTTACACGCATGCGCATTCAGGGAGTAACAATAGTTCAATATGTTTAGCGTATATGATGTTGTTCTATGTCGCTTTGCATTTTGTCTGTTCTGTGTAGTTCTATTTGGCAATGTAACAAACCGGGGGGAGGGTGCGGTGACGTTGCGGTAACCGGTTCTCGTTAGATCACCGAAGTTAAGCAACGTCGAGCCTGATTACTCCTCGGATGGGTGACAGTCTGAGCGATCGATTCGGACTTCCGCGCTGTGTCCTTGGACAAGGCACTTAACCCCCGTTGTCCACATGGAGGCACGATGACGCCGTGTACTAAGGCGTAGTGCACGTCGATGGGCGCATATCTTCAACCAATCTAACCTTGCCTGTGCTGCAGTGTGGAGTTACGATGTTGGGGAGCTGGCAGCTGCTCGTCGTTGCTCGGTGGTTCTCTCCGGGTACTCCGGCTTCCTCCACTTGTAAAACTGTCAGGGCCATGATTAGCCAGTGTGCATAAGTATGTGGCCTTAAACACCAATAAATAAATAAATAATAAATAATAATGTAACAAATCCGTCCAAAAGTAACTGACAAACAAAACTAATGGCATTTTGTTCATTTCAACATTTAAATGCTGAGAATAAAAAAATTGTACTGGAAAGTCTCAAAGAGGATGATAATATATGTGCAAACAAAGAACATTGTATGGGGGCGAGGATTAAACTGGTCTTTGACAGTCAAGTCATGACCAATGCAAAACACGTAAAGGGGTAGTGGTGCATGAGAGGGTTTGAAAATGTAGTTGTATTTATAGGGGGGGGGGGGGGGGTTGGTAGCCTTCACCATTACCCCTTGGATTCTATGCCCCTCGATTTTTGTGAATAGCGAGGGCTAGAGATGGCAGTTACGCTAGGCAAAGGGTTAAAAACTCATCGCGTTAAGAGCAGGCAAATTCGTTTAAGTATTGGGTGTTTGTGAAGCATATATTTTAAGTCGGAAACTCTGTGTTCTCGGCCTTTACATTGCAAATTTTTATCAGAATACTTATTGCCTCAGGTTCCCACCTACCCTCCACCGACACACACTGCAGAAGAACATACATTTATTCCAAGATGCGTTAGTCCCCAAAACGTTGATGCTAGATCCCTTTACAGCTATCTAATTTCATTGGATTCTGAACACAGGAAGTATCTCGAAATAGTAATATCAATTGTTCTGATTTACAAATAATTTCATTCATAATTCAAGTTCAGCAAAGTATAATACGCATCCATCTATCCACGTGAAAGCCTTAAAATGTGTGGACATCCAGGGACATACGTTACATTTATTTGTGACGGTGGCAAATATATTCAATTTTCAAAAAAACAGACACTGTCCAAAAAATGAGAACCCGTGGCACTTTAACTCTGTGCCCACCACGATTGGGGGCGATAGTGCCAGGTGGTGAGTTCGAAAAGTCCATTGGGGACGTTATCTTTTAAGTACAAGCACTCGCTATAATGTTTTTTTTTTTAATCTTTTATCACGATTAGCAAACGATACTTGCAAAAAACAAACATTCTTGAATAACTAAGATCTTTCATTTATATTTTTGCCTGCAAAACATACCTTATGACCACTCATTGGAACGAGCTCTGCGAGCTCGTTCCAATGAGGGGGCATAAGCTTTGTCTTTCATGCTGCAAAATGAAAAACAATAAAAGTTGAATCTCGATTTTTGTGAATAGCGCTTGCCTGATATGGCGGTTATCCTTGGTAAAGGGTTATTAAGTATATAACGGATATCGTCAACTTATATACTGTGACTCAGTCAGACAATTGTAAAAGTAGTCTGCTTTAACGACTATCACTCCAGTACTTTGTGAGTGTCACTTACATAGATGTTATGTAACAAATTACCATGTTAGAAAGAAGGGTAAGAGGTCGAATGTTGGTGTTTGGGAAAGACTCTGAACAGAGGTTTCACAATTGTCGTGTAATATCGGGAACAAAGCGGTGATATTCAGGTGCGATGTCTAGAGGGTGGAATTGCAGGAGTGGTCAACTTTATCAAACTTCAGAGTTCTAACCGTTGTATTGGGCTGTTCAATAGCATTAAAGAAAGTTCGTGAGTTAAACTTGATAGTAACACGTTGGAGAGTATTTAAAATACTCCACTGTGCGCGTGGGAGATAATCGCAGCACGTTTACAAATTTGTTAGCAGGCAATGAAGAGTTCTGGAGTCAAGACGAAAATAATCTCCCCAAAGAGTTCTGGAGTCAAGACGAAAATAATCTCCCGTTAGCAGGCAATGAAGAGTTCTGGAGTCAAGACGAAAATAATCTCCCCAAAGTTTTTAGCACAGTGTCTCGATTAAATAAGCAACGGATGAGATTCTTGCCACCACGGTAATAAAACAGTTTTGAATGCTTTTCAGTTTGCTATTAATGAATTTAAATATTTTGTTGAACTAATTCTCGATTCTTACGACTGACAGTAAATATTCAGTAAAATCAATATGCATATTTTCGCTAAAAAATTGTCTTCTCAGTGCCGTTATATCGGTGGCTTTTTCGACTGATATTATCGATGCAAACGACGACGCTTTGTACAGTTTATTTCTGTTGGAGAGATTGGATTTTATTCACCATGTTAGGAAGGGGTGTCTCTTGATTTGGAACATCTTGTTATAAACATGACACTACGGGCGTAAACCTGTGACTCTATTTCGGCATATGAAATTCATTTGTAGTGTGAATAGACCTACTGTGAGTCAAAAAAGTTACTCTAGAAGTCCGACAAAATCCTTGACCTTGAGGGAGCAGCGGTTGTTACTTCCCCGCCTATATCTACGCCTCAGCAACATCTGTTTCATTACTGTGCAAGGTACCTTGCTTCTATCGTGTTACGAGAAAAGGGTATCCACTTCAGTGCTTGCTAGTCACGTTCTCCAGAGGAACACAGCCCTGCAATGTACTTGGCATTCTGGGTGCGTAAGTAAACAATGATAAACACTCTTGATTGTGACTAGATCAACAAAGAAAAAGTAAGCTTTTCCTCGCTGAAGTGATACGGTCTGAGTCAGTCGGATTGTCAGTAGAGCTGAAGCGGTTAAGGGGTTTTCTTGATCGATTAATCACATAGATTAACCTTGGTTAACCGATTAATCACTTGACCAAATAGATATCTGAATAATTGCCATACCGTTGATGATTTACAGCATGAACCCTTTACCCAACGTAACAAACAAAACCGACTAAGCCTATATATAAAAATCTCCATTCAAATTTGTTTTGTTTTCAATTTTTGTCTCAAAAACATAGCTTATGACCCCTCATGTTTTTGAGACAGAAATTTAAAATATTTTAGTAATTCATGAATTTATTTTGCAAAGTATCGTTTGCTGCCCGCAACGGGTAAAGGGTTAAGAATGACCATTTCCAGCCACTGATACAGTATGATGACCACGAGAGTAAACAAGTATGTCAGCAAGTAACTTGCATGCTTTACTCTGTCTCAAATAATTGATGTGAGTCAGTGTGACAATGTTTGCCTGTTTTGGAGCAAGTTTGTACCTTTGTTAACCCATAAAATACAGTAGTTCAAATGTAACGCTTAATCGATCAATTGCTTTTTGGATCGATCAAGATGTTGATCATTGATTAATCGATTAATCGGTTAAGCGTTTCAGCTCTAATTGTCAGACATGTTATATTACCTTGTGTTCAAAATCACCCGAATCGTAAGCGCTCAGAATACTGAATATTGAATTACAGCGACGCATACCGTAGATTTATTACACGAGCACCTCACTAATTATCTCTGCTTGTCAAATTTTACATTTCCAGAAATAAGTAGAGGACAGAAAATGGTATAGCGTCAGACACACATATACCAGCTTTAGACCTTTACTCAACACGAATAGCAGAGAGCACTTGCAAAAAGAGGGTTTTTTTGAATGACAAAACAATTTTATTTTTGACTCTAAGCTATAGCTTATGATCCCTCAATGAGAAGTCATCAGCTCTTTTTGTGAAGAAAGAAATGAATAAAATAATAAATTTGGAATGAATATTTTTTATTAGCGTTGGCCAATATCGGGCGTTATGTAAGGTGAGAGTCAATTGTGTGATACGTTCAAATAACATGACATGAGTAAGACATGAGACTTGACAAAATGATAGTCATTGGCTGATGTCAGGAATGTCAGATGACGAATGGGCGAATCCAAGATGGCGTTAAGGGGGCAACAATCTTCGAATTTGTATTTTAATCCCTTCAACACTGGCGCCATGAAAGGTATCATTTCAGACAATACTGTCAACGACGAAATGGGCGAAGCCATCCTTTTTGTTGGGAGGTTCTGTCGAGCTGTTGGATTAAATTATTACCGAGCCTCGCTTCAAACAGTCGTCAATTGGATGATACATGCTTCTAGTTAACCACTCATAGTCAATCTGGTTCAGTCGCAATCTAACCACAGTTCTCACTTAGCGTTTGTAATGGTCGCAATTTTCGATACAGACCCATTCTAGAACTGGAACATTAGTACACTTCCTTGCTTCTTCTGATGAATTGTTGTTATTAGCTAATTTCAATAATGTGTCGCATTGAAGCATTTTATGAGTTTCATGATGGATTACAGGCCTCGGCTGTAATATTGTGTTCAGCTTAGTTCCTCAGTGGTGCGACATTTGTTGATACATACAGATTATCACGATAAAGTGTATGTCCTGTGATTTGTGTCAGATTCGCGGTGGTGTTCAGAATAGGATCTCAACGAGCCGGCTTTGCCGGCGAGTTGTGATCCCATTCTGGACACCACCGAGAATCTGATGCAAATCACAGGACATGCACATTATCATGATAATTCATTTATCTAACAATGCTGTCACATAAACAGATTAAATCTTAAATTATTAAGTTTTGGGACATAATGTTGGGCGAGAAAAAGTTTTTAAAAAAAACCCACATATTATATGGAACAATATTGTTGTGCACTTTAACAAACAATGAGTAACGCGGTCACCACAAATTTTCAAAATTGCGTTGTAAAATAATTCGCGCTCAATGTCACTTCCTATGATGATATACTTGTATTTACAAGTGTTTTATATTTAATCGTGCAGTTTCTATTTATTGTGGTGGTGGTGGGGGGGGGGGGGGGGGAGAGGGGGGGGGGGGTCATTGGCTATTAATAGTTCTTTCGCTAATTGTAAGGACTTTTATTTTGTTCTGATATCGATCAGCTGTGTCGATCACTGAACCGCGCATCAAATGTATTGATACGCCTGTTATGATAGCCCGTTGCGTTCCCGGAAACGAGTCGTCTTTTTGATACGGAATCAGAATGAGACGTCAATTTGATACGGAATCGGAACACATTATGTGATACGTACAGTTTCTCGTGGTTTTCAAGCCAAAATGTATATGATTGTTCGATAAATTCAAATAAGACATTGGCAGAGGCTTGGGTGAAATTCCAACTGCAGTTAAAGATCCATTCGGGTTGTGTGTAGAAATATAACTGTTTTGAACTGTTTAATATTCTCTTTAAGAAATCAATAGCACGGTGTGTTTATTTATTGGTATATATCAACAATTCTCGTAAATCGAATCAAAAGATATTCTGAGGTTTATCTTTGCATTGCATTGCAACGTAAGCATTATGAAATACGAGGCAGTATTTACGATGTAATGAAAATAAAAGTATACAAATATTTTCTCTGATTGTATGGTGAAGATTTACAAAGTAAACCTTTGTTGGATGTTATGTTGTTTGCGTGTAAAACTTGAGAACACTGTACAGCATGTAACACGTTTTACCGCAAACGATAATATGTCCAAATTTATTTATACGTTCACTCGCGCGTGGTTCTGACCTAACAACAATTAGTACACAGAATGCACAGGGGGATTTAGTACCCTCCCACCAGACGAGTGGACATCTACTTACATACGTACTTCCTATGTCGGCATAACTCTTAACCCGCTGAGTAATTTTAAAAAAATTTCATAAAATCTAGTCATGGCTGCTTGAAGCAGCCATGACTAGATTTGATGAAACATTGATGAAAATTTCTCTAAAGAAATCATTGGACAAAACGTTCATACAATTAACAGGGAAAAATTTGTATAAATAGCCTCCAACATTACTTATCTAAATGGCAACAGATTACATGTCCTGGGCTGGAATATCCACCAGCAGCATGCAAGGAGATAGACCCAACAAGCTAATTTGAATATCATGTACCATCGATCTGAGTACACGGTGGTCAGTCCGGTACAAATCTTCTTGCTTGTTGGATTTTTATGGTCCTACTGCTTTATGAATGGCCTTTTTTTAACGAACTTATTCAGAAAACTATCCAGGTCCCTTTTACTCCGGTATGTACATAACAATTTCGTCCTTGAAAGAGATTTACAGACACGTTAGCTCTCAATAACTTCCTAAAGCTGTCAGTAAATTTAACACTTAGAATATGGGAATTTCATATAGAAATTGAAATGTCGAAATGTTAGCAACTTTTTATTATCGATGTGCCCATCATTTCACAAACTCCTGGCATTTTCATGTAGAGCAGTATTGTAAGAATACAGAAGCTGTTTTTTTAGCATTTTTACTGAATCAGTCTGAACATTTTACTATTATTCTCTGTCGAAACCCATTTCAAAATAAGAAAACGGCGTTTTCACCCTCTTTTGATATGTTCTTTAACTTTTTCTGCTGGTTCTCGTCAAATCACCGAAGTTAAGCAACGTCGAGCGTGGTTAGTAGTTGGATGGGTGGCCATTTCAGCGACTGATTCGCGCTCCCGCGTTGTGTCCTTGGGTAAGGGCACTTCACCCGGATTGCCTACATGGGGGCACGATGACGCTGTGTACTAAGGCGTACTGCACGTCGGTGGTGCGCATGTCTTCAACCAATCTAACCCTGCCTGTGCCGCGGTGCAGAGTTCAGAGTTACGATGTTGGAGAGCTGACATCTGCTCGTCGTTGCTCGGTGGTTCTCTCCGGGTACTCCGGCTTCCTCCACCCGTAAAACTGTCACCGACATGATATGACCCTGGCTGTTAATGTGTCGCTAAACCATAATAAATAAATAAATAAATAACTTTTTTTGTTAATTATATCAACAGTGTGCGCATTCTGAAATATACTGTACAGTCAACGTGGACTGGGCGTTATCCACAGGTGGACAGTGATGTCCACGCATGCGTTTACAAGGTAATAGAAATCATGATCAGCAAAATTTTAATTAATGAAGCACCGGGTTGCACCCGGTGCTTCATTAGTTAAATTTTTGATGATTATTCCTATAATTAAATTTTGGAATCTAAGGTTATTGCTTCCGTGGAAATCTTGCTCACCCGTGGAAAGTGACCATTCCACCGCGGTCGTACTGTAATACAGGCACTGTGACATATAATACAGGCACCTCATGTGTTTACTAACATTTCCTTGGACATTAGTTTCCAGGCGATGAGAGGTATGAAGGCGTTTTTTTTAAATAAAGGCCATCACGAAAGTGGCCTATCTTTTGATCCTGTTGGGACACAGTTACTCCAATGGCTCGCGATTTCAGAAACTGAGTCGAGAAAAATGAATTAAAATAGCATCTGTGATTTAATGTTCTCAGATTTCTTTTTCGACATTTAAGACTCTACACTATTGCTCGGAAGTAAGTGGGCAGAATTCGATCGGAATTCTTTGTCCACTTTTTAGGGCGCTTGGTAGCTTCTAAATTCGATTCGATTCGAAATAGTCTTCATGATATGATTCAATTCGATTTCAATCGCGCCGATTCGAAAATTTTAGAATCGTCGAGATGTTCTCAGCATCCTACAGAATCCTACAAAGTATCTTGTCTTGAACTCTATACAGGAGACCTGATGATAGGAGAAGAGTTCAAGTAGGTTCCGCATCCGAAATTTCATTGAATCCGTTTTTGGAATATTCTGCCTGTTTGCTTCCGTTACACGAGTCGCCGTTGCATACAATACTTGGGTGGAGACTGACAATATTGCGGTTGTAAGAAGGTACATTCTCCAAAACTTGAAAAGCGGTGAGATTCGATTCTATTCTATTCGAAATCTGATGCCTGATCAGATTAGAGATTCAATTCTACCCTAAATTTAAGGTTCGCAGGGCCCTACCACATTTGTGATCCTAGTACTATATATATACAGCGGTAGTTTATTGCAGAAAACAAAGGCAAACTCGTATCTAGACATGTTTATTTGAAAATTTGATACTTTTTTAGTGGGTCATATGATGAGTGCGCTGTTGCCCGAAACCGCTGTTGCCTGAAACGCCCAACTGACGAGTAAAGACCGTAAGGTGTTATTCCCTTCGCAGAAAGAACTACCGTTAACAGAATTGAATACTTGAACTGATTTGAAACTATTTAATATGCTAACGAATCCCATAATTACGTATGCTGTTGAAGTATGGGGTCCACTATCACTGCATACTGACCGTCACAAGGCTAACAGGCATTGAAAATCACATATGATAGCCAGCTGTATGGAAAATCATCACTTCTGCAAACAGGCATTACACGTCAGTAGTTACAGATCAAACACTGCAACACGAGGATAACTGGGTGCGGGATATCCACTTGATACAAGTATGTGGCACATATTTTCGTGGGTGTTTGGGGTTTCTTTTCGGTGGGCTGGCTTGCGTATGGGCATGTTTGTGTGTTGGTCTGTAATGTGGGATGACGCGAGGGTGGGTGCGTGAATGTGGGTGTGTATGAGGTTGTGGATGTAGGTGCGATTGAACATTCTATGCGATATCTATATTGAGAGTGTACCAGATTGCTTGATCTGAGCCTTCAATAATCACTGTTTTTAACCGTGTGTTTCCTTTTGATTTGTATCTGTAGTGGTTTACTGTTATATATCTCTGGAAATTCATGTTCTTGTCATTTGTCTCTGTTGGTACTGAGACAATAAATATCTATCTTATCAATAGAAGACGAGGTTTCTAAAATAGATCAAAGCATGAAGACAATATCTTGGCTCCTTCATGTGCTCATTTTGACAAAGAATGAATAGCCAAGGACAGTCTGGATGGAAGCTTGCGGCGCATATACTTACTGTTCCCATTGATTTCCTCTTGGTATGCGTTTGAATGTGAAAATTTAAAAGTGTCAAGACAAAACATATAGAAAAACAGACACAGTGCTATTTATTTTGATTATTTTTGTCGGAATAGCCTTGATTAACAGCAGTTTCCAAACGCGAACACACGTATCGATTCTCCAGCTGGAAATTGAAAAATAGGATTTGCCACTCGGATTTAATTTCACCACCAAGTAATTGAGGGGACATGAAATATTCATCGCAGCAAAAAGCTGAGAATCCAACGTGCCATATTGCCACCAACAACACACTCTAAAATCGTTTGGGTTAAAAATAAAATCAAATGGGTTGAGTGAATATGAACCCGATTGGGTTCATATTCACTCATCCCGGTTGATTTGGGTTAATCTCTTAACCATCTGATTTTATAGTATATAGGGAAGGTGCAATGCGAGGAATATGTTTTCTTTAATAATTGCGCTTATTAAAATTATACTTATATAATTATATTATGTTTGTGGAAATAGTAATATATGCAGGAGGCCCTACACTGCAAAAATATAGGTTCTCTTTAGAACCAAAACTGGTTCTAATCTTGTCCCTGAGATGGAACCTGTTCTGTTTAAACAGTATTTATTTCAAATCAAATAAATTTATAAAGATTAACATTAAATATTAACAGAATTAAACATAAATTGAGGGGTTTCAGTCGCAAGTTTAGAGCTTATACGAGGTTGTCTCAAATCATTATTAAGCAAAGGAGATATGAACAGCTGGCATATCGAACCAGTTTTGGTTCTATACAGAACCAAAACTGGTTCGATATGCCAACTGTTCATATCACCTTTGTTTCAAAATGTTTGGCGACTGCGTTGAATAAGCTCCAAGTTTACTGCTGAATCCACTTCAGTTCATGTAATATTCTGTTAAAATTGAATGCTAATCTTGGTAAATTTATTTCATTTGAAATAAATACTGTTTAAACAGAACTGGTTCCATCTCAGGGACAAGATTAGAACCAGTTTTGGTTCTAAAGAGAACCTATATTTTTTGCAGTGTCCTGTGAGCACAAATATGCTAGATGAGATACGGATCACGTGGCGATACACCAGTGGGTTAGGATTTCTCAATTCAAATTTCAATTCAAATAATCGCTCATCAACCCGACATAGGTACGTGAGGTACAAATAACATATCTACATAAAATACTGGTGGTTTCATAATTTAGATATAAACATACAAATGGCGCAGTACATTATGATAATTAAATTGGCTGAAGATAGGAATACGAGTGGTGCATACCAAGACCTCGTATTGTCCCTTGATCGGAAAAGGGTGCCCGCTGCAATGCTAAACACTGCAGCAGTCACCGTTTGTTGTGTTACTCTGAGGTTTGAGTTAAACGAAGTGTTTCGAAATCAAGACCGAATCACAAAAAAACAAACGAGAGTAGTATATGGGGTTCAAGCTCTCCCGACGGGCAAGATTCTCTGCATTGCTGTTGTGGGAGAGGAAGACAAGTTTTAGCGGATCGCAACCCTGTCCCCATCAGTTCAAAATTCTCTCTCCGACTTTGTGATCACAATATTGCAGTGATCATCAGAAAATGGTAATAGATATCTGATTCTTTGTTTGACATTGCAACATTTTGAAATGACATTTAGATATTTATATTGTGTGGAGTTCTAAACGCCATTTCGTTGTAAATCTTTTTCTTTTTTTTTTTTTGATTTGCTACAAGTAGAGCCTTAAAACACAAGGTCGGATTGTTTACCAGTGACAGGCGTGGTAAACTCTTGGACGCTGACTGTATTCACGGTCCAAAACCAAGGTATCGCCCCAGCTAAGTTTGTGATATCAGACAAGTCGTTGTCTTGACAGAGTAGATCGGTTAACATTTTAAGCCTACAACCACAGTATGAAATATGAAATCTTCTACACAAGAATTTGTAAAGAAATTGAACATATTATTTTTTTAAAACTATAATTGTACACTCGATATTCGCGAAGTTGCATAAAAGATGAAAAAGAAACTCGACTTTGGTATATTGCACTTTGCTAACCTGGGGCCCAAACTATAAAACTTTTACAGTTGTATTTTCTTGAATTGTATCTTCTAGTTATGACTTTAAATGGGTTAAAATGAACCATTAACCCTTTCAAAGATCTGGCAATTTGCCAGTTGGTAAATTGCCATATATTTTAAAATGCTAGTGATTCATTTTAGTCAGTTATATTAATAGGTAGAAAATACAGTTCTAGAAAATACAGTTGTAAATTTTTTTATAGTATTGGCTCCTGTACGATAAAACTTGGAGTTGGCAGCTTGTCTAGAGTGCAAACTTCCATAGTCTGCACACGTTTGCAGCTAGTAATATTGTGCGGTGGTGATTGCGTAGTACCAATTTGTCAACTAATTAAGAGAGTCAGAAATTAATTCACTATTCGGAAGTTATAATGGTGAATTAGGCGAAGCGTGAGGTACAAAATTATTTCTCATTAGCCTATCTCACGAGGTTAATCGAACATTTTAACAGTATAGAAGTCTTCAACAGACGAATCATACGGTTTATTTTACCAAGTGTGATTTTTCTTCTGAAACTGTCGCACTTTTCTCTTAATCAAAAAGCACTTCAATCTGGCTGTGAGTCCTTTTCAAACTCTATTGTCTGGTCTAGTTATCCTAGGAAGTGGCCAAGAGATTGCTGTAAAACACACAATTCCTTTTTTTATTTCGATTTTTACTTGTAACAATTAAGAATAAGATACAGTATTTACTGAGTGTCGGGCATTGCGTCATGGAGAGTGTCATTGTCGCCCCTTCTCCCCTTTGAGTGTTGTCAAGATAAGGCAGACAAGGGGGAATTTACCCTTTACCTACTGAATCGCTCGCAACCTCCCGCGTAATTTGCAAATTGAGCAGTTGAAAAAAAAATAATTTTTAAAAATATTTCAACAAAACCATATCATGTGACTCCTTGATGGAACGAGCTCGAAGAGCTCGTTCCAATGAGGGGTGACATGATATGGTTTTGTTGACATTTTTGGAACAAAATTTAATCACTAGTAACTAAAATAATAAATTTTGATATACTCTGCGTTGGGTAAAGAGTTAACATCTCTTTTAAGGAACAGTATTAGTTATTCTGCGGGGTTTTTTGCAGAGGATACAGTCCCTGCATGGAGAGGCACACATATAGTCCCATGTTTTTTTTTAAAAAAAACTACCTCGAAAATACGCTACTGAAGAAATTTGACAAACATTAACTTCGTACTCGAATGTACACTCTCTACGTTGACTTGGAGTTTATTTTCATACTTTCCGTTTAGAACCAAACTGTTTAACACAGTTCACTAGAGGAACGAAATCTTTATTCAAAGAGCAACACATTTCCGGCACCAATACAACAGGCGCTGAAAATACCGCGTTTCAATATTGCGGAGTATATTTTTAGAATGCACATGACATATAAAAGTGATGGAATTGGACTGCATTTTTTCGTCGTGGTAATTTTTGTAATGTGTTGTATCCTAGGTGCGCAGTAAAGGTAACATATAATTTTGAACGTCTTATCAATGAACACTAGACACGTATTTTTGGAAAATATATGATTTTGGAAACGTGTCAGTTTATTGCTCCCAAATCTGCCAAGAAGAAGACCGGATCGCTCATATGATTTGGGCGGTTGCACTCTATCTGTACTACAACATACATAATATGTGAATACAAGTATACCATCCTTTGAGTGCAAAAAGGCGCCATCTGCAATGCATTAGCATTGCAGATGGCCTCTTATTGCACTCAAGTGACGTTATTATTATTCTCACCGAATTAATCACACGCGAATATAAAAGCTACGTTCGACAGCTTGCTTTTTAAGTGTCTTTTTCATCTTTTCCACCACCATACAGACATCTGAAAACAACCCTATATTGTCCTTGTCTATCGCGTTAAAATTACATTCAGTGGTTATGTTTCACCTTGAACACTGGGTTAAGTGTAATTCATTGTTGTCTTTGATTGGTCAACTTGTCTCTGTTCAGAGGCATCATGCTAAAACGAAATTCCATTCCGAATAGTAAATGGACTTGTTCAATGTCTTGTGCCTCACACTGGCCACCCACATTTCGGCGAACCTGTTGAAGAAAAGAATGGTCACCCAAAGCAGAAAGATAGATGACCATTTCCATTGTTGATATCTATCCGATCAAAATTAAGTAATAATCTGTTTCTTTTTCGTGGTTAGTATTTGAATAAACATTGGCTCGGATTCTTTGTGAGGTGACTGCTCATTCTATTCAGTAATGAAATATATTGATAATATGCATGGTTGTCACTTAGTTACACTTACGAAGTACGGTAGACGAAGACGTGTCCTTCTCTTTAACACTAACACACCTGGATGTTCGCACTACAGTTCATGGCTATCGGTGAGAGATTGTGGAAGACATGAATAACTTCATCTCGTCGCACACAGCACTGATATTTTCCCTACATTTAGGAGTGGCGCAACCTTACCATTTCGAAAGTGAAAATCGTTACAGAACTTGGTAACTCTGGTGTCAAGACATCTATCTGGGCTCTTCGCATGCGGTTGGCAGGAAAACAGCTCGTCAGCCTATGCCATTTCCACGCAGTAAATCGACTATTGTTATGTTTGTATTAATTGTTAGTAATCTTCATAGTGCAAATAAATCAGCTCACACCACACACGATTTGCCATCTATTGAATACTGTTCGAAACAAAGATTCAGCGACGACACCGAACGAACAACATTGAGGAAACTGCGACTTTGATACTTACTTTCCAGTTCAACCATGAAGCCTCGAATGGCATCGTTTTATGCACTATTTTCGATAGGGAAATGGAGGAGTCTGCTGTTTATTTCTAGGGAGGTTCCGTGATAATTTAGTCCTATAACCCTCATGGGGCCATTGGATTAAAATATTACTGATCCTCCTTCCCAGTCTGGTATTAACGCGATCCCCTTCTATTTTTTTATTTCATTTTTTACAAGCACCGATACCAAGGGACACTACATTATCGTGATAAAGCATGGAAATCCTCTACCTTTGGTACCTTTGGTAGAGGATGTCCATGCTTTATCGCCGATAATACCGTATCCAATACCTCACGCATACAGCTGTAAGTCTGCGACCTTAGCCACACGCTAATGTATGTCCCACTTTTTTCTTTAAGCAAACACTTATACACAACAATTTGAATGGGTCTCGAATCTCGATGCATTAAATTACGATGCTTCCTCCTCTGCCTTTCGCTCTCCTGTTTTAATTCTGTTAGAGATATAAACTTCAATTACATCTGGCATTTCCTTAACCTTTCTTGGAGAAATACTGACGTAAGTATTTACATTGACACTTAATTTTATTGAAATAATTAATTATAGTGTTTAGCTGTATATATCGGTTAGACTAATATCGAATACACCACTGATGAAATGATGTTATGCGACACATCGTCTCTGACTCACTCCAAGGTCAACCAATGAATTTTAAACTGAATGAAAACCGAGAAAGGGTTTCAACGTTTTTTTTTACATTTACAACAGTAGATCAAAATTTAATATGTTTTATGTTTTTCAAAATATCCTTAGAGAGATCAAATGCGTTTTTCTGTAATAAGCAGGTTTAGAAATAGTGATTATCCTAATATACAAATACATTCAACTGACTTTTACAAAGAGGGGGGTTGTCCGTTACAGAGAATAGAGAAATTACCCTCTAGTGCGCATATGCGGAGGGGTGTGGCGGCGATCCACTAATGTTTTTGCACGGAGATGATTTTTGAGTTATTATTCCGCACAGTATTGTGGTCACGAAAGCGAACAGAGAATTTAGATCGGTGGGGATTATCTTTCCGCTTTTCTCCCCACAGCAATGTATAATCTTTCCCATAGCACAAAAATGCAAGGACAGTGATTCCGAGATGTACTTTCGTTTGTTTTTCGTGTTCCGCTCTTGATTTTGCAACATTTTGTTATGAAATTTCAACCCACTGTTGCGTCTGTCGCGACACGATCGCGAATTGATCCAGAATGATATCGCCTTTATGATCACAGTATTTTACATAGTCGTCTACATGCTAAAACTTATCTCTAATGGCGTGGCCGATATGGGGAATCGCCCCTACCTTATCTTGGCTGTCGGAAATTTTTCTTGTTGTCGCAACAATCGTTGGTCGCACGAAGCCGACAGTTTCTTTGAAAGCCGTTATTTTTTTTAAAAATCGACCATTTTTGACGAAATCGCGTTTTTCATTGTCCAAACATTTGTATTTTCATATATTTTTGTATGAAAGCTCTCATAAGTATGTGGCAATCGAGTAGTCATGTTCTCAAAAAATTCGTGTATTATTATTATGCTAAAGAATTATATTCGTAAAACGATTGTAATTTGTAAAATAATATTAATCCTTTGAACCCTTGTTTCCTGGAATGGTATCGCCTTTGTGTGCACTTACATTGAATTTTGGTCAGTTCAATATCAAAATACCGGGTGGATATAACAACAACTGCAGTCTCCGGCTGCAGACTGCAGTTATTATTTAATCATCAATGCCCCGTGTATAGACCTCTAATAATAAAACAAAAATGGGACGAAATTATGCCTTGGACCGAAAATTCGGTCTTGTGTGTTCCCATACAATTGTTTTAACCTTTTACCCAACGCAGACGATAACAAAATTTATTATTTTAAATATCATTTTTAAATTTTTCAAAAAAATTCAACAAAACCATATCATGTGACCCCTCGTTGGAACGAGCTCGACGAGCTCGTTCCAACGAGGGGTCTCATGATATGGTTTTGTTGACATTTTTTGAAAAATAATATTTTTCCAACTGCTGAATTTGCTTATTACGCGGGCGGATGCGGGCGATTCGTTGGGTAAAGGGTTAAATAAGTATATTGAGTTAGGTTTCAAGTTCGTATCGACGGTCAAAGACACAGGAATACTGTCGAAAAATTTTAACTCTCGCCACCCCAAGTCGGAAAGTTTTGAGATCGAAGATTCGGACCCGTCCAGCTATCAGTTTGGATCAAGGAAATTGAGAATTTTAAACGCCGATTTCGGAAAGAAAATTCCCCTCGCATTATTGCGAATTGCGAACAAAAAAATGCCGAGAAACATTAACGGACACTACTTTGTGAGGTGCCATCTCAGGCTTACGGCGATGAACTGTACCTCTAGTTTCTTTACATCGGCAGTTTCTGATGGGAATTGTAGGGTCTCGCCCTAAACAAGAAAGAACTACCCCCGGCAATATAATAGCAAAAGTGTTAAATATAGCCTTGCCTCGTACAAGAATGCCATTGCAAAAACAATTGGCCTACATTGTACTTAAGGACTCTGTTTTGGGAGACTACAGTAATACAAATTGAATAACAGAGGGACGTCACGGTTCCCATTCTTGATAAGACTTCATGAGATCCCTGGACAATATTTTCCTTCAATGATGAACAGTGGATATGTAAGTCTTCGAAAAAAACTCTCCTTATCTCTCTTAATCCAATATACAACGGACCAATTAGTGTCAGTTCTTTCGACGTGAGATCCTTCCGTGATACCTCTAATGCCACATCACAGAAATAATTGCTGTCAGTTTGTATACATCTAAATTGTTCTATGACTCTTTGGAAAAACAACCCATTTCATATAATGGTTGGCGCTTCCAGCTGAAAATTAAATATAATGTTTAGCACACCAACAAAGTTTGTGTGAGCTCATGACATGACCCGTCGGCGTCGGCGTCAACTCTTGTGTTAAAGTTATTGTCAGAGTCCACTTTGTCTTTCCACCCTGCTTATGTGCACCTTGTACTGTTTCTATGGCATACAACTACCCACAGACCCTTACCCAGTGATATTTTATCGTTTTAGTGTTTTTGCAATGTTAGACTTTTTTGTCAGTGTGGACTTAGAAAATGTCTGGCCTGTTTTGCTGTATATGAGTGGAGGCTACCACCGGTATGCTGTGGCTTTTATATTTCATATATGTGTTAAATGCATCAATATAAGATGACATTAACCCTTGGCCAGATATGTTTCGGAGATTTTGGACTTTGTTAATGCAATGTTAGACTTTTTGTCACTGTGGACTTAGAAAATTTCTGACCTGTTTGTGCAATGTTGGACTTTTTTGTCACTGTGACCTGTTTTGCTGTATATGAGTGGAGGCTACCACCAGGAAATTTCTGATCTGTTTTGCTGTATATGAGTGGAGGGTACCACCAGTATGCTGTGGCTTTTATATTTCATATATGTGTTAAATGCATCAATATAAGACGACATTAACCCTTGGCAGGACATTTTTCGGAGATTTTGAACTTTTTTAATGCAATGTTAGACTTTTTGTTAGTGTGGACTTAGAAAATTTCTGACTTGTTTTGCAAAACATGTTCATGACCGGACATTTTTTTGCAGATTTGTAATAAGCCTAGGTTTATTGCATGCTATGCGTTGGTGAGCTAATGGGGATGGACATATCCCTCTTGTTTGTTCATGCTGCGATCGATGTTATGATGAATTTGCTAGGTGATGGTTATGCCCGTCCAAGTTTTGTTTGTCCAGAGGGTTGGTATTACTGCTGTTAAGGTGAATAAGTCAAAGGGTGATAAGGAGGGAAGTAAATCTGGTTCTCAATATTTACAGCCTTTTCAGACCATCTTTATGGACGCTGTTCATCAATTAACCCATTTCTTTGAGAAATTTAGAGTTAAGAGGGACGATGTAGTCAGAGGAACGCTTTCATAGAAAGAGTTAATTGACTTGCATATGGTCTCATTTTGTGGTTGTGAATAAGTACACTCGTGGAATGTCATTGTATGGTCACTACAAGGGTTTAACTGGTAAAGTGCTGGAAGCCCATATTTGGGCTTTATTCTGAGGTGAAGGTACGACAACTTGAAGGCTTCACACTCAGTGGATGTGCTCCGTATTATCGTTGAAGTGATATTATTTAGTCTGTAAGGACTTGTCTTGTTACAATTTATGGGAGAGTGCCCACAGGCACTCTCCCATAAATTGTAACAAGGCAAGGATAGGAGACAAATTTTGAAGGCCAAAAATAATTTAGCACTCTACCAGTTGAGAAACCAAAAGAGCATTTTCATCTTCTTTACGTTTTGATAAACACGTAAGTTATTTATTCTGCACTGTATTTTGATCAAATTTACATGTAATTTGCTTTCGTCGTGCAATTATTTATTTATTGGGGTTTTAAGGTCTCATACTTATGCACAATGGCTAATCGTGACCGTGACAGTTTTACGGGTGGAGGAAGCCGGAGTACCCGAAGAGAACCACCGAGCAACGACGAGTAACTGCCAGATCCTCAACATTCTAACTCTGTTCAAGCTCCGCTCAAGCAGGGTCACAACGGTTGAAGGCACGTGCACCATCGACGTACAGTACGCCTTAGACTACGGCGACATCGTGCCCCCATGTAGGCAACCGGGATAAAGTGCCTTGCCCAAGGACACAACGCGGGTCGTCCCGGACGGGGATCGAACTCGGGACCTCTAGCATTGAAGTCCAACAGTCTACCACTGAGCCACCGCGCTCCCTTTCGTCGTGCAAAGAGGATCACATCTAGACAATCAACGCATTGCATTTTGATATAAAAATACTACAGTTCTCAGCTGAACAGTTTCGTTATGATATAAATCAGATAATTAACCAATAATATCTTCTTTGACAGAACTCGATGAGCTCTATCAAAGAAGATATAATTGATTAAAGTCTAATCATGTCGCGGTCCAACAGTAAAGTTTACCACACATAACAATATAGACTGAAACCAGAAACAACCGATGGCGAATATGATGTGTTAATAATTTGTGGTGAATGTTGCACTTGACAAACGTAAATACGACGGAATGGTTCTCTTGTTCACTATATAATAGGGTTCCCTCCATAATCATAACGGCAGCACTCTTTTCTTCACACTTCCCTCAACATCCAAACTGATTTGGTGTCCCGTATCAAATCAATACGCATTGCACTAAAATGGTTGTTCGTTATTACCCATTGGTAACTTGTTGGACCATTGGTCATAAATGAAGGGGAGTTTTATGAAAGGGTTGTAACCTACAGGTATATGCGGTGCGATTTAACGAACCGTACCATGCATTGATTCTTCTCCACACCTTTAGCGTCAGAAGTTGCAAACAAAACTTTGAAATTGAGCATACACGTAGTAAGGTTTCCTTCTGTGTGTGTTCTTGTTCACTTAGAGTTGCCGAAGTCTGAATTAATTTAAAAAACATATTGCCGTGAGAAACGAGGTAAAATACAAAACAGAATATCAATTGATGATTGTTTGGGAAAGTTTATTGGTAAAAAGTATCAGTGTTTGCTTCGTTCTGAGAAATGAGAAAAAGCAACCAAGTATGTTGAAGAGAGAGAGAGAGAGAGAGAGAGAGAGAGAGAGAGAAAGAGAGAGAGAGAGAGTTTACACCACCACGTGTGTATAACGTTTACGTAGTAGCAACAGTATTGTTGTTAAATTATAATCCACGATTCCGGTCGTATTCGACGCTACGCGATACAATGCAGACATTGTGAGATGTTCTAGACACACCACGCTATGAATCTGGATTACACAGAAAAAATGTCATATAAGAACGCATCTTGCTGGACGTTACGCGCCTGGGTGACGTTATGGCGTGAGGAAATCTTCGATACAAAACAGTGTCAAGCAAGAGAGTTATCTGATCGCCGAAGGTAATATTCTTCTTGAAAAATACCAGCTTCAGTCATTTAATACAAGTTTAATCGTGGTATAGAGTACGAGGTACAGAAATCAACGACGCTTGGTGGAGTTTTTCCTGTACTTCACGCTCGTGAAATACATGAAAACCTCCACCTCGTGTCGTTGACTCCAGTTCCCCGAACTCCATCCTCTCTCGCTGTGTTCTGTCTTATTACACAGCCGAAATTGTAAATACTCTTCAATAAAATTAGATGGTACCATTTCACCAACAGCAGCGCCCAACTTTGTTGCATCCCACGAAGGGCCAGTGGCGTAAATCCCTGGAGAGGCTGTGCAGCCCTCCTCCCCCTCCCCCTCCAAGTGTTTTCTCCTCGGGCAGTGTGGCGGTGTTATGGCCGGGTACTATTTCCCGATAATTAGCATGTTCAAAGACATCCGTTAACCACGACAGTCGACAGTATCGTAAAGTCGTAGCAATCCTCTACGACTTTTACCGAGGCTTTGCCGACTGCCGAGGTTAAACTCCGATGAATGGTGAATGTATACATCTTGTCTAAATACCTCGCTGAGTTTCTCGATATGTCTGATCTTAAGATAGCCACAGGCTTGTGAAGGGTATGTGAAAGCAGCACACCTGTAAGATTTATTGTGAGGTACTTAGGGAAATACACAGACAACAAACCTCCCACCCTAATCTCTTCACAATCATGAAATTTCTAACAGTACCCCCGAATTTAGTTGAGGGGAATTTGCTCGAGAAAATGTGATGATTGACTCTCCAAATTACTGATGTGCTTCCCAATATGTCATCTCCACTTTGACATATGCGTTTCTCTCTTCGAAAATAAAGGAATATGAACATCGGCCTTTGAGGGTTAACACTTTCAACACCGTCGCCCTGGAAGATATCATTTCAACCAATACTGTCAACGGCGAAATGAGCGAAACCTTCCTGGTTTGTTGGGAGGTTCAGTAACAATTTAATCCAACAGCTCTGTCGAGCTATTGGATTAAATTATTACTGAGCCTCGCTTCAGATTTTTTGCTCTTTAAATAGTCTGCTCGTCCACTGCTAATGTTTTCTTCATGCAAAAGATTTGGCACACAGCGCTGAAAAGGTTAACATTCAAAATAATAATGGATAAACCGTATGTGAAGAGCACTCTTTGCGATTTCTATTTGTGCTTAAGATGAGTAAGCTGTACTGCCATCGAAGGCAAATTCTTGAAACCAACACATATTTCGAAAATCTATTGTGACAGGTGTTTGCATTTAGACACTTATGGCATGAAACCTTTGACTGTGTCATCATAATAGTTTCTAATAGAAAATACACATTAATTTTATAGTTCATTCTGTGAACCGGCTATAACATTCTATTCATGGGTGTAACTGCTGTTTGTGCTCAAAGCTGATTCGATTGGTCGGTTATACATTTGTACTCTCCAATTCTGTATCAGTATACCGCACGATCTTGAAACTGAAAGCACAGTGCTATTGAGGGGTGATACGAAATATACTTTTCGCGTTTATTAGATGCTGTGAAATACAAAATTCATACTGTTTTTTTTTCATCAAGTTAGGGTAATAAAAGTTCAGCAATAACATAACATATAGATAACATTTTATATTGGACACTTCTGATCTTGTTCATCTCACGGGATCTTTTGACAACACTACAGAAAAAAAACTGGTAGAAAACATCTGCAACTATGGAAACCAAACATCACGAATCTCTGCAGCTCAGCTTCATCTTGATTTTCATCTGGAAAAATTATCATCAATCGGGATAAGAATGAGAACCCAGATATCGAGTTTGGAAGATCCCCCCTCTCCACCCCTCTGCCCTCCACCCCCCCCCCCCCCAGTTTATATTAATTATCTAACACGACCAGGGACGACATTTGCACAAACACTTTTTGAATAATTAAACTAACTAAACGCTTTTATTTTTGAGCTCACTGAGCTAGTTTCAATTGGAGAATTAGCTATGATTTGGCTGCGAAAAAATGAACCCTTTGATACTTTTGTACGTCTTATGACGCACTGATACTTTGCATTCATTTGTTTTGTTATTATTTTTCGATTTTTTTGAAGCTTTAACCTCAATTCCTATTTTCTCCCGCATAGTACTCAGTAAGAACCGTTGAGCCAAGTGTTATCGCAACTTAAAAATACTAATGTAATCCTACTGTCAAGACTTGTTGTGAGCTATAAGCCACTATCAGGGCTTTCAAAAAATGCGGATACCAGAGCAAAAGCCAACACTTTCCTTGCTTTTATTTCATATTCAGTCAAACACAAATAATAATTTGTTCATAAAAAATTGTTATATTACAAATTATTGGAGAGTGCCTAGGGGCACTCTCCAATAATTTGTAATAAAACAAGTTTTGAATAACAAATTTAGATCACCAAAAATAATCTAGCCCTCAACCGGATAATCACTAATGTGAAAATATCTTGTTATTTGTACTTTTCGACGTCTGACGTCATATTTTGAAAACCGTTGAAGTAACTGAATTCCAGTGACGTTTGAACGTCGGGATAATTAAAGTATCAAAGGGTTAAAAGATAATAATTTAATCATTTGCTCCGCCTCTGCGTTTGATTGGTTGAAAGCATTCAGCGTGAAAGTCGACAAAATCGTATAAACCAAATCACGTCATGATTTGGAATGTCGCTACACGTTCGCACATGCGATCTAACTTTGAAGACTCTGGACGCCCCGCCCACTCAATCCAATTGTCACCGTGAGGGCGTGGCGGCAGACTGATAGATGGGTAACAAGCTTGTAAACAAAGATCAATGATCGATTGTTCATCGCCTCCAGTCAGCGAGAATATAATGATAATTTCTCGGGAACAATTGAATTTAATAAAATATACCGAAGTAGAAGACGAATAAAAGATCATACACCCAAACATGATTTGGGGGAACTTAAAAAAATGTTTTTAATGATATTGTTATGTGACTTGCTAAATAATATATGTCGTCTGCGATCAAAAATCAAAACAACAAACAATTTGACAATGATTGACGTGACCTGTTTGTGGCACACTTTCCTGAGTTTGACTGTTGTCTATTGCGAAAATTTACGCGAGTTATGAAGCTTGTGCTGAAAATTTTCGGTTTATATGGCATAAACCGAAGGAAAACAACAGTTATTTCTTAAATAATTTCAAATGGCAATTATATTAAAAATGCTGGATGGATATGGTGGTTACGTTAGTTAAATGGCAAGAACGCCACGAAGATAACATGTTAAGGTGGAGCGCTGTTGGGGATGTTAAACCTGATTTGTATTAACTGTGATGCCTCAAGCTGCAACTGATGAAATATCCCAACTGCATCATCAGGGCCTTGTTACAACCGATAATGTTACAACGCCGCATAATGTTACATCAACGCATAATGTTACAAAAAATGTAGTAAACAACCGATAATGTTATAAACTCCGCATAATGTTATAACTTTTTTCAACCCGTTATGTTATAAAAATCGACGCATAATGTTATAACTTTTTTCAACCCGTTATGTTACAACAAATTAACCGATAATCTTATAACTTCTGTATACTAATTCCAGTTACAGCTATTGTAGATGGACTTTACCACTTATCATTTATTGCCGCATAAAGGTATTAATATTTATACTAAAGGTTTCTGCTCTGGTTAAGGCTAGGAGAACCCCCCCCCCCCCCCCAACTCCCGGGGATTTATCATAGACTGACCTAGTCACGTTACACAGACGTGGATTATCCTGGTAACTCAATCGTGTGGCGTCATTACCATGATCATCCAGTGCCCAACATGGTGAAGGCGGGGATGGTGGAGGAGGGGTGCTATTTTATCCGGTTGGTACGTTTACCAACACGCGTAGTCTCCGCTTCCAGAAATGTAGTGTACCATAGTCCCCTGACGCCTTTGGGGATGGGCAAATGCCTCTGTTTCTGCTTGTTTTGGGCATCTAAAACTCATTTGTCGCATATTTCTTAGTCATAAGAATATCTTATTGTTCATTAATTTGACATTTTAACAACTAACAGTGAACAAACATGAGGTGGAGTTAAAAGAGGCCAAAAAGTTGGATGGAGCGAGGTACATATGGTGTATGTGGCAGGTTGGTAGTGTCGCACGGAAGCCGAAGAATAAGATGCGAGACTGGGTAGGAAGAGAAATGGGGTTTAGGAGGATTGAAAGGGGTGGGCAGGGATTAGGCTGAGAAAGAGAGGAGGTCATGGATTAGTACATCAGGGTGATTGTGCAGAGAAAGCTATCTGAGAATACTATAAGAAGAGAGTAGTGCTAGACGGTATGATAATATAGATGGTGGAGATGTTGGAAGAAGTGGAAGTGATGAATTTGGGATTCCAGGTTCTGGAAAAGGCGGAATCACTAGAACAGGCAGTATAGGGAGAAGGGGGAGATTGTGGAGGAGGAGTTGTGTTGATGTTGGTGTTGTGGCGGTGTTGGTGATGGTGTTGAGTAGTTATGTATGTTGAAAATTAGCCATTTTGTAGAACCCCGGGGCAGGACCCCGGAATTGACGTCATGTCACGTGACTGGGCGGTCATGTTGGGTTGTCGTGATAGTGCACGTGAGTGGCCATGTTGTGATGTCATTATCATGATAATAGGTGGTAGGAGTGTGTATGCGCAGCGCGTGTTGTTATGGGGACACGTGCTCCGTCTCACCCCTAACAACCCGACAATTGATATCGAATTAATCCAAACAACCCGACAGTCTTCAGAAAACTGACCCAAACACTCCCCAAAACACTCCCAAATAAAGGTAGGATAGTATCCTTAATGAGGGTATAAGACGTATGAAGAGGTAATCATTGCGCTCATTTTCATAGCTTTCATTTTGAGACGTATGATTTTGCGCGCATCGTGCTCATTTCCATAGCTTTCATTGCTTCATACGACGAAAAGGGGGATTCCGTGGGTTTAGTATCCTTAAAATATAGGATAGTATCGTTACCTAATGTCTGACCATATAATGGACGCGTAATTTATCACAGAAATGGGTTTATTACAATAATGGTTGGTTTATTACAATAGTGTTTTTTTTAACTGAGAGATAAACTGGGAAAGGGGGGGGGGGGCGCCGCCCCTGTCCCCGGAGCCCTACTGCCCCTTGCCCCTGGAGCTCCTGAAGTCCCGGTCCCTCGAGTTTCTGGCGAGTTACTAAATCGGTACTGGCAGGATTCGGGAGTGTTTTCGGGAATGTTTTGGAAAGTTTCCTGAAGATTGTCGGGTTGTTTGGATTAATTCGATATCTATTGTCGGGTTGTTAGGGATGAGACGGAGCACGTGCCCCTATAACAACACGCGCTGCGCATACGCACTCCTACCACCCTTTTTCATGATAATGACAGCACAACATGGCCACCCACGTGCACTATCATGACAACCCAACATGACCGCCCAGTCACGTGACATGACGTCACTTCCGGGGTCCTGCACCGGGGCCCTACAAAATGGCTCATTTTCAACATGCATAACTACTCAACACCATCACCAACACCGCCACAACACCAACATCAACACAACTCCTCCTCCACAATCTCCTCCTTCTCCCTATACTGCCTGTTCTAGTGATTCCGCCTTATCCAGAACATGTAATCCCAAATTCATCACTTCCACTTCTTCCAACATCTCCACCATCTATATTATCATACGTCTAGCACTGCTCTCTTATAGTATTCTCAGATAGCTTTCTCTGCACAATCACCCTGATGTACTAATCCATGACCTCCTCTCTTTCTCAATCTAATCCCTACCCACCCCTTTCAATCCTCCTAAACCTCATTCCTCTTCCTACCCAGTCTCGCATCTTATTCTTTGGCTTCCGTGCGACACTACCAACCTGTCACATCCACCATATGTGCCTCGCTCCATCCAACTTTTTGACCTCTTTAACTCCACCTCATTTTTGTTCACTGTTAGTTGTTAAAATGTCAAATTAATGAACAATAAGATATTCTTATGACTAAAACGTATGCGACAAATGAGTTTTAGATGCCCAAAACAAGCAGAAACAGAGGCATTTTTGTCCATCCCTGAAGGCGTCAGGGGACTATGGTACACTACATTTCTGGAAGCGAAGATTACGCATGTTGGTAAACGTACCAATCGGATAAAATAGCACCCCTCCTGAACCACCCCCGCCTTCACCATGTTGGGCACTGGATGATCATGCTAAGACGTCACACGATTGAGTTACCAGGATAATCCGCGAGTAGTATGTCTCGCACGTTTGGGGCCTCATTGGCAGGACCACGGTGCAGGACCCCGGAAGTGACGTCATGTCACGTGACCTAGTGCCGCCATGTTGTGTTGTCATGGTAACCCGCGTGAGCGGCTATATTGTGACGTCATCCCCATAGTGATACGTGGTGTGAGTGCGCATGCGCAGCGCGTGTTGTAAGGGTGATACGTGTTTCCGTCGTCCATTTTGTATACTGGAGGCCGCCATCTTGGTTTCTATGGTAGCACGTGATTGCTATGTTATCAATGGCTTCTAACAAGACAGGGGTATGTTCGGGGTGTGTTCCTTTGTAGAAGAGTAAATCTGATTACCACAAACAACCCGACAATCCCTCCAAATCACCAAAATCCACCGAAATTGACTTTATTTGATACGGATTTCCCATGTTATTTGTTTTATTGACTTAGCACGTAGTGCCATAGTATTAAGGGGGTATAAGGGGTGCGTTCGATTGAACAGGAGTAATGTTCTGGCTTTGAATTCGCCCAGATTCCCTTTTTGGATCCCTATCCCATGACGTTGTTCCCATTAAAAGACACGTTCCTTTGGTCATTAGCCAGAATTCTCTGCTTCTATCTATATATGCAATACTTTTCGTCTATCTGGCCCGGTTTCTTTGTTCTAGAGTATACTCCAATAGCGTAGAAGTGCCTATTAACTGGAACAGCTTTGCTTATTATTACTATATTTAGCTATTCTAGTCTATTCTTGTTAGTTCTGATCCTATTCCAAGTACTCTTGTTGTTTCATTTATCTAGATCATTTATATAAATTATAACTAACCAATCAGATTGCTTGATTTCCCATAACCTGTATGCAGAGTTATCTCCCTTCTGTACAACAAAAGCCAATATCATTCCCAAAGCCAATATCATTCCCAAAGCTAATAAGCTATCGAGCAGTTGCTGATAAGTCATTGCTCGAACGACTCGAAGCTCATCGAGCAAATGAGCCTTGGAGCAATTGCTCGATCGAGTGACTCGGCATATTGCTCGAATGACTCGAAGTCCGTCGAGCAAATGAGCTATCGTGTAATTGCTCGTTCGAGTGACTCCTCGAACGACTCTTCGACTCATTTCAGTATTTGAGGATACCTATGGCCCGGCATTGTATTATTTGAGGATACCTATCGAGGATATCTTTTATAGGATACTTATCTGAGGATACTATTACCTATATAACAAGGCATACCTATCCCAACTATCCCTTATAAGCTAAAGAACAAGAGAGTAATTGCTCCATGAGCAATTGCTCGATCGACTCGAAGCTCATCGAGCAAATGAGCCTAAGAGCAATTGCTCGATGGAGTGACTCGGTATATTGCTCGAACGACTCGAAGCTCATCGAGCAAATGAGCTATCGAGTAATTGCTCGTTCGAATGACTCCTCGAACGACTCTTAGACTCATTTCAGAAAAGGGGGTGCCGAAGGCCATATGTTTTCCAAAAAGGGGTGCCGAAATTGGGTTGCCTTCTGGAGAATCCCTTTTTTGTCAAATGAGCTATCGAGTAATTGCTCGATCGAGTGACTCAACATGCTGCTCGAACGACTCGAATCCCATCGAGCAAATGAGCTAACGAGCAATTGCTCGTTCGAGTGACTCCTCCAACGACTCTTAGACTCATTTCAGAAAAAGGGATTCCATAGCCATAGCCGTTTTCGAAAAAGGGATTCTGTAAAATGGGATTCCTATTCGAGTCCGTAAAATTTGGATTCCGTGTTTTAACATCGACACTCGAGGGTATGGAAAGGGATTGATAACAACCAATTCAACAATGACTACAAGACTCTGAACAGATACGACCAGTCACTACAAAACAACGAAGTAAACATAACAAAGTGAAAGAATGTCAAACTAGTCGGATTGATCGAACTAGTTGGACAGACTGAACAGATGGACGACGGAAACACGTATCACCCTAACAACACGCGCTGCGCATGCGCACTCACACCACGTATCACTATGGGGATGACGTCACAATATGGCCGCTCACGCGGGTTACCATGACAACACAACATGGCGGCACTAGGTCACGTGACATGGCGTCACTTCCGGGGTCCTGCGCCGGGGTCCTACCAATGATGCCCCAAACGTGCGAGACATACTACTTCCGCGCCTATGTAATGTGACTAGGTCATTCTATGATAAATCCCCGGGAGTGGGGGGGGGGGGGGTCTCCTCGCCTTAACCAGAGCAGAAACCTTTAGTATAAATATTACATACCTTAATGTGGCAATAAATGGTAAGTGGTAAAGTGCTTCTACAAAAGCTGTAACTGAAATTAGTATACATTAGTTATAACATTATCGGTTAATTTGTTGTAACATAACGGGTTGAAAAAAGTTATAACATTATGCGTCGATTTTTATAACATAACGGGTTGAAAAAAGTTATAACATTATTCGGAGTTTATAACATTATCGGTTGTTTACTACATTTTTTGTAACATTATGCGTTGGTGTAACATTATGCGGCGTTGTAACATTATCGGTTGTAACAGGCCTGCCTTCGCAGAAGGCATGCCTTGATGATGCATTTGGAATATTAGTTAGTCGGGATAACTGTTGTAAAACTCAAGAGTCATTGGAAATTTATTTGTGAATATATGAATGCAGAATTCGTGATGCACTGCATTCCCAACTTCTTGTTCAAATAGCAGTACCGAACTCAAAATTGGTCATGAAGTGTCCTCAACAGTTCGAATCCAGTACTAAAGTCCCCCATTTGTATAACTGGCTGTGTGTGTGACGTAAGTCTAATCTAGTCTCGTAAAAAAATTCAGGATTACAAGAAAGAGCGATTCTATAACTTGATTCCTAAGACGACACCCCTTTCCTGCTAATTCCAAGTAATTGCAATTACGTTTTGGGAACGATAACGTTGGCCTGCTAATTCCTAGTAATTGCACGTTTTGGGAAAGATAACGTTGGCCTACACTCTGTCTGTCTGCCTGCCTGTCTGCCTGCCTGCCTGCCTGCCTGCCTGCCTGCCTGCCTGTCTGTCTGTCTGTCTGTCTGTCTGTCTGTCTGTCTGTCTCTCTCTCTCTCTCTCTCTCTCTCTCTCTCTCTCTCTCTCTCTCTCTCTCTCCGTCTCCCTGTCTCTCTGTCTCTCTCTGTTTCTCACACTCATTCACTGATTATAATTAGGCAACTCATTTAATCTCATCTCAGACCCATCTTATTCTATTTACAAGCACTAAGACAGAACTTCCTTGTTTTAACATCATGGTACCTTTTTGCTCTAATTACATGGAGGTTACTAATATCTAATTTGCAGAGTAATTACAGCAATTTGTGAATCATTGAGAGTTTGTGTTTGTGGCGCAAATATAACAGCAAGCTTTGCACATACAAATATTGCTGGCAAAGAACACTCAAACAACGACAGCTGGAGTTAATCAGTGAGGGTGTCTTTTCGGAGGCCAAACAATGAAGGCTTGCGCTTTTTCTCAGAGAGGCAGATACATAGTCGAAATAACTATCAGTATCATAACTAATTTGATATATGGTTTTGAAATAACGCGAATGTAACGGCTTGGTGGTAATTTGGTGATACCCTTTGATAGTTTGCGGGAGGAACTGGTGAGAAACGGCGAGAAAATAATCAAAATCTGTTCATTATATTGTTTGTCCCCACTTCTTTTGGCTGTGTACAGATGTTCGCTCTCCACGTGAAGTCAAATTTGTTGATACAACCACATCGGTGTTACCAGAACAATTTGATACGCCATTAGATTATTGAGAAGTGGGTAATTAACCCCGACTAGGTGACAGCGCTGTGTACACTTAAAATCTCATCGTTAACCCTTTACCCAACGTAACGTTCAAAACCGGCCAGCGCGATTCTCAAAAATCGCCTGTTAATTTTCATTATTTTTTTCATTTTTTGTCTCAAAAACATAGGTTATGACCCCCTCGTTGAAACGAGCTCGTCGAGCTCGTTCCAACGAGGGGTCATAACCTATGTTTTTGAGACAAAAAATGAAAAAAAATAGTTATTCAAGAATTATTTTTGCAAGTGTCGTCTGCTTTTCATGTTAGGTAAAGGGTTAAAAATACAAAAAAAATCTATCAAGCAAAGCCAGTATCTCACCGTAAAATGTTATCGTACAAACCGTATTTTTTGTAATGACGATTTTTTGTTCGACTTAGAAGCAGGACATATAATCTTGTATTTGATTTAGTTTCATTAATCCTGATAAGGGTGTCGCGAAGATGGCTGATTGGGAAGGAGGTGCAACCCTGATTTTTGCTGACTATGATGGCTAAAATCCCCAGCGATAAAATATTGCATGTGCATCATACCTTGATGTAGCTGAAATGTTAGTTGGTCCATAGTTCCAGGAAATTCCTTGCAGACAACTAAATTGTATACGTTTTAGTAGTGATGCATTCGGTTCCCAACATCTTATTTAATGAAAACGTACCATACTTCAAAATGGACATACTGAGCCCACAAAGCCCTAATCGAGTTCTGCAGGCCTCCATTTGTATGTCCTGTATGGTCGTCTGTGTGCTTGTGACATTTTTAGGGCACCTGTTCTATTGCTGTAGGAAGTGATCAAATTTGGAAGTATGCTCTTGAAGGTTACAATCAATTAATGAGTTAATTTGTATAATTATGCACTTCTCATGTATTCTGGTGTGAACGGCAGTGGAAATCCGTGCTCATTATGCAATGCAAAATACCCCCCCCCCCCCCTCCACTCACTGATTTGAAAAAAAAAATGTCTGAGAATCAATTAATTTTTTTGTGGCCTTGCAGCAGTGAGTTGATGCTTATGCAGACTCTTCTGTCGTATAGCAAGTATGACAGAGTTACAGATGAAGGTAAAAACTGATAATGAACATGCCTGCATGCATTTGTTACAAGATTTGCTGAAAAGGATTCGTTAGAAGTGCACGTTTGCTACGCAATTTCGTCACAAAAGGTGCAGACATGGTTTCGTAATAACAACGTCTAATCATGAGGTCTCGAAAGAGACGTTTGAAGAGATGTTCGGGCCGAATTGGATAGGACTACCAGAATTGAGCTTGAGATTACTGGCTTTGAAACCCAAAACAAACAAATGAAACCGCGTGGTTTGAATTGACACATTGTTCTGCATACTTGTTGACTGTCAAAAATGTGACGCATGTCGAAGAATGATCGTTTGTTGTTCGATGCGTGAAACCGAACAATATCTGTTGAAAAAATGAAAGACGAGCAAATTGCAAATATTAGAAAACACGAAATACACAACAGAAAGAAAGAGTAATAAACAGAAAGCGAAAGAAAGAATGGAGAGAAGATGTCACGTGTGGCAGCAGCGTGGACACGTGGAGACTATGGGGACTAGTCCTCCCCTAATTTTTCAGAGACATGTCAACCTTATTCATGCCTAAAATCCTGAACACTGGTTCATGTACCCCCACTTGGGTCGTCTTTCTGCGGTTATTCCTACACTTTCTGGGTACTTAAGCTCTCCAAAAGTATCAAGGGTGCTCCAATTAGCATGAAAAGTTAATTTGTTTTTCTCGTCGAAGACTCCGGACCTTTACCTTAACCCTGCATGTGGTGATGAAGTGGTGGGTTAAAATAGTTTTCTGCTGCCATTGGTAGAAGAATATTACTTTAAAAATATTGTATCTCCTACTTCATTTGGCCTGGCGACACACTGCAGGATGGAGAATTTGTGGAAAGGTTTTCTTCTTATCCTTTTACCTAACATAAAGAGCAGGCGACACTTGCAAAAAAAATCTTGAATAACTATTTTTTTTTCATTTTTTGTCTCAGAAACATAGGTTATGACCCCTCATTGGAACGAGCTCGACGAGCTCGTCCCAACGACGGGTCATAACCTAGGTTTTGAGACAAAAAAATAATGAAAATTAATTGGCGATTTTTGATAATAGCGCTGGCCGGTTTTTACCGTTACGTTGGGTAAAGGGTTATACAATATATATTGTCAAATCAGGTATATGGACGCCACAAAAAGCTATGTTACATTGGCATCATAATGCTCCCTGGATGTAAACTCAGAGATGACTTATTGGGCTGTTTTAGAGTATATGTCTAAAATATGCCAGATGTTTTGTTGTATGTATGGAGATACTGAAACAGAGCTGATTTGTCAACAAATCGAATTTCTGACTGAAACGCATAGTTAGACTGGCGTCTGTTTCGTTATGTTCTTTGGTAATTCGTCGGTTGGTGGGTAAACGTGTTCAGCTGACCCCCCCCCCCCCCCCCCCCGCCGCCCTTGTAATCTTACAGGTCGAGCATTCCATCAATGTGGAGAGTAGTTGATTGTTTGGCAAAAAAACAGACTCTAACAAACACTCATATCCGGACATCCAAATATAATATTAGTTTGCTCCGATTGCGGTAGTGCCGTAGAAACCGCGATGGTAGGGTGGTATTCCCCCCCCCCCCCCCCCCCCACTCACACACACAAAAAAAATAAATGGCGTATGTCAGGGTTAATTTTTCATCCGATTTAAACATTCTTCCATCATCATGTACAGCACGCACATGTTAAGTTTCTTTGACGAATAATTATATCACTGCGAAACCGACCCTATTAATATGTATTATCGAACGCAAAACGCAGTGACGTACCAGCTGCATGTGATACGGTCGTTTCACCTCAAAATTTGCATGACATTATTCAATAACGGGTGGGTTTGTAGTAATCATGTTTGAAACTACCGGGAAAGCCACCAAATTGCTTGTTTTAACAGTAGATTTTGAAGAAGTATCCCGGAGTATAGGTTCGCCCGACACCGCTTCTCGTCCTCTTCCCGGGCGAAGCAGGCGCGTCGGATGCGACCGGATGAGAGCACGAGAGGGCTTGTCCTCTCTTGTTGCACCGCCGTTTCGGGACGAATACCCCGATCCGTCCTATAGCAAGTACCCCCCCCCCCCCCGCCCCCTCCCCCTACACACACACACATACACACCAATATTATTTCCTTGCTACGCCATTGGATAGAGGGTATATATTCCTGCACTCACCAACCAATTTAAAATATTGAAATGTCAACGGTCCTATTTGCAACTTCTTCGTGGGAAAACATAGAGGATATCTAGTGTTTTTTGAGTGGATACCGAAAATTATCTCGTGAGTGACCGAGACAAAAGTTTATTTACCATTTGTCTCGGGCACAAGTGAGATAATTTTCGGTATCCACTCAAAAACACTAGATTTTCTTTTTATTATACGCTTTTTATAAGAATCTGATAATTCCACTAGTTTCAACCTTGAATTGACGCATGAAAGTAAACAGCGCATTGAATCATTGAAACGCGGAAGTGATTTGATTGATACTCGGAACAGATAGCGTCTTGCAATCTGATTCAGATGGTGGGTTTCTAGTCCAAACATGACCTGAAAGTTCGTAATATAAGTTTTTGGTTTGGTACGTCCTTTAACCCTTTACTCAGCGAATCGGCCGCACCCGTCCGCGTGAATATGTAAATTCAGCAGTTGAAAAATTATTATTTTTCAAAAAATGTCACAAACCATATCATGTGACCCCTCGTTGGAACGAGCTGGACGAGCTCGTTCCAACGAGGGGTCACATGATATGGTTTTGTTGAAATTTTTTGAAAAATTTGAAAAAATGATATTTAAAATAATGAATTTTGATATCGTCTGCGTTGGGTAAAGGATTAAAGTACGTACCAAACTAAAAACTTATATTACGGACTTTCAGGCCATGTTGGGACTGCCGAGAAGTTCCATGCATCAATTCAAGGTGAATGTGTGTGGAATTATTGCTGGAAATGATCGGTATCCACGCAAAAGCACTAGATTTACTTTAGTTTTCATTACACGTTTTTAAAACAAATTAATCATTTCCAGTGATAATTTGACTCGTATGCACCTTAAAGTGATGCTTTGAAAGCCGCTATTTTGATTGATACCGTGAAAGCGAAAATGTCTATATCTTCACAGTGGGGGATACGATTTCTATCTTTCCGCAATTTCTTCGATAATCTATCGTTTAGCGTATAATAAATGTGATTTCCACATTTCTTGCGCTTGTTCTACGGAATTTTCAATAGGCATCGCCATGCCTTTTCAATTGTGTTGCGGCTTTTAAAAGTTAGCGAATGGAAACGAATTTGTCAATAGAGCTACATCTTTTATGGGTGAGGTTCCCTATGCACAATATTGTAAAGAAACAAATTTGTGAGCAAAACCTTTGCACAAAACTGTAAAAAAAACTGTAAAAATATTGCGGCGCATCACTGAATGTACATAATATATTCTCTATTGTTTGGCGATGGACGTGGCAGTTGGTAAAAAATGTTGGCACAGTAAATAACGTTTGTACAGAAGAATTTGCTATCTGCTCTAATACTGAAGAAAATGATCATCATGCAATGTTTTTTTCTTATTTTCTGTAAGTTATGTCATTGTTTTCCCCATTATATTGATCAGTCTTAGTAATTGCCATAGTCATACCATGGTTTCAGAATCGACATGTAAACGTTTATACAGAGTAAAGAATGAATCGAGACCTCCGGGCCGCCAGTCTTATTCTGTTAGGAATTCGACGCTGATATGGGCTGCTTGTTTACCCACTTTTTGAGGAGTTTGCGCGTAGACTGTCGCTGATGTGATGCGATACTTCTTCATTGACAGGGATAAACAAATATTATTTTGTGCTCCAGTTATAGATGTTCCAATCATAAGTATTTAATTCACCTAGAAACCACCAAGATATTAACACAATTAGTGGAACTACTCGGCGTAATCATAAAAGTACAACTGAAGGGAGTCCTCATCCACAATGGTGATATCATCAAAGATTTGATCAAATGAAGTCTCGATTGAGCCATATTTCTTGCCTTGATCAAAGAAAATAAATGTTTATTGTATTGTTAGATTCACTAGTCAGAAATGTTTCAGTTGGTCGGAAAAGCGACGTGTGAATCAAAAAATAGGCGATGGAGTATTTGAGGCCAAAACAGCCACGAATTCGTTACATATCTTGACTAATGGCATGAGGGCTTGCTTTTTATTTATTGGGTCTTACACCAATATTTCCTATCCTAACAGGGCCGGTGAGAGGACGGAGGAGTCGGTCAGTAACGGTCCGGGGATTCAAGGCACCGGATCTAGCCATTGACTTGGGATAAAGTGTCCAGTCATTTACAGACGAAATTTGAGGATCTCATTGGGCGTGCAATTTGTTTTCGCTCCAATTGTATTCATTTCGCGCAAGGAATCGATGAAATGGCAACATGTCACATCTCGGGAACCTTTCAGAATTTGATTCTAATTTTGCTAGCCTCCACCTTTGCACTAACACTGGCCAAAATATCAATATTAGTTCATTGTTGCCAAAACAAACCTGAAGCGAGAAGGTTATCTGAACGAAATGAGGTAACTTCTGTTACCGTAGTTTTAAATTCTACATTAAACTAATTCTACATTTTTATAATCCTCTTGGCAGCACGCTGTTTAGATTATCTCAAATTGTGGCCTGTAAATGTCATTATTTATCAGATATGATTTTCTTTCCCAGAATTGACCAGTATCGGGCTCGGGTGATATGCCTCAAAACTCGGCTGATATGACACCGTTCTCAAGCGATATGAGCCAAGATAGAGTTGTCTCCCTTGATGTGTTACTAGTCGCAGCCATGTTGTTTGCAGTGAAATCGTTCACCGTTATTCATCGAAAGCAAACAATCAGTAAAATTGGCGTTACTAGGCAAAATTTGTGTGCTGAAGAATTAATGATGGCAATAAGTAAGATTAGGTGGTTGAAGAGAAAAGCAGAAGGGAGTTGTACACAAAATTCAACGCAAACTAAAATTGGAAATTGTTAGCGGAGATTTGCCGAAGTGGTAGAAGAGATAGTTCAGCTATCCGAACGTCGCGGCATCCACAAAGAGAAAGCCGCGTCCTTCGGATATCTTAACTAGGAGTATAGGAAATTTCGGACTTTATTAAAAGAATGAGAAGCAAAAACATTGTCTGGAAACCGTAACAAATCGGAGATATAATTATTTGTTTTTGTTTAATACATGAGAAGTTAGTACTTGGTTGGTTTCATATCAGCCGAATGAATTATTCCACGTAACCAGTCCAGTCAAGCGATTACTCTGTTTATTACTTTCCATTATTAACGATAATTATATTATTTAACCCTTTACCTAATTTAACGGCCAACGCTATTCTCAAAAATCGCCAATTAATTTTCATTATTTTTTCATTTTTTGTCTCTAGAACATAGGTTATGACCACTCATTGGAACGAGCTCGTTGCAATGAGGGGTCATAACCTATGTTTTTTACAACAAAAAATGAAAATAATAGCTATTCAAGAATTTTGCAAGTGTCGTCTGCTTTTCATATTAGGTAAAGGGTTAAAAAAACCAAAAAAAAACCCAATGAAGTCCCCATTACACCCACGGCAAAGCGTCTTCGTTTGCGCGCACGGATACATGGCCCAATTGTTGATTGCATAATTCACTTGTGAAGTTATCGTTTATAATGAAACCCGAAAATCCCAGTAAATCACACTTTGGAAAGTAATAAATGGGGATTTCTTAATTCGAATGCTAGCGAATTTGTATCATCGCTGTGCGCATTATTTCACTAACTACAGGCATCTTCCAGAAGAGTAGATTAAAAATACAGAAGCCGGCTTTCGGCAATTTATTTCCGAATCAGTTTGAACGTTTTACTATTTTCTTTGCTGAAACCCATTTATAGATAAGAAAACGGCGTTTTTCACTATCTTTTGATGTTCAGTAACTCCTTTGTTGTTTATTATATCAACAGTGTGCGCATCGTGACATATAATACCGACACTGTTCTTTCCATTAATATAAAAGTTTAGGCGGGGAGATTTGCTAATGTGTTTTCTTGAGAAGAATACAAACTTGCAAAGTACTATAGAAACACATTCGCTAAACAAAGAACCAAAGTGGACACTTTCAAAGTGATAATAAGAGAATACAAGTTGCACGGGCACATCTTGCAAACAGTGAAATCAGCAAAGTATCTAGGCTGTACTATCAGTTTAGATCTCAGATGGAATGAGCACACCAACAACAATATCTGCAACAAGGCAAATAAGACCATGGGATTTCTAAAACAGAACCTGAACATAAATAATACCAAACTAAAGGAAACAGCATACAAATCTTCAGTGAGACCAACCTTAGAATACGCAAGCGCAGTTTGGGACCCGTACCATCAGAAAAACATCCACCGGCTTGAAATGGTACAAAGGAGGGCAGCGAGATATGTAACAAATCGTCACCATAACACCTCGTCTGTTAGCTCCATGATTGAGAGTCTAAATTGGAAAGCCCTGAAAGACCATAGAAAAATAGCTAGGCTGACAATGTTACACAAATTTATCAACGGAACAGTCTATGTAGACACAACAAAAAGTCTCATTCCATCAGAGAGAACATCACGTGGGACAAATGTAAATGGGTTCCAATTACCAGCCTGTCGTACTGAAGTTAGGAAACATTCCTTCTACCCCAGGACCATAAAGGACTGGAACACATTACCAAGTGCCAGCGTCACCACCAACATGAAACTTCAAGACTCAATTACACAGGATTATTTAGCCATAGATCATGATGCGTTTAACCTCGCACTGTATTTGAAATGTATAGCACTATCAAACAAACAAAAATCAAACAAAAAAAACATGCACATCTTCTCAAGTGGCAGAATAACCAATGTGTTGATGGTGGCCACTCATTGGTAGAAGTAGAAGTAGAAGGAAGGTGTGATGCTGATAGATAGTCGTAATGGTGGATAATCTGTGAAGTAATTGTTTCTAATTGGGAGCACGATGGCTCAGTGGTAGGCTGTTGGACTTCTATGCTGGAGGTCCCGAGTTCGACCCCCGTCCGGAACGACCCGCGTTGTGTCCTTGGGCAAGGCACTTTATCCCAGTTGCCTACACGGGGCACGATGCCGCCGTGTACTAAGGCGTACTGTACGTCGATGGTGCATATGTCTTTAACCGCTGTAACACTGCTTGAGCGGACCTTGAACAGAGTTAGAATGTTGAGGAGCTGACAGTTGCTCGTCGATGCTCGATGGTTCTCTTCGGGTTCTCCGGCTTCCTCCGCCCGTAAAACTGTCACGGTCACGATTAGCCATTGTGCATAAAATTTAATCCAACGATCTCAAAAGCGTGACGTAATGTTTTAATACCCCAGTGATGCCATTGGGAAACAAGGGTTGAAGGGAGTAAAACTATAGCATTATAAACGTAAACTAGAGGAAATGTCCTTTAAATGATAACGTGTGAACAATTTACAATAAAACGAGTATTGTTTCTAATGGCGACCTTTTTTGTTCGCTCTCGCAGTGGTACCTAGTAACTGATATTTGGTTTATCTTTATTTAACCAGAATGTTGCACTTTTATAACGAGGAGTGAACTAAAAAGTAGCTCTCTTCGATGTGCATTAAAAATATTAATCAGCCTCCTATAAGGTGCTATATGAGTAATGAAATGTTGGCTTGAAAATTTGGTGATAGATTCTTTTCGAGGTAAACACACTAAAAACTAAATAAAGTGTTAAAACTGACACTTTCAAGGTGTTAAACCCATTCTAACTCTTAGGGTTTGATTTTAACACTCAAAGTGCAATGCTTTAAGCACTTGATCAGACATCAGAAACTTGAATGGATGGCACTTACCATGTGTCTAGCATTGGTGGTTCTTCCAGAATCGTCCATAATTTGATTTGCGCTTGGTGGATACATAATTAAAAGGACACAACGAAGATGACGCGGATCAGGCTCGAGAGTTCGAGCCTGATCCGCGTCATCTGCGTTGTTTCCTTTTAAGTGTCGCGGCATTACACTTGTCAGGTGGTATTATTGTAACACCTGTTAAGTTCTGGGATATCTACACTTGAACAAAGTGCTAGTTCAGCACTTAGTAAGTGTTAAATACAGCACTTCAAGTGTAGTTTTTAACACTTTGATTTTTAGCGTGAACAATCTACATAAAATAATAAATCGTCATTTTTTGCTGTCCGTTCGTAATTATGAACAATGCTTCGCAGTTTTGAAAACCACAAAATGAAAAATAATAACAAATTTGAGATATCTGACGCCATCGAAAATGTCACCTATTTTCAAACAAAAGTTTCCTTTACTCGTGTAGACCCTTATATTGGACATCTCCACAAGTCATCTTCAAGTAGAATTGGCACATGCCATGTTGCATATCAGAAATGGAAGATTTGACTGAACTGAATGCGTTTCTTCTTAAAAAAGAGTTTGCACCACTAATCCCTATACAGTGGATTGCTGGAACCTCATTGGGAACAAATAGAAAAGTTTCGCACCTGCAACATCTTAGTGGAGCCAGTGTTGCTATAAATAGAGGATGCGGAACAAAAACCTTTTTCTTGGTAGCTGTCAGTTTCCAACGCCTCGCAAATGGCGACTGTTTTTTTAAAGGATATTCTTTGATGTCTGCGATAAACGAATATGTTGATAATGTGCAGATTGTTCACGGTAATGCAAATTAAATACTTATTGCATAGTTTAGTTATTACTGACAAAAAAGCATACGCAGTCACTGAAAGGCTAATACCATGTTACTAATTTTTGTGCTAGGCTTTCGTTTGATGGTGTGGTGAAACGAAAGCTGTTATGTTGTGACTGCAGTCAAGTATAACATCATTCACACCATAATGCGTCATCTTGAAGGGGTGGGTGTAGATTGAGTCTCGACGTTTCTCGTTATCTGATTGTCTGAAACACTATTCATTGAGATTAATCATAACAACAAAAAAAACTCGTACGTTGTTGGAGTTATATACCGACCCAATACAGCTCCCAGGACCGACATCAATGAATTCATAGATCAGATTGAAGCCACAATGAAAAATTTGAATGAATACCATACCAAAGCCTATTTAATAGGTGACTTCAGTATTCATTTACTCAATTCGGACACGCACCCCAAAACTGCTGAATTTACAGATAAGGTATTGGAATGTGGTTATCTCCCAGTGATTAATAAACCTACCCGACAGAGTCACTGAGTACTCAGCAACCCTAACTGATCACATTCATACTAATTCAAAAGTAAATTTCGATTCTGGCATTATAATTACAGACGTATCTGATCACTTTGCGACATTCTACAGTACGTGGAGAGTGGATTGTAACTAAATCACCCGCGGAGTGGAGTTATCACCCAAGCTATGACTTTCAAATTTTGTACATATCGACAAAAAAACACAAGCAATGTTTCAGCCAATGGACCTCCGGGTTAAACCCGGAGGTCCATTGGCTGAAACTTTGCTTGTGCTGGTATGCTTTGCAACAAATTTGCAATTATTGGTTGGGTGGAATCTCCACCCTGTGAGTATTTTAGTGATAATACACTCTCCACGTACTGAAGAACAATCTCAAAAAGATCAACACAGGTCCAACAATACCAGGAGACCCGTTCGGAGTTTTAGTGATAGAAATATTACAGAGTTTAAGGAAAGTTTGAATAATCTTTCGTGTGACAGTGTATTGTGGTCTCACTGCGGATCAAGCGTACCATAAATTCTTAGATGAGTATTTACAAGCATTCGAACAGACCTTCCCGCTCATATTCCCTACACGAAAAATGAAATATATCAAAAGAGATCACTGGATGACAAGTCGCTTACTTAAGTCATCAATAACTAAAAATTCAATCAAGTAAAAAGGAAAAGCAAAGATATGTACTTCAGAACAATACTTGCAGAAAATAAAAATAATATGAAGCACACGTACGCTATTCTGAAGGATACGCTAAAAATGGCCAGAACTTCACGAAATCTACCCGAGAAGATGATATATACAATAATACACTCTCCAATCCAGGTCAAATAGCAGAGACAGTTAACAATTACTTTTCTGAAGTAGGCTGAAACACTGCTAACGGGGTAAAACCAGTTGAAGGCATAGATCCACTTGATTACATGGACCAAAAGAATCAGAACAGTTTTTTTTAACAGAAACATCCCCAGCTCAAATATCATCCATTTGCTCAAAACTTTCAAACAAAAACTGCGTCGACTTCTCTAATATATCCATGAAACTAAGGAAAAACACTATTGACGAAACAGCACATGTACTATCATATATCATAAATTTATCCTTCAAGCAAGGTATTGTACCCACTAAAATTAAAATATCCAGAGCTGTACCCATTTACAAAAGCGGAGCCCAAGAAAACTTTGAAAACTATAGGCCAATAAGTATTCTACAAGCATTCTAAAAACATTATGGCAAAACTTATGTATAAACGACTGTCATCATTTCTAACTAGGTTCGACATTCTTCATAAAAATCAATTTGGCTTCGCAGAAATCCACTCTACAACACACCCTTTACTGCATTTATTAGATCACATTGCTGAAAATAACGATAGAAAGACACGGGACTCTACTATAGACATATTTATTGACCTATCAAAAGCGTTCGACACTATAACTCACAACACACTACTTCACAAACTTAACCACTATGGTATTAGGAGAATAATCAAAGAATTATTCAAAGGTTTCTTAACAGGAATGCAACAATATATCGAAATCAAGGGAAGGATATCCGGCTTGTGTAATATCAATTGTGGTGTACCTCAGGTGTCAATTTTAGGACCTATTCGCTTTCTACATCCGGTCATAAGACGAAGGAAGTTGAGGAAAAGGTGAACTCTGAGCTGACAAAAAATTATCACTGGTGCTGTAGCAACAAACTGACAATAAATATAAGAAAAAAAGTAAATATATGTTATTTCACCCAAAAAGCAATGACTTCAAATGGAATAATCTCAAAGATGTCAAACCCCTAACGCGCGTAGGCAAACGGTATGTCAGAAAAATCTCTAAAGTTTATAGGCATCATTATACAGTATGTGGAGAGTGGATTGTAACTAAATCACCCGAGGAGTGAGTTATCACTCAAAGTATCCCTTGCAAATTTTGTACATGTGGACAAAAAACACAAGCAATGTTTCAGCCAATGGACCTCCGGGTTTAACCCGGAGGTCCATTGGCTGGAACTTTGCTTGTGCTTGGTATGCTTTGCAACAAATTTGCAGTTGTTACTTGGGTGGACTCTTCACTCTATGGGTGATTTAGTGATTATACACTCTCCACGTACTGTAGATGAAAATCTCACATTCAAACATCACATATCAATGATATGTCGGAAATTGTTGAACACAATATATATGATCAATAAGGTGAAAAGAATACTACCAAAAAATTGTTTAAGAACGCTATATTTCTTTCTTTTCCACAGCCATCTATCCTATGGGCTGCTGGTTTGGGGGGCATGCCGACCATGAAAATGTTATTTTCAAAAAACAGAAACAAGTCATAAGAATTGTATCAAACAAAAGCTACAGGAGTCACACTGAACCCATCTACCAAAATGAGAGGATACTAAAACATCATGACTGCAAGCGGCATCGGTCATATATGAATGGAAGAGCAGACTCCTACCCGAATCATTTAAAACAATCTTTGATGACACAGCTGCAATGAATACCTGACAAGCTGGAAACCTGAATACATCTACACCAAGAACGGAGCTTTCCTCTGTCATTCCAAAACACTATTTTCCAACCATCTGGAATTTATTAGATCAGACAGTCAGCAATCTCAAATTTAAAAGCTGCTTTAAAAAAGAATTAATCAAAAGTTACTTATCAAATTATTCTAATGTCGTAAAATGTAAGATCCAATTCTGTATAGACTGTAGACCAGTCGAAAAACCCCGTACAGTATGAGAGTCCCTCTCGTAATTCCTCAATATCCTCACCGCACTTGTGTAACCCTTGGAATGAGTCTATAGAGTATAGATTTATTCCAACTATTTCCTCTTAAGTAGTTGTTTGTAATACAACTTGCTCCCTCTGATTATATTTTACTATATTATACCTCACGTGACTTCCTTGCATTCTGATTGGCTGAACTGTGATACCCTATTTCGTGCAGTTGTCCAGCACAGAGCCGAAGGGTCACTATATGCGGGCACTATATGTTTTCTATTTTTAGCACGGGCACTATATGCATTTTCTGGTTATAAAAACGTACAAAGCAACGATTTATCCAAAATGGTGGCAGAAAATCGCGACCACCAATTAGGCAATTCGATTTACATAAAAAATATACACTTCGTTTTTTTAGTGTCGCAAGAATAGCCGCAAAGTTTTCCGAGGTGATACGTTCCGATAAATAGAGATTATTACCATTATGTGGATGTACAAAATATGTATCCGAGTCGAGCTCCGGGTTCTAAGAGCAGATCACGACGAGTCGAAGACGAGTCGTGATCTACCCTTAGAACCCGGAGTGAGACATTGGCAGATGCGAGGAATAGTATCATTGTGTCGAACAATTATCAATATCCACATATTATTCTCATTTCTTCTTTATTGTTTAAAATAAAAACATCATTACACGTTTACAATTTGGATTGTAGATTATTTGGTTAATTTGCATTTTCGGGTTGTTCGATATAATATAAGGACTAGTGCATGGCCAGTCGTTGACTACGCCTATATAGTGCCCAGTGAGGTGGTGTAGTTCCCTACATCGGGAACTACACCACCTCACTGGGCACTATATGGGCGTAGTCAACTCCAAGCCATGCACTATTCCTTAAATATATAGGATTAGAAGTCTTGTAGTTCATCACCAGGTTAGGCTGTGAAACACGCAATGGAACAAACCGACCAAACAGCATTACAAATTGAGCCCCAATCCCTTTCTAATACTCGATAAGCAGACAACATATCCCAGTCAGAACTAATTAGTAATTTTCCACCAGTAGTCTTAACCACTGACATAAATGATATTTATACCATGATTACCTATTCTACTGTATATGAAAAGCCTATGACATAAATTTTAGCTTTACACACCAATCGTGGTGAACACGCCAGCAATGGGATTTCAATAGTAAAAATTTACACCTACAGTAGAACTACATTGCTGTTGACCTTTTGTGACGTCGACCTGAATGCAAACTTGTCTAAATTTATCGCACGTCGCCTCGCGAAGAGTGAAATGAAAGTGGCAATTATTTATTTCGTTTTTAAATGGGTTTACCTCATAAGATGCCCAAAATTATCAAACATGCATTGTCTCATGTTAATAAAGCATGCATTACTTGAAATAGTATGTTATGTTTTTAAAACGAAAAAGGCTCACTTTCTTTTTGTCATTTCGTTTCGGCGATAAAATTTACAGCGGAAGTACAGCCCACCTATGCTCGTGTAAACAAAAACAGATTCGCTCGTACGTACGTCTGGTGCTCAGTAAAATCGAGAAAAAATAATAGCGACTCTTAATAAGCTGACGATCATGGTATAAATAAAATATACCCAAAGTAGCTTGGTGTACCAAATGTTCACCACGCGTGGTGAAGTGGTGTTAACCGCGCGCCGAAGGCTCGCGGTTAACACCACTTCACCACTCGTGGTGAACATTTGGTACACCAAGCTACTATGGGTATATTCTATATTTATACCTGTGGGTATACACTTATTTACTCACTCATTATATACTTCGAACCCAAGTAGATTTTGCTACACCATGCTTTTCGTGTGACACCTGCGTAGCCATTTCATGTCGCCTTTCAGCCTTAAACCTGAGAATAATTTATTTTAGGTGCGGCAGACGGAAATCTTGTCCATGCCGCCTCTGTACAATATATCTAATGCATTTTGTATTATTGGATATAGCTTGTATGTAAGAAAATTGTACAAATAAAATATCTTTCTATCTATCTGTCTGAAGATTTGTGCAACTAAACATGAATACTCCTTTAGGTTTGTATTTTTGTGAGAGTACACATTAATCGGTAACACTTGTTACCGTAACATGTATGGGTATAAAACAGCTGGAGCCAATACTATAAAACTTTCACAATTGTATTTTCGAGAATTGTATTTTTACCTATTAATATAACTAATTAAAATGAATCATTGGCTTTTTAAAAGATATCACAATTTTCCAACAGGCAAACTGCCAGATCGTTGAAAATGCTCATGCTTCATTTTAAGCCATTTAAAGTCATAACTAGAAAATACAATTCTAGAAAATACAATTGTAAAAGATTATAGTATTAGCCTCAGGCAGATGTTAGCCAATCGATTTACTATATTTTAACGCTAATTTTTCGCTTTTTACAGGGGTGCTAAGTTGACAGAAAAAAAACCTTTTACATGTATACGTTTCGATTTTATTCTGTCTCATTTTTACATTATTGGAGAGAATACTGAAACGATAGTGTTAAGAATGATGTATTATACCACAACTCCAATGTCATAGTATTGCAGATCGTGCCTTGTTGCTCTCAAGTGACGATAATATTATAAGACATATTTCCCGATTTTTAAATTATATTTTTAATAATATACGTGTTTTCCAATTTCTTCGAGAAAAGATATTGCTGAAGATGGATACTAAATCTGGCTATGTCGAGATATAAAATGTTGTTCGAAGTAAACTTTTTCCAAAGGGCAATTGGAAATTAACAACTTTTATTTTGCTTGATAGAGTTCATTATTGGAAGAACAATTTGATAGACTATGTTCCATTTTACAGTGTCTTATGAGCTCTGTTAAACAAGATACAAGCTGTTAAAAAGATTTTGGTTAGTAAAAGTCCGGCCACAGAAAATTAATTATCTTAACCCTGTTTGCATAATTTTTTGGCGAAAAGCAAACCATGGCAATCCGTGTGTGTAGACAACACAATAAAGACCTAACTGGACAGAAGGAATCAACGATAATCTACGCCAAGAATCCCATAGAGCTGTGGAATTAAATTATTACTTAACCTCCACACTAATGGAAGATAAACTCGCCATTTCTGTAACGCTAACATTAGAGTTAAAGTTACAGAAGTCGCCATGCACAAGTAAAAGGGAATGTGATCATTAGCTCACAGAAGGCAATGTTATACCACGTATGCTATGAGAATTCAACGTCACGCGATAGAATTCAGACATTGAAAAATGTGTTAAATACACAATGCGTGGAATCTAGATTACGCGTAAGAACACAAGTAAGAACGCAGCTGATTGGACGCCACGCATCTGGGTGACATTATGACTTGAATGAAATGATTCAACACAAAACCGTATCAAGCAAGAAAGTTATCAGACCGCCAAAGATGATATTTTTCTTCACAAATATCAGCTTCATTCACCTAATACAAGTTTCATCGTGGTATAAATACTGAATACAACTCGAGTAGAGTACGATTGACAGATGCCAACGACCCATGGTGTCGGGTCGTTGATTCCCGTTCCCCGTACTCCACCCTCGTTGTATTCTATAGAGATTATTACCATTATGTGGATGCACAAAATATGTATCCGAGTCGAGATCCGGTTTCTAAGGGCAGATCACGACGAGTCGTGATCTACCCTTAGAACCCGGAGCGAGACTCGGATACATATTTTGTACATCCACATACTGGTAATAATCATTTTATCTTACAATATATTGGGGATAAGTCAAGAATGTAGACGAATATATAACGAACTATTTATTCGTACGGATGAACTAAAAGAAAAAATGGAACTCACGCGAAAGGAACGTGCTTGTATCCAACCCCCTGATATAAACATCTGTATCAAGGGGTCGGATACACGACAGTTGCGGAGTTAATAAAGACAAAATACATGTTGATTGTAAGATAAATCTTTTTTATTTCAAGTCAACAACATTGCACCTTATCTTCATTCTCATCAATTTATAATGGTTTTATTTAGAATATCTCAGTTCACGCCACTGACTGTAAACTGGTCTAAGAACACAATATGTACATGATTTCCTACGATTTCTAGAAAATAAAATCCCCGACGCATGGGGGAGCGCGGTGGCTCAGTGATAAACTGTTTGATTTCTATGCTAGAGATCCCGAGTTTGATCCCCGTCCGGGACGACCTACTTTGTGTCCTTGGGCAAGGCACTTTATCCCAGTTGCCTACATGGGGGCACGATGACGCTGTGTACTAAGCCATACTGAACGTCGATGGTGCACATGTCTTCAGCCGCTGTAACCCTGCTTGAGCGGAGCTTGAACAGAGTTAGAATGTTGAGGAGCTGACAGTTGCTCGTCGATGCTCGGTGGTTCTCTCCGGGTACTCCGGCTTCCTCCGCCCGTGAAACTGTCACTGTCACGATTAGCCATTGTGCATAAGTATGTGATCTTAAACAGCAATAAATAAATAAATAAATAATAATATCCCCGACGCACTCTTATAAAAACAAATCACTTCACTGCCTCTTGTGATGGACATCGTAGAGTCGACCCAGGCGCAGGTAGGACATTAGAGTTGTGTTGCTGCTGTATAGAACGGGTTACCGTTTTGATGCTAGAAAAATATAAAAAAAAAGTTCGGTAAACCTTTTCCGCAACGAAACCGCCAAGACCGTTTAGAGCTATTCACAAAAAAACACAATTCAAATTTTATATTAATTTTTTCATTTTGTCTACAAACATAGGTCATGAGCCCTCATTGGTGCGAGCTTGCTCCAATGAGGTTCATGCCCTGTGTTTTGAGAGAAAAAGTAGACTTTTTTAGTTATTCAAGATCTTTTTTTGCAAGTGTCGTTTGTCCAACGAATTGTATTGAAGGGTTAAGGAAGCCAAAAATACCATCGCGTCTTCGACGATTGTTGCATTTGATGGTTGTCACTTTGCGTTAACCCTTTACCTAACGTAACGGCCAAAACCGGCCAGCGCTATTCTCAAAAATCGCCAATTATTTTTCATTATTTTTTTCCATTTTTTTGTCTCAAAAACATAGGTTATGACCCCTCGTTGGAACGAGCTCGTCGAGCTCGTTCCAACGAGGGGTCATAACCTATGTTTTTTAGACAAAAAATGAAAAAAATTAGTTATTCAAGAATTATTTTTGTAAGTGTCGTCTGCTTTTCATGTTAGGTAAAGAGTTAAGGCATGACTGATTGTTCTTTTTCTTCAGTGTGTAATGACACTGCAGTTCGCTGGGGCGAGTGGAGGTTGGAATCGGTGAGATAATTGAGAAATGCGTCACAATTAGAACCATGTGTTTCACACGACGGTTGAGGAATGTAGATATGTTGTTCTTGCTACTTTTGTGTATCCGATATATACATACATGCGAATAAGTCGACTTGATTTGATCATTTGTAAACACAGAAATGGAGCTTCAATAAGACGAACAATCGCAGATTTATATGATTTGGCAAACATTCTGAGTGCACTGAAGTGTTAAGGGATTAACGAAGGTACGAGTGTGTGCGGAACATATACATTATGAGGACAGAGAAGAATTCATGGCCAAAATTCAGGAGATTGCTCCAAAATTTAGGAGATAGGTTATATGAACGACACGGATCCATTCCACATGTTGATATCCTCCCTTGATTGTGACACAACCCCTATAACTGTGTCATATGCACAGAGAATATAAGAGTAAATAAATAAATAAATAAATAAATAAATAAATAAATAAACTTTCTGCAGAGAAGGATGCTTTCATCCTAACCCCACCCATTTCACCCCAGAAGTTTTCGATATCAGACTATATACTCAAAATGCCTTGTTCCTGTAGGCTTGTCGGTTTCGACCCTCACAGTCGATGTTAAGTTCTTTATATTTTATTTTACTATTTGCTGGATTATGCAATTTGTTCGATCGAGCTTGCAATTAAAATAAAGGCGTTGGGAACCCATGAATGAAAGAGTGGGATGGAAATGGACACTTCAACATTTAGTCAAACAAAGAGATTGGATAAGCTTAGCGATTAAAATCAAAATTGCCATTATCTTATTTTTGTGACATTCTGTTTGGACCCAAACCGACCAGTGCTATTCAGGTAAAACGTCATTCAAATTTCAAAATAGATTTATTTTCATATTTTAAGTTTCTCTCACACATTAAAAATTAATTGCCGTTACTTTTACCGTACATTTTACGATGATGACTGTTACGCCTCAACGTTTCGCCACATGAAAACTATTGAAGGAGTGCTCATATTCAGTGGAGAAAAGTCTATTTTCAGAACGAATGCATTCACCTCTTCAATTCCTACTTTTGCATAGAGCCCTGCGAACCTCAAGTTTCGGGTCGAATCGAACCTCTAATCGAATCAGGCTTCAGATTTCGAGTCGATTCGAATAAAATGTCACCGCTTTTCAAGTTGTGGATATTGCATCTTCTTACAACCGTCAGTCTCCATTCGGGTATTGTGTGCAACGACGACCCATGTAAATCAAGCAAAAAGCGAAATATTCCAGATCGGATCAATGTAATTTCGGAAGCAGAACCTACTTGAATTCTTCTTCTATCATCAGGCCTCCTGTACAGGAGACCCGATGATAGAAGAAGAGTTCAAGAGGAGACACTTTGTAAAATTTTGAGAACATCTCGGTGATTCGAACATTTTCGAATCGGCGCTATTGAAATCGAATCGAATCATCTAGACTATTTCGAATCGAATATTGAAGCTTCACAGGGCTCTACTTTTGAAAAACAAAAGACGAAAAATACCTTGTTTTTGAAGACTCGATTTACAAGGTAGACTAATGTATATACGATAACCATACGGCTAGAGGTTAGAGATATTTATTGGTCTACACTTTATGACAAAACAACAACAGCCTTCTCGTGTAGTAAACTGAAATGGAATATCATTTCCTCCGTTTTTGCCCAAGATCATACAAGAAAGGTCGGCTTTGTCAAACGTATCTAAAAACAGTATTTTCCCGCAGTATTATACTGAAGAAGTACCGGCAAGTGGATTGTCAGTACTTTCACCGTATTTTTAACGGTAATTTTTAACAGTGCAATAAGCTTACCACCCCGGAAAAATCTATAATACTTTTCTATTATTTGTCTCCAATCAGTCATACAGTTATAGTATTACAAACTCGGACAAAGCGACTTTGTCGCGATCTGGTCGAAATTATCTGCCGCATTCTCCGCCTACATCACAACAGGATCGCACCTATGGAAAAGGAATCTCCAAAGATATTTGCATCTCTGTTTTTCTTCATTTAGTCTGGATTTCGCAAATATTTTATCAATGAAAATAAATATCTATGAGTCGTGACCAGGTCGCGATTTGATCTCGAAAGAGACTGCTCTCGCGACCATAGTACTTACTGTGCATTATACCCATCGTTTGAACGGCCTTGTGTAACTCATTTCAATTAGGTATCATAGCCTTTCGTTGAAACCTAAAAATAAATTCCTCCAAATATTTAGTGAGATAATGATCTCGTTGTATTTAGTGCAGATTAAAACTGTAATTTGTATTTGCCTTGACGATCAGGAGCGTTTTGATTAAATTACAGACACTGATATCTGAACTCATGTAATTTCATTCACACCACTATAACAGTATAAAACTTTGCCTTCTTTTCAAGCAGAGACACCTTGGAAAGTGTGATAGAAAAAGGTCGGGACAGAAATGTACTGATTGATATTTTGAACCGTAGAGACCAAATAAAAAATAGTTGAACTACCAGCTACGATTTTTAATCACAACACAACGTAAACTGATTCCGAAAAACATATATCGACCGACCGAGTTTAGTTAACCCAGTGGACATGCATGCCCTCCAACGGGCCCATGTATGTAGGAAGATACACGTGCCCGGGTGTTAACCTATGTAAGATTTGTCAGTTCCTCTTTAACCTCGTATTCGACAGAAGATCATTTCAATATCTGATTTGTCAAATCCGACCAAAACTAATCGTTGCACTTGATCCACTCGTGCCTCTGACAGTAGATGCGATGAGAGATTTTATGAATAGGGCACATTCAAACATTCGACCGCTGCTGACGTTGATATCATTTTATCGGGTGTGTCGGTACTATAAACTTTCTACCGGAATTTTCGAATTCATTGCTAATTTTTTGCCTCCTCCCCAGATTTTGAGGAGTGTATCCCTCCTCCTCCCCATTGAAGATGTAAACAATTCATGTTCAAACACGTAATCGCCTTGACTCTGATTGACAACTATAAATTATTTTTAGCGTGAATGGATCATGGTAAAACTTGAATTTAATCTGACAGAACTTTATAAAGACTGGTATTATCGGCGAAAAGGAAAACAAAAAATGTCCATGGTCAATTATCATGCTTCTCCGTATTCTCGGCTTATTACCGTTTCATATTTTCAAAAAAAATATTAATTATACGTCATAACACCTTCAGTTGATTTGATTTGTCAATTTCAAAAGAACTCTTTCTGATTGGTTATCACCGAAACGATCTGTGTCAAATTAATCCTGTTATGACGCGTCACAGTCAAATACACGACGTTCAAGGTGAAATTCCATTCTTTAACCCTTCTTTTACATCTAAAAGATGTGTTTTTGGTAACTGTGGTGTCATTTGATGAACAGAATATGAAAGTTGAGTTTTGGTCACACGATATTTATGAAACTCGTCTACGAATTCCCGTTTTGCCTCGCCAGATAGACGATATTTATGAAACTCGTCTACGAATTTCCCGTTTTGCCTCGCCAGATAGGCGAGGCAAAAACGGAAAATTCGTAGACGAGTTTCATAAATATCGTGTGACCAAAACACTCATTCCATATTATCTGTATATACCACGATCGTTGTATGTGTTCAACGCTACCAGATTCAATACCGACATTGAAAAATGTGCTAGATAAACACACGCATGGAATTCGGCCTACATGTAAGAACGAAATGTAAGGATGCATCTGATTGGTCTTTATGTATCTGATGGATGTTGTGGTGTGAATGAAAAGTTTCGACACAAAACAATGTACCACAAGAAAGTAAACAGACCACCGAAGGTGATGATTTTTTTTCTTTAAGAATTTAAGCTTCATACACTTAATTTTGGTTTAATCGTGGTGTGGAGACAGAACACGACTTGGAGTACGGGGGACATGAATCATCGACCCCTCGTTGGAGTTTTCGTGAAACGCGTGGAAAACTCCGACTCGGGCTGTTTGTTCCTCCCCCACCCCACCCCGTATTCCATCATCTTGGTGTTCTGTCTCAATATAGCTCTGTCCATTCGTTATGCAGAAATCTGTTCGTAAAGAAAATAATAGCATTCGATGACAAGACGCAGAAACACAATAAATCGATGAAGAGGATCAGATATAATTTAATCCTAGAACCCTAAAGGGTTGTAGGATCAAATTATTTCTAAACCTCCCCATAAAAGTAAAATAGATTAGCTCACTTATCTGTGAATTATATTCTTTAAGACAATGTCGTAAATGAGCTCTGTGTTAAAGGGGTTGATTGTGAACGTCATTTTGGACTTCATAGCAATAACCACTTGGCTTTTTTCATCAAATTTCCGGGTCAGTTTGCAAATGCATGGTGGTTGCTTAAAATAACTGAACACACAAAACAGCAGACTTCTGTACTTTAACAGCAGAATCACTGTTTTGGTTTTGGCTTAAAACCCCAGAAGAAATAAATAATTAACTTTCAATCCTTTATCTTGCACACTATTGTGATATTACTGGCGGGACAACAGTGGTACTTTTATTGCATTATGTCATTCGCACGTTAAGTTAAGATTCTCCAGTGTATCTAGAAAGTAACAATAGAATGGAAACCGTGCGTGTAAACCTCCAAAGTGCCATCCTATGATCCATGTCCTTTGTGCAAAGTGTTATCCGATGCACTTTCTTTTTATGCTGGGAATGTTCATTTCTCACCAAGAGGAATTTTTTTAATGAACGTACAGAGCAACTCATTTCAGAATTATGTAGAGAAAAACTCTAAAGTGAGTTGTTCTGCATGTTCATCAGGAACCCTTCGTCTTGGTAAGATGTGAACACTTCCCAACCCAGAGAACAAAATAATTCATAGAACAGTTTAAGGACTACAGTCCGGGAGGTCGCGAAGATGATCTATGTTTCAAATGGGTGGGGTGGGAGTGAGGGGGGGGGGGGGCTGGGGGAGGTGTAAACCTGATTTGTCACGACTGCGATGGCTAAATTCCCAATTCATAAAACATTCTACACAATAACTGGTTGAGGACTAGTTTAATTTTGATGGGCTTAATTTGTTATTCAAAATTAGTTTATTATAAATTATTGGAAAGTGTCCACAGGCACTCTCCAATAATTTATAATAGAACAAATATATATAAACAAAATATTATTTGCATTTGATTGAATATTAAACATGAACAATTTGCTCTGGTACCATCATTTTTCTGAAAGCCCTGATAGTGGCTTCTGGCACTCAGCCGGTTAAGCGATGACTTTGTTGAATGTATACGTGATGTAGTTTGAATTAATATTAGTTGGTCAGAATCGGGTACCACAGACCTTTATTTGTATGGTCGACTCTGTGAATGTGCTTAGCCCTGTTCCCAACGAATGGGCCGCATCCGTCCGTGTAATATGCAAATTCTGCAGTAGAAAAAATATTATTTTTCAAAACATTTCAACAAAACCATATCATGTGACCCCTCGTTGGAACGAGCTCGTCGAGCTCGTTCCAACGAGGGGTCACATGATATGGTTTTGTTGAATTTTTTTTAAAAATTTAAAAAAATTATATTTAAAATAATAAATTTTGATATCGTCTGCGTTGGGTAAAGGGTTAATGATCAAATCGAGTCTCGTAAAAATGATTACTATCAAGAGCGAATCTACAGCTCAGACTCAGACTCCAATCCAGATGAAAGTATCCCAACTGGAAAAATTATTATTATTCGGAGATGCGCATCACACCCACTACCTCACCAGCCCTCGCCCCTTATTTACGCCCTTGCCTACTTTTCCGGTTTTCAGTTCTATGTCTGCAATACATGATAAAGCCTGTTTGCATGCAATGGTTCCTTATCTGATAGTCTGTCATATATGAAAAAGAGACTTCCTGTTCTGAGAAAACAAACAGAATATTTAGAGTTTTTATTTGGCGGAAGTTCTGTTATTTAGGTTGTAATAATTCAGTTATATTTAAAAGAGCACGTGCAATAACATTATCACACAGCTCAACGCTGAAGATTGATCATTACGTAACATTTTGAATTAATGGGTTGGAAGCCAATTATCAGAGATATTCGTGGTTAATAGGTTGATGGATGGGCGAAATTAACTTTTAATATAAACGTTATCATTGCTAACAATCTGGCAGTTATAACAAATGCGTGCAAAGATCACCTCCATCTGGTCTGCTAGATTTATATTAACCACGATCAAACCAGCCTGGATAGACATCAATAAGATTACACTACCGTGATCCCAAAAGCGGACAGAGAATTTCGAACGGATCGCGACTAAGTTTCGATCCGGTCGTATTTCTTTCCTCACTCCACCCAACAGCCCTGTGAAATCACACCTGTTGAAAAAGAAACACGAGAACATATAATTAGGTATGCTGTTTCCATTCATTCTTGATGCGGTCTTCATTTTATTAACTAAATCTCAACCTACTTGTCTACGTGTTTCGCGATCGGGTCGTGTCCTGATAGCGAAATAGACGAACCGGTAACACTGTTATTTCTCGCTTAACAGTCCTCAGACCAGGCCTGAAATAAGACGGCCGGCCTCGTTTTCATACAATCGCTTAACTTGAACGTCTCCACCTGTAACTGTGTTGATACCAGTTGATATAAATCACATCACACAATCTGTGGGTTTGATCAGCATTGGCGGGGGAACTTCTGGAATGAAATCTGTTGGCCGGACCAGGGCTCTTTGGTTGCGCATGGTGTCGAACTTGTAGTCCGAGACTCACAGCCGCTAGCGGAGGAGTGTGAAGATCGGTAATCGTGGATATGATGGACATCTGCGATATTCACAGTTCAAATTCAGAAATTTTCCCGCGATGTGACATCCCTGTATTTGACATCCCAGAAAAGTTTCCGAATTTGGGCTGCAAAATTCAAAGTTACATAGAATTCCAGTGCAAAATTAATAAAATTCTTTAAATAACAGTTTGAGCCTCTCCATGTAGTCTTTAAATTCCATCTACAAAAGGTCTAGTGGATTTTATTCTAAATCAATGGGGCACTTGTGTTGCTAGCCTTGGGCCAGGTCCGGGCCCTCCAAATCCCCTCTTCCTATTCGGTCCTTTGTAACAGTGTTGGTGCCAGTTAACAACGACAACCATATTACCTGTCTGATGGTTCTCATCCTCTCTCATGTGAAGAGTCCATTATATAGGAGTCTAAATGTCAAAGGTGAAATAGTTGATTTTTAAAAATATATTCGTCTCGGGTTTCTTTCGACATACACAGCAAACATTTCTGTGAAAGTGCAGAAAAGGTCCTTATTTGTTACTGTTAAATACTTTAGAACAAGACAAAAATGGCGATAATAGATACTTCTTCATTAAATTAGCGTATATTTTGTCAAGCTTCTTGTCCCTCTCACATGAAACTATAACTGCAACCTGTCAACTGTGGTTAGGCAGAGTATTCCTGTTGGACGTTCATTTTTCACATACTTTTTCAAATGACGATAACGATACTCAGTATTAGTATGGGCATGGCGGGCTTCGATTTCCATGTCATATTTCTGACAAAAATTTTGCTCAGCAAAACAGCAGTGATCACTCTTTGGGTCGCAGATTTTATTTGATACCTAAATATTATTACACGCCTGTTCTTTGAAATCCCCATCTACAGCAACACTAAACCAAGCGGAAAATGAAAATCTGTTCCGCACATATGTGCGGAACGGACATCGTTGACGGACTATTTTTAAATAGAAGCGAAATTTCACTGGAATTTTCTACAAATCGTGCACCACAATTAGAATTTGAATCGCTAGTAATAGCTAAAAATAGTAACACAGGTTCCCCTCGGAAATGTAGTTGACGATAAAATGTTTTCTTTTTGTTGATAGTTCGTCCACCGAGTTCCAATGTGTTCTATGTGCCTACTGGCACATAGAACACATTGAAACTCAGGGGACGAGTTGTCTTGTGAATTGTCCTTCTTATAATTTCTTTTATAGACGTGAAGGCGTGTAATAAACACAGAACGACACACGTGCTGCCTCTCGTTTTATCCTTCCGCGCTGGCACTGTGCCATATCGATTACCCCATTCACACGCTTATGTCGTTCTGTGTATTTATTTAAGATTCCAGAAAATAACTGAGGTTAACAAACTTTCAGGTCAAAAGTCGAATTCTGTAAGGAATCCTATGCTGTTATTGGCAATTTCTTGCCCGCTTTTCGTGGAGTTTGCGCACAGACTACTGTCGATTTAATGTGTCGTCCCTTTGCTCACAGAGATATACAAATATTCTTTTGTTATCCAGTTATAGATATTCCAATCAGGAAGTATTTAATTCACCTTTTAAACACCAAGATGTTAACACAATTAGCGAACTACCTGGCGTAAGCATCAGATTACAGCTGTTGTGCTTCTTCATTCATAGTGTCATACGACTGGTGTTATCTTTTGTAAGAGTATTTATAATAAACGTGTAAATTCATATTTTAGGATGGGTAGCAATATGTAAGTCGACAGTCCTATAGGTATATATAGGCACCTCGTGTAAGTTCTGTAGTTCAGGATTTTGCTACAGTCGTATAGGTATTAGGCACCTCCTGTAAGTTCTGTAGTTCAGTGGTTTTCATCTTTTTAACAGTGTTGTCCGATAGAATTCTATCCACTGCAAATTGAGGAATGGAAGGAGGATGGGAGAACGGGCGACAGAATTCAACGATCCGAGTTGGGATTGTTTTCCTGTTGCGCCCCTGAAATGTCGGAAAAACTCCAACAACCGTCGCTGATTCCTGTCCCGTTGTTTTCCAGAGTTTTGTTCTGTGTTTATGCTAATCTTGAATTAAGTGAAGGAGGCGCATATTTTAAAAGAAAAATATCACATTCGGCTGTTGGTTTACCTTCTTCCGTTACACAGTTTTGGGTCGAAACATTTTATTTACGTTATAACGCCAATCTGATTAGTAACGACCAATCAGATGCAATCTAATGTGTCGTTCTCACTTGTCGGCAGAATTCCAAACACGTTTAAGGTCTTCATTGTATTGGGTAACGCTGAAAACGCACACTAATCGTGGCCTAAAATTCTAATCCAACAGTGGTTGCAGTACCGACTGCATTTTATATATTTGTATACCTTGGTGTAGATCAATTCGTTTCCCGGCGTACTAAAATCTAGTGTTTTGATTGTCTAAATGGTACAATGCAAATAGTAGCCTCACACTCTGTGGATATTTACAGTACAGTTGTCGTAGATTGGTCGTTATTCACGCGTGGGCAGTGATGTCCACGCATCCGTTTACCAGATAATAAAAATCATCATTAGCAAAATTTTAACTAATGAAGCATCGGGTTGTACCCTGTGCTCCATTAATTATTTTTTTGTTGATTATTCCTATAATTAGTGTTTGGAATCTAATATTATTGTATCCGTGGAAATATTGCCCACCCGTGAAAAGTAACCAGTCCACGGCGGCTGTGCTGTACATCTTGCTTTAATGAGGTGTAAAGACTCGAATATTTGGACATCGTAATTATGTTTTAAGTCAAAAAATAGAATAGTATGATGGGATATGTGAAAACGTTAACAATGATGTTCCTTAAAAAAGAATACAAAATATTCCTTACTTTCGTGTCATCCGTGGCACAAAATAGGGAATTATAGCGGAATTATATGTTAATGTGAATTTAACATATGTCACCCCGTTTCTTCAAAATGTTTTATGAACAACATTTGTCGGCTTTTTTCTATTATTTCATTATTCAGTTTGGAATGCATTGGTCAACCATTTAAACCCTCTCCACCTGCTTGTCAATGCAGAGGAAATTATTGATTATTCCAAAAATGTTCATTATTAAATGATGCATTGATCTTTGAAACACTTCACCATGAAAATAAATGTAAAGATAACCCATTATATTTTGTATGACAGAGCTTCAAAATCTCTGTCAAACAAAGCATGATAGGTTACATTCATCTTCCAGTGAATTGAAATTCTCTTCAAAGTGATGGAAGTTAGTTTAGAAATAAATTCCTTATCCGTGCATATTCCAAGGTGTATGGAAATTCACATGGGTTCGAAATGAATACTGATGCACCCTTCTACTGTGCCTCGAGAAATATCGGTTTTCAAGCCAGTGTAAAGCTCCAAACACCTTGAAATATATTATAAATATTGCACGGCTTGGAGTTGACTACGCCAAAATAGTGAGTGGGCTATTCTTTCTCGAGGGCCACTATTTCGGCATAGCCAAGTGCAATAATTATAAAATTATATCGAACAGACCAGGGAAGAAACTGTCTACCCATCAGGATTCCAATCTCACGAACACTACTGCTGCCAAGAAACTTGCCCAAGACAACTATTTTGATTCTTGTACTTAGAAAAAAACGAAGAAGAATTCAGAAAAAAATCAAATCCCATAAGGGGCGTGTTGTGTTTCGCACAAAAAAATCTAGTACTGTTATCCATTTCATTTACCGTTTTAACCCTTTACCCAACGTAACAGCCAAAACCGGCCAGCACTATTCTCAAAAATCGCCAATTAATTTTCATTATTGTTTCATTTTTTTGTCTCAAAAACAGGTTATGACCCCCTCGTTGGAACGAGCTCTTCGAGCTCGTTCCAATGAGGGGTCATAACTATGATTTTGAAACAAAAAATGAACAAAATTAGTTACTCAAGAATTTTTTTTGCCAGTGTCGTCTGCTTTTCGTGTTAGGTAAATGGTTAAGAGTTAACAGCGAAAATGCTCTTTGACATTACATTTTACTCATTTGGAAGAAAGAACTTATTATCTTTTCATTTTTTATTGATGTCGATAATTTAGAAAATAAGTAATCTTGGCACGATGCGCTGTCGGATGAAACAATATGTCGCTTCCGCTGAAAATAATTTTGCGTTTGATGCCCTTAACCTTTGGAACCTCATTTGAATGGTAAAGCCCTATATAATTCTATTCGGTGCACATGAATGAGACCACTTTTGATTTGAAAAGGGGAGGGTTGAGATTTTTGTTCCTTTCCTGTGTCACAGAAATGTACTTACTTTTTTTCCGGACGGGGATGACGGTCCCTGCAAATATAAACAACATGAAGACAAAGGTTGTATGAGATCTCACCTTCAGGTACACTCCATGAAGTGAAGAATCTCTAAGTTTTTGTGAGCCTCAAATGACAAATCAGACAGCAGCAACCATTAAATTTGCAATTTTCCTCATGATCGTAAACACCATATAGAGTACATGGAAAGTGTATAAGCACTGAAACACTTGTGGGGTGATCTTTTCAACCACCAAAGAACTTTCAAATCCCATGGAACACACGGTTACGTTAATAGACCTACGGGTTCAGCCCCAGACGTTATTGAGTGAAACTATGTATACTTCTTATGCTAACAATACTTTTTCACAGAATAGACGTTTATGTTCTACTTGGGTGGAAACTCCACCCTGTGAGTGTATAGTGATAATTCTCTTTCTCTTTCCATGTATTGTTCAGTTTGTGGAGAGTCGATTACACCAGATTACAACAGAAACAGTCAGGTCGACTTTCCATCCAACTATTATATAAAGTTTATGGAAAAAATCATGAGAAGCGCCATGCAACTTTCAGCTTATCGACCACTGAGTTATATACTATATACTATACTATACTTTATTGCATTAAACATTTGCCATGTTTATAGCAAGAACTAAACAAAAACAAACCAAAATTGAGTGACATGGTTTACAGCTAGATACAAATATAGTGTGCAACTCAAATAGTGAGCAACTCAAATAGTGAGCAACTCAAATAGTGAAAACCACGAAGAGTAAAATTCAGTAGCTGATAAAAGTTATTTTAACCCGAATGTTACAGAAGGGGGGGGGGGGGGGGGGTAATTCATCAATGTTGAATTAAATGTAAACTATCTAAAGTATTTCGTTCTAAGCGCAATCTCTATTAGTATATTCTTGGGGCTCCAGTGCGGAAGAAGTATTGTCTTAAAAAATGGCCATTTCCATGCGCAATCTTTCCACCGCTGACTCATGATTACCCATTAGTTTCAGTGAGACAAGATGAGAGGCATGCATCAATATTGGAAGAATTGCGCACAAGGAAAGTCTAAGTTCATTTTCGCCATTTATGTATTTTCGGTGTGATTATTTAGCTCCGTGTCATTGAATGGGTATTCAGTAGGGTGTTAGGGGAGTGTCTCAAGAAAGGCTGTCCTGATTTTTGTAGCATAATATATATATTTGGCTATGTTCAATGCCATTTTTCTAGAATTTTTATTCATTAGTAGTATAAACTTATTTATTATTGGCCAATGACAGAAATACGGCTTAAAATATTTCATCCTCAACTGTCTATATTTTGGGCAGACTAAAAGAAAGTGATATTCTGATTCGATTACCTTCAGATTACAACAGCTGCATAATCGTTGATCGCGAGGTATATTATGGAACCTTCCAGTCTCTATTGTCAGGCCGTGTGATGAAATTCGAAATTTTGTTAGCGCTATTCTGTATTTTTTGTCTATTACTGTATTTAAGTATTCTTCTAACAGAAATTCTTTTTTAAAGAGAGAGTAATACTTTAAACGACTAGAGCCCTCAACTTCCGAATACCAGTTTTGTAGGAAGTTATCAATAATTCTTTGCCGAACCTCACTAAAATTAATTTGTAATGGATTATGCTCATACCAAAGATAGCCAAAGCCATGTTCCTCTAAAATGGTTTTAATCTGATGAGCCCAGTTTTTTCCTGTGTAGGATTCATTATTATTTGCATCGGTCTGTAACAATCTGTAAACAACATGGACTGTAGAATTATCAGGCATTTTCAAGATTTTTGTCCAGTACTTTATCATTGTTATTTTTCTGTATACTCTTAGGGAGGTAATTGCAGATTTGTTAACGCCCAATACCCACCTCATGAATTTATTTTGTACAATTTCAATATCAGGGGCGTTATGGTATCCCCAAACTTCCGAGCAGAAATTTAGTACCGACCCTACTAAAACATCAAATAGTTTCACTTTTTGATAAATAGGCAATTCAAGCTCACGACAGATTGTGAATAAATTAAATAATGCCCTCGATCCGTGTTGGGCGATCGTTTTTTGTGTTCGATGCCAAGAGCCATTTTTAAAGAAATTTATGCCCAAGTATTTAAAAGAGTTCCCCACTTCTAAGGTCGTGCCATATATAGTTAGATTTACATGAGTATGGTGTCTGCTATTCTCGAATATCATTATTTTGGTTTTACTTGTATTTACTTTCATACCCCACCTTTGACAATACGATTGAACATCTATCAACATGGCCTGTAGGGAGTCTTGTGAGTGGGCAAAAAGTACCATATCATCAGCATAAAGTAACAAAAATAATTTAAGTTCACCAATACTGAAAATATCTCTTATGTCAGAGTTAATATTGTTGCTTAGGTCGTTGATAAACAACATAAATAATAACGGGGAACTCGGGTCGCCCTGTTTAAGGCCTATGTTAGAATCGAATAAACCGGAACATTCGGAGTTGTATCTCACACAGAGTTTCACCGATGAATACATTGATCTAATAGCTTTATTATATACGGTTGTCTATAGGCTTGAGGTTCGCTAGCGCTTCTGTTTGTTCGAAATATTTTTTTCCTCTGGCAAACTCTACCCCGTAATATTTAAAGGTGTAATAAGCAGCTAATGTGAAAATTTAATTATGGGCTCTCAAATTTTGCTTGTATGTGAAAGAGCATGTTAAAATCAGCTCTTTGCAAAGTGTTAGAAGTCAGAAGCAAAAATAAATTACTTAAATCTGTGATTAAAAGCCTTCTATGCTGACGAATTTGCAGAAGATATACATTGCGAAGAGGAAAACGAATTTTCCCGAAGTGACAGACATAAAACCGCGTGTTATAATTTCTGATACTCGTGGAACCAATTTAATGCCGTCGCTGCATTTCGAATATTTGATCGCCATGAACAACGATTGTGCATTGTCTTAGTAATAACCCGGGGGGGGGGGGCACAAAAATGTGCGAGACGTTATGTGTGGGGTGGGTGGGTCTCATGAGTGCGCTAAAAGCAAATGTCAAATAATACATGTTGGTGGAGGGTGGGTGTCTGGTTCTCAGAGTAGAAAATGTGCCGGACAATTTTTTGGGGAAAAATGCTTTATAATGCACCAGATACAACATGAATTAATGTAAAAATGTGCTTGTATCAACTAATATTCTATTCACTTCAAGGGCTTCATCACTTATTCACTCAAATGTTAAAAGGATATTTGAGAATATTTTCTGTTGTTTAATCATCACTGCGTTAGTAAAATGACGGAGAAGGAGTGCTTGTGAATTGATTGTGACAACTGCCCTGTTTCAACTTTGTTAACAGTTCCAACAGGCTTTCAAATTTCAAATTTTGTTGCATGACCTAGTCACAATATAATATTCAATATAGTTTAACTTGCTATTATTGTGTATTAAGACTTTACCACATGTGTTATTGGTAACTTGAAATTTTGGAAAATTGAAAAATATCATTTTCAACTGATTTTTAATTGAGAATTGGGCAAAAATAAACAAAAAATAAATAAACCATACTAACAAGGTTAGTACTTGGAGTCACTTATGGAATCAATCATGCAGACTTCTCTCAGAATCAAGTAAAAAATAAATAAATGGATCAGAATGGATTGAATTTTTTGTCATTTTTAGCTTACTTCTATGGTACAAATCAGGGGAATAATTTAACCATATTTTATTTACGTCAAATCAGGGAATGGGGTTGGACATATCTTATGCCATCATTCATACTTTCATGGACATTGAGCTGTTCTGGATGAGTTTCTTAAGATTTCTGAGGCCTCATTTTGCAAACAGGAAATAAAACTAACCTTTCTGGGTTATAAAAAGTAATAACAAGTACCTGGAATCAGTGGTGGAATCAAACTAATCAGCGAACAATATTTCTTTCCATACCTATTATGATGTTTGTCAAAGCAATTCGTAATTTCAATGGAAAAGCGGGGGTGGGTGTCTGAAAATGGCAGTAGAAAAATTGCACAAATTAGTGGGTGGGTGTTAAATAGGGCTAAACCGAAAAATGGGACATGACGTCTGCAAATTTTCTACTACCCCTCTCCCTCCCCCTGAATAATCAGTTATTATGAGATCAGAAACTTCGTATCATTCCAAAATGAAGCACAGTTAAGCTTCCAATAAAACCTACAAAATGTATCGACAACGGCGCTTATCCGATAAGTATAAACACGTGTACACAAACATGACCCTTGGTTTTCTGAGAGGGCTAATTTCGACGAATATAGAAAATGGCATTACACTTTGTGCTGTCCCGGACATATCCGTGAGCGATCGAGTAAGATCGGGGTGAAAAAGGCTGTCAGACTTTTTCGATAAAGGCAATAAATTCTTAAGCCTTTGAGTTAATTTATTTAATCCATACGAACGCGTTCATCCAAATGGTATATGGAACATCAGTGGCGGATCCAGGATTGAAAAAAAGGGGGTGGAAAATTGTGTGGCGGAGGTACGAATGAGGGGTGAGCTCGAGAGGGGGGTATCCCCCTGTCGTAGGGGGAGGGGGGGTCCCCCGGAAAATTTTTGAAATTTTCATCGTTGGAGACGCATTCTGGATGCATTTCCTTGTGCACTAGAGGCAATTTAAAGCTTCGTAAATGACCAATTTTTACACTACATTTCTACGGATCGCAACATGATTCAAGTCAAATAGGTTGGACTTGATCATCCAAATAACATGTATCAAACTATTTTCGTTGATGAATCGACATTTATGTTGACTACGATTGGTACAATGTATGGTCTGTAGTCTGTACCCCACTGAGGTACAGACTACAGACCATACATTGTACCAATCGTTTGTACGATGGTGTCCAGTCGCGAGAACTCCTCGTGTAAAGATAATTTCTTGTTGTCTCCCCTTTCAAATATCAAAGGGGGTGGAAATCCACCCTATCCCCCCCCCCTGTATCCGCTCATGAACATAAGGGTACTTTTGCATAACGAAAAGAGTGGCTTTTGTCAAATGGTCCACTTCTTTTTTTCAAATTCGCAGACTATTGCCCCTTCAGTAAGAAAAAGACCCGCTCTATTTGTACTGCTATGTTTCGGAAAATTATCAAACAATCGACCATGTTTCTCTTTACCTTCTATATTTTTCATATTTGCAATGTGTATTGTAAAAATGATGACTTCAAGGGTGTAAACTCGGTGACTCCACCCCTACCCTCTATAAGATTTATTTATCTTGTCGGGTAGTAGTCGGCCGGAGGTTGACGAACTATAGAATTTAGGCACAGCAATTGATAATGGCGTGGTAAACGTCATTGCAGTATGCCACGACTCTTACCCGATTTGGCTAATTTTGGTGATTGTAGACTCTCTTTTTTGAACAGCTTGCCGAAAAACGTAGGTTTGTATTCATAAGAACCGTCAGAGTAATTAATGCTATGGTCGGTCAAACATGGGACACCCCCACCACAAATAGCTGAAGATACACGCCCGAAGCTAATGGGTGTGCCGGGCGGTTCGCCGCCCACGCACCACCCCGCCCCATCACCACGTCTTTCGGAACATTTTGTTGTCCGTCGGTAAAATTACTGGCCCCTCGAATACCAACATTTTCGCAAAAAACCGCTAATGTGAAAACATTGATCATTTTAACCCCTTTTCCCAACACACGCGATCTCAAAAATTATTATTTTAATTATATTTCGTCAATGTTTTCAAAAGTTTCCACCAAACTATATCATGTGACCCCTTATTGGAACGAGCTCGATAAGCTCGTTCCAATGAGGGGTCACATGATATGGTTTTGTGAAAATTTATTTAGAATTTTATTTTCAACTGCTTAATTTGTAATTTACGCGGTCGGATGCGACCGATTCGGTAGGTAAAGGGTTATAGAAGTATATTGAGTTAGGTTTCAAGTACGCACCGACGGATCGACCCGGAAATGCTGTCGGAAAATTTTACCTTTCGCCCGACCACGTGGGAATATTTTGAGATACTGACATTGGGTCTGTGAAGATAATTACGTTCCTGGGTGAATTGTTTTTTGTTTGATACAACAACGTGGAAATGCGATGTGTGAAAACCATAAAATCATCTATCACTTTTTCTTATTTCATATCACCAGTCATTGACCTTGACTTTTTGGAAATCTGCCGGAAAACTTTCTTAGAGTTGACGACATTCGCCATAGTTATTATTGAAGGAAAACTACGAGATGATTTTTCTTGTGAATTCCCTTCAACTTATCTTGTGTTTAAAAAAAAATTATGTATATTTTAATAAGCAGATATATGTTTTTTATTTTTAAAATTATTCAGGTGCTCTGCAATTCTCTCGAATCGCCTTGCCAACATTGTTATATCGTTCGCTCGTTTCCACATCAAGTTGGAAATATATTTATTCAATCAGAGAGCCTCAACGAAATCACTTTGTGCATTTATTTGTCGGTGGTAACGGTGATAGAAGCATTTCGAAAATTATTAATCCAACACACATTAATTATGTATGAGTAAGCAGTGAAGAAAGTACAAACAGTGGTGAATCGCGTTTTGAATTCAGGATAATAATAATAATAACTCTTTGGCCAGCCGCTGATTTGTCGCGGTCCTCATAAGAGAAGGCCATCATTCCCCCTGCACCCCACCCCCTCTTCCCCTCCTCTCCTCCCAGCATTCAGATATAAACTGCTTAATAGTGTCCCTCACTTCCTCTTTTTCAATTTCTTCAATAAGCATTCCTACCCTCTCCCTCGTGTCCCCCTTCAGCCATCTATCCTTTGTTTCTTCACCCCACTTCTGCATTATTCTTCCAGTAAATTTTATTCTATGAGGTATATACTGTGGGCATTCCAAGAGAAAATGTTCCAGGGTCTCCACTACTCCAGAGTGGCACATTTGACATCCCTTTTCCCCATCTCTCCCAATTTTTCCCCGAAGCTCCAGTGATCTTGATCTCAGTTTGAACAGCAGTGACCCTCCAAAGGTGCCATCTAGGTACTTCTCAAAAGCTGGCTTTTCTTTATATTGTAACCCCTGCAGTGATCTTTTCACGCTAACCCCTGCTCGCCAGTTTCGATTGCAATCTTCCATGACTCTCTCTTTGACAAACCTTTTGCCTTCTTTCATTCCTACTTCTATGTTTGTGACCTCTATAGAGTAATTGTCCATTAGTTCCCTCACATGTTTTGACCACCCCGTTTCTATATTAGAATTCCAAATGGTATCGAGCATCAATTTGCACCACCGGTTGTCAGGCAGGTTTCTCAAGTAGTTAAAGTAACACAGTTTTCCCAAATCTACCCTGTCCTTGATTTTCATCCACCCAAGCTCCCCCCTTACTGCTTCCAAAGCTGCAGCATTACTCGACCCTGTTATCCATCTGCCGGCATCATTTTGAGTATTTTCCAACTTCTTAGTAACGGTTTGGTTTAATGGAATCACGTCCGTGCCATACGTTATACTTGGTAAACCCACCCTCTCCCACAGTGTTTTCCCCACAAAAACCTTGTTGAAACTATTTTTCCCTAAAAGTTTTAGTTGGTTCAGAATTCTTTTCCCCTTCAGAATCAGTTTGGCTGAGTAATTTCTGTACACCCCTCTTCCCGTTATATAAGAATGCGATGAAGGTTAGTCCTGATCAAGTTCAGTTCAGCAATAATAGATATGAGTAGATCCATTTGTTAGTAGGTAGCGTGTTTCGAATAGACATAAAGAGAATTATCATCACGGTAGGGAAGGCAATGAGACAGAAACATAAGCATCCAATAGAAATGACTTAATTATCAAGGGTGCTGATTCACAGATTATGATATTGGCTGAGTGTAAGGGCAGGTAATTCGAGCAGAACCCCCCCCCCCCCCCCCCGGGAAACTGGTAATTATACGCTTAAACAAGCATCTGACGCCATTGTCTATACAAGCTATACTATCTCCAAAATTGACACCCCTCTAGAAATACCGGGGAACTCGTTTAGTATGCTGTTCGTAACGGTTTAACGACTGCTTTCGTAGTTCCAGTCAAAACGTGTTGGAAAATTTCACTTATGCCGTAGTGGGGGGGGGGGGGGCATCGGTAAGTAACTGACATACTTCCCAACTTACTAAATGTTCTCATGCGACGTTTGACCTCCATTAGCGTTTATTGAGGGTGACCGTACTATCATCGCTGTACGTTTCATCGAAGTCGTACACGCAGCTCACACAAGAACCACTGTCTGCAGTGACGGATACAATACTTTGATCACAAGAGTAGCATTTTCCCGATTAGGTCGCGATCGTATTGCGACAAACTTATACACCAATGAGACAAGATTTCATGAATATAACGTTGCGAAATCAATACCGCGTAACGAAAAATAAAGGAAAGTGCAGTACGACCGCCGTGGATTGGTCACTTTTCACTGGTGGGCAATAGTTCCACGGATGTAATAATATTAAATTCTAAACATTAATTATAGGAATAAGCATCAAAAATTTAATTAATGAAGCACCGGATACAACCCGGTGCTTCATTAAGTAAAATTTTGCTGATGATGATTTGAAATTACCTGGTAAACGCATGCGTGGATATCGTTGGCTCCGCGTGGATTACGAACTGTCCACGGCGGCTGTGTAGGCTGTAACACCAGGGCTTCAGTGTTCACATACTTCTTTTCCGACGAGTGCGGTTCTACATTGAGCTTTCGCAAAACGAACGAAGACCGATAAATATTACGAAAAGCCAATAGTAGTTTTAACCCTTTACCTAACCTGAAAAGCAGACGACACTTGCAAAAATAATTCTTGAATAACTAATTTTTTTCATTTTTTGTCTCAAAAACATAGGTTATGACCCCTCGTTGGAACGAGCTCGACGAGCTCGTTCCAACAAGGGGTCATAACCTATGTTTTTGAGACAAAAAATGAAAAAAATAATGAAAATTAATTGGCGATTTTTGAGAATAGCACTGGCCGGTTTTGGCCGTTACGTTGGGTAAAGGGTTAAATTTGTCGGGCGGTCAAAAGAGCTTTTCGCAGAATTGACGACTACGAATCCGTTTGTACGAAAATCCTACCGTTCAAATTTCGTACCACTAGCAGCCACCAGGAGTGTAAGAACACTACGCAGGAAGGACCCAACCTTAGAGTGATCTCCCACATTAAGGGGTTCAGAAACGCTCTCAAACATTTTGCCATGTGATATATCTGCGAGTGTCGATGAGGAGCCGTAATCGGAACTACGAATAAGGGAAAACTACAACTGATAGAAAGAACACATATTCCAGTGACGTAATACCCCATCGTAATTTTTATCAGTTGTCGTTCGTTTTGCGAAAGGTCTCTATTGCTGTGAGAAGAAGAGCAAAGGATAATTTCGGCCGAATCGTGACTCAGTCGCTATCTGATTGAAATTCTCTATCTGCGTCTGTAACCACAGTCATGTGCACGATTTTTCAAAGGAGATGACAGACCACAATTGTAGAAAGTGGCTGGGTATTTACATTGCCTTCATATCCAAGCCCCGTTTCATCACCAAGGGGTGGACCACATCAATACGGTAGGCAAGGATTAAAATATTGTATTTTTTCCGCAGTACATACGATCCGCGTTTCTGACAGTGAGGGATGGATATAGCCATGGGTTGGGTAGGGTAACAGGGGTCTCATGGTGTACCAAAAATACCCAAAAGTCAACATCAGCTATGCTTTTTTAAGCTAAGCTCAGCACACCAAGGCGTTTCTATATCTTGCTGTCTGTGTGATACCAACCAACTCTAGAAAATCATGGCTGCACTCCCGTGAAGCAATGACTTTGTGAGTCTCCAGGGCATTCTTGGAGTGCTAACTATACCAGCTGTAGGCGGCACCAAACTTAGCAATTAGTGTGGGTGATTTATTATATCCCGAGCGGTGGTTGTGACATGGAGCAGTCGAACCCCAGTTGAAAGACCAAACGCGCCACATGAGGCATATGAGGCGCAGTGGATTCCTTTGTGTACCCGGTAAGCGCGGCCCGAGGAATCGGTTGAAAAAATGAATCGTATTCCAGAAATGGCGATTACGCCGCCATGCTCATTTATATGCGCTATCGTCGGGTGAAAAGGTATCAAACTTCTTCCTGCGACAAATCGCAAGTAGTTTTTCCAGTTTTTTTTTTTAGTTTCGTTTTTTGTTTTGTTTATTCTTCATTTTTAAAACCCGTATAATACTGCTTCCTTTGTGTTTCCATTTGGCACATAGTATTCTCCAGGAAGGAATAAACGGAAATAATTTTTTTACAATGATTCTGCACTATATTCGGACTGTTGATCAAGATCTGGGACTGATACTAAAGAAGATATAATAGGCGTTGAAGTAACTAGGATCATCAGTACTATTATTACAAAAACGGACTAAACATTTCGACCGTATCCTGACAAAGTCGCGATACGGTCTATATTTTCTTTCTTCTTTCCTGTTCAAAGAACAGTAGAAACAAACCCGTCGAAATAGACACGCGGAGACATGGTACCTCGGATGCTAATTTTTTTTATAGCTTCCACCTTAATTTCGCAATATTTTAAATTAAATCTCGATTCACTGGAGTGAATGTTGCGACCAGGTCACGATCGGATCGAGAAAGAGACCGTTTTGTGGCCACAGTACTGTAATTACGAACCTATAGTACATACGCACTATGACTTCAAACAGATTCCGCTTCCAATTTCTCTTTATCTAAAGAGTTTGAGGACAATGAGACCTCAATTTTGCGAAAATGCGAATTCAGATTTTCAGATAATATAAATAACCAGATATAAAAAATAACGTACTCTGTGATGAGTAGAGATGATACAAACACCCGAGGTTTCTTATTATTATATGCTAGCCTGTGAATTATCGCAAAATATCTATAAGATATTTCTCGATATCCATCGTCTTAAAAAATCAGATGTACAATAATAAAAAAATAATAAAGTAAAATAATTAGATTTATAGAAAGTGACTCCGAGAGTGATATTGAGCCTCGAACTGGGTAACCTTTCCGAAAAAACTTGATGATCGATACGACCGGGAAGTTTTTTGTTTTTTTGTCTTTTTTTGGATGAGTCGGCGCACTCATTTCCAAATTCCCCGTAAATTCACATTTAAAATGTTCTAACAATTAACATTAATGAAAAATATGAGAATATTCTCATCTGTAGTATTATAATTATTACATTTCATCTCTGAGTTGAACAATGAATTGGTTAAATTATAGTGGGAAAGTTGGACTATTTTTTATGTTTGAATGATTTGGCTAGTACAGGCTGGGAGAACGATCAGCAGATCTTTCTTGTTGTTTTGAAACGTACATGTGAGCAGTCGCCACGGGTTGAATATTGCGCAGTAAAATGTCATATGGCATATAACAAAAAGAAAATTTACGCTATTTTTAAGATATCCTAGATAGGGGGCGCGGTGGCGTTGCGCTAACCGGTTCTCGTCAGTCCTTGGATGGGACTGAGCGATCGATTCGGACTCCCGCGTCGTGTCCTTGGGCAAGACACTTAACCCTGATTGTCCACATGGGGGCACGATGACGCCGTATATTAAGGCGAACTGCGCGTCCATGGTGCGCATGTCTTCGACCAATCTAGCCCTGCCTGTGCTGCAGTGCGGAGTTACGATGTTGGGGAGCTGACAGCTGCTCTTCGTTGCTCGGTTCTGCCCGGGTACTCCGACTTCCTCCACCCGTAAAACTGTCACCGACACGATACCGACATTGGCTGTTAAAGTGTAGTTAAACCTTAATAAATAAATAAATAAATGATATCCTAGATATTCTCTATATCTTTCTTTAGAAGCCCTCTTTGTCAACAATTGATTATTTGTAGAGCAGACGATCGGCTGAACTGTGCACGCAATGATCGAGGTCTCCTGGTTCTTAGCTAATTAGCACACAACTAAGGTGCAACTATTCAACTATTCAGTATACGCATGAAGAGTAACTTCTGTGCAGATGCTGAAAGAAACGGCCGTGGTAAAACAAATCACATCAGAATATTGAATATGCAAGGTCTTAGCTACTTATTAACTGGTAGAGTGCTGGAAGCCCACATTTGGGCTTTACTCTGAAGTACAGGCGTCACAACTGAAAGGCCTCATATTCAGTGAATGGGCTTCGCTTTATCTTTGAAGTGAAATTATTTAATCGTTAGGATTTGCCTTGTTACAATTAATGGGAAAGTGCCTATTGGCACTCTCCCATAAATTGTAATAAATCAAAGACACTTGAACAAATTCTGATAACCAAAACTAATTTATCACTCCACCAGTTAATGTAAACGTTAAGCCCCATTGTGGTGTTTATCCTCTGAACAAAACAACTGTTGCAAAATAATGATATTAGACAACAAAGATCCGTGTTTATTTGTGAATTCTGTGAATATTCAAACTGAGAAAAGTAAACGGACCCGCCTGTGATAAACCACAAATTTATCACCGTATCACGTGGTAAAACAATGCACAATATATGCATGGACATTCCTGCTTTTGAAATCAATATTATAATTTGACTATATTATGTCAGTTCTGCCTGTAATCTAAAAGAGTTTGGAAGTTGTAAATCAGGAGATAAAGTTTTCAGAACACCGCCACGCATATGACTTTGAGTGCACAAAAAATGATCGACTGAAAACCAGGAAACGTTTAAACATGTTCGCGGTAAGTGTTTGCGAATTTAAACGAACTTCTATCTTAGTGCAGTTCCAGAAATATTGCTGAAGGTATGGAAGTGATTAAAAGCACAGTGGAGAAAAATTCAAATATTAATTGTCAATCTTTTCAAGAAAAGTTTCTGATAGATCTCTCCTGGCGTCAGTCAACTGTATTGGTAACACAAATGATGTAAGTTTCATCGGGGAAAACTGGCCTGGTTTATCAACAATTACCGCTTTTTGAGTTATTTTACAAACATGATGGCGAGTAAAATGTCACTGTGAAAACCAAAGATGTGCCGGAGGTATAGGGTAATGTGACCCCTAATTTCAGAAAGGTCACCTCATGGTAAACATTAGTCCACAGTTGGACCCAAATGCCATGATATATCTTTTTCGGTGTGATACGTCCATTTATCATATGACTACCACAAATAGCCCCTCAATACCACTGTAGTTTGTCCATCAAATCTAGCTCTCCGGAAAACAAGAGTGTCAGGTTTTCTAGATCGTTATCATGCCTGTCTCAGACGAGGTGCACGTAAACGGACTATTTCTATCAATGACCTATAAATAAATACAGAACATAAGCACAGGACAACACGAGTGTCTCCTCATTAAACTCCGTTGACAAACATTCCAGTCGAGGTCTCTTTGAAAATGCTGTGCAAAACAATTGCAAACTAACAATTAACAACTATTTTTAAGATGTGAATCCAACAAAACGTAGGAGAATCTGTGTTATCGAAAGCGAGTCCGTTTGAAATTCAAGTCTTTCCTCCATTGTTTTGAATTTCAAGTTTCATGTTCGACACGAACGTTCGATATTTCTACGCGTTTGGGATTCCTCAGTTCCATAAATTGTTAATGGTTATTGACTGATATAATTCTTGTTGTAATTGATTTTACAGGTGTTGTGATCAGTTTAAAATACTAAGTGTCATATAATAAACAAATTACTACAACAGTCAATTAATCTGTGTTGTTTATTCCGTTGAGTTGACGAGATGAGGTTTGCCAGATCAAACGAGACGACGCAGGCGTCTCTTTTGATCTGGCCGATCTCATCTCGTTAACTCGACGGAATACAACAACACAGATCAATTAATTGTTGTAGTAATCTGTGCAGGACGTTCCGCACCAAATATTATATTACGGCCTTTTGGTCGGACTTTGGGCAAGGTAAACATCGGTTATGATCTGCTTGCAATACTGTAGAAAACCAGCTGGATTTTATTTCAATCAACATTTCCTCATTTAAATTCCCTACAAAGAGCATTGCGGTCACAGATTTACTCTCATGGGCTTGAAATTACAAAACACTTCAGAAGGAGGTCTACCGGACTCCCACCAATGAGATGGGATATCCCTTTTGTGCTCTCCTCCACTTTTGCCTGTGGCGACGCGAATGAACTTTGGTCATTGCAAGTTCATAAAATCTAATTTTTTTCCACCTTGAGAAATTCTGACAGTACCCCTTAAACTTCTTTAAAATTGTGACAACGTGCAGGTAACCATACCATTTGTGAATAAAACTAATAATTTATAGCGAGTTTCTTCCTATTGGGTCATTACACCATTTTATTAACCCTGAGAAGACTAATTAGTGATATATATGTTTCTGGAGTCATTAAAGATATGTACTCAACAAAATGAAAAGACTTCATCACTCTTAAAAATAAAACTGTTAATTATTAAGCGACAGAAGATTACTTTTGTAGAATTGTCGATTTTCTCTCTCATAAACGGAACCCATCAGTGTCTGATCGGGTTTTTTTTTTCCAATAAATCAAAAAAATTGCCTTGCTTTACAAGTTAAACGATTTGGTATTTTAAAACATTTTTTGTTTCCAAGTGGATATGCAGGGCATATGTATATAGAAAACCCGAAGACGCTTAGTGTTGTACGTACACATCACAGACTGGATGTTTCATGTTTTCCTCTATCTTGGGTATTTGCCAATCCATTTTCAATAATATAATATTCAATAATTATTTTGATGACCTGGGAATGCACGAGGCAATTCCATCTTATTTTTATAGAAATTGGGTGATTAGAAGTAATTAGTAAAAATATACAAAAGTTACCAAACTCAATAATATTATTGCTTTTAACCATTTCAGCGCCAACATCCCAAATATCGCAAAATTTATTTTTATCGTCCCGTGAAAAATAATTGTGTAGAGTACATTCAGAATTGATTACTACCGAAACACTTCAGGTGTACTATTTCAACTTCACAACCATTCACATTTTTCAGAGACTAAACTATGGGACTCCCCTCCCACCAGCAAAGGTGTTGTTGCAAAGCTTGTCGCAAAGCTTGCAGACTCGTTCGAAAATGAAACGAATGGTGGTAACTAACTGCCCATGATATGATGATGATATGATATGTTTATTTACCAATATATAAAAATACAGAATGATAAATATATACGTATGGTTACATCATAACAGGGTTCTCGTATACAATAATATTATTTCAGATGTACATAGATAATGGGATATAACAATTTTTGTATACCGGCAGGGAAAGGCATAGCCAGATTGGCTGTCTTCCCGCCTTTCCCTCTGACAGAAAAGAGAAAACTACAGAATGACGGAAGAAACTCGAAGAAGAAAATGATGCAAAAGTGCAACATTGTTATTTCTGTTTTAGCTCCAACAGACAGGGTTGCTCCGCGACATTTGCACAAGAGAATGTTGGGTGGACGGTATCAATTACAGCACGGTACTCTTGAAATGGTCTCAAAAATTTTTATCGGTTAACTGATCCGAACCTCGGTTGATTTTTATGAGAATAACAGCTTTAAAGTTTTGGAACAGGAGACCGGAAAGGACGAGAATACCAGACAAAAATCCCCAACGAGAATACCAGACAAAAATCCCCATTATAATTTATGCCAAGTAAATGTGTGGGGTAGACCAATAATATTTTCAACGTGCAGCCCTAGAGGCTGCACGTTGAAAATATTGGTTGGTCTACCCCAAAGTAATAAATATGGTCTCTTCCAACTGCTTCAGTTGTACTGACATGGGAGATACCACCAGGATTCAAAGGGATAATCAATATTGGGTCATTGTCAAGGAGTTAAGAGATGTTAAGACGAGTTGCCTTTGTTTGAGTAAATATCTTAGGATAATTTCTTTTATATGTATTCTCCTGCTGTAACCGAAAAACAGTATAAAGCAGCCAACATTATGAAGTTTATAAACGACAAGATACGCGAAATCTTAATCGGTTTGTCAATTTATCTCCGAGAAGTGTGACAATAATTAGCAACAGATCAGTCCCTAAAGTAATGTAATTTAACGTTCAATGGACACCGATTAAAGGCATTAGTCCAGAGAAGGTATGGAGTGTTGCGGCCATCGAAAATTCTAAATGCCAATAATTATAACGAAGACACGTGTGTGGCAAGGGTTGACCATAAAATTTCCTAATCGGTTCGGTACTCTGAAATAATGTTCATTTGCCCCATTTCAGGTCACAGGACTGGAAATTTGGAAGGCGGAGTATTGGTGAGATCGAAAGCTGTAATTCAGAAACAAATTAATAGCTAATAGTCTTCTGACTGAGAGTGACAGCCATTTTCCTTATGGTAAAAATGCAAGGCACCCAGGTACCCATAAATGTCCTCCTTTATGCCAGGAAATGTCTTCTAAGACTGGAAACTTTAAATGAAGTCCAATTTAAAGTCGGGTATCTCCGATTTCAAAGAGGACAATTATGGCTACAATCGATTGCTTGTAAACAGCTTCTTATCCATTTTTATTTTGCGGAATACACCCAACGTAGGCAGTCTCTCATGGTCCAGATGAACTTGTTGTGAAGGTCCATAAAGTTGTATCAGTGGAGAGCCATGAGCCGTGGAGGAGGGGGCCATGGGCGCTAGCCATGAGTAGTAAATAGCGAAAGGCTATTGGGAGCTGGTTGATCTCGTGAGGTAGAGATATTTGTGTTAGAACTGTTTGGCGAGAGAGAGAGAGAGAGAGAGTTGGCGGGCGGTGTAGGTAATAGATTGTGAAAACTGTTTTTGTAAAATTTGAGTCAGTAATTGCTTGGTAGGTAGAGACCAAATTAACCCTGCACGGTCAAGATCACTGAGTTTATAACTGAACTGTGGCAGGAAACTTGCAAGTGCATGATGACGCCGATGAAGGCGTACCATAAGCAGAACTTTAAGCAAAGTGATTCCAAATGACCGTGGGTTTAACCCTGTAGAAGAAGTATCGGCGTAAAGCCCACAAGAACACTATCGTAAATATTAGGTCCAAGACCGTCTGGAGAGGGAGACCGAGTTCAGAGATGTATGCTTGACCCAAGGGACACATCTAGCTGTGGAAGACGACGTGTGCCCTAAATACACAGAACTACACACGCGTGTGAATGGGCTAATCGATATGACTCGAGTGCCAGCGCGGAAGGATAGAACGAGAGGCCACAGGACTGGAGTTTTATCCTTCCACGATGGCACAAGGGCCATATCCATTAACCCATTCACACGCGTGTCGTTCTGTGTTTATTACACGCCATCACGTCTATAAAAACAATTATTAGAAGGACAGTCAGCAATTCATTTGACATCTATCAACAAAAAGAATACATTTTATCGCCAACCAAATTTGCGAGGGGAACCCGTGTTACTATTTCGTCCCCTGAGTTTCAGTGTGTTCTATGTGCCTACTGGCACAAAGAACACGTTGCAACTCGGGGGACGATTTTCAGCTATCGCTAACGATTCAAATTGTAAAATGCGTTGCACGATTTGTAGAAAATTCAAGTGAAATTTTGCTTCTAAATTGTACCATGTATTCTTCTATGCATGTAAAGAAATTATCGTCGATCGCCTTCGAATATTTAAAGGCATTGATCCCTTTAGAAGCACGAACAGTCCCAAACAGATATGGTGTTGATGAGGTGGTGAGACAAACGTTCGAACCGGTGTACAGATGACAGACTCTGGGTGTCGATTGTTCCGCTAGTGAACACGTAGATCTCCCACCTTCCGAAAGTTATAAACCCCTATTCTGCGACAGTGAAGGCCATGGTATTTCAGATAGAAATTAATGCTGCGAGCGTCTAGGCGTATCACTTGCGACATGCAGCGATTCGGTGCATCGTAAATTTATGTCTGAAATTTCTGCGGGTTCTTCCTATACTGACGGAAGAAACGCAAGTTCAGTTTTGGTAATATAACTGTTTTATCCGTAGACTAAATGTAGTAACATTTGACACATTGCTACCTCAGTGTACTGTCTAAAGAGTCTTTGGTTACAATTCAGTCAACCATGACCACGTGCGACGCCGCATGGTTTCAACAGATTTTTTGTGCATCTGCCACGTGCTATGGGTTTGAAAACCATACCAAATCAAAGGTTTGAACATAACACATCGATTGCACACCATTTCATTTCGAGTCGATTGAAAAGCAAAATTCCGCGAATGTCCGAAGTTGATAGGGGTAGGACTATTGCTCTATTTAGGCAGGGCCAATCGCAACGTCTCGTCGCCCAGCAATTTGGGGCCCATGTGTCAACGATAGCTCGTTTAGTTGGACGTCTCTCGGGGCCACAGGAAGATTAGCTGACCGTCCCAGGAACGGACGTCCACGCGTTATGCCACCACGTCGTCGTATACGTCTCCCACACCTCCGTAATCGATTTCAGACGACGACGGAGACGCCGTGTCAGGTTGTAGGCACTCATGATCTCTGAGTGTGTCCAAGAACAGTTAGGAAACGTGCTTTAAGGAAAATGACAGATTTGGGGGAGGGTCTGTTACAGTATGGGGTGGGGATTTCTCATGGCATAAAACACCTCTCGTGATCACCCAGGGAAATCTTACAGCCGTAAGATATCGGGATGAGGTCCTCATGCCTCATGTCCTTCCACTTATCCATGCGCGTAACCTTACGTTGCAGCAAGATAATGCGAGGCCGCACGTTGCTAGGGATTGTCGTGACTCTCTCAACCAAAACAACGTCCCAGTTCTCGATTGGCCGCCCTACAGTCCAGATTTGCCCCGATCGAGCACTTGTGGGACGAGCTGGATCGGCGGGTCAGGAATCGTGTCAATGTCCCAAACAACGTCGCTCAGCTCACGTAGGCCCTTCTTCAGGAGTGGAATAGCAACCCACAAAGGACCATAAACAACTTGATGGGGTCAGTGGTATGGGGAGTATTAGAGCAGCGGCTGAAGATCAGGGTGGGCACACCCACTATTTATTTTGATCAAGAAATGACGTAGGGCACCCACATTTGAACGTTATCCACGCAAACGCCGTCTGCGTTAAGACAACAAAACTCGTCAAAATTTAATCAGCAATGAAGAAATAGCATTAAAATCCAAACAATGAAATAATCATCCATAACACATTTGAAATATTTACCACAGAAAAAAAATTGCGTTTCCTTTTTCCGCTAGTATATAAACAGAAACAGCAAATGACGTCGCCTGTTTTCTCGAAATTCACAATGAATTAAAATTTCAGTACAAGTATCGACATTACTTTTTTACAGCATTATTAAGGACTTCTCCTGATTGAACAAGTCTTCACTTTATGGAAACAAGGGGAAATCAAACCAATGATACGTGATGAGAATGTTGTTCACCCCTTAACCTTCGCACAGGATATCAAAATGTATTCTTTAAATTATTCGGTTTTTTTAAAAATGTCAATAAAACCATATCAAGTGACCCCCTCACTGGAATAAGCTCGATGAGCTCGTCCCAATGAGGTACTACATGATATGCGTTGTTGAAATTTTTCGAAAAATATATATTTTCCAACTGCTTAAGTTGTAAATTACGCGGGTGGATGCGGCCGATTCTTTAGGTAGAAGGTTAACGGAAGTTCTCAAATGTGTGAACATGATCTTCCCACAAATAAATGGAATTTATGGAAGTTTGGGATTTAGCATCTCAAATTTAGCATCAATAAGTTTTCATTATTCCCTGTAAACAGCTATTGTATAAATCGTTTATTCTGATATATTAAATAGGTCATCCCCTTTTTTCAAATTAATGTCTGATCAAGTACTCCTGAAACTGTAATATCTTTCAAGGCAGGCCAATTTTGCATTTATTATTAGTGACAAGATAAGAAGTAAAATCTAATTAATTACTGAACAGAAATTACTCTAATTGAATAAGCGTTGATTTTGAAGTCACTCATCATTATATAATTCTGAAATATTGATTTTAAGAAGACAAAAAGTAATTAATATTTTTTTCTCTCAGTTCTTTCTATTTCATCAAAACGAAAATTTCTATCATAATTCCTAAGCTGTCATTCCCGAACATCTGACAATGTTTTTACTGTATTTTTTCCTGTTTATTGTCTTCATGCAATACTTTGATGTGAAGCAGTTCTATACATCAATCGAATATAGTTCCCTCCATACATAAATGAGCTCAGGGGCTTTCATACAATTGATGATAACATTAATTTTGTTGCAATGAAGTACCCACGCTTTTCCAAGAAGTGCACTTTCCAGCTGGTTGTGATACCTGAGAGGGACGGAACCTTGGCCAAGCTGGGACTTCGAGAGACGTTCAAGGGATGGAAAAACTTGGAATACCGTTTAATTGGTATACTCACAAGTATGGGTACCACTTACTTGCATAACGTGCGATGTAATCCCTAAACAGTTGAACCCCATGAAAGCTTAAAACACATTCGAAAAGCAAAAATATCTCAATCATGTTTGTGATCTGTGTTTGTCTTTTTTAAAGGCACAAAAAGATTGGTTTGTACCGTGTTTCGTTGGGCGATATAGAGGGAATATTCGTTACTGTTACAATTTCTACCCTCCCTCTCACACACTCTGTCTGCCTGTCTGTCTGTCTGTCTGTCCCTCTTTCCCTCTCTCTCTTTCTCTCAATATTGAATGAGCCTCAGCGAGGTCTTCTTGCCATAAAGTTATTGGTTCCCTAAATGATGAATGATGATTGAAGTTGCAACACATTTCCATGTGTTGGAAGATCTTCTGGGAACGTGAAGCAGACCAATTTTATATTTAGGATATATCCAAAACCAATATATGTTTTACAGTTGGGCTGCGTTAGTGACGGAAAACTATGATTACAAACAATTATAAACAATGTCGAGTACTATAAGTTCTTGAATATATTCCATAAACATAGATGAAATATACACAAATTATGCAACAAACTGGAGATTATGATGTGTAGAATACGACACATATCTGCACTCAACTCACAGAGTTGACAGCAACTGTCAATGGTCCGTGTAATCCTGCTATCGTATTCGTACCAGAACTGATAATAAAATAGTACATAAAATAGTAGAACAACTCGTAGCCACGTGTGCTTAGGATATTCAAGAACAAAGATAGATAATCAAAATTCTTCAAAACGTATATACAGAAATGCGTAGCGGTAAATTCCAAACCGTTCGGCTTAGTTTTGTTTTCTGTTTGTTTACATTTCTGAAATGGTCATCGTTGCCGAAAAGCGTCGATATGCAATGCCGTCTAAAATCAAATAATGAGACAGATTGCCATCACACTGCACAACCTTATTTTATGGAGACTGAATAGTTGCCATATTACTTGAAATGTATCATGGCACCTGTTTGAATTTCTTAGTCTTACGCGATTGTTTTTCGATGAAGATCTGCGGTATCGTGGTATCGAGTGTTATACGCATGTCCGTGGGATACAACACCCTTTTGCGATAAAAAAAATGTAGACAGTGTAGACTTTTCCCCACATTCAGCCCTGTCCTGCATCGTAAAGTGTTTTTGAATACCTGGCTTTTTTCTTGGATATCTGTAGCACTTTTAGCCATTTAAGTTGTTCTGTAATATTATTTTATTATCACCTCTGGCACGAACACGGGGGCAGATTTCCGGGAATTATTGCTGCCTGCTGTCAACTCTGTTAGCTGACTGCGTATATTTTTCTTGTTCTATACATCACGACATTTATTGTGATGTATAATGTGTGTATATTTAATTTGCATTTATGGAATATCAGAGGTGGAATTTCAAAGTAAACAAATTTCCCTTACTTATGTAGCGCCTTCAGAGATCTGTCAAACAATATATACCATTCAAACAAAGTAGGGGATATTTGATAACAGTGAGATATATGAAGAAATATATTTATATTTTCATCAAAAAGACAGTTGAGGCATTGCACTCTGACATCTGGTGAATGATTTCAGTGATAGTTGGGTGTCTGGCAAGCACACATTCCACGCTCTGAGCTGTAGAAAGCATGGATGGTCAGTCAGATAATTTACCACATTTAGTCCAAGACCTCAGTACCTTGTAAATCCATCTCGGTTCGCGAGGCAAGCACGGAGCCGACGTGGCATACTCCTCCACAAACGTCAATATCAGCTTGACTGATGTTATTCCATTCTTCCTGCAGTGCAGCGGCGAGTTCCCGGACATTGGTAGGGGGCTGTTGGTGTTGTCGTAGGCGCCTGCCAAGCATATCCCAGATGTGGCCGATTTGTGAAAGGTCTGGACTTAGTGCTGGCCAAAGCAGTGAAGTGATGTTCTGCTCCTGGGTGGACCTATGTAGCAACACGGACCCTGTGTGCTCTTGCATTGTCATCTTGGAAAATGAATCAACGGCCGTGACGTCGCGCAAATGGTACCACATGAGCTGCTAACATGTTGTCACGGTAGTACTGCCCTGTGACACTCCCTTGGATGACATGTAATGCTGTTCTGCTTGTCATGGTTATGCCACCCCACACCATAACCGATCCATCACCAAAACGATCGCGCTGCCTAACGGTTTCGTCATGGCATCGTTCGTTCCGCCGCCGCCACACTCTGTTTCGCCTGTCGTGGAAGTCGAGAGTGAACCTCGATTCATCGGAAAACATGACGTTGCTCCTGCGACGATTGCCCCAGCGCTGTCGTGCTTCACACCAATTACGCCTTGCTGCGATGTGACGTTCAGTCAAACGTGGTATCATTCGAGGTCGTCGAGCGTACAAATTCCAGCTGTGCAGGCGATTTCGGATAGTTTGACCACTGACTCGCACATCTGTCGCTCGGTGCAGCTGCTGTCCAATTTCTGAGGCACATTGATGGTAGTTACGTAATGCCGTGGTTCGGATGAAACGAACCTGGTTAGCAGTTGTAGCCCTTGGACGACCTGACCGACGTCTGTCACCAACATTGCCTGTCTGACTGTAGCATGACCACAACCTACTAATCACCGATTGAGTAACGTTGTGAACTTGAGCCACTGCAGTTTGTCTGTTTCCAGCTTCCAACATGCCAATGGCACGTAAACGTTCGTCACGAGTCAGTCTTCGCATACCTCAAACGTTCGACCAGAAACTATTCATGAACGAGTTTATACAAAGAAAAGAACTAGGAGACCTCCGAAAAAGCCCGTCCAGTACAAATGAAAATTTCAAAACGTACCCCACAGACATTAACGCGGCGCTCGTGCTAGAAACCCGCACGTAGCTTTCGTGGGCCGGTGACATTCATGATCCACACTAAATCTGATAACATATTGATGTGTCCAATGACGCGTATCCAATACCATTTCCCGAAAATATCAACACCAGTTTCGATATCCCCTACTTTTTTGAATAGTATATAGTCGATTGAATACTCAACATTTCGCCATAGTACATGTATACAGAACAATGAGTTTTTAATTGAATATTCCTATATTTGCATATTTTCTCCACTTAGTTGGTATTCGCTAATGGTGTCACTGTATATATTTAGAAATGGGTTACCGCGTTGCGTGTCAGGATTCGATAAAATTTCCCGAAGGTTTCATGCAGAGAAAATCATCCTAATGACAAGTAATTGCCTCTGACCTAATTACCTTGTCTCAATATAATAGTAAATTATTGCTTTGGTAAGAAAGCCAATTCAGTATTGCGCATACAACAAAAGCGCAGGGATAGAGACAGTACTGGCTAATCGGTAAATTACATGCGATTTCTCTTGTATTTCCAGTTTATTACATACGACAATCCTGACAAACTACGAGTTGATGCTGAGATGACGTGTGCAAACCCAAATATTTTCTACAGAAATACCAAGAAAAGCAAATGAGCATAATTTCTCTGGCAGCGATAAAAATTTGTCGTTTCTGGATCTTCCGGTATACGTAAATAGCTAAATACCATGCATTGTTCGGCGAAGCTGTTATAACGAACGCGATATCCATGTCAGGATTTAGTAATTATTAACCCTTTAAAAAACGAATCGCCCACATCCGCCCGCGTAATATGCAAATTCAGCAGCTGAAAAAATATTATTTTTCGACAAATTTCAACAAAACCATATCATGTGACCCCTCTTTGGAACGAGCTCGTCGAGCTCGTTCCAAAGAGGGGTCATATGATATGGTTTTGTTGAAATTTTTTGAAAGAATTTAAAAAAATGATATTTAAAATAATAAATTTTGAAATCGTCTGTATTGGGTAAAGGGTTAACCTTGTGTTTCGTTACGTCATCATTTTTGTTTCACCGTTTACCGAGTCACATGTGTTAACCCTTTACGACATCACATGTGTTAACCCTATACCCAACGACGAGGATATCACGATTTATTATTTTAAATGTTATTTTTTATTTTTTTTCAGAAACTGTCAGCAGAACCGTATCATGTGACACCTAATTGGAACGAGCTCGTTACAATAAGGGGTCACATGATATGATTTTATTGAAAGTTTTTTAAAAATAATATTTTTTCAACTGCTTAATTTGTATATTACACTTTGACTGCGGCCGATTCGTTAGGTAAATGGTTAAACCACGGTGAAAGAGTTGGACCAACCAATTAACATTAATCAAACAGAATTTCAAATATTAATTGAGCTGTCTACATAACACACGTGCTGAAGACAGTTCCTATATATTTCAACACATGATTTATTTTTGCCAAATCCCAAACTTGGCGCCTCGTTGGAACGAACTTACTTGAAAAACTCGTTCTCATGAGGACTCGTGTCCTGTTGTTTGGAAAAAATGATGAAAATGAAAACAGAATGCTCATTTGTCCGTATAGTGTGGAGGGGAATGTGGCCTATTCGAAAGGTGAAGGGTTTGCACCCATTTTCTTATTTGTAATCAGAATGGCTTTGAACCTTGCAACCCCATTGGAATTGTATCTTCTTCTCTCATAGCATCGACATTGAACGTAGACATCGTTACTTAAAAAGGTGTACTGCCCCGAGCTGGTAGAAAACTCCTTCTACGAAGTTCAGTGGCAGGTGGGGCTATTGCAGCTAAAAAGCCATTCGACACTTCAAGACAGAAATCAAATTTAACTGCCAAAATTTTAGCAAAAAGCTGTAATGCCGTGTAAGGCCTGCTACCGTATTCGTACCAGAACTGATAATAAAATAGTACATAAAATAGTTATCTTTTTGTGGGGGGGGGGGGGGGGGCCTTCCTGAAAGGTAAAGAGATTTGTTGTTCTTCTCGAAATAAATTATTTGTTTTGTTTTGTTTTGTTGTTTTTTTTTGGTTTTTTTTGTTTTGGGTTGTTTTTTTTTTTGGGGGGGGGGGGGGGGCAACACTTTCGAGAAGACGATTTCTCGAAGGCTTTCTTACAGATTCTTCTGAAATTTTGTTCAGTTATAGACGGTTATACGTTGTAGTTCTGGTAAGCTTTTCGCCTTCGACTAAATGCTATGAATGCCCTAAAACGCCCAAATGTTTATTGGCCAATATCTCCTTGTCCTAATGAGCTAATGACCTGAAATTTGCAATGATTTGTCAGAAATACTCTTTTCCATAACCAACTGGTAACAAAAGTTCACCAAAATTATTTTTTTCTGCCAAAAATTTCCAAAACATCAAACATAGGCCTGAAAATCGGATATTTTGGTCTACAGTCTCGGCACTGTGAATTAGTAGAACACCAGTAATGGACTGAATAGTAAGAATGTAATGTATCAAAAGAAATTTAGATTTTATCCACAATGTGTCCAAAATGGCCGCTAAACAAGATCATTTTTGAAATCCTAGATCTCATAAAAGACAAATGATGGGTTAGCATATGTTACATCACCGTACTCCGTGATCATAGAGGAATGACAAGCATATAAAGATGCTGGGCTATACCTGTTTAGGTCCAGTTTGAGGGACAGAGACATGAGTTTGGAACACCATGAAACAAACAGAATATAGTAGTGACACACCAACCCCAGTAGTGGCTGGTGTGCGATCAGCAAAGTTTGATTGTGTGACTCTGCGACGTTGAATCTTGTGCCAATTGTGGACGTTGGGATTGTTCACCGGTACTACGAATCCTCATTTTACCTATGTGTAAAGTAGGGTCCCGATGAGGCGCGTGCATTGCGTACCCATCTGTGGACCACCGGCAGTATGCGCCGTTGAGTTAAGCTGAGAATGTCATGAAATGATCAAAGGGTGTGTTCACCTATGCTACGGTGTAATAATATAAGTCTGAGAGCACTGTGGTGGATATAGACCTGAACAAACATTGCTTTAAACTTCAATAACCCAATACTGTCCTGGTAGTAGAAATTTAACCATTATTGTAACGAGTATGAAAAACGACACATGTTTCACTGAATTACGAAATAGTTTTAGATAAGAAAGGGTAAAAACGCTTAATTTTAAAAGTTGAACTGTAGATAGCAAATAAGATGGTTTTTGCGTAGTGATCGGCTGCAAAGCGTTAAGTATAAACCCGAATGAATCCTGCCTGGAAAGACATGATTAGTCTTAACAACTAAAACAGTCGTAAAATAGCTTTAACTTTATCAGGAGACAGCTGAAAAAAGTTAACAATAAGCAATATACATGAATGTACGATCCAACCCTTAAACTATTCTAACGTACCGATCTATGCACATCCCATATTTGGCAATAAGGCCACGTGATGCCAACAGCGTTTCGTACAAATATTAATACAACAACAAATGGCTGTATTTCTTGCGAAGTCGACGAACACCATGTGAAACAATCGCCGATTATTTTATAAGGATTTGTTCCCATACAATGTCAGCAATGTTCCTTTTGCATGGATGTATAATCTTTAACTCCACAAAAGCTCAGTACATGACACTCAATAGATTTTTTGTTTGGAAGGTAAATATGCTGATAATTGGGTCTGATTTCTACAGTTATATACGAAGGCGATCGGCACAAGTTTCCAAACTTATTCGCCCTCCAAAAATGCATACTAAATACCGAATTTGCCTGGGAACAGCATTCCCTAATTATATAGCAATGAATAATAATTTACAGGCCCATTATGTTACAAAAAACGACTTATTTCGTCATAATATTAAATTACAAGTGATGCAATGTTTCCTAAATTTGTGTTGTTAACAGCACTGTTGCAGTGCAAGGCCGGTGCGCCTAAAATATAGCTACATAATTTCAACTAATGCAATCCGCATAATTTATTGGTGTGCAGTTTGGCCACACCTCACTGAATGGAAGATACTGCCAAACCATCTATACGATGACGGATGTACCAATTATTTATACAGTAATCCCAGAGGGTATTACAATATCACCACATGACCTGTATGACCCCTTGTCCCCCAGGTTGGTGGGTAGTCCATTTGAATGATTATTTCTGCTTTAAAATGATTCGGAAAGGATTTCTATTGTTTTTCGACAAAAAATGGGAAATTCGGCATGCGCCTTATGACCCTTTTCCACCATTTAGGATGAGGGTCAATATGGGTGTTTCAGCGTCACTGTTTCTGTCTGCTATAAAATCAGTTTTGAAGGAAAACGAGTGATTTTTTTTAAAGAGCTGCACGTTAAAAATATTGATTGGTCAACCATACGCATTCACCACGCAATCACCTATTTTATGACTTCAGGTCGTATAACAAACCTCAGCGAGAAAAGCGGGCTTTCTTGTTCAAATGTTAAACGTCCCGAGTTGGTATTGGTAGCGGTTTCATAACATCCGGAACGTTTCGATTTTGCTGAAACAAACTGTCCGCTTCAGTAGGTGATATGCTGTTCATTTTCTCTTTATACGCATTGGACAAATATCTCATCCACGCCACTTGCATGGTCAAACACCCTTTTATCTTCCAGTCTATCACAGTACCTTGACTACAAAAGCGGACAGAGGATTTCAATTGGACCGCGACAATGCCGCGATCCGGTCGAAATTATCTTTCTGCCTTTCTCTCACAGTACTAGAGAATATCACTCGTCGCAAAAACATTCCGAGAACATTGAGTGCATTAAGTGTATGATATGTTTCCTTTGTTTCCCAAGTTCGATCTTAATGTTGTGATATTTTATTTATGTAATCTCAACCTGTAGGTGTAGAAGCATGTTAAAAGCCGATCGCGATCTGATGGATGAAATACCACTTTTGTAGTCACAGTACTGTATCATATCAACATCACCAATCGATCTTTGCCAAACATCCTCATTTGCTTCCTTGCATGTGGCTGTGTTCTCTGGCGCACGGAGTAGATTGACTGTGTAAAAAACACCCATATTAATGATGAATATAACACACAAATAATTGCGATCTACAATGAAGACTTATAATCTATACAAATGACTTCAATATTATCATATAAAATTATTTCCTGTCATCAGTTCTCTTCCGAAGATTAGTGTTGAAGGGCAACGATTATTACATTTTTTGAGCGTTTTTGTTTCTGAAAAACAGCAGTTTATTTTATTTCTGCTATAAATGATAGTGGAAAACCATTGACAATCTGAACTCCAAAGTCCTCAACCTGTTCAACTCTGACGCTCTGGATGGTATAGTCTCCGACGAAATGGGTTAGGTGCGGTGACATTTTAATCCTACACTGTAAAACATTACCGTTATAATTGCGGTAGAAGTGCCGGCAACCAACTGCCGTTACTTCTACTGTAAAAATTACGGTAATGACTGATACTGCTTCAAGTTGCATCATATGAAACAAAGAGAGGATTGTTCACGTGCTGTGCAGCAAAAGGTTTTCAGAAGAAACGCATTCAACTCTAATTCTCTTTTTTAAAAATGGAATCGTGCATTTAGAAAATAACCTTGCTTTAGAAGAGTCATTTTTAAGATAGACCAGTTAATATCTTTAACCTGCAGCCAAACGGCAGCAGGTTAAAGGTATTAATTGGTCTACACTGTATGACGAATCTTCAGCCTTCTTATATAATGAAGAGAACCTTCCCCGGTTTTGCTCCAAGACCCAACAAAAAATAGGTCGGCATTACTAAAAAAACGTTTATATCGGTATATCCACAGTAACCCTTTACGGTTGATTATCAGTAGTTGGTTGCTAGTATATTTGCCTTATTTTTAACGGTAATTGTTTACGGTGTACATTTCTGTAGGTCGATGTGATAAAATTACTACAGGTCCTGACTACGGGTGTATTGTTCAATTTATAGTCTGCTTAGCGTCTTGTCTTTGAAATATTTGGTCACGCAAAAATGTTTGAATACTGGATTAGAAAGGTTAAGGATGGTATCTCTTGTAGAACCTTTTACTTTCGCTGAGTAACATATTTCTGCTCTGGAAGATTTCCCAAATGTTCCTTCTTTCTATATCTTTATATTTTACTGCGTTGTGGGTTTTACACACACATTTTGTGATATGGGGTAGATTTATTTATTTAGCGTATATCTAAACTCTGATGTAGTGAGATTACAGGCTGTTTTGGTGAACGCTCCACTTTCCAATATTTTGGAGTGGACTAATATTTTTACTCCGGTGTGACAGGAATGATAGTCCGTAGGAACGTTAGTCCCTCTGGACTATTATTCCGCGGAATTATAGTCCTAGGTCTAAAATTTCTAGGAATAGTAGTCCTACGGACTATCATTCCTGTCACACCGGTGTGAGTTTCTATGCCTTAAATATACCTTTTTTCATCTGAACGCGGAGTGAGACGCCCAGCTGACTGACTCAGGATTTAGAAGTTATTAATGCCGTTTTATGTCGCATCGCTATCGTTGCTCATCATTGTACCCAACACAATATGTAGACGCAAGACCAACCGTTAAAGTAGGGTGAAAGTGCATTCCTCATTAAGACCCATTCTTGTCGGAATATATCTTACAGAAGTCTCCTTAGTTCTAACCATCAGGAATTTGTCTTTGCGTTTTGTTGTGGGTTTTTGTTATATTTTAACGCAAACAACACCACGCGGGTGATGATTTTTTTAAAATTCTTACAAATAACAAAACGATTTCTGTGAAGACTTTTTAGGTTTTATCAATGACAACGTGATACAACTCGGCGATTTTATGTTTGGTCATATGAATGACGACTCTGAGACATTTTAACTTTTTAGCTCACCAACTTTAGTTGTGTGAGCTTATGGCATGGCTCGATCGGTCGGCGTCAGCGTCAGCGTCGGCGTCAGCGTACGTGTCCAATAATATTAAAGTTTCTGTTTACGTCACTTACTCGCCCTATTTCCATTAATGGCCTTTCTAATGCTGCTATATGATGATTATTATCATTCTACCATGATTTAACCCCTCATACTCTGCATTTTAAACATTTATCTTGACATTTTTAGTTGCGTTTAGTTTTCTGTTCAGCTCAGAATTTCATGTTCAACTTAGTGTTTAGGTCATTTGCTGTGTTCCTTCTCTTCCTACGGCACTTACATTCTTTATACATATTTCTCATTATCATTGTTCCATGATTTAACCCTTCTCCGGTGAATTTCTTCAAATTTTGAACGTTAAGTTTTCTGTTCAGCTCACACTTACATATTTTCAGTGTGTTAAAGTTTTTTTAGTTCAGCTGTCGACACCCTTTTCATCCCATTGCCATTATATTGCTTTTATATGGTGCTTATTATCATTCTATCATTATTTAACCCTCGACCAGTGCAGTCTAAACCTTTTTCTTACCATTTTAGTTACGTTTACTTTTCTGTTTAGCTCAGATTTTAGGTTTAACTTTGTGTTCAGGTCAGCAGCTGTGTTCCTTCTCTTCTCATGGTGCTTATATTCCTCATACATGTTCCTCATTATCATTCTAGCATCATTTAACCCTGGACCACTGAAGTTCTTCAAATTGTTCATCAAATTTTAACGCTCACACTTATATACTTTTCAGTGTGTTAAAGTTTCTGTTTAGGTCAGTTGCCGACACCATTTTCATCCCATGGCCTTTATATTGCTTCTATGTGGTGCTTATTATCATTCTACCATTATTTCATTCACCCAGTGTGTTTTAAACCTTTTTCTTAATATTTTCTAGTTGTGTTTACTTTGCTGTTTAGCTCAGAATTTCATGTTTAACTTAGTGTTTAGCTCACCTGCCGTGTTCCTTCTCTTCCCACGGTGCTTATATTCATCATACATCTTCTTCATTATCATTCTACCATGGTTTAACCCTTGTCCAGTGAATTTCTTAAAAATTTTCTTTCAATTTTGAACGTTAAGTTTTCTGTTTAGCTCACACTTCGACATTTTCAGTGGGTCAAAATTTTGTTTACATCGACTGCTGACACCCTTTTCATCCCATGGTCTTTATAATGCTTCCATGAGGTGCATTTTATCATTCTATCACTATTTAACCCTCACCCAGTGTGTTTAAACGTTTCTCTTAACATTATTTAATTACGGTTACTTTTCTGTTCAGCTCAGAATTTCATGTTTAACTTAATGTTTAGGTCATCTGCTTCTCTTCCCATGGCACTTATAGTCATCATACATGTTCCTTAGTATCATTGTTCCATGATTTAACCCTTCTTCAGTTTCATCAAATTTCGAACGTTAACTCTTCTTTTTACCTCACACTTACACATTTTCAGTGTGTTACAGTTTCTGTTTAGGTCAGCTGTCGACACCCTTTTCATCCCATGGCCTTTATATTGCTTCTATATTGTGCTTATTATCATTCTACCATTATTTAATCCTCGTCCAGTGTGTTTTAAACCTGTGTTTTTCTTACCATTTTTAGTTACGTTTACTTTTCTGTTTACTTCAGAATTTCAGGTCAGCTGCTGTTTTCCTTCTCTTCCCATGGTGCTTACATTCCATCATACATGTTCCTCATTATCATTCTAGCATCATTTAACCCTTGTCCAGTGAATTTTTTCAAATTTTTCATCCCATTTTTAATGTTAAGTTTCCTGTTTACCTCACACTTAGACATTTTCAGTGTGTTAAAGTTTTTGTTTAGGTCAGCTGCCGACACCCTTTTTATCCCATGGCCTTTATATTGCTTCCATATGGTGCTTATTATCATTCTACCATTATTTCATTCCCACCCAGTACATTTTAAAACTTTTTCTTAACATTTTTTAGTTACGTTTACTTTTCTGTTTAGCTCAGACTTTCATGTTTAACTTAGTGTATGGGTCACCTGCTGTGTTCCTTCTCTTCCCATTGTGCTTATATTCATCATATATGTTCTTCATTATCATTGTACCATGGTTTCACCCTTATCCACTGAATTTCAATTCAAATTTCTCTTCAACTTTTGAACGTTGAGTTTTCTGTTTAGCCCACACTTGGACATTTTCAGTGTGTTAACGTTTCTATTCAGGGCAGCTGCCGACACCCTTGTCATCCCATGGTCTTTATATTGCTTCTATATGGTGCTTATTACCATTATACTACTATTTAACCCTCACCCTATGTGTTTTAAACCGTTCTCTTAACTTTGTTATTTATTTACTTACGTTTAGTTTTCTTTTCGCTCAGAATTTCGTGTTTAACTTAGTGTTTATGTCAGTCCCTGTGTTCCTTCTCTTCCCATGGCCTCTATATAAATCATACATGTTCCTTATTATCATTCTACCATGATTCAACCCTCACCCAGTCAATATTTTTCAAATTTATTTCCACAGTTTTAACGTTAATTCTCTGTTTAGCTCACACCTAGACATTTTCAGTGTGCTAAAGTTTCTGTTAAGGTCTAGCAGCACCATTTGTAAAACATCATTTCCAAGGTTCCTCGTATGAGCAACAATTAATAATCTAATTGTGCCATGTTGATTTTCTTCACCAGTAATTACAAATGATAGTGCACGGAAAAGGCAGTTTTCATCACCACATATTTTTTTTTAAACAGAGGGTTCTTCCATTTCTCTGTGTAGTGTACTATCGGGTATCTGATAAGTCACAGCTTTTTGAAAGTTTAAATCAAACAGAGTACACTGAAGCATCTGCCAATGAAGACTGGTTGGTTCAAAGTAATACTTCTCACATAATAATGTGGCCATTAACCCTTCTGCTGTTAAAATTATTTTTTTTCAGTTTTACTTTTAAGAGGTTGTGTTTAGGTCAGCTTTGTCGCATGTTATGAGCCTGTTTGATACAGTTCTTGTGTTTGCCAAAGTTACTATCAAAGAGGAATGTTGGTGAGCTATAGGGTGTTGGCGTCCTTCTTGTTAACATTAATGCCGTTTATGTTTGGTGATACCTTCAGCAGGTCTGTTGCTCAACTGTCGAAAATTAACTGAAGGGGGCTAGACTAATTTTGGCGGACAGAAGCTGCATATATACATTTGCCTTGTTACTATTCACCGGGGAGGATCTATGGACAGTCTCCAATGTATTAACAAGGCAAATCCATACGAACATTATAAGTTATTCTGTTTGTTGACAGGGGACATGGTCTCACGTTCTCTGCATGAAATTTATATTCAACCGAGGCGTTAGCCTCGGTTGAATATAAATTTCATGCAGAGAACGTGAGACCATGTCCCCTGTCAACAAACAAAATAACATATATGTCCCGTTCTTACACGAATCGCCTCATTCGAATCATTTTAAAATTTGTTGTTGTACAGCGAATATTAGAAAGCAGACGTTGTTTCGGTAAGGTGTTAACTTTTATCATAACAGACTGGAGTGATTTCCCTTATTCAATGTTACGTACGCAATCAACGGGGCGAGATGCTCTCGATTCGTTTCAGGTTATGCTACAGTAAATTAATGAAAAGAGACCTTATAATCTAATCGGTTTCATAAATAATTACCCATGTTTACATAACTAATCTTTTTGTACGTAATAACGGTACTTTTGTGTGTATTTTACTTCAGTTAAATGTATTTGTCTCAGTTGATTTCAAGTGAAAAAATACATTGCGATGAACCGTTGCTCATGGCAACGAGACGTTTTTCTTGACAGTGGACATACGAATCGCTGACAGTAGACATATGCGCGTGCCCGGCGACATGAAATAAAATCAACGAGGCATTGACCAATCACTGCAAAGCATTGCGGTTGGTATCGGGACATAATATTTTGCTTCTGAGAGGAGATAAGGCGCATCCATTAATAGAAAATGAAGCTTTTTAACTGCGGTATCTGTTCTTCTCGACAGGACCCAAGTATGAGCTTCTAACACTCAACCAGTTACAGGCACAGGCTCAATAAAACCCACTTTTTGATACTTCTGTGTTCCTTCCTGTTCATTCGAGGATAATGCACTACAGCTATGATCAAAATACGTTATCTGCTGATTCTTGATTTGTAGTGACATGCTGCAAATTGTTAACCCTTTATTAAGACGGAAGGCAGACGACACTTGCAAACAAAATTCTTGAATAACTAATTTGTTTCATTTTTTTGCGTCAAAACCATAACTTGTGATCCCTCGTTGGAACGAGCTCAACGAGCTCGTTCCAATGAAATATCGTGAGCTATGTTTTTCAGACAAAAAATGAAAAGATAATGAAAATTGAATTTTGATTTTTGTGAATAATGCTGGCCTTCTTTGGCCGTTACATTGGGTATAGGGCCAAGCCCGTTTAAGAACTAACAACGAAAACCGCTTTGTTCGTTTTTGATCATATTTTAGGGTCCAGCGACAAGATAAGTAAAATCACATTGTGGGTTGGGTGAACAATCAATTAAATATTCTCTAGTTATTCCGATTTCTTTCCAATGCTATATCGGAAAATAAATAGTGACCGTTCTAGTAACAGCTGATAAAACAAGCATAAATAGTTCAATGATACGAAGTGTCAGTTTTCATATTTTGAGGGAAGGTAAGTGGGGCTTCAATCTTTATAGGAAATATCCAGTAAAGAATGAGGAGGGGAGCTTCAATCTCCACAGCAAATCTCCAGTAAATAATGAGGAAGGGAGGATCAATCTCTACAGCAAATCTCAAGTAAAGAATGAAGAGGGGGCTTCAGTCTTTACAGTAAATCTCCAGTAAAGAATGAGGAAGGGCGCTTCAGTCTTTACAGCAAATCTCCAGCACAGAATGTGTGTGTGTGTGTGGGGGGGGGGGGAGGGGGGGGGGGGCTTCAGTCTTTACATCAAATCTCCAGTAAAGAAAGAGGAGGGGAGTTTCAGTCTCTTCAGAACATCTCCAGTTGAGCTTCAGTCTTTACGGCAAATCTCCAGTAAAGAATGAGGAGAGGATGTTCAATTTTTACATAAAATCTCCAGTAAAGGATGAGGAATATAATTTCAGTCTTTACAGCAAATCTCTAGAAAAGAATGTGGAGGGGAGAGTCAATTACTACTAATCTTTTAACCCGGGGCCACTCCTATAAAACGTTTACACTTGTATCTTCCACATAATTGTATAAGCTTTTTAGAATTCTAAATAGTTGAAATAAATCAATGGCGTTTTAACCCTTTACCTAACATGAAGAATGACGACACTTGCCAAAAAAATTCTTGAATAATTGTTTTTCATTTTTTGTCTCAAAAACATAGGTTATTACCCCCCCCCCCCCCCCCCCCATTGGAACGAGCTCGTCGAGCTCGTTCCAACGAGGGGTCATAACCTATGTTTTGAGACAAATAATGAAAAAATAATGAAAATTAATTGGCGATTTTTGAGAATTGCGCTGGCCGGTTTTGGCCGTTACGTTGGGTAAAGGGTTAAAAGACGCGGCAATTTATCGATAGGTAATTTGTCACTTCTTTTAAATCGCCAATGGTTCTTTTCAGTCATTCATGTTCACGCGTAGAAAATACAATGCTGGAAAATACAAGTGTAATCGTTTTACAGGACTGACTCGCCGGTGTGCGTAAGAGAAGAGTCGGTGATCAGTAAGCAAACAGCATTATTAACAACATACAGTTCAGAGGAGTCTGATCCTTCTGAACTACTTGTTGATGATGACAGCAAACAATTAATTGTACAGTCACATAGGGCTGTAGCATTGATTTAGTACTGCTCCAAACAATTACAAAAAAGTTAGTTCATTTTCTGCAGCCATTACTCTAACCAAGGATTCCTTTAACTACTCAGGGTTGAATGGATTAAGAACATAGGGTTGTAGCATTGAATTAGTACTGCTCCAAACAATTACAAAAAAAGTTAGTTCATTTTCTGCAGCCATTACTCTAACCAAGGATTCCTTTAACTACTCAGGGTTGAATGGATTAAGATACAGCGGAGTGGATTTTCTTCACGACGGTTCTTTTCAATTTCAGAAGAAAACACAAGCAAATAGTCCGATGAAACTCTTGGTCTGTTAAATGTATATTTGTTAGTATTTGGCATAAGTTTTTATAGGCGGTATAAAGATCTATCGGTTGGAATATCCACTCCTGCTATGTGTCTCCCTGTAAGATACGTGATACACAAGTCAGAAAATACAGTGCACTGTTAAAATAACCTCTAAAATACGAAAAGAGGGTGATAAACAACTATAATAATAATAATAATAATATACACATTTATATTGCGCCAAAATTATAGTTCTGAGGCGCTGTACATGTTACTGAGCGCGTGCAAATATACAAACGGAATATATACAGTATCTTACAGTCCACAACATCACAAATAGGCTTTTTGAAACAGGTATGTTTTGAGATCTTTCTTGAAAAGGCTGACATTTGACAGTCTTTTTAGGTGTTCTGGTAAATTATTCCACAAGTGAGGGCCAGCAAATGAGAATGACCTATCTCCAAATGTCTTACACCTATGTTTTGGAACATGTAGTAGCATTTTACCATCGGACCTCAGGTTGTATTGAGGCACATTCTTGGTATTAAGGAGTTCTTCTAAGTAGGCTGGTGACATGTTGTTTTGTGTCTTAAAAACTAATAATAAAGTTTTGAAAATTATTCTGTACTTGACTGGCAGCCAGTGCATATCCCTCAGAACAGGAGTGATGTGTTGAGATCGTGATACCCTACATGCCACTCGGGCTGATGCATTTAGTACCCTCTGCAGGCGAGAGTAATGATACTGTGGAAGGTTGAACAGTAAGGCATTACAATAATCAAAAATGTGAAGTTACAAAGGCATGAACTAGGGTTTTGTGGAATCTTTCGTGAGGAACTGTCTTATCTGTTTAACTTTGTATAGACCCCTGAAAGCCTTATTGCACATATTTGTAACACGTCTGTCCATAGACATGGTAGAGTCGAAGAAGGCACCAAGATTACGTACACTGTTACTTGCACTGGTGGCGGAATCTCCTACCTTCAGTGAATTGATGTCAACTTTAGTGAGTTGCTGTCGTGAACCAATTATTAGGAATTCGGTTTTATCATCATTTATCATTAATTTGTTTGAAACCATCCATGTGCGAATGTCCGAAATACATGATTCAATAGTTTCTAGACCTTTAGTTTGATCCTTGATTGATGGTCGAAAAGAGAAATAGACCTGTGTGTCATCAGTATAATCATGGACTTCAGGCAGGTGAGATTCAATGATGGTGATCATTTTTGAAATATAGAATAGAAACAGAACAGGACCGAGGCAACTGCCCTGTGGGACTCCATATTCAAGATGGAAGTCTTTTGACAGATTACCATTTATTGATACACGCTGCTGTCTATTCTTGAGGTATGATGATAGCCAGCTAGCAGCTGCATCATTAAGTCCAAAATCAGAATTCATTGTCTCTAACAGCGTTTTATGACGAACAGTGTCAAAAGCAGCACTAAGGTCTAAAAGAACAATCAATGTTACCCTTCCAGACTCCACATTAAGGAGGATGTCATTCTGAACCTTCAGTAATGCCGTTTCAGTCGAGTGAAATTTTCTGAATCCAGACGTGTTGGTCGGTAACGGAGCATGCATATCACTATGTAACATTAGCTGGTCAATTGCAGCTTTTTCACACAGCTTAGAGACGAACGAAAGTTACTCACTGGTCGGAAGTTTTTAAACACAAGTTCCGCACCTTGTTTCTTCAGAAGAGGATTTACAATTGTTATTTTCCACGCATCAGGCACATAGCCTTCTAGCAGAGACATGTTGATCATTTTGTGATTACAGGAGCCAAAGAGTCTACACATGATTTGACAATAGATGTTGGCATTGGGTCAAGTTGACATGAGGCATTTGAGGATTCTTTTATTAATTTGGTTACCTCGTGGATTTCTAATGGTCGAAAAGTTGAAAGCTCTTTTTCTGACTCCGCTAAATGTTACGATAAAAATCGAGTTCTTTAACCCTTTAAACCCTGGTGGTATCTTCCATGTCAGTTCAATGGAAGCAATAGGGATAGTCCATATTTATTATTTTGGGGTAGACTAATTAATATTTTCAACGTGCAGCCTTTGGGCTGCACGTTGAAAATTTTGATTGGTCTACCCCACGCTTTAACTTAGCAGACGTCCTACTTAATGAAAGCATGACGTACCATGTTTCTGTGCCGAAAACTGCCGCTCGCGTTCCAATGGTTAACTTATTTTGCAATGACAGCATTTTTGTTCGATCTTGTTCGATCTTCAAGGATAACCAAGGATTTTATATTTGGTTAGTCTTAATTATACCAGAAGGGTGTTCAATACAGTACTGTGATCACAAAAGCGGTCTTCTTCGCGATCAGAATACCTTATGATTTGACACACTTATGAGCAAGGGTCGAGATGTCCTTGATAATATACCTCGAAACTAAGACTGCATCAAGAAAAATGAATATGGCATCTCATATCAATGTTCTCGCATTTTTTTCGACAAGCGAGGTGAAAGCGCAGAGATAATTTCGACTGGATTGCGACCCAGCCGCGATCTGATCGAAATTCTATGTCCGTCTTTCTGCTCACAAGGCTGAGGTCATCACGAGTTGACTAATTGATATCGTTAACTTTCAGCCGTCAGACTGGAGGTAAAAGATATTAATTAGTGTATCCCGAGAATAGACTTTTCATAGAATAGTCATCTTTCAAAACAGATGATGCCCTCACACAAGAATATTAAGAAGCGTACAATTAAACAATTAAATGTTTTATTGCAGATCACATAATTAAACGTCAGAATGTACAAGTTATTGAGGGCGTGACAGAATCTTTGTTTTTGAAAGGTTAATTAATTTGAAGTGAATCATGTTAATGGTCCACTCAATAAGTCAAACAAACTTAAGTACTTGTGTATTTTTTTCTACGTATTTCTTCTGAAGTGATTTTACATGAAAATGAACATTAACGTAGGCACGCTGAACACAGTTGTACATATCAAATAGGAAGAACATTACAAAGATTAATGGAAAAAACATGCTAGACTGATGCCCGGTTATACGTCCAAAGGCATTTTATTACCTCTAAGTAACCATGTTAATAAGCTATAACCAACGTATGTCGTAGTAAACATGGCTGAGATTAACCTATTGGGTATTAAGCATTTATGCACAGTGCCGACCTACTTTTTCGTTGTTGACATATAAGTGGATATGACAGGGAATTCTTCACATATTTGCGCTATTGAATTTCGGAAATAACCAAATAGTTTCGATTTGTTTCGTTTATAGAAAATTCAAAGTGCTAAAGAGAACAAAACGAGTTTGGAAACTGGCACAATAAGCTGACTAATTACTGGGGTGTTAGACAAATGAGGCGATGAACAGTATCGTGATTTCAACAGCGAACAGAGAATTTTGACCGGATCCTGACTGGGTGGCGATCTTTGCGAAATTCTCTGTCCTCTCTCCTCTTCACAGCACCGTAGAATCAAATCCGTCGGCAAAGAAGTGCGAGAATACTGAATCTGAGATACTATTTACCTTTGTTTTCCTTGCTTCGATCCTGATTTCGCAATAATCTGTTTATGAAATCCAAATCCACTGGCGAACAAGCCAGAAAATAAGCAGACTGTCATCTGCAAAATGGGGTCCTCAGAGAGTGAATTTAGTAATGCTACCCTGCACAGCAGGGTAGCATCACTAAATTTACCCTCTGAACCTCAATCCAAATCAGGGTCTCAAACTAAACAGAAATAAGTTACCCAGAGGATAAATTGAACAACTGTATAGGATTGCATCATCAAATTCACCCTCTGGGGACCTCATTCTGTAAATGTCAGACTGCTTATTTTTAGGCCTGCTGGTGAAACTGTGTCGCGACCAAATCGCGATTTGATCGAAAAACGTCTTTGCGATCGTCGTACTGTATGTGACAGTGACAGGTAAAGCAACCGTGAAAGTTCCTTACATCTATTAAAATCAGTTGGTTACGTTAGATCAAATAAGGGCAAACATAACAAAAAGCCGCGCTTTGGGTGTTCCTTGATGAGTTCCACCATAGCATACCAAACTACTACTCAGAGCTATAATTTACGGGTTTATATTCGACGGTAAACAATTGCAGATTCCACGTATGATTTCTTAACAACACTAAAAACACTACACTATTCAACTTTAATCTCTTTGGTTACCTACATGTATCCAATTGTGGTCAGAATTCGACGTAATTATGGGCTGTTTGTTTACCCACTTTTCGAGGAGTTTGCGTCAGACGACCGTTGATGTGCTGTCCAATTACTCACAAAATATACAGATACTCTTTCGTACCCCAGATATAAAGATTCCAATCGATAAACATTTAACACTTACTCTGCCGAAATCGACTTTTGTCACTTATTTTATCATGCTTATCTGTGCGTTCTGGCATGCGCAGATCAAACATACCATCTGATTAATTATAAATCAGCTGAGAGAGTTTCAAGTATGTCATAAATTTTATTAAACTTCCTCCCATACAGACGTACATGGAGGTCTTCCATATATGGTTAAAGTGGGCGTGGCAGTAAAAGGGTTAATTCACCTTGAAAGTATCAAGACATTAGGACAATTGGTGGAACTACGCAGCGTAATCATAAAACAACAGCTGTGGTGAGTCTTCATTTACAAATATTTAGTAAACAAACACGTTTAATAGTACTGATAAAGTCATTAATGATTCGTACAATACACAAAGCTATGTTTGGGACTCTACGTGGAGGAAAATGCAACTTTTGGGCTCCATGTTTAACAATGGGTAAATTTGTTAAATATGAAGCGAAAGAAATATCTTTTTCTCGAACTTGGAGTAGTAGTCTGTAGTAGTAGCAAATCACATGAGAGAATCTTCGGTCACATCTTGCGAGTAAAGAATCTGAACACCCACTTCCTGCTAATTGCTGCTAAGTAAGTAAAAATAATAGCTTTGACTAAACTCTCTCTCTCTCTCCCCCTCTCTCTCTCTCTCTCTCTCTCTCTCTCTCTCTCTCTCTCTCTCTCTCTCTCTCTCTCCCCCCCCCCCCGCGGCGCTATCTCTCAAATATGTTTGGAAAAAGGTGGGGACACGTGGCCACTGTACCCCTCTGGTTCACACGTCCCGGTGGGGCAAATACGCTCAACAGCGATTTTTCAACATTTGCAAATTAGTCTTTACTTGAATGTCCGTCCGTGATAAAATAGTTAAATAATTTCCAGTTTTTTAAGTAAAGAAGATTATGCTCCAGACTGTCAGCCAACCAGTCTAATTATGTAAGGAATCCAACGCTGCATGGGATAGTTGTTTGTCCACATTTCGTGGAGTTTTTTGCGCAGCTGTCGATGATAAAATGTAATGTCCCTTCACTCACAAAAATATAGAGATATTCCTTCGTACCATAGTTAAAAATATTGAAATCAACAAGTAGTGAATTCGCATTGAAAACATCAAAGATATTAACACCATAGGTGGAACTAAGTGGCATAATCATAAAACTACGGCCGCGGTGGGTATTCGTAATGGTAATATCATCAAATTTTGGTTTAATCAAGTCTCCATTGAGCATCATTTCTTCCCGCGTTGATTCACAGAAAATGTATGTCTATGATACTTTTAGATTCAGTCGTCTGGAACATATCAGATGCTCGGTGATGCGAATCGTGGCTTCGCTTTGCCGACCGACCGAAATATTTCAGACGAATGAATCTAAACGTGGGTGATTGCCTATTTAACCCTTTACCCAACGTAACGGCCAAAACCGGCCAGCGCTATTCACAAAAAATCGCTACTTAAGTTTCATTATTTTTTCATTTTTTGTCTCAAAAACATAGGTTATGACCCCTCTTTGGAACGAGCTCGTCGAGCTCGTTCCAATCAGGGGTCATAACCTATGTTTTTGAGACAAAAAATGAAAAAAATTAATTATTCAAGAATTTTTTTTGCAAGTGTCGTCTGCTTTTCGCGTTAGGAAAAGGGTTAACGGCCACACTGTTTGCAAGCCATAACAACGTTGAAGTGAAAGCTTGATTCAGCTTATGACTGGAAGCTGTACACAAAAGGGACTGGTCCGTGTACTCTCAGAGTAGATGGTAAAATCTGTCAAAGTGGACTTTGGAATTTCTTTTCTCTCAGAATGAAACAAAAGTTTGATATGTAACTCTTTGACTGACATTTCAGTCATATCCTTCCAGCACTGTAATCAAACATCGACATTGAAATTATGTTATATGCATGGTTTGGAACCCCAAAATGAATAATTCTAGTTAGTGTAATTCTAGTTACCAGGGAACCAAAGTGAATATGCCGTCCTCTGCCGTCGTGTTGCAAAAATGATAATTTGATTCTCATGCAGTAATTATCTGTCTTTTATGTCATAATTCTTGACAACAAACCAAAAATGTATTGTGCTAACACCCCAATGCCCAAACGCCCATTGGCCGTTCCATTCACATAAACGTGAGTTCAACGCCAATGTATCAATTGCAGTTTACACACAAAGCTCCAATCAAGTTAAATAGAAAATAAAAAGTTAATCAAACGATTTTCAGAATACCACAGTTCATATCAATTTGTTTCCATTAAAGAAGAAAAGTGTCAAAGAATCAGGCTCATAGCCGGGGCGGGGGACAAAATTGGAGTTCCAGACTATCTCCCGTTGGTGATTTGAAAATATTGATTAAATGGCTTAGCCACAGAGAGTACGGTGTATCGGGCTTAGTGGTTTCAAAACACGTTTGCATGTAATTTATGTGAAACGTCTTGACAATACTTTGAATTATTTTACAGCCTCGACTATCAAAAGAAGTATCAAAGGGCCTAAATGTTGCACAGAGACAAGTTCAGTGGTCCCGGCGTTACAGGCCATATATGTTACACGGAACGTATCGCTGTTTAATTTCTGCCTGAATTACATATATATAGAATGTACCCATAGTAGCTTGGTGTACCAAATGTTCACCACGAGTGGTGAACATTTGGTACACCAAGCTTCTTTGAGTATATTCTATTTATACCATGATCGTCAGATTATTAAGAATTTAAATGTTAAATAATACAATATACAATATTAAATTCTAAACAATGCCCGTACACACGTGTGATTCTGTTTTTGTTTACTTGAACACCGGTGGGCGGCAATTCCGCTGTCAGTTTTATCGCTGAAACGAAATGGACAAGGAAAAGAACAAATCACGGAGAATTTTTCATTTTAATAACATAATAACATACAATTTCGAGTTATGGATGCTTTATTACCATGATACAACGCACGTTTGTTAATTTGTGGTATCTTTTGAGGTAAACTCATTGAAAAACGTAATAAATAATTGCCGCTTTCATTTCACTCTTCGCGGGGCGACGAGCGATAACTTTAGACAAGTTTACATTCAAGTCGAGGTCACCAAAGGTCAACTTGTATGTTGTTCCACTGTAGGTGTAAATTTTAACTATTGAAATCCCATTGCTGGTGTGTTCACCACAGACACACGTGTTCACCACGGTTGATGTGTGAAGCTAACATTTATGCCATAGGCTTTTTATATGTATTTATTTATTTATTTATTTATTTATTTATTTATTTATTTATTTATTTATTTATTTATTGGTGTTTAAGGTCACATATTTTATATGTAGTAGAATAGTAATTATGGTATAAATAGGTATAATAAAATAGAACTTTATCGGTCTATTTTTGTATGCAATATTTCACATATAATAGTACAAAAGTGCGTATATTTTAGATACATTTCACAAAATATTTTCACAGTTGATATTATAGAACTCTATTTGATAGTCTTTTTTTAAAACTTCCATCGATCGCCACTTAGCGCACCTCCCCAACAAAATTCCTGGCTATGAGCGGAGAGTATCAGTGGAAAAACGTCGAAGCTTACGAAATTTTAAGTCTCTTGGCTGCTCCTCTTTCCGGTGATATCAGAATATCGTGATACGGTACTAAATGCATCCAATATTGAGTACGTATATGGGGACTATCCTTTACATGCCTGTCGGTGTCGGTTTAACCACTTTGAAAAACTAACAACGTCCTCTCAACGAATATTGACGTATCAAACTTTAGGATATCTGCAAGTCTGCGCCAATTTTGTTGCTGAAGTGTGCAAACCGATGGTGTTAAGGAATAGGAGATCAATTTTACACAAACTAAGGACACATCAAACCAAATATTTGTAACGAAAATCGCTGTAGGTCGAGACGGATGGAACGTGACTTATTTTTGCACGACGAGATTAATCACCCAAATGTTACAGGTTACCATTTCTTATAATTGGTAGAGTGCTAAATTATTTTTTATCAAAATATGCTTGCATATCTTTGCCTTGTTAAAATTTATGGGAGAGTGCCCATAGGCACTCTCCCATAAATAGTAACAAGGCAAAGCTTTAAGGCCAAAATAATTCCATTTCAAAGATAAGCTGAAGCACATTTACAGAGCATGAAGCTTTTAAGTTGCTCTATCTGCTCTTCAGCATAAAGCTTATGGACACTCTCCCATAAATAGTAACAAGGCAAATCTTTAAGGACAAAATAATTCCATTTTAAAGATAAGCTGAAGCACATTTACAGAGCATGAAGCTTTTAAGTTTCTCTATCTGCTCTTCAGCATAAAGCCCAAATATGGGCTTCCAGCATTCAACCAGTTAACTGGTTGCGTGATACAGTGGCTTTGGTAGTCAAAATTAGCTCGCGCATATTTGTGTTATTACCATCAATTAGATAGTACATATTAAGCATAACATCCCCAAAATTATAGGGGTAAAGGGGGACATGCAGTCCACCGCATGACCCAGTCTCCAGGAATTCGTTGTTGTCTATCGGAAAATTTGTTGGCCGCCCCAACGTCAATATTTCCTCTGAAAGTGGTTAATTTGAAATAAAAGATAGACAGTTTGATGAAATCTCATTTTTTTATTGGCTCAAAATATAATATCCCGTGCGTGAAAGCGTTTGTTAGAAGTTTATGACTATCGCGTACAGGACAAGTGTAAGTGTGTTAGTATTATTTTAATGAGTTACTTTCGTTAAATAATAATAAAAAAGAACGTTTCGGACCTGTTTAGTTTAATATTGCTTGTTTTGTTTAATATTGTTTTAAAGAGGTAAATATTGACTGAGATTACAAGTTCGTATCGACGGTTTTCGAGCCATGAACACTGTGGGAAAATTTTAACTCTCGCCCCTTCATGTCAGAACATTTTGAGATCCTAGCTTCGATTCTCTGCAAATGTGCATTGTATGAAACCTTTTAACCCTTTACCTAACGAATCGGTCGCATCCGCCGGACTTAACGCCAAATTCGTTCGAGTTAACAGGTATGTTTTCAACTACAAGGGGCGTTTTGGATGGAAATTTACCCTTTCATTTTAGAATCCAAGGGAAGCAATCGGCCTCTTCTCTTGTGTTAAAAAAAGATTGGGGAGTTGAATGAAAAAACAAATTTTAAAAAAGTTGAACAAAATCATATCATTTGAGCCCTCATTGGGACGAGCTCGACGAGATCGTTCCAATAAGGGGTCACATGATATGGTTTTCTTAATTTTGTTTTGAAAAAATAATATTGAAAACGATATATTTTGATATCGCCTGCCTTGGATAAGGGATTAATAATGTCATCTTCAGCTTTCAACAAGAGTTAATTGTGAGTTTCAGTATTCAAACAGTAAAAGGTAATTGACCAATAACACGGGTCTTTAGAAGACTTTAGTGGAGGAGTTAAATCCTTCCCCATCTCCAGAACTGATGCCTCGATTTGTAGTAACCCATCCAGTTGTAATTGTGTTTCTTGCAGTGGCAGTCGTCTTCTTGAAGTAGGAACGAAAAGCAAACAAGTGGCAGACGCTATAATCTTACAAACCTACCGACATGTTCGGCATATTAATGTAAATAATAATGTACAAACCAAATTAGTATTCTTTGAGATATTCTCCCCCACGATTCAGATTATTTGCTTGTTTGCATACCGTGCATTAGTTCCAATTATATTAGTCTATATTTAACATGTGACCGTTTTATAACGAGCAACAACGCATGTCTTGTATCTAAATTATCAAAGTAACGTCATTCTGTTATATGGTTCTATACTAATTCTCTGGCAACGTTTAGCGAGATGTATAATGGTGCATTAACCCTCTTTAATTGATTGGGCACTGGGAATATTCGTAGGCGAGACGCTGTTATGGTGAATAAATAAGGATTTTGGACGTTTCCAAGCACAATTTAGTGAAGAAATGTAGACATTTCATAACTGAATGTTGGATGTAATAACATCTACAGCAAGCAAAATGAAAATCTGCATCCCTTGCTACAAGTTTAAACGAAGTACTCTCTATCAACTGGAAAAATAACGTCACTTTTGGCACGTGTCCTTTTATGGAATCAAGTTTGTATCTGCAGACATTATTACAAAGTACATTATGAATTATGGTAATTATGTAGGTAACCCTCCACAGCACGAATTGCTATATTTATCTGTGTTTCTTTTACAACAACAACCGAACAGGGTTTTTCTACTTTCCATTTCCTATATAGGAAATGGAATGTAGAGAAACCGTCTTGGGTAGTTACGAGCCCGACGAACGCGTCCCAAGGAGACGCCATGAGCCATGTTTCAAAACGACTACAAGGAAAACGTTTCATAATATTCAGGAATAGATCTCCAATGAGGTTTGAAGTTTGATTTAGTCAATAGATTGACGATGTAAATGGGTGAATTGGCTTATTGACCAGAGAGTCATACTTTTGATCTGAAGGTTCTGCCTCGCATTGCTTACTCGCTATGTTGAGCAAGGTGTTTTACGCTGCTTCCTCTTGACGGATTTGCCGACGTCCTGTTCGGGAAAGATCGAGGTGCTGGTGGAATCTGAGGTGCAGAACCATGAACTTTAAAACTCTTTGTTTCATGGAAACTGGTGTTAGTGGGATCCTAGAGACCTGAGAAAGAATTATTTTTTGTCTCAAATGATATAGAAATGCTGAATTGAACTATTGCCTTGACGGGGTATGTCGAAATGAATTATATGATGGGTGTGTCTGTGTTTTCGTGTTCATCTCATTCACTCGTTACAGATCATGATCATCTGGCATGCTCGGGCAATCTATATCATTGTACGCCATCAAGGAGTAGAAAAATCCAACTTTCCGTTTGATTTTTTTTTTGTCTTTACGTGTGTACCCAGGGGTGAAGTCCGGATTTTTCAGGGAATGGGAATAATTTGGGCTTTATGGAGCCTCGATGACCGAAGCACACCCACAATTGCCACAGGTAAAAGCTGGGAAGAGTACGAGAAGAGAATCGTGTCCCCTCTCGTTGTTGGTAATCCAGGAGACCTCCCCCAAGGAAATGTTTTGAAAATTCAAGCCCATGCGAGTGATTCTGTGGTTCCAACCCGCTTTTGGAGGAATCATGCAGTATTGCAGGGGGACCAGGATTGCCTAAACTTGAACCCAAAGGCCGTAAAATAATTTTTTGGTGTGCTACGTCCACTCCAGTGCTCCTTTTTTGGAATTATACAGTATTGTTAGGGGACCTTAACCCATGTTTACCTAAACTTGGGCTCAAAGACCGTAATATAATATTCTGGTGTGCTGCGTCCACTCCAGTGCTCTTTTTAGGGAATTATACGGTATTGTTAGGAGACATTAACCCATATTTACTTAAACTTGGACTCAAAGGCCGTAATATAATTTTTTGGTGTGCTACGTCCACTCCAGTGCTCTTTTTGGGGAATTATACGGTATTGTTAGGAGACCGTAACCCATTTTTTCTTACACTTGGACTCAAAGGCCGTAATATAATTGTTTGGTGTGCTGCGTCCAGTCCAGTGCTCTTTTAGTGAATTATAAAGCCCGTAATATAATTTTTTGGTGTGCTGCGTCCACTCCAGTGCTCTTTTAGGGAATTATACAGTATTGTTAGGAGGCATTAACCCATGTTTACTTAAACTTGTATTCAAAGGCCGTAATATACTTTCTGGTGTGTTACGTCCACTCCAATGCCATCTTAGGGAATTATACAGTATTTTTAGCGGCCTTAACCCATGGTTACTTAAACGTGGACTCAAAGGCCGTAATATAAATTTTGGTGTGGTACGTCCTGTTGACGTACCACCCCAAAAAATAATATTACGACCTTTGGTCCAAGTTTGGACTAATGTTTACCATGAGTGGACCTTTTATAAATTGGTGGGGAGGGGCAAATTACTTCTATTACCCAATGCATACACCCTTGTGTACTTGATATCATTCAGGTACACAGCGCACAAAGTGTTGATTCGACCTTATTTTCACAAGTTATGTTTGTGTGTACAACTGGGTATATTTGTATGTATTACAGGATAAAGTGTTAAGACGTGACATATCCTCTCAGCAGGAGGAATGTAGAACTATTCTTTATCGGACCAATACAATCACTGTGTTTATGCTAGAAAATATTTACCTGAATATACGAGTTATTTCTATACGTATTGAACTGGCAGCCGTCACTCAGGGCTAATAACCCGTCATACGCGTATGTATGATTAATGGCTTATCATAAAGAACAACGTATATTGCCAATGCTCATATCTTACTACATGAGCTCCCATGTAAACTGTTTCTAGGAGGTGTATTATCTACGAATTTCATTGCACAATTAATACGTCAATTTGTTTGTTTTTAACCCTTGCGAATGGATTAGTATTCGATCCCCGTCCGGAACGACCCGCGTTGTGTCCTTGGGCAAGGCACTTTATCCCGGTTGCCAGCATGGGGGCACGATGACGCCGTTACTAAGGCGTATTGCACGTCGATGGTGCACATGTCTTCAACCGCTGTAATCCTGCTTGAGCGGAGCTTAAACAGAGTTAGAATGTTGAGGAGCTGACAGTTGCTCGTCGATGCTCGGTGGTTCTCTCCGGGTACTCCGGCTTCCTCCACCCGTAAAACTGTCCCGGTCTCGATTAGCCATTGTACATAAGTATGTGACCTTAAACTCCAATAAATAAATAATAAATAAATAAATTGGATTAGTAATGATTTTTAACCCCATAAAAATCCATCATATAAACATTGCACACAACCTGACTCGGAAAGTAATCAATCAATCAATCAATCAATCAATCAATCAATCAATCAATCAATCAATCAATAACTTGACTCGGCACTCGATCAGGAGAGTCGAAAAGATTACCGATTCCGTGGTAGGAGTTACATCCTGATTTGTCCCAACTATGATCTATCAAGTTCTGCACTGCATCATCAAGGCATGCCATCGTTAGCTCATGTAGTTTGAATATGAGTTAGTCGGGATTACAGTTAAATGGAGCGCAATGGTTCAATGGTTAAGGCATTGGACTTCAAACCAAAAGGTCCATGGCTCGTTTTATTCATAAGCAAGACACTTAATCCTCATTAATGGGGCTGCACGTTAAAAATATTTAGTAGTCTATACCACACATTCACTCAGTAGCCATCTTACTTAATTACGTATCATATTCATAGGCCAGAAAAATGGCCTCTCGGGTTTAAAGGGTTAAATGTGATCACCAAAACCTCTGTCTTTACTGTACAACCGCTTTACATAGTATGAGATTCTAAAGAACTGCAACATTCTTGTATCCAAGTTGAAAATATCATGCTGAATAAATTTGTAATTGACCCGCGTCATTCTTTTTTCTGTGAGTCACGAATAGTACATAAGATGCTAGCGTTTTTTTTAAATTTCTGCAAAACGTGGAATATCCAAACACTTGTATATCGCCCCGTGAGTGCATCAAGGCCCCATCTGCAATGCTGATGCATTGCAGATGGCGCCTTGATGTACTCAAGGGACCATTTGTTTCCTCAACGAGGCCTAGAGTTTGCGATCAAATGAATCCTATCTTTGTAGTTACAACTATAAAGAGAGCAACTTAGGCGTGGATGCTTAGAATGGGGGGTACAGCCCCATACAGCCCCATACATGTGTATTGGTATTATGCAATATAAGCATTGCTCTATCTAAAGTGTTTGATCGGTCTGTTTGTAAAAGGTGAAGCCTGTCGTCTCGAGTCAACCAATGGAAACATTTCTGGTTGTTCCGTTCATCTTTAGGTATGGTACATACTGTTTCATCTGCAGCACGCATTGTGTGATCAAGCACTTGACTCTCGTCGGCTGCTGAGGGATCGTCATTTAACGCCACCTTTCCTCGACAGTAAAATGTCCGAGGATCGAACATGTAATTTTGTACTTCATTCGGTATCTCATGTGGTCCATGAACTACAAATTTGACTACTGTGGTCTTAAGCTTCCACTACACTTCCAGTGTAGTGTATAGTTGGATGTACACCCGGCAGTGCAAGTAGCTTATCACCATGTGCGTAATCTATTTTTGGCGTACACAAATAACATTATGTAAATTCCTCTCTCAAATTATTAAAACAAGATAGTTACTAATATATCAACATTAAAAACCATACCTCTACCACACCCCCTCGAGGCCTGACAAATCTACGTCACTAAAGATCAACATATTAACCCTTTACCTAACACGACTAGGAGAAAAGGCCACAGGTAAAATGTTTCTCGAATAATTAAAACTCTTTTCATTTTTCCCCCTACTACATAGCTTATGACTCATCAATGGAACAAACTACTTTTAATCCTTTGAACCCTGGTGGTATCTTCCGTGTCAATTCAATGGTAATAATTGGAAGAGTCCATATTTATTATTGGGGGTAGACCAATTAATGTTTTCAACGTGCAGCCCTTGATATTGATTTGTCTACCCCACGCCATCCAACTTAAAGAAATTATAAAGCAGTTACTGGGCCTGAAAGGCGGTCTGTCGTTTTCAAAGGGTTAATTACTGGACGAGTTCCTTCCATTGATGGGCCATAAACTGTGTTTGGGAGGACAAAGAGTGAAAGGTGATAAAATCTGAAGGCCGATTTCATGAATAGGGCGGGTCGGATATGGCCGCTAAACTGAATGAAGGGTTAAAAACAACTTTGAAAACTGCTACAATAATTTCTGCAGAACAACACTTTCTCCCCGTGGGAACCCCGGGACGTGAAGCAGTGCCTGTTCACTGCGGTAAACAGGCTCAGTTTTACTGGTAAAATAGGTCCCAGTCACCAATGCTTGGGAGGTGCAAACCCTCTCTAAAATGGGCAACATGACTTATTAACGCTCACCCCTGGTCTTGAGTTGATACTCATGTTGCGGTCATGATTAGCCATTGTGAACAAATATGTGACCTTAAACAACAAAAATAAATAATAATATGCAGAACAACAGTAATACTTTTAGAACTCTTCAAATCACCTGATGTTCAGCGTGAGATTCAAATGTGGAAGGCGGGGTCTCACCTTTTTCTTTGTGGTGATTAACATCACTCTACACCACTCTCGCTTTTTGTTCTCTTTAAAGAAAGACAGACTATGATATTTTTCACAAATATTCTTTATCCCACCCAAACCATTGTTTTTGCCTCTAATGGAAAGGAATTTCACGAGCTTGTACTAAGCGCTCGTACATCTCTGTCAAACGGAGTTTAATTGGCTCAAGTCCAATTTTTTGTTCATCACAGTGATGATAAATCATCCAGCCGCATTCCTGCAAACCATAAATTTGGAGATGGGGTGCAGGTACCTCTTGGATTAATCCTTTCTGATTGCGCAGTCCATGTGTTGTTACTAAACAGCGCCATCAGTTCATAAACTTTACCTGAAAAAAGAGTAAAGATAAATTCAACCTTTGTAAACCGATTTTCCAGATTGTATTATTTACGAGGGGTTCGTTTAACCCTTTACCCAACGTAACGGCCAAAACCGGCCAGCGCTATTCTCAAAAATCGCCTATTAATTTTAATTATTTTTTCATTTTTTGTCTCAAAAACATAGGTTATGACCCCTCATTGGAACGAGCTCGTCGAGCTCGTTCCAATGAGGGGTCATAACCTATGTTTTTGAGACAAAAAATGAAAAAAAATAGTTATTCAAGAATTTTTTTTGCAAGTGTCGTCTGCTTTTCATGTTAGGTAAAGGGTTAAAAGTGCAAAAAATAAGTACAGAAACTAAAGAGGTATACATCAAGTAAAGAGAATTATTCAGATCGCGTTGCAGTGGTTTTTATCACACAGTAGGAGATATCCATCATACGCTTTTTAGATTCTTGCGATATGACATATGAATGACATTACATGAAATAAACTCATTACGTATTGAGATGAAGTTTTTTATTCCGTTACTTATGTTTTGTTTTTTACTTAAGCTGATATTCAGATCTACATCGGCCTTTCCATCTGCAGCTCCAAGGATTGGGATTAAAGACGAAATAACATGTAAGATATCCCTTTGGTTTCTGTTGAATTAGTGTACCGCTGTAAAAAGGTACATTGGCAAACTAAGGGCTACCATTGGTGAATCCAGAGGGGGGCGCACTTAGATCGCGCGCACTTCTATGCTTTGTAACTAGTTTTTTTCCACAAGCATCGACACCAGGGGGCATGGTATTATCCACGACAACACATAGGCATCCACTACCGAAGGTAGTGGATGTCCTTATGTTATCGCAGATAACAGCGTAACCCATGTATACGACTATAGCTCCAACGCGGATTAGCCATGAATCTTTATAAACTGACCGAAAAACATCGATGTCATTTACAAACAAGCCACACTGACATTTCAAGTTCAAATATTTTCCCCGGGGAGGCCTCCGAACCCCACCGATGAGAGTGGTATACCCTCTCTCGTGCTCGCCCACAACTCGCGACTGCGAATGTCGGATGATTCTTCGCACAATGACCAATGATTTAGATGTGGTGCACTTCGACACTCAAAATCCTGAATTCGCCACTGACTAGTCCTAACACCCCCGCCCACAACTCCAACAAAAAATAACAGAACCAAATATATCAAGTAGAGAGTGGAGTTTTAGTAACAGCCGGGAAGTTGATATTCCATACAGGCAGTATTTCATATTTTGGAAAAAGCGCACGAAACATAAAAATTTCTGTAAACCAAGATCCGTTGAGAGTAACTCGCCATGGCCAGATAGTAAGTCGCTGCGGCGAAATAATATTTTGTGTGCATGTCCCTTCTACGCTTCACTTTTCTTGCTGATACTGTGTTTGCGAATGGTATGATTTGACTTTTAATGACTTAGCTCCTCCACTCTGCATGCATTGTATCGGTCTCGTTATTAGAATTTTAGAAGACGTTTTGAATATTGGAAACCTTGCCTGTCAGAACTATTGATGGATAAGAAATGCTCAACGCACCTTGGAGTTAATGACAGCTATCAAAGTATTACTGTGTTAGAAACCAGAGCCGAGCCTCTTTAGAAACGTGTTGGAACTGTGTGGTAGCTTCTTACCCCTACATAATTATGTTTTTGATTGAATGCCAGTAGTAATTAAAAGCAGTACCTGTAAAATGGTTATGTAACAGATTTTTGAAGAGCCGTCGTTGGCAATCTCCAGTAAATTAGCTTTTAGCTGAGAGCTTATATAACTGAAAATTATAGCCTGCGATTTGATATTTCGATTCGCCCATAGGTCTCACTCCAGCTTATAGCTATGTTTGTGTTAAGACAAGGCAGAAATCGAAGGTATTACGCTGTGTCGCAAATGTATACTGAAAAGGAAGAAACGAAATGCTAATTAATACCAATGTGTAACGATCTTTACACTTTATTGCTGGTAATATAAGACAATATCAGATAAAACATAACTCCTATCTTACACGTCGGGGGCGCGGTGGCGTCGCGGTAACCGGTTCTCGTCAGATCACCGAGCGCGGTTAGTATAGTTGGATGGGTGACCATTTCAGCGATTGATTCGCGCTCCCGCGTTGTGTCCTTGGGCAAGGCACTTCACCCCGCTTGCCTACATGGGGGCACGATGACGCTGTGTACTAAGGCGTACTGCACGTCGATGGTGCGCATGTCTTCAACCCATCTAACCCTGCCTGTGCCGCGGTTCAGAGTTCAGAGTTACGATGTTGGGGAGCTGACAGCTGCTCGTCGATGCTCGGTGGTTCTCTCCGGGAACTCCGGCTTCCTCCACCCGTAAAACTGTCTCGGTCACGATTAGCCATTGTACATAAGTATGTGACCTTAAACTCCAATAAATAAATAATAAATAAATAAATTGGATTAGTAATGATTTTTAACTCCATAAAAATCCATCATATAAACATTGCACACAACCTGACTCGGAAAGTAATCAATCAATCAATCAATCAATCAATCAATCAATCAATAACTTGACTCGGCACTCGATCAGGAGAGTCGAAAAGATTACCGATTCCGTGGTAGGAGTTACATCCTGATTTGTCCCAACTATGATCTATCAAGTTCTGCACTGCATCATCAAGGCATGCCATCGTTAGCTCATGTAGTTTGAATATTAGTTAGTCGGGATTACAGTTAAAGGGAGCGCAATGGTTCAATGGTTAAGGCATTGGACTTCAAACCAAAAGGTCCATGGCTCGTTTTATCCATAAGCAAGACACTTAATCCTCATTAATGGGGCTGCACGTTAAAAATATTTAGTAGTCTATACCACACATTCACTCAGTAGCCATCTTACTTAATTACGTATCATATTCATAGGCCAGAAAAATGGCCTCTCGGGTTTAAAGGGTTAAACGTGATCACCAAAACCTCTGTCTTTACTGTACAACCGCTTTACATAGTATGAGATTCTAAAGAACTGCAACATTCTTGTATCCAAGTTGAAAATATCATGCTGAATAAATTTGTAATTGACCCGCGTCATTCTTTTTTCTGTGAGTCACGAATAGTACATAAGATGCTAGCGTTTTTTTAAAATTTCTGCAAAACGTGGAATATCCAAACACTTGTATATCTCCCCGTGAGTGCATCAAGGCCCCATCTGCAATGCTGATGCATTGCAGATGGCGCCTTGATGTACTCAAGGGACCATTTGTTTCCTCAACGAGGCGTAGAGTTTGCGATCAAATGAATCCTATCTTTGTAGTTGCAACTATAAAGAGAGCAACTTAGGCGTAGATGCTAAGAATGGGGGGTACAGCCCCATACAGCCCCATACATGTGTATTGGTATTAGGCAATATAAGCATTGCTCTATCTAAAATGTTTGATCGGTCTGTTTGTAAAAGGTGAAGCCTGTCGTCTCGAGTCAACCAATGGAAACATTTCTGGTTGTTCCGTTCATCTTTAGGTATGGTACATACTGTTTCATCTGCAGCACGCATTGTGTGATCAAGCACTTGACTCTCGTCGGCTGCTGACGGATCGTCATTTAACGCCACCTTTCCTCGACAGTAAAATGTCCGAGGATCGAACATGTAATTTTGTACTTCATTCGGTATCTCATGTGGTCCATGAACTACAAATTTGCCTACTGTGGTCTTAAGCTTCCACTACACTTCCAGTGTAGTGTGTAGTTGGATGTACACCCGGCAGTGCAAGTAGCTTATCACCATGTGCGTAATCTATTTTTGGCGTACACAAATAACATTATGTAAATTCCTCTCTCAAATTATTAAAACAAGATAGTTATTAATATATCAACATTAAAAACCATACCTCTACCACACCCCCTCGAGGCCTGACAAATCTACGTCACTAAAGATCAACATATTAACCCTTTACCTAACACGACTAGGAGAAAAGGTCACAGGTAAAATGTTTCTCGAATAATTAAAACTCTTTTCATTTTTCCCCCTACTACATAGCTTATGACTCATCAATGGAACAAACTACTTTTAATCCTTTGAACCCTGATGGTATCTTCCGTGTCAATTCAATGGTAGCAATTGGAAGAGTCCATATTTATTATTGGGGGTAGACCAATTAATGTTTTCAACGTGCAGCCCTTGATATTGATTTGTCTACCCCACGTCATCCAACTTAAAGAAATTATAAAGCAGTTACTGGGCCTGAAAGGCGGTCTGTCGTTTTCAAAGGGTTAATTACTGGACGAGTTCCTTCCATTGATGGGCCATAAACTGTGTTTGGGAGGACAAAGAGTAAAAGGTGATAAAATCTGAAGGCCGATTTCATGAATAGGGCGGGTCGGATATGGCCGCTAAACTGAATGAAGGGTTAAAAACAACTTTGAAAACTGCTACAATAATTTCTGCAGAACAACACTTTCTCCCCGTGGAAACCCCGGGACGTGAAGCAGTGCCTGTTCACTGCGGTAAACAGGCTCAGTTTTACTGGTAAAATAGGTCCCAGTCACCAATGCTTGGGAGGTGCAAACCCTCTCTAAAATGGGCAACATGACTTATTAACGCTCACCCCTGGTCTTGAGTTGATACTCATGTTGCGGTCATGATTAGCCATTGTGAACAAATATGTGACCTTAAACAACAAAAATAAATAATAATATGCAGAACAACAGTAATACTTTTAGAACTCTTCAAAGCACCTGATGTTCAGCGTGAGATTCAAATGTGGAAGGCGGGGTCTCACCTTTTTCTTTGTGGTGATTAACATCACTCTACACCACTCTCGCTTTTTGTTCTCTTTAAAGAAAGACAGACTATGATATTTTTCACAAATATTCTTTATCCCACCCAAACCATTGTTTTTGCCTCTAATGGAAAGGAATTTCACGAGCTTGTACTAAGCGCTCGTACATCTCTGTCAAACGGAGTTTAATTGGCTCAAGTCCAATTTTTTGTTCATCACAGTGATGATAAATCATCCAGCCGCATTCCTGCAAACCATAAATTTGGAGATGGGGTGCAGGTACCTCTTGGATTAATCCTTTCTGATTGCGCAGTCCATGTGTTGTTACTAAACAGCGCCATCAGTTCATAAACTTTACCTGAAAAAAGAGTAAAGATAAATTCAACCTTTGTAAACCGATTTTCCAGATTGTATTATTTACGAGGGGTTCGTTTAACCCTTTACCCAACGTAACGGCCAAAACCGGCCAGCGCTATTCTCAAAAATCGCCTATTAATTTTAATTATTTTTTCATTTTTTGTCTCAAAAACATAGGTTATGACCCCTCATTGGAACGAGCTCGTCGAGCTCGTTCCAATGAGGGGTCATAACCTATGTTTTTGAGACAAAAAATGAAAAAAAATAGTTATTCAAGAATTTTTTTGCAAGTGTCGTCTGCTTTTCATGTTAGGTAAAGGGTTAAAAGTGCAAAAAATAAGTACAGAAACTAAAGAGGTATACATCAAGTAAAGAGAATTATTCAGATCGCGTTGCAGTGGTTTTTATCACACAGTAGGAGATATCCATCATACGCTTTTTAGATTCTTGCGATATGACATATGAATGACATTACATGAAATAAACTCATTACGTATTGAGATGAAGTTTTTTATTCCGTTACTTATGTTTTGTTTTTTACTTAAGATGATATTCAGATCTACATCGGCCTTTCCAACTGCAGCTCCAAGGATTGGGATTAAAGACGAAATAACATGTAAGATATCCCTTTGGTTTCTGTTGAATTAGTGTACCGCTGTAAAAAGGTACATTGGCAAACTAAGGGCTACCATTGGTGAATCCAGAGGGGGGCGCACTTAGATCGCGCGCACTTCTATGCTTTGTAACTAGTTTTTTTCCACAAGCATCGACACCAGGGGGCATGGTATTATCCACGACAACACATAGGCATCCACTACCGAAGGTAGTGGATGTCCTTATGTTATCGCAGATAACAGCGTAACCCATGTATACGACTATAGCTCCAACGCGGATTAGCCATGAATCTTTATAAACTGACCGAAAAACATCGATGTCATTTACAAACAAGCCACACTGACATTTCAAGTTCAAATATTTTCCCCGGGGAGGCCTTCGAACCCCACCGATGAGAGTGGTATACCCTCTCTCGTGCTCGCCCACAACTCGCGACTGCGAATGTCGGATGATTCTTCGCACAATAACCAATGATTTAGATGTGGTGCACTTCGACACTCAAAATCCTGAATTCGCCACTGACTAATCCTAACACCCCCGCCCACAACTCCAACAAAAAATAACAGAACCAAATATATCAAGTAGAGAGTGGAGTTTTAGTAACAGCCGGGAAGTTGATATTCCATACAGGCAGTATTTCATATTTTGGAAAAAGCGCACGAAACATAAAAATTTCTGTAAACCAAGATCCGTTGAGAGTAACTCGCCATGGCCAGATAGTAAGTCGCTGCGGCGAAATAATATTTTGTGTGCATATCCCTTCTACGCTTCACTTTTCTTGCTGATACTGTGTTTGCGAATGGTATGATTTGACTTTTAATGACTTAGAGTAACCTCCTCCACTCTGCATGCATTGTATCGGTCTCGTTATTAGAATTTTAGAAGACGTTTTGAATATTGGAAACCTTGCCTGTCAGAACTATTGATGGATAAGAAATGCTCAACGCACCTTGGAGTTAATGACAGCTATCAAAGTATTACTGTGTTAGAAACCAGAGCCGAGCCTCTTTAGAAACGTGTTGGAACTGTGTGGTAGCTTCTTACCCCTACATAATTATGTTTTTGATTGAATGCCAGTAGTAATTAAAAGCAGTACCTGTAAAATGGTTATGTAACAGATTTTTGAAGAGCCGTCGTTGGCAATCTCCAGTAAATTAGCTTTTAGCTGAGAGCTTATATAACTGAAAATTATAGCCTGCGATTTGATATTTCGATTCGCCCATAGGTCTCACTCCAGCTTATAGCTATGTTTGTGTTAAGACAAGGCAGAAATCGAAGGTATTACGCTGTGTCGCAAATGTATACTGAAAAGGAAGAAACGAAATGCTAATTAATACCAATGTGTAACGATCTTTACACTTTATTGCTGGTAATATAAGACAATATCAGATAAAACATAACTCCTATCTTACACGTCGGGGGCGCGGTGGCGTCGCGGTAACCGGTTCTCGTCAGATCACCGAGCGCGGTTAGTATAGTTGGATGGGTGACCATTTCAGCGATTGATTCGCGCTCCCGCGTTGTGTCCTTGGGCAAGGCACTTCACCCCGCTTGCCTACATGGGGGCACGATGACGCTGTGTACTAAGGCGTACTGCACGTCGATGGTGCGCATGTCTTCAACCCATCTAACCCTGCCTGTGCCGCGGTTCAGAGTTCAGAGTTACGATGTTGGGGAGCTGACAGCTGCTCGTCGATGCTCGGTGGTTCTCTCCGGGAACTCCGGCTTCCTCCACCCGTAAAACTGTCTCGGTCACGATTAGCCATTGTACATAAGTATGTGACCTTAAACTCCAATAAATAAATAATAAATAAATAAATTGGATTAGTAATGATTTTTAACTCCATAAAAATCCATCATATAAACATTGCACACAACCTGACTCGGAAAGTAATCAATCAATCAATCAATCAATCAATCAATCAATCAATCAATAACTTGACTCGGCACTCGATCAGGAGAGTCGAAAAGATTACCGATTCCGTGGTAGGAGTTACATCCTGATTTGTCCCAACTATGATCTATCAAGTTCTGCACTGCATCATCAAGGCATGCCATCGTTAGCTCATGTAGTTTGAATATTAGTTAGTCGGGATTACAGTTAAAGGGAGCGCAATGGTTCAATGGTTAAGGCATTGGACTTCAAACCAAAAGGTCCATGGCTCGTTTTATCCATAAGCAAGACACTTAATCCTCATTAATGGGGCTGCACGTTAAAAATATTTAGTAGTCTATACCACACATTCACTCAGTAGCCATCTTACTTAATTACGTATCATATTCATAGGCCAGAAAAATGGCCTCTCGGGTTTAAAGGGTTAAATGTGATCACCAAAACCTCTGTCTTTACTGTACAACCGCTTTACATAGTATGAGATTCTAAAGAACTGCAACATTCTTGTATCCAAGTTGAAAATATCATGCTGAATAAATTTGTAATTGACCCGCGTCATTCTTTTTTCTGTGAGTCACGAATAGTACATAAGATGCTAGCGTTTTTTTTAAATTTCTGCAAAACGTGGAATATCCAAACACTTGTATATCTCCCCGTGAGTGCATCAAGGCCCCATCTGCAATGCTGATGCATTGCAGATGGCGCCTTGATGTACTCAAGGGACCATTTGTTTCCTCAACGAGGCGTAGAGTTTGCGATCAAATGAATCCTATCTTTGTAGTTGCAACTATAAAGAGAGCAACTTAGGCGTAGATGCTAAGAATGGGGGGTACAGCCCCATACAGCCCCATACATGTGTATTGGTATTAGGCAATATAAGCATTGCTCTATCTAAAATGTTTGATCGGTCTGTTTGTAAAAGGTGAAGCCTGTCGTCTCGAGTCAACCAATGGAAACATTTCTGGTTGTTCCGTTCATCTTTAGGTATGGTACATACTGTTTCATCTGCAGCACGCATTGTGTGATCAAGCACTTGACTCTCGTCGGCTGCTGACGGATCGTCATTTAACGCCACCTTTCCTCGACAGTAAAATGTCCGAGGATCGAACATGTAATTTTGTACTTCATTCGGTATCTCATGTGGTCCATGAACTACAAATTTGCCTACTGTGGTCTTAAGCTTCCACTACACTTCCAGTGTAGTGTGTAGTTGGATGTACACCCGGCAGTGCAAGTAGCTTATCACCATGTGCGTAATCTATTTTTGGCGTACACAAATAACATTATGTAAATTCCTCTCTCAAATTATTAAAACAAGATAGTTATTAATATATCAACATTAAAAACCATACCTCTACCACACCCCCTCGAGGCCTGACAAATCTACGTCACTAAAGATCAACATATTAACCCTTTACCTAACACGACTAGGAGAAAAGGTCACAGGTAAAATGTTTCTCGAATAATTAAAACTCTTTTCATTTTTCCCCCTACTACATAGCTTATGACTCATCAATGGAACAAACTACTTTTAATCCTTTGAACCCTGATGGTATCTTCCGTGTCAATTCAATGGTAGCAATTGGAAGAGTCCATATTTATTATTGGGGGTAGACCAATTAATGTTTTCAACGTGCAGCCCTTGATATTGATTTGTCTACCCCACGTCATCCAACTTAAAGAAATTATAAAGCAGTTACTGGGCCTGAAAGGCGGTCTGTCGTTTTCAAAGGGTTAATTACTGGACGAGTTCCTTCCATTGATGGGCCATAAACTTTGTTTGGGAGGACAAAGAGTGAAAGGTGATAAAATCTGAAGGCCGATTTCATGAATAGGGCGGGTCGGATATGGCCGCTAAACTGAATGAAGGGTTAAAAACAACTTTGAAAACTGCTGCAATCATTTCTGCAGAACAACACTTTCTCCCCGTGGGAACCCCGGGACGTGAAGCAGTGCCTGTTCACTGCGGTAAACAGGCTCAGTTTTACTGGTAAAATAGGTCCCAGTCACCAATGCTTGGGAGGTGCAAACCCTCTCTAAAATGGGCAACATGACTTATTAACGCTCACCCCTGGTCTTGAGTTGATACTCATGTTGCGGTCATGATTAGCCATTGTGAAAAAATATGTGACCTTAAACAACAAAAATAAATAATAATATGCAGAACAACAGTAATACTTTTAGAACTCTTCAAAGCACCTGATGTTCAGCGTGAGATTCAAATGTGGAAGGCGGGGTCTCACCTTTTTCTTTGTGGTGATTAACATCACTCTACACCACTCTCGCTTTTTGTTCTCTTTAAAGAAAGACAGACTATGATATTTTTCACAAATATTCTTTATCCCATCGAAACCATTGTTTTTGCCTCTATTGGAAAGGAATTTCACGAGCTTGTACTAAGCGCTCGTACATCTCTGTCAAACGGAGTTTAATTGGCTCAAGTCCAATTTTTTGTTCATCACAGTGATGATAAATCATCCAGCCGCATTCCTGCAAACCATAAATTTGGAGATGGGGTGCAGGTACCTCTTGGATTAATCCTTTCTGATTGCGCAGTCCATGTGTTGTTACTAAACAGCGCCATCAGTTCATAAACTTTACCTGAAAAAAGAGTAAAGATAAATTCAACCTTTGTAAACCGATTTTCCAGATTGTATTATTTACGAGGGGTTCGTTTAAAAGTGCAAAAAATAAGTACAGAAACTAAAGAGGTATACATCAAGTAAAGAGAATTATTCAGATCGCGTTACAGTGGCTTTTATCACACAGTAGGAGATATCCATCATACGCTTTTTAGATTCTTGCGATATGACATATGAATGACATTACATGAGATAAACTCATTACGTATTGAGATGAAGTTTTTTATTCCGTTACTTATGTTTTTTTTTTTTTTACTTAAGATGATATTCAGATCTACATCGGCCTTTCCATCTGCAGCTCCAAGGATTGGGATTAAAGACGAAATAACATGTAAGATATCCCTTTGGTTTCTGTTGAATTAGTGTACCGCTGTAAAAAGGTACATTGGCAAACTAAGGGCTACCATTGGTGAATCCAGAGGGGGGCGCACTTAGATCGCGCGCACTTCTATGCTTTGTAACTAGTTTTTATCCACAAGCATCGACACCAGGGGGCATGGTATTATCCACGACAACACATAGGCATCCACTACCGAAGGTAGTGGATGTCCTTATGTTATCGCAGATAACAGCGTAACCCATGTATACGACTATAGCTCCAACGCGGATTAGCCATGAACCTTTATAAACTGACCGAAAAACATCGTTGTCATTTACAAACAAGCCACACTGACATTTCAAGTTCAAATATTTTCCCCGGGGAGGCCTCCGAACCCCACCGATGAGAGTGGTATACCCTCTCTCGTGCTCGCCCACAACTCGCGACTGCGAATGTCGGATGATTCTTCGCACAATGACCAATGATTTAGATGTGGTGCACTTCGACACTCAAAATCCTGAATTCGCCACTGACTAGTCCTAACACCCCCGCCCACAACTCCAACAAAAAATAACAGAACCAAATATATCAAGTAGAGAGTGGAGTTTTAGTAACAGCCGGGAAGTTGATATTCCATACAGGCAGTATTTCATATTTTGGAAAAAGCGCACGAAACATAAAAATTTCTGTAAACCAAGATCCGTTGAGAGTAACTCGCCATGGCGAGATAGTAAGTCGCTGCGGCGAGATAATATTTTGTGTGCATGTCCCTTCTACGCTTCACTTTTCTTGCTGATACTGTGTTTGCGAATGGTATGATTTGACTTTTAATGACTTAGAGTAACCTCCTCCACTCTGCATGCATTGTATCGGTCTCGTTATTAGAATTTTAGAAGACGTTTTGAATATTGGAAACCTTGCCTGTCAGAACTATTGATGGATAAGAAATGCTCAACGCACCTTGGAGTTAATGACAGCTATCAAAGTATTACTGTGTTAGAAACCAGAGCCGAGCCTCTTTAGAAACGTGTTGGAACTGTGTGGTAGCTTCTTACCCCTACATAATTATGTTTTTGATTGAATGCCAGTAGTAATTAAAAGCAGTACCTGTAAAATGGTTATGTAACAGATTTTTGAAGAGCCGTCGTTGGCAATCTCCAGTAAATTAGCTTTTAGCTGAGAGCTTATATAACTGAAAATTATAGCCTGTGGTTTGATATTTCGATTCGCCCATAGGTCTCACTCCAGCTTATAGCTATGTTTGTGTTAAGACAAGGCAGAAATCGAAGGTATTACGCTGTGTCGCAAATGTATACTGAAAAGGAAGAAACGAAATGCTAATTAATACCAATGTGTAACGATCTTTACACTTTATTGCTGGTAATATAAGACAATATCAGATAAAACATAACTCCTATCTTACACGTCGGGGGCGCGGTGGCGTCGCGGTAACCGGTTCTCGTCAGATCACCGAGCGCGGTTAGTATAGTTGGATGGGTGACCATTTCAGCGATTGATTCGCGCTCCCGCGTTGTGTCCTTGGGCAAGGCACTTCACCCCGCTTGCCTACATGGGGGCACGATGACGCTGTGTACTAAGGCGTACTGCACGTCGATGGTGCGCATGTCTTCAACCCATCTAACCCTGCCTGTGCCGCGGTTCAGAGTTCAGAGTTACGATGTTGGGGAGCTGACAGCTGCTCGTCGATGCTCGGTGGTTCTCTCCGGGAACTCCGGCTTCCTCCACCCGTAAAACTGTCTCGGTCACGATTAGCCATTGTACATAAGTATGTGACCTTAAACTCCAATAAATAAATAATAAATAAATAAATTGGATTAGTAATGATTTTTAACTCCATAAAAATCCATCATATAAACATTGCACACAACCTGACTCGGAAAGTAATCAATCAATCAATCAATCAATCAATCAATCAATCAATCAATCAATCAATCAATCAATCAATCAATCAATCAATCAATCAATCAATCAATCAATCAATAACTTGACTCGGCACTCGAACAGGAGAGTCGAAAAGATTACCGATTCCGTGGTAGGAGTTACATCCTGATTTGTCCCAACTATGATCTATCAAGTTCTGCACTGCATCATCAAGGCATGCCATCGTTAGCTCATGTAGTTTGAATATTAGTTAGTCGGGATTACAGTTAAAGGGAGCGCAATGGTTCAATGGTTAAGGCATTGGACTTCAAACCAAAAGGTCCATGGCTCGTTTTATCCATATGCAAGACACTTAATCCTCATTAATGGGGCTGCACGTTAAAAATATTTAGTAGTCTATACCACACATTCACTCAGTAGCCATCTTACTTAATTACGTATCATATTCATAGGCCAGAAAAATGGCCTCTCGGGTTTAAAGGGTTAAATGTGATCACCAAAACCTCTGTCTTTACTGTACAACCGCTTTACATAGTATGAGATTCTAAAGAACTGCAACATTCTTGTATCCAAGTTGAAAATATCATGCTGAATAAATTTGTAATTGACCCGCGTCATTCTTTTTTCTGTGAGTCACGAATAGTACATAAGATGCTAGCGTTTTTTTAAAATTTCTGCAAAACGTGGAATATCCAAACACTTGTATATCTCCCCGTGAGTGCATCAAGGCCCCATCTGCAATGCTGATGCATTGCAGATGGCGCCTTGATGTACTCAAGGGACCATTTGTTTCCTCAACGAGGCGTAGAGTTTGCGATCAAATGAATCCTATCTTTGTAGTTGCAACTATAAAGAGAGCAACTTAGGCGTAGATGCTAAGAATGGGGGGTACAGCCCCATACAGCCCCATACATGTGTATTGGTATTAGGCAATATAAGCATTGCTCTATCTAAAATGTTTGATCGGTCTGTTTGTAAAAGGTGAAGCCTGTCGTCTCGAGTCAACCAATGGAAACATTTCTGGTTGTTCCGTTCATCTTTAGGTATGGTACATACTGTTTCATCTGCAGCACGCATTGTGTGATCAAGCACTTGACTCTCGTCGGCTGCTGAAAGATCGTCATTTAACGCCACCTTTCCTCGACAGTAAAATGTCCGAGGATCGAACATGTAATTTTGTACTTCATTCGGTATCTCATGTGGTCCATGAACTACAAATTTGCCTACTGTGGTCTTAAGCTTCCACTACACTTCCAGTGTAGTGTGTAGTTGGATGTACACCCGGCAGTGCAAGTAGCTTATCACCATGTGCGTAATCTATTTTTGGCGTACACAAATAACATTATGTAAATTCCTCTCTCAAATTATTAAAACAAGATAGTTATTAATATATCAACATTAAAAACCATACCTCTACCACACCCCCTCGAGGCCTGACAAATCTACGTCACTAAAGATCAACATATTAACCCTTTACCTAACACGACTAGGAGAAACGGTCACAGGTAAAATGTTTCTCGAATAATTAAAACTCTTTTCATTTTTCCCCCTACTACATAGCTTATGACTCATCAATGGAACAAACTACTTTTAATCCTTTGAACCCTGATGGTATCTTCCGTGTCAATTCAATGGTAGCAATTGGAAGAGTCCATATTTATTATTGGGGGTAGACCAATTAATGTTTTCAACGTGCAGCCCTTGATATTGATTTGTCTACCCCACGTCATCCAACTTAAAGAAATTATAAAGCAGTTACTGGGCCTGAAAGGCGGTCTGTCGTTTTCAAAGGGTTAATTACTGGACGAGTTCCTTCCATTGATGGGCCATAAACTGTGTTTGGGAGGACAAAGAGTGAAAGGTGATAAAATCTGAAGGCCGATTTCATGAATAGGGCGGGTCGGATATGGCCGCTAAACTGAATGAAGGGTTAAAAACAACTTTGAAAACTGCTGCAATAATTTCTGCAGAACAACACTTTCTCCCCGTGGGAACCCCGGGACGTGAAGCAGTGCCTGTTCACTGCGGTAAACAGGCTCAGTTTTACTGGTAAAATAGGTCCCAGTCACCAATGCTTGGGAGGTGCAAACCCTCTCTAAAATGGGCAACATGACTTATTAACGCTCACCCCTGGTCTTGAGTTGATACTCATGTTGCGGTCATGATTAGCCATTGTGAAAAAATATGTGACCTTAAACAACAAAAATAAATAATAATATGCAGAACAACAGTAATACTTTTAGAACTCTTCAAATCACCTGATGTTCAGCGTGAGATTCAAATGTGGAAGGCGGGGTCTCACCTTTTTCTTTGTGGTGATTAACATCACTCTACACCACTCTCGCTTTTTGTTCTCTTTAAAGAAAGACAGACTATGATATTTTTCACAAATATTCTTTATCCCACCCAAACCATTGTTTTTGCCTCTAATGGAAAGGAATTTCACGAGCTTGTACTAAGCGCTCGTACATCTCTGTCAAACGGAGTTTAATTGGCTCAAGTCCAATTTTTTGTTCATCACAGTGATGATAAATCATCCAGCCGCATTCCTGCAAACCATAAATTTGGAGATGGGGTGCAGCACCTCTTGGATTAATCCTTTCTGATTGCGCAGTCCATGTGTTGTTACTAAACAGCGCCATCAGTTCATAAACTTTACCTGAAAAAAGAGTAAAGATAAATTCAACCTTTGTAAACCGATTTTCCAGATTGTATTATTTACGAGGGGTTCGTTTAACCCTTTACCCAACGTAACGTCCAAAACCGGCCAGCGCTATTCTCAAAAATCGCCTATTAATTTTAATTATTTTTTCATTTTTTGTCTCAAAAACATAGGTTATGACCCCTCATTGGAACGAGCTCGTCGAGCTCGTTCCAATGAGGGGTCATAACCTATGTTTTTGAGACAAAAAATGAAAAAAAATAGTTATTCAAGAATTTTTTTTGCAAGTGTCGTCTGCTTTTCATGTTAGGTAAAGGGTTAAAAGTGCAAAAAATAAGTACAGAAACTAAAGAGGTATACATCAAGTAAAGAGAATTATTCAGATCGCGTTACAGTGGTTTTTATCACACAGTAGGAGATATCCATCATACGCTTTTTAGATTCTTGCGATATGACATATGAATGACATTACATGAGATAAACTCATTACGTATTGAGATGAAGTTTTTTATTCCGTTACTTATGTTTTTTTTTTTTACTTAAGATGATATTCAGATCTACATCGGCCTTTCCATCTGCAGCTCCAAGGATTGGGATTAAAGACGAAATAACATGTAAGATATCCCTTTGGTGTCTGTTGAATTAGTGTACCGCTGTAAAAAGGTACATTGGCAAACTAAGGGCTACCATTGGTGAATCCAGAGGGGGGGGGGGGGGGGACGCACTTAGATCGCGCGCACTTCTATGCTTTGTAACTAGTTTTTTTCCACAAGCATCGACACCAGGGGGCATGGTATTATCCACGACAACACATAGGCATCGACTACCGAAGGTAGTGGATGTCCTTATGTTATCGCAGATAACAGCGTAACCCATGTATACGACTATAGCTCCAACGCGGATTAGCCATGAACCTTTATAAACTGACCGAAAAACATCGTTGTCATTTACAAACAAGCCACACTGACATTTCAAGTTCAAATATTTTCCCCGGGGAGGCCTCCGAACCCCACCGAAGAGAGTGGTATACCCTCTCTCGTGCTCGCCCACAACTCGCGACTGCGAATGTCGGATGATTCTTCGCACAATGACCAATGATTCAGATGTGGTGCACTTCGACACTCAAAATCCTGAATTCGCCACTGACTAGTCCTAACACCCCCCGCCCACAACTCCAACAAAAAATAACAGAACCAAATATATCAAGTAGAGAGTGGAGTTTTAGTAACAGCCGGGCAGTTGATATTCCATACAGGCAGTATTTCATATTTTGGAAAAAGCGCACGAAACATAAAAATTTCCGTAAACCAAGATCCGTTGAGAGTAACTCGCCATGGCGAGATAGTAAGTCGCTGCGGCGAGATAATATTTTGTGTGCATGTCCCTTCTACGCTTCACTTTTCTTGCTGATACTGTGTTTGCGAATGGTATGATTTGACTTTTAATGACTTAGAGTAACCTCCTCCACTCTGCATGCATTGTATCGGTCTCGTTATTAGAATTTTAGAAGACGTTTTGAATATTGGAAACCTTGCCTGTCAGAACTATTGTTGGATAACAAATGTTCAACGCACCTTGGAGTTAATGACAGCTATCAAAGTATTACTGTGTTAGAAACCAGAGCCGAGCCTCTTTAGAAACGTGTTGGAACTGTGTGGTAGCTGCTTACCCCTACATAATTATGTTTTTGATTGAATGCCAGTAGTAATTAAAAGCAGTACCTGTAAAATGGTTATGTAACAGATTTTTGAAGAGCCGTCGTTGGCAATCTCCAGTAAATTAGCTTTTAGCTGAGAGCTTATATAACTGAAAATGATAGCCTGCGATTTGATATTTCGATTCGCCCATAGGTCTCACTCCAGCTTATAGCTATGTTTGTGTTAAGACAAGGCAGAAATCGAAGGTATTACGCTGTGTCGCAAATGTATACTGAAAAGGAAGAAAAGAAATGCTAATTAATACCAATGTGTAACGATCTTTACACTTCATTGCTGGTAATATAAGACAATATCAGATAAAACATAACTCCCATCTCACACGCCAGGGGCGCGGTGGCGTCGCGGTAACCGGTTCTCGTCAGATCACCGAGCGCGGTTAGTATAGTTGGATGGGTGACCATTTCAGCGATTGATTCGCGCTCCCGCGTTGTGTCCTTGGGCAAGGCACTTCACCCCGCTTGCCTACATGGGGGCACGATGACGCTGTGTACTAAGGCGTACTGCACGTCGATGGTGCGCATGTCTTCAACCAATCTAACCCTGCCTGTGCCGCGGTTCAGAGTTACGATGTTGGGGAGCTGACAGCTGCTCGTCGTTGCTCGGTGGTTCTCTCCGGGTACTCCGGCTTCCTCCACCCGTAAATCTGTCACCGACATGATATGACCCTGGCTGTTAATGTGTCGTTAAACCCTAATAAAAAAAAATCCTACACGTCTAGAAGATGACACTAGTGAATATTCTTTGATTAATTAAACATTTTTATTTTCTTGCCTCCATACACAGTACGACACAGGCGTGTGACCGGGTTAATCGATATGGCACGAGTGTCGGCGCGGAAGGATGGGACGAGAGGCTGCAGGCCGCGAGTTTTATCCTTCCTCGATGGCACAAGTGCCATATCGATTAACCCATTCACACAGGCGTGCCGTTCTGTGTTTATGACACGCCTTCACGTCTACAAAAAAGACAATTATTAGAAGGACATTCAGTAAATCGTTTGACAACTATCAACAAAAAGAACACATTTTATTGCCAACCAAATTTGCGAGGAGAACCCGTGTTACTATTTCGTCCCCTGAGTTCCAATGTGTTATATGTGCCTACTGGCACATAGAACACATTGGAACTCAGGGGTTAATTTTAGCTATCACTAGCGATTCAAATGATATTTGTGGTGCACGATTTGTTGAAAATTCCAGGTAAATTTCGCTTCTTTATAAAAATAGCCCGTCACCGATTTTCATTTTCCGCATGGTTTAGTGTTGCTGTTGATGGGGATTTTAAAGAACATCCGTGTAATAAATAGCTAACTCGTACCCCTCATTGCAACGAGATCCGTGAGCTCGTTCCAGTGATGGGGTGGTAAGCTATGTTTTGGGAACAAAATTTGAATGGCGCTGACTGTATAAATAGCGCTGTAAAGATTCATGACTTCATTTTGTGTTGGTGAAAACCTGCAATGCTATTAACTTCGCAATGTTGTTCTGTTCTTTAAAATATTAATATAAAACTCGGACAGTTACTTCGAATTTTGTGTTAACCCTTTGAATCCTGTCGGAAACCGGGCTTTGTCGCTGCTGGAAGTAATAGATTCACGCCGCGAATTCAGCGAAAACTCAAGGAGTGTCGCCTGAATCCGTGCATGGACGTGGACGCATGTCTCGCCGTAACGAACCCTCCCGTTTCACTTTTGTTGGGGTGGTTCTTATCCTGAAGGGTTTAATAACGTTTCCTCGAAAAGCATAAGTCAACACTGAAAACAACAACAATTTTAATACATACACATATAAATAAATATGGTAATTTGTGACTTACGTGGAATCCAATCAATATGACAAACAAAACGTCAATCACTCCCTACCCACACAGTTTTTGAGTCACTCGGGCCCGCATTCCCTGTTGTCGCTGAGTTTTTCCTCCTTTTGGCTGGTATTTGCTCCTTGGTCGCCTCTTCGCTTCACCCTTTCACTGATATATTGTCACTTTATCGGACGCCTCTGCTGTAACATGTGACGGAATGTCACTCTACCACTGCCGTCGCACGGCCGCTAGCTTATTGCTACTCTACTTGACGCTTTTCACAAAAGCAGTCGCCACAAATGGGGTTAAACTCTCACTTACGTTTGTCTCGGAATATAGACAAAGCCTACTCTGCCTACGTATGGCTTGCCTTCTAAAACAAGTAATGCCGTTTACCTAAATGCAAAAAGCTCCCTGAGCTCGTACTTCGTGTTTGTGATCCTATTCTTATACATGGTCACCAACTTGGCCCGCGACTGCCCCTATTCTAAATATGAGCTCTGTGGCCCCCCTACATCACAACGTGCCTATACTTTCGCACCGATGCGACACCTCCTCTAAGCTATAGCATGGGACATCCCCATCTACTCGCAGCCACCCACAGTCTTACGCACCTTCAGACTGGAATGAATTTTTCGAGAAATTCCCCCGATTTTTGTTTAGAAAGCCAGAACATTAATTCTCAGTATAATCGCTTCTCTTGAACTTGGCCGCTTAGATCTATCTTAATTTGATGTTCGCTTTAAAGTTCCTTTGGAAGACTGGAATGCTGGTATTTCCATGACATTCGGTGACAGGTTAGATGCGTAATATGGGCGTGTGTGTAGAACATGTGCGATGTACTGTTTTCCAACAATTACATATTACCTGGCCATAATTACACAGATAACGAGTTGCAGGAGAATACTCCTTTAATCAGTTATCAGATAGCCCATGTGGCGTTCAACAAATGCGCCATAATGAACATTAAATTTCACGCTTAATTTAGCGGCGCTTGAATTATTGCTGGTCTGTTTAAATGACAAATCGGTCTTCGGGGTCCGCCTATATCTATCTTTGCGCTTTACATTTAACCCAGTCAGAAAGATTATCGAAAATATTTACACTTTTAAACAAGAAAATCGCCACTTTTAGCTATCAACTTGACAAATCCTGGTGGTATCTTCCAGTCAGTCCAATGGAACCAATTGGAAGAGTCCATATTGATTATTTGGGGGTAAACCAATTAGACCAATTAATATTTTCAACGGCTAGCCTCGGGGCTGCACGTTGAAAATATTGATTGGTCTACCCCACACTTCAACTTTGCAGACACCCTACGAAATGAAAGTATGGCGGAAAAGCGGCCTCTCGGTTTCAAAGGGTTAGTGCCGACGAAGAGAGTAAAAAGATGTCGTAAGATTTTTCCAACTTGGGCTGCACGTTGAAAATATTGGTTAGCCTATTCAAAATATGCGCTGCACAGCCATTTGCTTTATGAGAATGGGCCGTACCGTGTTTCTGAGTCGGAAACCCAGGTTTTCGAATTCAAAGAGTTACATTTGCAAACTCTCGATCGAAAGGGAGCGTGACGTAGTGAGATCTTATGTATCGCATAAAGGTATTCCATCAGGCTCTGTCCTTCTAAAACATTCTACCCATCTATCAAATATCAGAAAAGGCGTGCAAGTAAGATGCTAAAAGGAGAATTGTAGTTATGAAACACATTATGAAGATAAAAATTGACGAATAAACATTGCAACGGTTTGTTAGAGTGTTGTGAGAGTGTTTTTGGTGTTACTTTGGAACATCGAACTTACTAACTCAAATACGCTATGCACACTTTAATGTATCAGCTGGAAAATTGGAAGACATAATGCGGGACCTAAATGCCAAGCGACAAAGCACAAACCGCAAACTGTTTCACCAGTGTTCCTGTTCGTGATTTTGCTAATATGGAATAATATATATAAACCCCAAGTGATGGTAAATCATTCATCCAATTTTCAGTAAGTGACAGCTGGTCTCTGATGGACTCAAATAATGTACAACTCATAAACAAATTGTTCCATCTATAAACACGTTGCCTGACAATAAGTGTTGGTCAATTGGATAATTTGCTTGAACTCTACACAGATTGTTTGATAAAATGTATGTTAAAAAAATGTTTTGCAATGATGGATATAAGTCAGTCATTCGTACTCTTCAAAGATAAAATCTTGACCGACTTTACGGGCATCGACACGGAATCTCTTTTGAATCACTCGGTGATGTGCACGGCTCTCAGCCCTTTACCTAACGAATCGGTCGCATCTTCCCGCGTAAATTACAAATTGAGCAGTTGAAAAAAATCTATTTTAAAAAAAAAAACCCTTATCAAGTGACCCTCATTGGAACGAGTCGAGCTCGTTCCAATGAGGGGTCACATGATATCGTTTTATTGAAATCTTTTGAAAAACAATAATGAAAATAACAATCGCGTCCCCACCCAGGGCATTCGGCCTAGGGTATAATGGCCTAGGGTGAAGGCTGAGCCCTTATCTTGCCGAATATGATCGGTAGAGTGAATTATCGGACTTGAGGCCCACTTTACATGAAATCTTGTTTAAAAGAGAGAAAAATGTAGTACTTTTAATACACTGAATCAAAAAAGCAAGTATAATAAACTTTGAGGAGTTTTCAGTATTATCGACCTAAATCCCAAACAAATAATTGCAAATCCATACTTCGAGTCCAGCGGTATGAATTCGGATAATTTCGTGTTCTTACTGTTGTCAGCGTCACGTCAGGACGTCGCAATTCATACATGGGGTGAAACGAAATGTTCACACATGCAGTCAATAGCATGTATGTCAAGCGTTTGCCTCTTGAATGGCAAGACATCGGCGGCGCATGGACCTGATATGTTTCTGGATGTCACACTGTGGTATTGCGTTCCACTCCTGCCTTAGAGCATTACGTAAATCGCCTAACGTCTGAAGATCATGAAGTCGTGCCCAACGGTCCAATTGATCCCAAAGATGCTCGATTGGCGACAAATTTTGGCGAAAGTGGGAGCCAGGGAAACAGTTCGATACTCTGCTCCTCAAGAAAGTCACGACAGATACGTGACATCGGGCAATGTCTTGCCGGAATAACTGCAATCCGACGTTAGTTTGAACAACGGGACAACAACAGCGTTAAGAATTCCGTCCCCATATCGCTGTCCATTCAGATTACCATTGATGCAGATCAACTGCGTTCGATGGTGCATGGAAATTCCTGCCCAAACCATTACACTACTCCCGCCGAAACGGTCGCATTCTCACACGCAAAAATCAGAAAACCGTTCTCCTCGTTGGCGATACACTCTTGCCCTATCATCAGTGCGCCGTAGACAAAATCGTGATTCATCACTAAAAAGAACTGTGCTCCAACGCTACTGAGTCCGGCGAACACGCTGACGTACCTATTCCATTCTGACGGTACGATGGCGTTGGGTAAGGATTGGTCCGTGGTATGGACGCCTACTGTGGATACCGTGTTTAGCGAGTCCGTTGCGGACAGTTTGTGCACTGATTCTATTGTTAGTTCTACCAGGAGTAATTGCTGCTGTCCTCGTCGCCGGAAGGAAGCCATCCCGCAAGTGAGACGTCCTGATGTGTCGGTCTTGTGCAGGGGTCGTAACTCTTGGTCGACCTGAACGCGGTCGATCGACAGTAGATCCAGTGGTTCTATACCTTCCAATGAGACGGTAACCACAGTGACTCCGAACACAGCAGCGAGCTCATCGGGAGGTATCCCAGCCTTATGCATACCAAATGCACGCATTCTTTAAAATGTCGGAAGACAAAATCTAGCGTGTTTTCTCAATAACCCAGACTCTCTAGCACAACATAACACAAAGAAAATCGTCGGTCACCAATTCAATGTGACATTCTCGGGTAGCACGTGCAATTTTGAAAATCCGTAGCAAAATTGTATATGGTTGGGTGGACAACAACAACATGTCATTAAACTCTTTGCACGACTTCTTGTCCACAAACATGCAACATTAAAACTATTATATTTCATCCTTTATGCTATTTTTCACATTTGTTTCTATTATACTGTCTTTTTTGCCTCAGTATATAACACTAGGGAGAACTGAAATTGAAAATGTAAACAGTGCCATCAGTGATTTATCGTTCATTAAAACCTTTTACTGACGTCAGCCATTGTTATTCATTGGTATATAATATGTCTCTCCCACACTTAATAGTTGGATAGTTGTATATCTAACAGCTAACTGTTGGATATTTTACATCTATTGAACTATCCAACAACAACATTTTTTTAAGTAGGATAAATAACTTGTTGATGTTGGATAGGCGAGAGAAAGCTCCCCGGACAAAAAAACGATGTTTCGGAAGAAACTCGAGGTAAAAACATGTTGGGTATTTGTATAAGAATGATAGCAGTGTATTATTTAAAAGAATGCCAGGTTGTTCTCAAAAACAATGCCTGGAAATAAAACAAATGCACACTTATCATTCGTGACGGTGATTTTATTTGATAACAGCGGCAGTGAAACAAGGAAGTTGCCGGTAGTGTGTTTTAACTCTATTTACAGTTTTATCAGACAAATCACTCAAGTTCGCCAAACCATGAAGATATACATCTCTAACTTTTTTCACGCCTTTCTAAAGAGGTATAACTTAGGATTTTTTGGCTTTCAAAACAAAGATGGTCAAATGAACAAGCTTGTTGCGTTTTCACTTGTGTACATTTATAAGTATATCAATCGTCCCTTGGAAGGATAAAGGTGCCACCTACAAGGCCTGAGCATTGCAGTTGGCACCTTTATGCATTCAACGGCCGAAAAGGGCTCTCAGTTTAAAAACAGCTTTTTATTATGATGATGTTTTTTCACAGTATTGTCCATTATCATATTCGACTGATATGGCTTCAAACTCGGCTGATATGACGCCGATCTCTGTCGATATGAGCCAACCCAGAGCTCCCCCCCCCCCCCCCGATGTGTTACCAGGCTTAACCAATTTGCTGTAATCGAAAAATGTTCGCAGTTCGTCCTCTGAGCTCCACTATGCTTTATGTGCCAGTAGGCACATAGAACACATTGGAACTCAGGGGACGAGTTGTTCGTCGAACGCAATTAGGAAAACCGGCGTTACCAGGCATGGTGGTATTGATGGCAATAAGTAATGAATAGGTTGATGAAGAGAAGAGAGTTGTACTGAAATTCATGGCAAACTAAGATCAAGAGTCCTAAGCGGACATATGTCGAAGTGGGAGAAGAGGTATATAGAGGATCTCAAACTCGTTTGATGAATTTGATTCACAACGAGCCTTTAGGCGAGTTGTGAATCGAATTCATCAAACGAGTTTCAAAAAATCTTATATCCAAACATCACGAGTTAAAGATTCTGTATATCACATGAGTTTTCGAATGTTTTTTACACTTTTTATTTAATTCATTGTCGCTAAATTCTCCCGAAACAACCGACAATCATTTCGTTGGCTCAGATGCTTCACCCCATGACGTCATGAATGCGCTTTACTTGAACCTGTTGTCGCAATTGACGCCATGTGAACGTCATGTCAAGAATACAATGCTGCTGCTATGGGACCACGCGCCGATTAGACACCAGTTGATAATCAGGAAATAAGACATGGGTTGTTACGTCGAAATTAACGACGTTTCATGTGATATATATAGTTCAGATATGCGAACGTCGCGGTTCCCCAGTGGAGAAATCGAGACGTTCGGTTAGCTGAATTAGGAGTAGGGGAAGGGAAAACTTTAAACTTTGTGAAAAAAACTGAGAAACAATAACACTGCCAGAAAAATGTAACAGGTCTGAGAATGTTAGTAATTATTTACTGTGCGTTAATAAATAAAGAGGTAATAACTTGGTTAGTTCCATATCGGCCGAGATATCAGTCCGAGGTAAGTTCACTTCGGCCTTCGACTACATTTCTGAACCCCGTTCATTAAAAGCTATCTGAGTGAGACTCAGCTCTGAAATTTCTTATCAAATCGTGACAAATTTGAGATCCATTTTATCACTTAGTTTATATCTAACGTAACAACCAAAACGGACCAGCGCTATTCTAGGGGCTGCTAATCTGAAATGTCGAGTCGAGTCGAATCGAACCAGGCAGAGGATTTCGAAACTAATCTCGCATCGAATCTCAACGCTTTTCAAGTTGTGGATATATATTGCATTCTCACAAACGTACAATATGGAAAATAATTTCAGTCTCCATTCGAGTGTTGTACTATTCTCAAAAATTGCCAGTTAATTTTCATTATTTTTTCATTTTTGGTCTCAGAAACATAGGTTATGACACCTCATTGGAACGAGCTCGTCGAGCTCGTTCCAAAGAGGGGGCCAACCTATGTTTTTGAGACAAAAAATGAAAACAAAGTAGTTATTCAAGATTTGTTTTTACAAGTGTCGTCTGCTTTTCGTGTTAGGCGATTTGTGTTTGGGCAAATCAATCAAAATGCGAAATATTTTTGAAGCGAAATCAAAATGGTTTCAGAAGCAGAACTTTCGTGAACTCTTCTTCTATCAACAGGTATCCTGTACAGGAGATCTGATAATAATAGAAGATTTGAAGAGGAGACATTTCAAAGCTTCGGCAGGACTCCACGCTATTCACAAAAATCGACAACCAGATTTTGTTAGTTTTCCATTTTTGGTCTCGAAAACATAGCTTATGATTCATCAGAACGATCTTGTCCCAATGGGAGAGATCACAAGCTATGTTTTCAAGGCAAAAAAAACGAAATCTTTTGGTTATTTGGGAAATACTTTCGGAAATATGGTCTACCAGTCGTGTTAGGCAAACATTTAATGTAATATTAATTTGTCTTAAAAAAACACGGAAAACAATTCTACTTTCAAAACCAACTCACGCACAATGGTACGATGTCATGTAGATTTCTGATGCCATTTGTTGTTTGGGGACGTAAGCTCAGTAATGTGTAATTCGATCGCGATTATGTGAAAACCCGAAATCAGGGCCAATACTACAAAACTTTTACAGTTGTATTTTTCAGAATTGTATTGTCTATTCGTGGAAATAACTAAATGAAATGAACCATCAGCATTTTCAAAGATGTGGTAATATGCCAGTGGCAAATTGCCATATCTTTTGAAATTCTGATGGTTCATTTCCATTTATATTCACTTGTAGAAAATGCCCTGTTCACTGCGGTAAACAGTCTCTGCTTGACTGATAAAAGAGGACACAGTCACAAATGCTTGGGAGGGACAAACCCTCTGTAAAATGGGCAGCGGGGCTTATTAACACTCACCCCTGGTCTTGAGTTGATACTCATGTTGTGGTCATGATTAGCCATTGTGCAAACATATGTGACCTTAAACACCAATAAATAAATAAATTGTAGAAAATGCGATCCGAGAAAATACAAAAAGTACTGTAGTATTCGCCACTGGTCTACAATCAGAGCTGTATTCGCAAAGGTTTTTAACGAATATTTCATAGTTACTGAAACCCCCTTAATGAATGTCGTACACCACTTGAAAAAGAAATACTTGAATAACCTGGAATTACTAATATTTTCATTTTTACCAATAGATCATTGTTTATAACCTCTCATTGGAAGGAACTATGCGAACTCGATCCAATGGAGTGCCGCCAGCTATGTTTTGGAGACAAAACTTTATTTGTGTGTAAAGGACCGGTAGCTTATTTCCGCTGGGTTATGTAAAGGGTTGTTCTATTTGTCCACATTGATGAGTCAGATATTTATTTATAAGTACTTCCATTTCTAAAACTAATGGAATTATAAAAATTGTTCTCATATCAACCCTGTTTGTTTCCAGAAAACAAACCTGTAAAAATGTTCCAAATTGTGTATCAACTGTGTATCCTTCAATGTTCCGCCTATAATGCTGGCTTGGGGGAGAAGTGGCGTGCAGCCGCTTTATCAGCCGAAGAGTCAAATAGCAGGGAGAAAAAACCCATCACTCAACAAAATCTGCGTCAAGTTGAATTCTCTAGAGGTCGCTAACCACAAATGTGTGTAGTTAATTCTCAATCTGGTAAGAATAAGTTTCAGGTAAACAAACAAGGATTTGCCAAGAAAGAAATTAATATTATTTACTCAGCGCATCAATGGTGATTGACTTTGGATCTCCAAAACACCATTTCTTAGGTATTTATGCTTTGTTAATGTACCCCATAATTAACTAATCACCGTTCCTTGAAATACGCTTTGTTTTATACAGACTCAATGGTATTTGTATCGTTTTTAAGAGAAGGCGAATCTTTGAGAGTCGCTAGAAATTCATCATGAATTCTAGAACACGTACTCAAGGTTGAGGCGATTCAGGCACAAACATATCTCAATATTAGTACCATTTTTGTGTGTGAGTGTATGAGTGTGTTCTTTCTGCAAGATCTTAAGGGAAAGTTAATGATGTTGTTTCAATGCGCATGTGTCAGGCAAAAAGAACTGTGTCCTTCCATCCATACAGTTTCAGCCCAAATCGTTGCCGAATAGTAAATGTTGATCTATCGGTATTTAATAGTGGTGAAGAGTCTTAAATTATGTTTCATACTTGTCCCTTTCACATTCGGGTGTTCATAGTTTTCTTTAACCATCCACACTATGTTCAAAATAGCGTAATTCCAAACATCACTGCTTTCTCACAACGCAATTTGGAAGTCAACCAATTCAGTCATGTTTGACAGCGTTCAAAGAACGCTGTCAAATAAGATTGAATTGTTTAATATCCTAGTTGCATTATGGAAAATATTTTGCAAGTTGAAACTTTGCTATTTAACCTGCAGATGGTTGAAGAAATATTTGGGAGTCAACAAACAGGTGAGACAAACCAGAAGGGAGGATAGGTAAGAATCCGGCCCTCCACCTTATAGAGTGCAGTATTCCTACACCCTATAGTGTGTAGGATTAAATTATCACTGAGCTTCCATAGAATACAACATGGATCCGTCCATATTTTGTTGACCGTATCACAAACGACAACCCATTCAAAAATACAGTTCTCAGAAGTTTCATTATTTCAAAACGAGGCACTGGAGTTTTTTCCTGTATTTCGCGAGCGCCGAAGACGTGCGTGGTATACAGGAAACAGGTAGTTGATTCGTGTCCCTATCCTCACTGACACGTGTCCTGTATTTATACCACGATTAAACTTGAAGAAAGTAGATGAAGCTGGTATTTATTTCTAAAGGAAAATATCACCTTCGGCAGTCTGTTTCTTGCTTGACACTGTTTTTGTGTCGAAGCATTCCATTCACACCATAACGTCACCCAGATGAGTCACGACCAAGCAGATGCATTCTTTCATGACGTTCTTAGACGTAGGCCAGATTCTACGCGTGATGTACCCAGCACATTTCTCAGTGTCCGATATTTTTCACGTAATATAAGATTTTGCGTGGTGGACCTTCCACTCGATGGGTATTTTTGTTAGAATGCAATATCCATATTCGGAGGGACGGTTAACCAAATGTTATTTTATTATAGACATGTTATTATTACAGTATACTGATTTCGCCCACTGAGTTCCAATGTGTTCATGGTGCCTGCTAGCTCATAGAACACATTGAAACTCAGGGGACGATTTAGCGACAGGTCACTCGATATCCAGAAATAAATTTACATCGGAAAACCTGAAAAATGGATATTACAAAAACATTGCCACAATAATGAACAAAGCAAAACGGCTTCCATGCAATTTCTTACTACAAAGATTATCTCCCTCTCCCCACAATACAATTCAAGTCGAACATATTCTAATTGCATGGCAACACAAGCACATAATACAATGTAGAGTAGAAACAAAAATTAAAACAGTAACAGAGTGTTTGGTATTGCTTGCTGCGCATCTATTAGGGAGGTGCGTCAAATTTTAAAGCTTAGGGGTTTACTTTCTATTATGAATTTTTTTAAACGATTGTCTTTCAGTAATTTAATGTACATTATAGTGTGGGAAATGATTTCGATCAACAGAGTAATGAAATTAGACAAATAACATAACATTCTCCACATCAATACACAGGTCACACGGAGAAGTAATATATCTTTCTGATAAAAAATGTAGAGACATCAGCAAATATGGTCAACGACAGAGGGAGAATTACATGTACAAATCAGTACGAGAACCAGGATTATGGACTGGAGGAGGCGTCTCATTTCAATCACTGGTTGAGATGCGAAGCATCATCCAACGCTCGTGGCGGCGAGCTTATGGTAGGAGGTACTCCAGTCTCGTTCATGGGGTCCGAAGTTCTCTTCAGGGACAATTTTGGAAAAATGTATGGTCAGTATTGTGCTCTTGTGGTTTTCAAGTAAAAAAAATATTCGAGCAGTTTTGTGCAGACTCATTTGAAGTTTGTAAAAGGGGTGCTAATTTATTTATTCCCACCCACCATCCGCGCGAGTTGCAGCTGTATGGGTATGATATTATCCATTACCTCCGTGTCCAAGTGTTATCGCGAGTTATACCCTGCCTCCTGGTCATGGTATTTGTGAAAAATAAGTTATAAAAAGAGAAGTGCCTGATGTGTCTCCTCCCCGGAGTCATGATGAAGGACTAAAATACTCAAGCTGCTCCAGACAATGAAAACGTAAGGGAAACAAATGCCGGATAGCCGCTGGTTACATACCAAGGAGCACAGTGACATTGTATTCCTTCTTTGAAGGCCAGGATTTAAATAATTCGATATTAAGCCCCTCACTTCAAATTCACACAAAGACATTTAAAATACCCAGTGAAAAGTTCAATGAGGTTCCGGTTCCGAAAGTACTAGGATTTCGTCCTCGACTATTCTGCTCTTTTGACTGGTTTGCCCAAACAGACAAATCTCCACTGAATACAATAACTGAGTGGTTAGTGATAATACTTAAGGTTGTAATAAGATGCAATAATTACAATGTGAACAAAGGCAAACTAGCCATATGGTCCATTGGGAAAATTCCCGGTGGACATCCTAAGTGGGTCCATTAATGGGCCCCTGGACCCCAACATGTGTGCAAACACACCTCTTGGTACTTGAAATTCGTAAAAGTGCCCAAAAAGCGACATGGTTCTTATTGCATATAACGAAATGCTCTCTATGTGGACTTCTAATGGCAGTTCACAGAGAGAACATTTCGATAGACTACAGCCTAGTCTCCCACTGATCGCTCAGATGGGGGCGCGGTAGCGTCGGGGTAACCAGTTCTTGTCAGATCACCGAAGTTAAGCAACGTCGAGCGCGGTTAGTAATTGGATGGGTGACCATTTCACTGACTGATTCGCGCTCCCACGCTGTGTCCTTGGGCAAGTCACTTAACTCCGATTGCCTACATGGGGACACGATGACAATCTAACCTAGCGCCGCGGTGCTGCTCGATGGTTATCTCCGGGTACTCCATCTTCATCCACCCGTAAAACTATCACCGACATGATATGACCCGGGCTGTTAATATGTCGTTAAACACTAATAAACAAATCACTCAGATGCAAGTAAACAGAGTTCCTTCAGTTTTAAAGATCAAATGTATGGTCGCCCCGATGAGTCCAGCCCCCCCCCCCCCCCCCTTGATGAAACCATGTTTGCCGAATGACCGATGGAGATGTTACAAAACTGTTATCGAAATGTCCTCCACGTGGACTGCCATTGAACGCTCAGACGCAAGGAACAGCTTTCTTTCATTCCTAAAAATCAAAATTCTCTCCGAATTCGTGCCCCCCCCCTCCCCCCGGTGCATTTCCCAGTAACTTTTCTTGACCTAGTACGCCCATGGATGTGAAGGGGCGTGTGATTCGATTCGATTCGATTCGAAATTCTCTCCCTGATTCGATTTCGATTTGGGATTCGATTCCATCCAAAATTTGAGATTCACGCGGCACTGGTCGATCATTAGTTATATTTTGATTATCGTTTGCGATTGAATCCTCAAGGGATCATTACAATCATAGCCGTGATAGGGATCATAACTGTCGCTACATTATGAAAACGCAAAGTTGCAATGGCGGTGGATGTATATATTCAAAGCCGGTTATGGCTGTGATACAGACGAGATTATTTATTTATTGGGGTTTAACGACACTTTCGACAGCCAGGGTCACCTCGAGTCGGACAGTCTTACGGGAAGAGGAAGCCAGAGTATAAGGAGAGAACCAACGGGCAACGGCGGGTAACTGTCAGACTCCCCGAATCACTAACTCAGCACAAGGAGGGTTAGCATTGGTTGAAGACAAGTGCAGCATCGACGTGCATCAGGGTGAAGTGCCTTGTCCAAAAACACAACGTAGTTACCTCTGGAAGGGATCGAACCGTGGACCTTCTGGTTTGAAGTTCAAATACCATAACCAATAAGCCACTGGACTCTCACATATAGTCGAGAAAGTCCTCTACCTTCTCTGCATGCCCATAAATATTCGAGATAGCAAAGCCGAAAAAAACTGGGCATGCAGCGAAGGTAGAGGACTTTCGTATTTGCTCGACTGCGTCGCCGAATGAATTAACCCTTTACCCAACGAATTGGCGCATCCGCCCGCGTAATATGCAAATTCAGCAGTTGAAAAAATATTAATTTTTCAAAAACTTTCAACAAAACCATATCATGTGACCCCTCGTTGGAACGAGCTCGTCTAGCTCGTTCCAACGAGGGGTCACTTGATATGGTTTTGTAGAAACGTTTTGAAAAATTTTAAAAAATGATATTTAAAATAATAAATTTTGATATCGTCTGCGTTGGGTAAAGGGTTAAACCAAACCACATCTATAAATGTGTGTTTGAAAAGCAATAAACAACAAAGCTGTTGGCATTTCTCTTCTAAATCAAAGCTTATAGCCCCATCAGAATGGGACTGAAAAAGTTATGTTGCTTTCATCTATCAATTTCATCATATAAATGGTTCCATGTTTTCATTGTGTCCTTTGTAATGGCCCATGTTATTTACTGTTGTGCGCGGTCTACGGCATTTAATTAAAATCGGAAGAACTTCAGCAATTTTGCCAATTGAAACACATTTACTCTTTTTCTATATCAAATGAAACTTTTTTGTAGACGGTAGAAATGGATTTCCGGCTGAACGGCAAGGACTCAGCGACAATGGAACTACTGTATGTGGCATTTGTGTTGTCAGATATATCAAAATGATGTGGTTTTATTTTAGGATGTATTTAATGACCCAACTTAAAGATGTAATGTTAAACATAAATTCTCCTAATGAAAAACACATATCGAATTACTTTAGCCTTTTGATCTTAATCATTGTAGCTGTTTAAAATAGATAAAGATGAATCAAAAGCAATAACACGAAGTATTTTACGCTTAAAACTGGTGTGTACGTTTGTTTCAAAAGGAGAATATGATGCCATATGCCGTTCTCCCCCACAGAATTCCAACATACCTTTGTCAATAACATACCGGATCTTATCTTAACAGATTAATCTAATGTTAATGGTTCTTTCATAATTGAAAATTAAGTTTTCTGTCATTGTTATGCAAACTGTTCGGCAGTCTTTCAAACTCTTTAATATTGATCCTTTCACGTAACAGCTCAAATCGTTCACTCAAACTGTGTTAAAACTGACCAATATTAATTTTGTCCCCGGTATGTACAAATCGGTAAACATTACGTCCTTTTTTAAGCAAACTTCCTTTTTATCTGTCAATCTGGAGAAAGGTCGTATAATGCTGATATTTTCGCCGGTATTAGTGGGAAAGGTCGCGGGAATTCTGCACTTGTATTTCTGGAGCTTCTTGCATTTAGACGATGTTTTTTTGTAATCTAAAACATTATAACCACGTGACTGTCCTTTCGTTTGATTGGCTAAGATGTACTATACTATTTTCGATAGTTTTATTTACCGATGGGTCAAAAAATATTCATGCACTATTCTCGTGCTCTATGTACTTTCTAAAAATAGCCGTGAATATTCTAGGACCTTCGACTCACGGAACACATACAACTCATTCTCTTAAGAGGTACTTTCCGGAATTTTGTTTCTTTATTTCTAAGTAAAAACGAAAATGATTATCTTAGGTAAGGTCCTTGACAATATGAAGTGTATTTAGGCTTAGAATCTTGATAGTAAGATTCTTTATCGGTTTGTTTCACATAATATAATAAATATTGCAAGGTATATCGTTGACAATGTGAAAACAGCGGTTCTAGAAGAAGGATAGTCCACGCGCTGACTATTCTTCCTTCTGCACCACTATGTGTATATACAGTATGGTCGCCGTGGCCTGGTCACTTTCCACGGGTGGGCAATATTTCCACGGACACAATATTATTCGATTCCAAAAGACTAATTGTATGGATAATCATCAAAAATTTACTTAATGAAGCACCGGGTACAACCCGGTGCTTCATTAAATAAAATTTTGCTAACGTTGATTTGTATGACCTGGTAACCGCATGCGTGGACATCACTGCCCACGCGTAGAGTACGGCCAGTCCACGGCGACAGTACTGTTGTAACCTACTAACCGAGCATTTTATACGTGTAATATGTACAATATTGTTGGGTGAGGCTCAGTTACACGGTCACCCCAATGGGCTCGTTACAGTAAAGGTCTTAATCTATGGTTTGGAAGAAAGAATTGAAAACATATATAACAACACAATCTGAACTGTAATTGTTGTGAGTAGGGCGGGGCTGATTTTACTGTAAGATTGGGATGGGGTTTAACTTAAACATTTCATTCAACCCAAGCGCCTTGGGTGGTATCGTCTTATACAGTACTGTCAGTGGTCAATAGGCGAACCCATTTGGCATTTGGAGGGAAGTTCAGTAAAAGTGTGATCCTTCGGACCTGAACAACTATATGATTAAATTATTACAGATCCTCACTGCTGACGTATTGTTTGTCTCTTCTGCCCGCTCACTGCCAATTCTTTCGTAACGCAACAAATGTGCATACCGATTTGAAAAGGTTAAAATCGTCTCAGTTGGCGTATAAGGGATCATAAGTTAGCACTTGACTAAAATGTATTTGTGAATGGTTAATAAGAGAATATGCTTCTTGGTTCCTTGTCAGTATGCAACGCTTCTTCTGATCGGCGAAAGTGTCCGGAATAAATAGCAATGACGTTACTATTTTAAAACAGGCAGGTAACAAGAGCTCGCGCTGTTGCTATCCGTTTGTCGACCTTACCACATCCAGGTTCTAAGAATAACCCTTTACCTCGACTGGCTGAATTCAGTAGGGTGAAAACCTATTACCATTGTTAAGCTATCTTCAACTATTTTCATTAACCCTTTACCTAACATTAAAAGCAGACGACACTTGCAAACAAAATTCTTGAATAACTAATTTTTTGTCTCAAAAATATAGGTTATGACCCCTCATTGGAACGAGCTCGTCGAGCTCGTTCCAATGAGGGATCATAACCTGTGTTTTTGAGACACAAAATGAAAATATAACGAAAATTAATTGGCGATTTTTGAGAATAGTGCTGGCCGGTCTTGGCCGCTACGTTAGGTAAAGGGTTAATAGGAGGCGAGACAAATCGTTATCTCGGTTAACATACAGGGTAGATGGAGATTTAATACGTGGATATCGGTTTTAAACTCTTCGACTCCGCTTCACGGTGTACATCTAACAGTCGGGTTTCAAATTTCCGTGTATCATTGCAGTTGTGCGAGAAAACTTATATTGATCTTCACGAACCTCACAAAACCAATGTACAGCACACATAGATCCGGGAGCACGGTGGGTCATTGGTTAGAGCATTGGACGTTAAACCGTAAGATCGCTTCGCATGCAACCCAATACATGTACCTCTTGGTACATGAAATTCGTGATGATGACCAAAAGGCGATATGATTGCACAGACTGCCGGTAAAACGAAATGCAATATGTGAACTGCCAAATAATTATTTGTTATGGAAGCCGGAGTGTCGTAAATGTTTCTCAGTATTCTTAAATATCAAGTTTATACTTATCAAATTCATTTTTTTATTTATTTCAGATATTTTAGTAATGGTTTCTGGGAAGAAAGTGTCCTTACCAAGTTTCAATCCGAGACCAGCAAACCTTTCATATTATCGAGGAGATGTAGCAGTACTTTTTTGTTCTATTGAAAATTTAAATCAACATACGGTGAGTATTTGGTTTGTTCTGTTTCTTAGCAGTGAAGCTCACCAAACACACTGCAAGTTTAATAAAATTCGCCGAGGTCAATGACTTTGTTCTCTGGGCACTAACAACACAACCAATTGATGCATTTTCTAGAATTCTTACAATTTATACTTGACAGTCTACTGGCGTATGGAAAAGACTCACGTGCTAATGATGCATATTTTCGATTCTGAAATGTTCGATTGGGTCGCATCGGTAGTACAGTTTAGACTAGAAGTCCTGTCATGAAATTCGCACAAATAGCACGTCGATCTGCGCATTAATCTACCCGTGATGGCCATAGTAAGGCTATCATATTCTGTACATATGGCCTGTGCACAAGCAATGTTTCCGCCAATGGACCTCCGGGTAACCCGGAGGTCCATTGGCAGAAACATTGCCTATGTTTGCTATGGGTAACCAGGAGAACCTGCCGCGCTTTGGATGCTATTCGATATGGTAATTGCGCGCTATTCCTACGCGCAATTAAGCCTAGATAAGCGCACGGTTCGTGACAGGACTTCTAGTTTTGACTGTAGGTAAGATATATATGAATCTCAGAATCGAATATCGTATCGACTCAGGCAACGGATTTTGAATCACATCGAATCCCGAATCGAATCTCACCGCTTTCCGAGTTACAGATAATGCTCTTTCTCGCAACCATGATGTCAGGGACACCTGAGGCCCCGTAAGGCCTGGGCTGACGTGGGGTTATTAAGTCCCGCTGATGAAGTTGCGGGAAAATTAGACCAACGTGGAGGGTCGGAATCCAAGTGTCGCGAACTCGGCGCAGAGAGCTGAGTTAGACCGACGCCGTGATTCCTTCTCTGCCAAATTGGCCTGAAATAGGTTCGATTTCCGTTAGGTGTGATTCCTAATCACTTCAGGCTGTATAATGGAAAGAATGATTTAAAGTAACAACGATTCTTTTATTTACACATAAAAATAAATCCGTTTCAATATTTCAACAATCAACAATTCGATTCTTTTCACAGAAAATGGGTCGCTACGGTTAAATAATTCTAAACAATCATATAGTCATTCTATAGCCCTGTACTGGCACTATAGTCTACACACTGGAAATGTTACTACCGTGAGCTCGCCATAAGAGCTTCACAAATCTGAAATGTTATTACTGTGAGCTCGCCATAAGAGCTTCATCCGCTTAGGCTCAAATGTCAACGTCTGCGCGTAACTGTACCTCTGGCTGTCGGAGGGTTCCGACCAGCAATGTTCGTCATCTATAAAGACACCGTACTTCTGATTTGGGTCAGATATTGTCTACTCATACCTTATGTGCCTTTAGAAAGTCCTCCGTGAAAGTCCTATTGAAATATTCACCGTTCCTGGTTGAATTCACGATTCACAAATGCCCTTTTTGTGCTAGGGCGAAATTGTCACTCACACCGATCTCCAGTCGGTATTACGATGCTTCGACAGCAAAACAAACTGCTCAGAACGCAATCAGTCTGACGCTTTAAAGGGTTAATACGCACAATACAATTAACCTACACTTCTGACTATTGCAGGCCGATACCTGCTACTCGACAATCTAAACTTTAACGTTCCACCTGGGGTGTTCCTTCTCACGAATTCGGCCCCGTAGCCGCCTATCAACGTTAAGCTAAATCAATCATGGAATGCCCTCTCTGGCGATTCCAGCCGTTTCAGGGTCCTGTGATCGAAGGTACCCTTATGCCAGGAAACAGAGTCCGCCTGTCCTGGACTTCACCAACGTGTGTGTGACCCCAAGTGTGTGTCTAATGCTCTGCTCTTCCAGGTATATATACTTTTTACCCTAAACTGTCAGGTGGACCGACGCTCATCTGTCCACCTGTCAAAACGGTGGGAGATGACATATATCGAGACAGGATCAATACAAGTCATCTCGCGCGTGACTTAACGGTGACTTCACTTGTCGAGAAAACCGATTCGTTCTTGCCATGATTGTTACCTAATGATCAGGTGACGATACGAAAGACATTTCTATCGTTTTAGAATCTCGTTTCTCAATTGACCGTGACGACATCTTGACACCAACCGATTACGTCTCGTAAGACGCCGACTACTGTAGAAATGAAATGAGATTAGACCTTATCTAACATACCGTTTCTCCCCTGGGTCCCTGCGCTAAAGCTGGATATACACCACGTGTGTTTTTCCAGCTTTACAGAGAAGTGAAATTCATGTAGGTTTTTCGCCTTTATGCGGAATATATTTTGAACTTACAATATCTTTAAATATGGGGCCCCTTGCCCCTATACTTAGGCTGGCTTTCCCTGACAACTCCCTTCCCGAGAGAAACACCCTGTGTATCTCTTAAAACACAAGGGGCAACGCCACGCACGCTCGCCTCTCACACCCTTTTACGATCTACCATCATGTTCAAGACTACAAAACTGTACCCTAGTGGTCGTGGGGTTCATGACCGGGCTCATGCGTCGGCCATACCGATTCCCACGACACACACGCTACCACATGCTCCCGTCTTGTGGGTTTACATATGGAGAGTAGCCTTATTCTTAGATTTGCAGCACTCTCTCTCTCTCTGTAATACTATATACTTACACCTAAACATACACATTTTTATACACGTTCGCCCATTTTGCAAACAGTTCACTTGGCACTCACTTCGACGAGTAACACCGTCCGCGCCTTTGCGTCAGATGGGTTAATTCCAACGGAGTGTAACTTCGCCTCCCGTTCCCCTATGTCTTGTGAAGGGGCAAACGACCCCTGCATTATGTTGAGCCTCACCCTCGCAAAGCTAAACCAGGGCATTAAAATTGTGACGCACTCACTCACACATTCAACACACAGATTTCCCAACCGCGCCTTTGCGACAGACGGGGTTAGTGTGCCTCACACTCACAAAACTCGACACACAGGCTCCCCGTTCACGCACATGCGACGAACGGGGCAGTGTATCTCACATTCGCACTCACAAACAACTCTAGTCAGGAGTCAGAGCTATAATAATACTAAAATAAGAAAATTCCTTCCGGGCCTTAGCACCGGGTTTACGAAACGCAACACCTCATCCACAACAATATTTGCGACTGGAGACCCCGTCCCAGACACCAGGCCCGCAGCCACCCAACTATTGCTTCTTTATAACCACCGACCATTGGTAGGGGCCCTGTTCCCAGAATCCCCTTCGGTAACCCTCGACACACCCCTACTTCTCGCCCCGTTATTTCTACGGGTATTCCACCAGGGTCCCCATACCCTGTCATTTTCGCATTCCCAAGAGCTTCCCTTGGCGCTATATCCCCCAGGCTCACTCGTCCCGGCGATTACCTTCGTTCGAACGACACCGGCCGCCCTTGGCCCTTGTGCCGTCGACTCCCCGGTCCATTGCGACGACTTCTTGCGCACACTGGGCGCTGTGCGCCCCCGGCACTCTCTACGTGGTCTCCGCCTCCTAGGATGCTTCTCCTTCCTTTGATTTGTGGACCCTTTTCTCGGTCCCCTGGGCGCCCATCTTAGCGGTCCCATCCACTTTAACATACTCAACTTGTCTTGACCCGTGCCCTCTCAATTCTGGGGAAGTTTGCCCAGCCATTTGCGTGGGTCTGGCCTCCTCTCTCGATACGGGTGACACCGACTTCTTGGGGCGCTCAGCTCCCCCACATAAATTTGCTTGGGGGTCTTTCCCCAATGATCCCATTGGGTTCCCTCGCTGTTTGGCGTTTCGCCTGGCCCGCCTGCGACCCCTTCTCCCTAATAGGACAGGAGTCGTCCCTCCTGAAACTTCCCGACACTTCGTCGTGTAGGGGCCATCCCCTGGACCATCGGACTGGTTCCCCCTGGGAACCTTCCCTTCATTACTCGTTGGGCCCTCACTTGGCCCCCTATTCCTGGACCATAACTCATCAGGGCTTGCCCTCACCCCTGGGATATTACCTATGACCAGGTCATACACAGGTGATTCAATGCACATGGCTTCCACTTCGTCACAATAAAATGGGGTATCCACAGTTATCCTCGCGATGGGGAACCTTCTAACGGTCCCATCTATCAAAATACACAAATGGTCGCGCCCCAACAATTGCTTGTCGTCAACCAGTTGCTTTCTAACCGCTGCAGAGGAGCACCCAGAATCCCAGAGCAGACGGATCTCTCTTTGTCCCACATACCCTGGGTACACTGGCATATCAACCTTCTCCTGCGAAGTTGTGAGCCTCTCACACATGCCACTTATTATCGAGACAACCTTCCCGTCTTCCAGCCTTAATTCTCCCTCTTGTATACATTCCCGGAGGGGACTGTGTTCTGGACCGATAGTTTGACAGAACGCTGCCGTCTGTCTACTGGGCCCTGGACCTACGCGGTCACCTTGCTTCCAACCCCTTTGTGCTGCGTTCCCGACCCCCTGCTGAGGTGGTCTAATGTTCCCAGTGGTCCTTACCTGCTTCTGCTAGCAGTCCCTGGCAATATGTCCCCGCTTGTTGCAGATGAAACAAGTTGTGTCTTTGGGGGCGTTCCCATTCCGGCTGGCCTGCGACGCAGGCGGATTGGGGTGGTGTTGCCTTACAGGTGCCATTGCCAACCCGTTTGCCCCACCCCTAGCCGATTTGGGTGCGTTTACACTCCCACCGTGGGCCTCGATGTAGCGTTCTACCACAGTTGCCATCTCATCATAGGTGGGCGGACCCCTTCCCTTGATGAACAGGCCCAACTCCTTGGAGCATGTAGTTAAAAACTGCTCCCGGAGAAATAGATCTCGCAGTGCTCCATACGACTCATTCACTTCTGCGAGATCAGTCCAGCGGTCAAAGTACCGCCTAGCTCGGGCAAAATACTGAGGCACTGTTTCTCCCTTCTCCTGCTTAATCTCTCGGAACTTGGTCCGGAATCCTTCTTCTGTGAGCTGGTATCTCCGAAGGATGGCATTCTTCAGCTCACTGTAGTCGTTAAGAAGTGCAGGAGGCATACTGGTATAAGCCTCGAGGGCTTTACCTGACAACAAAGGGCTCAAGCACATAGCCCATGTGTCTTCTGGCCACATTTGACTGGAGGCAAAACGCTCGAACCTCTCCAAGTACGAGTCCAAGTCATCTGTGTTTTCATTAAAATACGCGAGGTGGGGGCGTGGGGCATGAATTGCTACCCCTGCAGTCCCGTCCCCTGAGCGCCGACTTCCATTCTCCACATCGGCCCTTGCTCTGAGGAGATCTAATTCTCTCTCGTGCCTCTGTTGTTCTAATTGGGCTTCTCTCTCTCTCGCCTCATTTGCTAATTGAATCTCTCTCTCTTTCGCCTCTCTAACTGCTTGGGCCTCTCTCTCCCTTGCGTCATTACGTAAGGCAATCTCCTTGTCCTCACGTTTCTGCTCATCTTTAACGAACTTCTGAAGTTCAGTTCCCTCAAGGCCCATTTCCTTGCCTAATGATACCAGTTGGGCGAGGGGTGTAACAACATCCATTTTGATTTTTTCTTTCTATCTTCAACACTCGTCAGAAAGAATGAAGAAGGAAAAGAAAGAAAGAAAAAAAATATGGCAATTGATCCTAATTTACCTCTGTAATTTAACGTAATTAAACGCCCCAAATATTCTGAAACCTACCGCAGTTATAGTGGCTATTAAGTATCTTTTTGGGGACTACTGTATTGCGATATTAAACCCTTGAACGGCATCAACTGACCGAAGGCGTCAAAACCTAAACAGAACCGCCGTTAAAATAAAACAAAATTTCCATATAGCCATATTTTTACCTTTTAGAAATATCCTGGTTAGCGCTCGCAATCAATGACAGGGACACCTGAGGCCCCGTAAGGCCTGGGCTGACGTGGGGTTATTTAGTCCCGCTGATGAAGTTGCGGGAAAATTAGACCAACGTGGAGGGTCGGAATCCAAGTGTCGCGAACTCGGCGCAGAGAGCTGAGTTAGACCGACGCCGTGATTCCTTCTCTGCCAAATTGGCCTGAAATAGGTTCGATTTCCGTTAGGTGTGATTCCTAATCACTTCAGGCTGTATAATGGAAAGAATGATTTAAAGTAACAACGATTCTTTTATTTACACATAAAAATAAATCCGTTTCAATATTTCAACAATCAACAATTCGATTCTTTTCACAGAAAATGGGTCGCTACGGTTAAATAATTCTAAACAATCATATAGTCATTCTATAGCCCTGTACTGGCACTATAGTCTACACACTGGAAATGTTACTACCGTGAGCTCGCCATAAGAGCTTCCCAAATCTGAAATGTTATTACTGTGAGCTCGCCATAAGAGCTTCACCCGCTTAGGCTCAAATGTCAACGTCTGCGCGTAACTGTACCTCTGTCTGTCGGAGGGTTCCGACCAGCAATGTTCGTCATCTGTAAAGACACCGTACTTCTGATTTGGGTCAAATATTGTCTACTCATACCTTATGTGCCTTTTGAAAGTCCTCCGTGAAAGTCCTATTGAAATATTCACCGTTCCTGGTTGAATTCACGATTCACAAATGCCCTTTTTGTGCTAGGGCGAAATTGTCACTCACACCGATCTCCAGTCGGTATTACGATTCTTCGACAGCAAAACAAACTACTCAGAACGCAATCAGTCTGACGCTTCAAAGGGTTAATACGCACAATACAATTAACCTACACTTCTGACTATTGCAGGCCGATACCTGCTACTCGACAATCTAAACTTTAACGTTCCACCTGGGGTGTTCCTTCTCACGAATTCGGCCCCGTAGCCGCCTATCAACGTTAAGCTAAATCAATCATGGAATGCCCTCTCTGGCGATTCCAGCCGTTTCAGGGTCCTGTGATCGAAGGTACCCTTATGCCAGGAAACAGAGTCCGCCTGTCCTGGACTTCACTAACGTGTGTGTGACCCCAAGTGTGTGTCTAATGCTCTGCTCTTCCAGGTATATATACTTTTTACCCTAAACTGTCAGGTGGACCGACGCTCATCTGTCCACCTGTCAAAACGGTGGGAGATGACATATATCGAGACAGGATCAATACAAGTCATCTCGCGCGTGACTTAACGGTGACTTCACTTGTCGAGAAAACCGATTCGTTCTTGCCATGATTGTTACCTAATGATCAGGTGACGATACGAAAGACATTTCTATCGTTTTAGAATCTCGCTTCTCAATTGACCGTGACGACATCTTGACACCAACCGATTACGTCTCGTAAGACGCCGACTACTGTAGAAATGAAATGAGATTAGACCTTATCTAACATACCGTTTCTCCCCTGGGTCCCTGCGCTAAAGCTGGATATACACCACGTGTGTTTTTCCAGCTTTACAGAGAAGTGAAATTCATGTAGGTTTTTTGCCTTGATGCGGAATATATTTTGAACTTACAATATCTTTAAATATGGGGCCCCTTACCCCTATACTTAGGCTGGCTTTGCCCTGACACATGACATATTGCAAATTTTGTTAGCCTTCACCCAAGTATTATATTCAACGGTGACTCGTCGTCTGTTTGGGCAAGTTAATCAAAAATGCGGAATATTTCAGAAAGACGTCAATGTAGTTTCTGAAACGGGACGTCTTTGAACTGATCGTCTATCATCAGGTCTCCTGTACAGGAGACCTGATGAGAGAAGAAAAGTCAAAGGGGAGATGCTTAGTAGGATTTTGAAAGCATTCAACGATTCTAAAACTTTCGCATCAGTCCCAATAGTACGGCCCGAATCGAATAATTGGGGTAATTTAGAATTGAATCGAATTTTGAAATCCCGTCTGGCCCTGGATTGAAGCTGTAGTTTTGGAAGGTTAAATTATTATTACTACTAATCATCAAAATAGATTCATCCATTTGCACCGGGATACATTGTATATGGCAATACTTTTCGAACTAACTGGGTTGAAACTGTTATTATATTGGACGATTTAATGTTTTTAACCAACCTTGAAACCAACTGGATTCTGGTAAACACCACAACAAACCAAACCCTGATTAACCTGTATGCTATATTTTATCTAACAATCATATTGATTTTGGCCTGAAAAACAGAATGTATCACATAATGTATTCCGATTTCGTATCAAAAAGACGACTCATTCTAAGTCCGTATCATACAGACGACTCGTTTCTGGTAACGCGACGGGCTATCATAACAGACGCATGAATACATTCTATGTACGTTTCAGTGATCTACCCAACATTATGTCCCAAAACTGTTTTAGTAATTTTAAGATTTAATCTGTTTATGTGTCAGAATTTAAAATAAATGAATTATCACGATAATGTGCATGTCCTGTGATTTGCATGAGATTCTCGGTGGTGTCCAAAAATGGGATCACAACTCGCCAGCAAAGCCGGCTCGTTGAGATCCCATTCTGGACACCACCTCGAATCTGATACAAATCACAAGACATGCACATTATCATGATAATCTGCATGTATTGCATATTGTGTTCTACATGTTCTAAATGAAACCAAAGCAGTTTCTGCAGCACAACTTATTTGAGCTCTTCTTTTGACATCATGTGTCCTGTACAGGAGACCTGTTGATAGAAGAATTCAAGATGACAGACTTGGTTGTATTTTCAGAAGGCTTAATCGGCAATAAAAAAAGTTCGAACGAATTCAATGCAAGAAGAGTGAAAGAAGGAATGGTATGCTTCCGCACCAGTCAGCAAGACTCGGTGCCTTTTTATAGTTATTATACCCGACGTACATATTTGCTCCCGATGCTCTGTGCCAAAATACCAGGTTCCGCTTTAGCGAATTGGATGAATAATACAAACTATTCCACAGAAAAGTTTGCTGAAGCTTCCTGTTAAAACTATCTGAGCCTTTCTGCAGTTGTGTATGATATTCAGTGATCGTTCTTGACTGTAAGAGAAAATAATAACCTGAATTAGTTCTTATAAAAGTATACAGCCAGGTGTTGTTATTTCGTTCTAACATACTGATTATTACACTTTCTGATACACGTTGATGATCTCGTTAATGAATTGGCTATATACAAAGCTCGTTGCACACACAAATTTCCGTTCCAATTATTTCATTTCTGCGTCAGCTTTTAGCACTAACTGAACTTCTGCATGGCTGAGAGATTGCCTAATGGACAAACCTCGAAGCAACAGTTGCGGTAGATATTTCTGATGCATAGCCCATAGTCCATCAATTGAATAGAATTTCGCAACTCGTTCCAATGGTGGGAGTCATAAGCTATTCGTCAAAAGAGTTATATTTTTAATATGTTCTGGAAGAAATTGATCACGTTGGGTACAGATGAGTAAGCAAAACAACCGTCGGTGTTGAAGAATATTTTATAAATCAAATATTTATGCAAACCGGTATGACAGGAATGATAGTCCGTAGGAAAATTAGTCCCTCTGGACTATTATTCCGCGGAATTATAGTCCTAGGTCTAACATTTCTAGGAATAGTAGTCCGCCGGACCACTGTTCCTAGAAATGTTAGACCTAGGACTATAATTCCGCGGAATAATAGTCCAGAGGGACTAACGTTCCTACGGACTATCATTCCTGTAACACCGGTTATAATATTTGACTTGAAACACACTCGGCAACACAATCGTGTGTTAATTGCTTCGTTTCGATGAGCTATCAGAGTATGAGCTTATATTTGTTTTGCCCAATAATGGTGAAATGTAGTCATGTATGCTGGGAGGGTGTCATCCCGATTATCCCACTTTCTAATTTTAGGAGGTAAGGAGAGTGGGACAGTGGGGATTTTGTTAATTAGTTTTCTAGCTGCTAGATCAAACATTTTCTCTTATAATTTGTTCCACGTATTTGGCTGTTTCATTGGAGAACAGAACAAGAAGTTGGTATTTATACAGCATCGACAAACTATGCAAAATATTTTTGTTCATCAAAACACTGATCGATTTACAAGATATTTTTGGACATCAAAACAGTGATTTATTATTAAATTTAAATACATGTTGAAAGCAGACGCATATTCTGTAATGTTTGTTTCGCCATTCAACAACCTCTCGTCCCCGGAGTTCCAATGTGTTCTACGTGCCAGTGGGCACGTAGAACACATTGGAACTCAGGGGAAGCTCTCTTTCAGAACCTGTAGTCTACCATGAATGTTTCTTTATCTCTTCCTCTTTGCTGGAGGGGGTCCACCTGCACTAAGCTCCATTTGCGTGACTTCATTGTAGGTCTGGATTTCTTTGAGGTGGTCAATTAAATGGAAAATGTTTGGATGTACGGTTCGTATTTTTTTTTATTTTGATGTGCCAGCCGTCCAGATACACTATCACAATTGCTAATCACGAAAAGTAAACACTCATAAAAATACTGATAGTTGTTTTAATCATGATCGATAAGAAGCGGTGAGTTGTGTTCAAGTTATGATAACGACCATAACTATTTTCAACCCCAAGAGTGGGAGAGTCGGGACACCAATTAAAATCCGAAAGTGGGAATTAAACCGCTGGGAGATCTATCGTAACTATTGACTGGCGACTTTTCAAGCAGACAAGTTCTGCACTGACATAAAAATATGGCGGAGTTGAGTTGGTGTTGAAGTTTAATATGAAACACATTTCACAATGCGCCGTTTGGCTGAACCTTGCTAAGATTTCGATATCAATGACCAGTAACAGCCAACTGAAGAAAATAAAACTCATCTCATTACTTCTATTTAAAATACTTAGTAAGATCAAAGACATTTCCAAAAATGCTCAAAAGCTGGAAATCTTTATGTTCATCAAAGCAAATCGTCACTCTGCAAGCGAAACTAATCCGATTAACTTTACCAGAAATTCAAACAGCAGAGTTATTTAAGCAACACGTATCGCTTATTTGTTGTGACACAACATACTACGATTCATGGGCACTTGTCTTGAGGATTTTCTTGCATTTCCCTGACCTCCTTTATTAGTAAAAATCGATATTTTCAATTTACATTTTCAAGAATAGGTTAAGTATTTTCTTGCATTCCCATGAACTCCTCTTTTGTCATTATAAAAATCGGTATTTTTAATTATTAATTAACATTTTTAAGAATATGTTAAAATTAAGTTTTCCTTTCCCTCTAAACATTGTTGCGGCTGAGTGAAAACTACTCTGTGTTCTAACTCTAGTCGGCTCGGCGTGAAAATACATGGTTTCTCGAGTTTCGAAACCGAATACGAGGGATCATGTCCTTTACGTCCAAATATATAGTTGCACAGAAATTTCAAACTGTGGAATAAATACACCAGCCGTTTTTGCACGACACGTTTTTAAACCTTTGAATCCAAAATATTTCCGCTCCAAGATCATGTCATGTCCAAATTTCATAAAGTAAAGCTTAGGGATTTGTGTGGGGGACCAATCAATATTTTCAACGTGCAGCTGCACGTTTAAAATATTAATTGGTTTAGCCCCAGATAACGAGTATAGACTCTTCCAACTGATATCATTGAACTGACAAGGAAGATACACCAGGGTTCAGGGGGTTACAGTGATGTACTTGGTGATTTTATCTTCTTCTACTATTGTCATTAAGTCAGTCCCATAGCACAAGCAATTTTGATCGATCAATTAATGCAAATGGTCCAGTGGGAGATATCAATATGAATAGGAGATTAACAATTTAAAACTACTTGTGTCAGATAGTTACTGGAAATGGCTCCATCAATTTCATTCATTTATAAAACAGCTTTTCTATTGCGATGAGCTAATTGAAGTGTTCCTTTAATGGCCAGGGCTTTAACCTCATCATTTCGCTTGACGAGCAACTAGACAAATTGAAAAGTTCACATTAGTCATGAGCTGAATAATTATTTATTGCCGGACATCCGAAAGGACCTTTTCCCATAGGGCAATGACAGAATGTATTGGGAAATCTTGAAAGGTTTTATAAAGCCATCAATCAGCTTTCCTGCATCTCTGCTCTTCTCTCTCCCTTTTGTAAGGTGATTATTTTCTTGTAATAATTCAACTGCATGTTGGAAATAGTTGCTGATCAACTCGAAAAAATCATTAAGACATGTGTTATTATAAAACTGAAGAAATGACAGTACTTATCCGAGAAGCAATCTGTTGGATTCAAGGCGTTAAATGTTGAACCGCAACCGTTATCCCAGTTGTAGTGTAAGCGTGGAGGTTCGGTAATGTACGTCATACGACATCTTATAAAATCACAAATGGATGTCTTGGAAAAAGGGCCTTGATTGTCGCTGTAGGGATTCGTCTGTCTGTCTATGCCTGAAAATAATGCTGAAGTTGCCGACTACTTGTGCAATAACGTAGCCGGGGGTGGACGTAGGAGGAATAATTTGGTTTAACCCTTTACCCAACGAAAGGGACAAAACCGGCCAGCGCTATTCACAAAATTCACCATTCAATTTTTGTTACTTTTTCATTTTCTGTCACAAAAACATAGCTTACGACCCATCATTGGAACGAGCTCAACGAGTTCGTTCCAATGAGGGGTCATAAGCTATGTTTTTGACGCAAAAATAAAAAAATTAGCGCTTTAGTAATTTATTTGCAAGTGTCGTCTGCTTTTCGTGTTAGGTAAAAGTTTAAACAATATTTATTGAAGAAGAAGAAAACAGGTTAAATGTATACACAAGGACAAGGGTAAACAGACTGCTTGAATGTTTTGTACATAACCTTTAGTGAATACAATTAACACATAATATATGAAATTAAGTTATGGTAGTAAGGGATTCGGAAGAAAGCTGAACGTTTATGTGAAACGTCACCCAAGTCTGTAAGATTACACAGTTTCAATTAGACAGACAAAACGGGTGGGTTCGTTGGATATTGTTTAAACCCTGAAAAGAAAAGAAATGAAGAATGTAGAACGAGAGGAAGAGTGAAAAAGAAGGTGGGCGTTGTGAAAAGGCCAACTTGAATGCATAATACATCACCATTGATCAACAATAGTTTGAGAGCTGACGTACTTGGAGATCACAGCCTAACGCTAATATATTAGGTGAATATTCTAATGGACAGTACTGGTGGTGGTGGGGGGGGGGGGGGGGGGTCCATGCACTGTTAAAGTTCGGATTAAAGCTCCGGAAAACCACCGGCCGGCGGCACCATGCACCGCCGGGAAACGAGCAATGCCTAGCAAGTGAAAGACATATTGTTTCATTAGCCTGCAGTGTATTGTTAAATAATATACGAAATATCACTCTCTCCCCGCAACACACAGCACCGGCAGCAATGCCCCGGAACCCCGCTCCCCTCTGGAATGAATAACCTTAACAGTGTGAGGAGCGGATAGTGAACCAGGCACTCACCCCGCAGATATTTCATTTGAAGCAAGTGTTTCACTAAAATCTCACGTAAGTCTGGCAAGCAAACTCTCCATCACTCAATCACCAGATTTGCTTGAAGTTCCATTAACAGAAGAGTCACTAGCCGCTCACTTAAAAAAGATAATTGTATAACATGATATGAGCTCACTTGGAAGAGATGGTGTATTGAGAGACCACCCAGTGGGCATCTTGGCCCCAATTCCACCCACTGAAAGCGGTAAACAGCGGTAGGAATGAAATTATTGGAAGCGTTTGCTGAGTAGAATAAAGTTCTGCACCATTTCAAATACAGACAAGCTTTCGGACGATAGTTAGTTACTAAATTGGAGGCGTGCTTTTTTAAAACGGGCGTTACGTTAGCTTCTTTCCACGTAGATGGGAAGTACCTATTATCCAGGAGAATGTTGAAAATTACTGAGAGGGGCTCACATAATGTTTGCATTCCTATGAGATCAGGTCCTGCAGCTTTTGATGCTTTTGATGCATTGAGGGATTTTAGCGCTTCATATACTTCGCTGCTCTGTACTATTATACTATCTATTGACTGAAGGGCGGGTGTAGCCAGTATAGGCAGAGAAGCATGAGGGTCGTCCATTGATGAGATAAGCTAAAGTATTCGTTGAACACGTCAGCTTTCTGTTTGTTTATGGCGTACGTTTTGACTCAATGACTGATAGCCAGAATATATGAGTTTGTGTTGCCAATGAACGCCTTAAGGGTTTTCCACCACTGGGCTGGCGTAGATGCGCGGCTAGTGAGTACTGACTGCAAGTTTGCAACATAAGCTACCTTCGCCTTCCTGATGACCGACACCACTTCGTTTCTCTTCTGCTTATATTTTTCAAAGGACTGTGGGAGACCATTGCGTTTAGCAATTCGATATAATCGTTTTCTCTGTCTCATTAGAAATCTTATTTAGTTATTCATCCATTCGGTTGGTCCTTTCTAACAGTGACCCATTTGTTAGGTATGTGACGGGAAGCAGTGTCAAGTAGCTCTTTAGTGAAGTCTGGGACAATTGTATCCGGGCTAGATGCATTGAATATAATGTCCCAGTTTACACTATCGAGCGCGGCATTCAATTCACGATAGTGGCCCTGTGAATACAGCCAAATTTGTCTCTCGTGGATTAGATGCCCGATGGTTTGATAAAATCAGTCTCAAGAACAGTAGGACAATGGTAGCGGATCATAACAGGTATGAATGGATCTAAGATCTCGCAAGTCTTCACGTTGACTGTCTTGCTTACAGCGAAAATTTCAATCAGTGAAGTAGAAGATTCCGTGAAACACAAAGGCCCATCCACAAGCTGTCTAAAATTAAAATATCTAAGAATATCTAAAAAATGCCCACTGGGACCTGCAATTTGATTGTCGTTGAAATCACCGGTAATGACAAGGTCATTAACAGATGTATCCGTTGGTTTATCAATTGAAGTGGATATAATATCCCATATTTCTACAGGACATTTGGGTGGGCGATAAAATATTCCTAAAAGTAGCGACTTACCCCTTTCAGTGATTATTTCCACCCATAATCACTCGACAGGTGTCAATTCTAGGTCAGGTGTGTGCCTACATGCAATACCACCCCTAACGTGAACAGCAACCCCACCTCCCCTTGAAGAACAATTGAAGCGCAGTGGTTGCTGGAATCCACGTATAGTAATTTCGTTAACTGGGTCATCATTATGTAACCACGCCTCAGTGAACGCCAAAATGTCAATGACGAGGATTCACACTGGATAATGTCACGTTTTGGGCTTTAGGCTCTGTATGTTAAGATGGTAGCGGATCATAACAGGTAAGCGTGTAATCGGTGTGGTGAAAGGCTTCGTCATGTGGTCCTGGGTTGGGATGGGTATCTGCACAAGTTAACAACAGGATGGCCAGGAAAGACAGAAGCAGGCACAAAATAAAATATATTTTGTTTGTATCCAGTAACTTGTTAGGGACCATGTAATCGTTGGGTACGATGGATTTCTTTGGACTCTTCGGCATGTAAGATACATTCGCCAGAACACTCTTCCACGAAGGCTGCAATGTAAGAAAGCCATAGTGACAAAACATTCCAGCTGTTCAGTGCCCTGAAGGCGCATCAGTAGATATATCAATAAGCAAATGGATCCCGGTTGGGTTAACCTGTTTTTAATGCGACGAATGTAGGCTGCTAGGTTGAAGGTATCTATCCGAGCTGGATACATTACGAGGTTACACATTATGTGATATCTGAATGGTACCATAAACTGAGTACTTGGATAATGGAACTCTTCCTGATAGAAGACAGTTCGGTAAGTTGTGCATAAGATACATGCAAGTCGACATTAGATAAAGGGAGGACAGGAAAAGAAGACTGTCGGAAGTAAATATACTGGTGATGTATAAACAAAAAGCGAAAGATAGGAGAAGGAAAAACATATTTACAAGAATATGTTTAATCCACGAGAATAGTGCTTATCTTTGAGGTGGGTTGAGGTCAGCGAAACATGTGACTTATTCGATGGGATTCAAGTAATAAAAAGAGGGACATGGTCTGATATGAATGAGGTAAGGGTTTACAGCTTCTAATATAACAAATGGAAATCATCTGAGGTTCTTCAAACCATAAGTTAGTCCTGTCCACTTGGCACTGAGCATTCGGTGTTGCAGGTGTATTCAGTGCCTGATAAGAGTTGTGATGGGAAATTGAGATAGGTAGTTGTTAACGGAGATCGTTGCTCGACTGTATAGAACTACAATGGTTACACCTATGAAGTTCAGTGTTCATTGTTTGTAGGAATAATTTGACAAACAAACAAATTTTAAGAAAGGTCCACTCATGGTAAACATTAGTTCAAACGTGGACCCAGAGGCCACAATATACTTTCGTGTTGTGGTGCGTCCACAGGGCGTACCACATGAATACTATATCAGGGCCTTTGGGTCCAAGTTTGAACTCCTTAAACACGGGTGGACGTCCCTTAGTAATACTGTAGAACACTAGCTTGATTTTATTTTAATCAAAACATTTTTTCATTCAAATTCCCTGAAAAGAGCATTGGGACACAGATTCACTCTCACATGTTTGAAATTTCAAAACTTGTCCCGAAGGAGAACCCCCACCGACTAGAGAGGGCACACCTCTCATGCTCTCTCCAGCTTTTGCCTGCGGCTGTCGCGGGTAACTTTCGGTAATCGATGGTCGATAAAAACAGCAATTATTACCCACTCTGAAAAATCCTGGCTACACTCCTATTGTGTCTCTGTTTCTAGCGTACTCTATTTATCCAATAGTTGCAACTATCGACCAATCACCCCATCCCCTACAATGGGTCAAGTTTGAATTCCGGATTTTTATCCATCTCGGCCAAAAAACTACCAAGAGTTGTTGATAGCTTGAATACATTTGGTCGAAGTAAAGAACCTTCATTAAATTTTGCATTGAAAAGTCTGGCTCCGATAATCTTATGAGTACCGTGCATAAGTCCGTTTCTACCAGTACTTTAGATACAGATATTCCTCTGACGTCACTCTTATGTCTGAAGTATGGGTTATTTTTCACAAAACTAATGTTTCGTGAACATTGTGTATAGCACCAGTCTGGGTAATTTACCGTGAGTAATGTAATCGGAGAATCCACACCCCGGAGTATATTCTACATCTTAATTGAATGCCTTGACTCATCATGGCCATTTACTCTTTTGTTAAATATGTTAGTTTAACTGGAATATGTCAAGTTGGTGAATGTGCTCAGAATGCGGAGTGTCTTCGATATCAATGTTCTCGGTGCCAAAACTCCCAGGATATTAAAATAGAAGAGCTTACTGTCCATTGTCTATTATCCTTTACAGACAAATCCACATAATCCAATACTACGATCGGTCTTGGATACGTCAGGTACGCGGATAAGAGATAAGACGAGTTCCGTAGATCGTGACGTATTCTGATGTCACCCGGCAAATGAACCATATCTGGCGTAGAGTATTTAATGCGTTAGATTTGCAGTGAAGATACACGAAACAGAAAAACAAATTAAGTCACAGAAAATTGAAATTATACAATAGAATTTATTTTGCGTGTGGTCATTGAGAATTTTCTCGCTACTCATTGAGAACTTTCGGATTGAGTTTGTGGGGATTGCCTCGCAACTCTGCGTGTAGGCTACGATGAAACCCACTACTCGCCTATCAATAGCAACAAACTCACAACAGTCACAATATAACAATAATATGATTTTGAATGGCTTTACAGTGTATTAACGGCTCAACAGAAATGGTTAACAGCCCAAGAGTTTATTAGCGGCCCGCGACGAAGTCGAGGGCCGCTAATAAGCTCAAGGGCTGTTTACCATTTCTGTTGAGCCGTTGATACACTGTAATGCCCGACAAAGTCATGTTATTTCTATTATTGCCACTTTCGTACATCGGGGACATTACAATTAAATTATATGGGATATAAGATAAATAAATGAAGTTTGACGTTTTAGAATTAAAAAAACAGCGACACTATCGTCTGATTTGGTGACATAATAATATACGAAATACCACTCTCTCCCCGCAGCACACAGCGCCGGCAGCAATGCCCCGGAACCCCGCTCCCCTCTGGAATGAATAACCTTAACAGTGTGAGGAGCGGATAGTGAACCAGGCTCTCACCCCGCAGATATTTCATTTGAAGCAAGTGTTTCACTAAAATCTCACGTAAGTCTGGCAAGCAAACTCTCCATCACTCAATCACCAGATTTGCTTGAAGTTCCATTAACAGAAGAGTCAGAAGAGTCACTAGCCGCTCACTTAAAAAAGATAATTGTATAACATAATATGAGCTCACTTGGAAGAGATGGTGTATTGAGAGACCACCCAGTGGGCATCTTGGCCCCAATTCCACCCACTGAAAGCGGTAAACAGCGGTAGGAATGAAATTATTGGAAGCGTTTGCTGAGTAGAATAAAGTTCTGCACCATTTCAAATACAGACAAGTTTTCGGGCGATAGTTGGTTACTAAATTGGAGGCGTGCTTTTTTAAAACGGGCGTTACGTTAGCTTCTTTCCACATAGATGGGAAGTACCTATTATCCAGGAGAAAGTTGAAAATTACTGAGAGGGGCTCACATAATGTTTACATTCCTATGAGATCAGGTCCTGCAGCTTTTGATGCTTTTGATGCATTGAGGGATTTTAGCGCTTCATATACTTCGCTGCTCTGTACTATTATACTATCTATTGACTGAGGGGCGGGTGTAGCCAGTATAGGCAGAGAAGCATGAGGGTCGTCCATTGATGAGATAAGCTCAAGTATTCGTTGAACACGTCAGCTTTCTGTTTGTTTATGGCGTACGTTTTGACTCAATGACTGATAGCCGGAATATATGAGTTTGTGTTGCCAATGAACACCTTAAGGGTTTTCCACCACTGGGCTGGCGCAGTTGCGCGGCTAGTGAGTACTGACTGCACGTTTGCAACATAAGCTACCTTCGCCTTCCTGATGACCGACACCACTTCGTTTCTCTTCTGCTTATATTTTTCAAAGGACTGTGGGAGACCATTGCGTTTAGCAATTCGATATAATCGTTTTCTCTGTCTCATTAGAAATCTTATTTAGTTATTCGTCCATTCGGTTGGTCCTTTCTAACAGTGATCCATTTGTTAGGTATATGACGGGAAGCAGTGTCAAGTAGCTCTTTAGTGAAGTCTGGGACAATTGTGTCCGGGCTAGATGCATTGAATATAATGTCCCAGTTTACACTATCGAGCGCGGCATTCAGTTCACGATAGTGGCCCTGTGAATACAACCAAATTTGTCTCTCGTGGATTAGATGCGCGATGGTTTGATAAAATCAGTCTCAAGAACAGTAGGACAATGGTAGCGGATCATAACAGGTATGAATGGATCTAAGATCTCGCAAGTCTTCACGTTGACTGTCTTGCTTACAGCGAAAATTTCAATCAGTGAAGTAGAAGATTCCGTGAAACACAAAGGCCCATCCACAAGCTGTCTAAAATTAAAATATCTAAGAATATCTAAAAAATGCCCACTGGGACCTGCAATTTGATTGTCGTTGAAATCACCGGTAATGACAAGGTCATTAACAGATGTATCCGTTGGTTTATCAATCGAAGTGGATATAATATCCCATATTTCTACAGGACAATTGGGTGGGCGATAAAATATTCCTAAAAGTAGCGACTTACCCCTTTCAGTGATTATTTCCACCCATAATCACTCGACAGGTGTCAATTCTAGGTCAGGTGTGTGCCTACATGCAATACCACCCCTAACGTAAACAGCAACCCCACCTCCCCTTGAAGAACAATTGAAGCGCAGTGGTTGCTGGAATCCACGTATAGTAATTTCGTTAACTGGGTCATCATTATGTATCCTCGCCTCAGCGAACGCCAAAATGTCAATGACGAGGATTCACACTGGATAATGTCACGTTTTGGGCTTTAGGCTCTGTATGTTAAGATGGAGGATTTTAAGCGTGTAATCGGTGTGGTGAAAGGCTTCGTCATTTGGTCCTGGGTTAGGATGGATGTCTGCACAAGTTAACAACAGGATGGCCAGGAAAGACAGAAGCAGGCACAAAATAAAATATATTTTGTTTGCATCCAGTAACTTGTTAGGGACCATGTAATCGTTGGGTACGATGGATTTCTTTGGACTCTTCGGCATGTAAGATACATTCGCCAGAACACTCTTCCACGAAGGCTGCAATGTAAGAAAGCCATCGTGACAAAACATTCCAGCTGTTCAGTGCCCTGAAGGCGCATCAGTAGATATATCAATAAGCAAATGGATTCCGGTTGGGTTAACCTGCTTTTAATGCGACGAATGTAGGCTGCTAGGTTGAAGGTATCTATCCGAGCTGGATACATTGCGAGGTTACACATTATGTGATATCTGAATGGTACCATAAACTGAGTACTTGGATAATGGAACTCTTCCTGATAGAAGACAGTTTGGTAAGTTGTGCATAAGATACATGCAAGTCGACATTAGATAAAGGGAGGACAGGAAAAGAAGACTGTCGGAAGTAAATTTACTGGTGATGTATAAACAAAAAGCGAAAGATAGGAGGAGGAAAAACATATTTACAAGAATATGTTTAATCCACGAGAATAGTGCTTATCTTTGAGGTGGGTTGAGGTCAGCGAAACATGTGACTTATTCGATGGGATTTAAGTAATAAAAAGAGGGACGTGGTCTAATATGAATGAGGTAAGGGTTTACAGCTTCTAATATAACAAATGGAAATCATCTAAGGTTCTTCAAACCATAAGTTAGTCCTGTCCACTTGGCACTGAGCATTCGGTGTTGCAGGTGTATTCAGTGCCTGATAAGAGTTGTGATGGGAAATTGAGATAGGTAGTTGTTAACGGAGATCGTTGCTCGACTGTATAGAACTACAGTGGTTACGCCTATGAAGCTCAGTGTTCATTGTTTGTAGGAATAATTTGACAAACAAACAAATTTTAATAAAGGTCCACTCATGGTAAACATTAGTTCAAACTTGGACCCAGAGGCCACAATATACTTTCGTGTTGTGGTGCGTCCACAGGGCGTACCACATGAATACTATATCAGGGCCTTTGGGTTCAAGTTTGAACTCATTAAACACGGGTGGACGTCCCTTAGTAATACTGTAGAACACTAGCTGGATTTTATTTTAATCAAAACATTTTTTCATTCAAATTCCCTGAAAAGAGCATTGGGACACAGGTTCACTCTCACATGTTTGAAATTTCAAAACTTGTCCCGAAGGAGAACCCCCACCGACTAGAGAGGGCACACCTCTCATGCTCTCTCCAGCTTTTGCCTGCAGCTGTCGCGGGTAACTTTCGGTAATCGATGGTCGATAAAAACATCAATTATTACCTACTCTGAAAAATCCTGGCTACACTCCTATTGTGTCTCTGTTTCTAGCGTACTCTATTTATCCAATAGTTGCAACTATCGACCAATCACCCCATCCCCTACAATGGGTCAAGTTTGAATTCCGGATTTTTATCCATCTCGGCCAAAAAACTACCAAGAGTTGTTGATAGCTTGAATACATTTGGTCGAAGTAAAGAACCTTCATTAAATTTTGCATTGAAAAGTCTGGCTCCGATAATCTTATGAGTACCGTGCATAAGTCCGTTTCTACCAGTACTTTAGATACAGATATTCCTCTGACGTCACTCTTATGTCTGAAGTATGGGTTATTTTTCACAAATCTAATGTTTCGTGAACATTGTGTATAGCACCAGTCTGGGTAATTTACCGTGAGTAATGTAATCGGAGAATCCACACCCCGGAGTATATTCTACATCTTAATTGAATGCCTTGACTCCTCATGGCCATTTACTCTTTTGTTAAATATGTTAGTTTAACTGGAATATGTCAAGTTGGTGAATGTGCTCAGAATGCGGCGTGTCTTCGATATCAATGTTCTCGGTGCCAAAACTCCCAGGATATTAAAATAGAAGAGCTTACTGTCCATTATCTATTATCCTTTACAGACAAATCCACATAATCCAATACTACGATCGGTCTTGGATACTTCAGGTACGCGGATAAGAGATAAGACGAGTTCCGTAGATCGTGACGCATTCTGATGTCACCCGGCAAATGAACCATACCTGGCGTAGAGTATTTAATGCGTTAGATTTGCAGTGAAGATACACGAAACAGAAAAACAAAATGAGTCACAGAAAATTGAAATTATACAATAGAATTTATTTTGCGTGTGGTCAGTGAGAATTTTCTCGCTACACATTGAGAACTTTAGGATTGAGTTTGTGGGGATTGCCTCGCAACTCTGCGTGTAGGTTACGATGAAACCCACTACTCGCCTATCAATAGCAACAATCACACAACAGTCACAATATAACAATAGCATGATTTTGAATGGCTTTACAGTGTATTAACGGCTCAACAGAAATGGTTAACAGCCCAAGAGTTTATTAGCGGCCCGCGACGAAGTCGAGGGACGCTAATAAGCTCAAGGGCTGTTTACCATTTCTGTTGAGCCGTTGATACACTGTAATGCCCGACAAAGTCATGTTATTTCTATTATTGCCACTTTCGTACATCGGGGACATTACAATTAAATTATATGGGATATAAGATAAATAAATGAAGTTTGACGTTTTAGAATTAAAAAAACAGCGACACTATCGTCTGATTTGTTGACAAACAAACCGGGTAACATGACTATCGTCTGATCAGTCTGCGGCGAAATTTGGGAAGTTAGATGAAAAAATATATCTTCGAAATGCGAACTTTAGGCAAGGAGTTTATTCATCAAAGATGTCATCACTTACTTTGCATGTATCGCTTCCTATATTTGATACATTATCTATCCGTGACACAAAGGGAAACACTTGAAACAAATGTGTTAATTGTGTTTACAAATTAAAAAAAAATCCGAATTGAATTTCGATCCAAATGGAAATCTGGGAAAAATATTGTTGATCGGCTGAGAGATGTGACGTCATTGTCTATATTTAGACGTGTCAGGCTGTTATAGTCAATAACGGCCCAACACGTCACATGACTTGAACTTGTTGAGCATTACGAAGTTTCAACGCCCGACAAAACATCGTTAATGTGCTAGGAACGCCCGCAAAAGTGGTAATAATATAAAATAGCGGATTTCTATCTCTCTCTAATAAAGATATGGAGGAGTGGCGTCAGTGAGGATTGCCTCGTTACTCATTACGAACTTTAGGATTGAGTCTGTGGGGATTGCCTTGCAACTCTGCGTGTGTGGAGTGGGCTACGATGAAACCCACCTTTCCCCCATCAATTGCATCAATGACACAACAGTTACAATATAAAATAGCGGATTTTTTTATGTCTCTCTGATAAAGAAAGATATGGAGGAGTGGAGTCAGTGAGTTTGCCTCGCCACCCATTAAGAACTTTAGGATTGTGTCTGTGAGAACTGCCTCGCAACTCTACGTGTGGGGAGTTAACTACGAAGAAACCCACCATCGCAACATCAATAGTAACGATAACACAGCGGTCACGATATACAATAGCGGAATTCTATCTCTTTCTGCCCATAACTTTTCTAACTGAACACTCTTAAATTTTCTTGAACCAGACGAAGGAATCGGAACAACTTTTTTGTTAGCGTACACAGGGAAGCCAAACACCAAGCAAGGATTGCAACAAGCTCGCCTGGCTGGAACCTGTGTACATTTTAAATAAATAACATATGAATAAAGATACAACAGTCCTTTTAAGTGTTTTTGTGTGTATGTCTGTGGGTGTTTTTTTTCTCCATCACCCCGTCATCTGTTCCACTTCAAGGCAGACTAGATGGCCAAGGCTCAGCATCCACTCTCCCTTATAAGCTGATGGATGACTCCCAGCTTTCAAAACACATATTGGTGGATTTTCTAAAAGCCTGCGACTATTTGGGTTTCTTTTTCTTTTTTCTAAAACAACCGTCAAACTCCGGTTCCAGTATTTCCATAAATATGCCCACGTTTCTACATAAAATACAGAGCAGAATTCTTGTAGTTATGCACAATTCCTAGTCACCTTCCGGTTCGAGGTTCTCGGGGGTCTGACCCCAGTACCCTTCTGCCTGTGGGCACACTGAAACCAAATAAGATGATTGGCCCTCGCTTCCGGCTCTCGTGGATTCATAAGCAAATAAAGTTATTTGGGTCGCAAGAGATTTCAATTTTCAATCCCACACCGTCTCTGTGCGCCTTGGGCGCGCTGAAACTTTTTATTCATCATGAAGGTACACAAGTTCAACAGACCATGGAGTATTCTTACATCACGTGGTCGATGGATCATACAATAGTATTCATTAAGTCGTAGTGCTGTTTAGTGATTTATTATAATTACTACCAGATGGAGTCGCTCTACGTACGGTTTTTCGATAGGTGGCATTCACAGGATGCGAAACAATTGCCAATTTTCGGGAATATCTCAAAATAAATTGCCACCAAACGTGTAGATTTGGTTATATCGTTTAGAAATATATCCATCTGCCGAATTTGAAGTCGATCGGGTCCGTGGAGGCTCATCTTGATGATGCAGTAGGAATATTTTATCAGTCGAGACATGAGCAATCATTGATTATTTGGGCAAATGAACAAAACAGGTACACACCTCCCCCTCCCTCTCCCTAGGTCATTTTTGTGTCGCTCTAGAGAACAGGCACGCCTTCTAGTTCACTGATGGGGGGGGGGGAGGGGTCATAACTGATTAATTTTAAAGAAAAATGAAGATATATCCAGAATATATATTATAAGGCGTTTAGAAAAATGTGTGCTAGTACTGTTGTCATTGGTTTGCGTAAGAAATGACTTTAAATAATTCTTTAACCAACCTTTTCAGAAAAAAAACATGTTGTAAAAGCAGGGTTTTACCATTGACTGTGCGTAATGTGTCCAACACTGAACAAATTGCCCAATTGTTGTTGTACATTGTAGTCTCTCGAATCGCGTCCTCAACGAACGCTATGCATACTTCAGGTCGTTAGTTTTTTGTATGTTTCATTTACAGCAAGTTGCACAGTCTTACATTTCCCACACCCCTATTTCTATAACTGTTTCGTTATATTGAGTTTCCTCTTTTTGGCTGTACCATTAAATTATTTAGAGAATATCCCTACACATATAAATTAGACTCAAGCAATGGTTGCGATTACCCCTTTACCAAATATGAACAGCAGACGATACTTGCAAATAAAATTCTTGAATAACTAATTTTTTCATTTTTTGCGTCAAAAACATAGCTTATGACACCTCATTGGAACGAGCTCGTTGGGCTTGTTCCAATTAGGGATCATAAGCTATGTTTTTGAAACAACAACTGAAAAAATAATGAAAATTGGATGGTGATTTTTGTGAATAGCGCTGACCGGTTTTGGCGGTTGAGTTGGGTAAAGGGTTAAAAAGCTACGTTTCGATATCATTCTGGAATTCAGAACGAGAAGGGTCATACACCTTCGTCATCCTTCATCTCAGACGTTCTTATTTGAAAATCGACATGTTCAAGCTTCCCCCTTTTCTGACTAGGCGAGGATATTATCTCGGTTGTTCATTATCCAATGATCACGTCTCTTTTCCTTGGCCATTTTCTGTGTTTTTTTTCATTAGTTCGTTTTCCATCTGTTTGGTGTGCAGCTTCATTGGTATTGGTTATGTGACTTACCATCCTTTTATATCTTGTCTCCGAGAAGAACCAATGTGACAGGCACATTACCCTTATAATGTTCTGTTTACGCGACTCTCGGCCCTACTGAAATGTGATTTACAAAAGCAGACAGACATTTTCTACCAGATCGGGACAGAGTTTTCCATTTCTACAACTCGGCACAAAAAAGGAAACACTGAATCTCAATTGTTGTGTTCGCTTGTTTCATCTTACAACAGGTTATTTATGAAATCTCGATTCACAAGTGTCAGTGTGTCGCGCTCCGATCCTGATCTGATCGAGAAAGATTACAGTACGATGTGCTTCTATCTCTCAGTAGAAACATCATAATTAACTTATCCCTTGGCTTTCTATCAAAGGGGGGTTAGTTTTTCTTGAAGTTATTTTGAATTTCACCTCACATATTACTACTTTGAAACTATTATGGAATCGTTAATAACTTTGGCAGTCAGAATATAAACTTCATATATATGGAACTTCACAGCAGTTTCTTGTGTCTTTGGGGATGTCTTTTCAGCAGGCCTGCCGATCTGCGAGAAAGATAAAACAAAGCAGAATTGAGCACAGACGGGTCAGTCACTCTAGGCCTGTAACATTCATCGGGAGTACGTCCTGGCGCCATTCAAAACATCCCTACTCAAAACGGTCCTCATTCTCCACAAAAGTTTTCTCTCTGGTTTATGAGATGTAGAAAAAATAACAATGATTTTACTTTCTCATGATACTCAGTCATAATTACCGACCATGTCATCATCACAGAACGTGTAAGCACGCTATCCGGTAATTTATTACACATCCATTAAACTTTAAACCCTTGTATTTAACGGACTCGCTGCTATTACATAAACGTTTCTGTATCCAACTGGTGATGTACAAGCCGGAACTTTTTTCCCAGCACCGTTTATACGAGTCATTAGTTACGTTTCGAAAAGTTTCCAAATTTCGCTATACAATTATCGATCGTCTGTTGCGTAGTGTGGAAATGAAAACGTCCAATTCAAAATAAAGCCGGTTCACAAAAAAATTAGTTAACGAAAAATGAGATAATATTTAAAAATAACACCCATAACATTAACCCAGTCCCGTGGCCGTCTCGTTTGCGGATGTCGTTATATCCGTATTGGTCAACTTTATTTCGGTAAATCTTCAGACATCTTGACATGCTTCGAACTTCTTTTAAAAAAATTCTCCCAGCTGTTTTGCAAATCTGCCCAAATTTGTTCTTATATTTGTACGAACAGTAATAGCTACCAAATGGTTGGGCGTGAATGGATACCAGCCGAAGAGAAAAAGCGATACGAATTTCAGCAAACACACCTGGTTCCTGAAAGGTTGTTTTGATTTTTTATTCAGCACAGCTTCAAACAAAACAAAGGACTCTTCACCTTTGGGTTTAAAGATCGGAATTCCAATTTGTTTATTTAAATGAATTTTAATGCATGGGATGTGTAATAAACACAGAAGGCGATGTGTGTTTGAATCGGTGAGTGTTTTACATAACCCGTTGGAATTGCTGCCTGCGGCACTCGCGAAATATGACAACGCCATTCCAACTCGTTATGTAAAACACCCACCCTTTCAAACGCACATCACATTCTGTCTATTTGTGTATTGTCATAATATTTATTGCCTGCATTTCATTGTTGTACCTCTTGGTTGTTCATAATGTCACCAACAGGAAAGTAAATCCGGGGATGGGGCGAGGTGCCAGACCCCCGTTATTCTGTCTGTCATTTGGCAGAAAAAGGGTAGAGTACTTCTGCCTGATTATGAGCGTATTGAAAGACCTTTGCATTGGCATAAAACTGCCGCAGTTGTTTGCTATTTTGTCAGACTATCCGAAGAAATTAGCACCGGTAATAATCAATCTCGCGGTAAAAGCGTGTCAGAATGTCAGTTTTTATCACGGTATTATCGACTGTCATGGCTAATTACGGTGAATGTGGACTTCTTGCTTGAACAGCTGACGGAAATGCACAGGTATGTGCACACAAGATGAGTCAGGTAAATGCATGTCATGGTCGGGGGTAAACATGGGTCAGCCTACCTCTTACCTAATATCTGAAGATAAACACGGGCCTGGTTACCTTGTGCGCTTATGAGAGCTCTTGTTCCGTTGAACTATGCTTGGTTGTTCTTTTTTCAGTCGAAACTACCATTTCAAAATTTCGTGGAACGAAACAGCTGTAGCCTCGAGTTTGGGATTGGATTCATATTCACCCAACGCAGTTTATTTGGGTAGATTTTTACCCAATCTGGTTTAGAGTGGACGTATACATTTTTGCGTGAAAAAATACGTGGTTACTGAGTAAACAACATGATGGATAACAAATAGCTGAGGAAGGTTAGCGATAATTTATTTACACTGTCCCACCTGGCTGTCGGAATATATTATCACTAAATCTCCCTACATATTTAAAATTGATTTTCCCAACTGTTGCTATTCGACGAGCCCATTCATCAGCCATGGCTGAAAATGATCACCCGGCAAGTATTCTACCGCTAAAACAGTTTATCTGTAGTTTAAGCTGTATGTGCATACAACTTCCAAAGCTGATTCAATGAATATCTGCTTGCACTTACACTTTCACAGTTATTTAATTATAATTTATACCATGATGACCTATTGAACTATATATGAAAAGCCTATGACATAAATGTAGCTTTATTCACCAACCGTGGTGAACACCCCAGCAATAGGATTTCAGTAGTTAAAATTTATACCTGCAGGGGAACTACATCCAAGCTCACCTTTAGTGACATCGACCCAAATGCGAACTTGTCTAAATTTATCACGCGTCGCCTCGCGAAGAGTGAAATGAAAGTGGCAATTATTTATTACGTTTTTAAAAGAGTTTACCCCACAAAACACCAGAATTAACAAACATGCATTGTCTCATGTTAATAAAGCATCCATAACTCTAAATGGTATGTTATTATGTTATTAAAATGAGAAAGGCCCTGTTTCTTTTTCGTTTTCGTTTCGGTGATAAAATTGACGGCGGAAGTACCGCCCACCGATGCTCATGTAAACAAAAATAAATTCGCACGTATTCACAGCTGCTGCTCAGTAAAATCGAGAAAAAATAATAGCGACTCTTAATAATCTGACGATCATGGTATAAATAAAATATATCCAAAGTAGCTTGGTGTACCAAATATTCACCATTCGTGCTGAAGTGGTGTTAACCGCGCGCCGAAGGCTCGCGGTTGGCACCACTTCACCACTCGAGGTGAACATCTGGTACACACTTCTACTATGGGTATATTCAATATTTATTCCATAAATAACCGTCGACTATATCCTTTATTCCCACACTAGGGTCATATATTTCATCCTTGCGTTCACACTAAAAGTGTGTACCCCAGCCCTTATAATACATGGGAGGAACAGAATCAATTTTCACAAATACTTTTCACAAGGAAAAAAATGAATATCATCTTCGATTACAGCAAAATATTCATTTGATTCTTAAACCCCTGGATAATTCTGTTTATGTTTTGCTCACTCAAAATAAAATACCACATTGACTCAGCAGTGGTGTATAGTGCAGTTTTGGATATCAAGGTACATTAACTTCCATCAGCAAGAACACCAAAACCTTGAAACTTGGAACATGACTGTGTGAGACAACAAACTTGCCCATGCTCGTACCATGTCTAAAAGGGTTATACTCTAATACAGATAAAAATGCGAGTTTTTTTACTATGGAATATGTTCTGATTGCACTCACAAAGGTATAACAGCACTCTGAAATTCCAAATTATTTAACTGGTTGAGGGCTAGATTATTTTTGATGGTCAAAATTTGTTATTCAAAATTTGCTATATTACAAATTATTGGAGAGTGCACACAGGCACTCTCCAATAATTTGAAATAGAACAAATTTATATAAACAAAATATTGTTTGCGTTTGACAGAATATGAAACATCAGCAAGGAAAAAATAGGCTTTTGCTCTGGTACCCTCATTTTTTGAAAGCCCTGAGGCTGCACATTGAAAATATTAATTGGTCTACTCCTAAATAATGAATATGGGCTCTTCCCATCGCTGGAATCACTGACATGGAAGATACCAACATTGTTCACCGGGTTAAGAACTGAGCATTGCAAGAGTTCGCGAGAATCAAATACGATTCTCGTGATTCCGGACAAATTTTAAGGCCCGATACATTTAGCAGATGTGATTGACGAGAATCACAAAACTTCCGCAAAGAATATATGACGCCATCCTTTCCACTGATGTGAAAATCAATAATTCTTAAACTTTTTATATTAACTGTTTCTTCTTTTGACCTTGAAACATCAGGAAAACGTAATGTGATCAGGCATGTCAAACTACCGCCGGTACCAACATAACCGGTACCGGGGCGGGGCAGAGGTTGAAACGTCGAAACCGGTACCGGGACAAGTCAACACATGGGTGACATCACAATCAGAAGTGAGAAATTCGTATTCAAACCGACCCAGTCTCCAAGATCGCAAAGCCAAACACGGTATCGTACCAATTATTCTGCGGCGACATCAAAGTAATCCTAAAGCACGAAAATCGTGCTTTATGATTACTTTGATGTCGTCACAGAATCATGTCTTGGAAGTAGCCGATGTCGGTGCTTTCATTGTCATTGATGCCACGTTTGGAAAGTTAAAATGATCGGCCTTATCGAGGTGGTGGTGCCGACAGAACATGCTCCTTTAGAGTGTTTTGATATGTTCATTCACAAGTAAGCTGAAAGTATGTCGTGTATGTGTGCCATACACAATTCGTCCCCTGAGTTTCAATGTGTTCTATGTGACAGTAGGCACATAGAACACATTGGAGCTGAGGGGACGAATTATTAGCCCGTTTACCTTCGCTCAGTTAGGAATTTCCCCATAAAATAATTTTGTCCCGGTACCGGCGGGACAAAAGCTTCAGTATCGGTGCCGATTGGAGCATGAGGGAACCGGCGGTACCGGTACAGGTACCGGCTGACATTTCTGAATGTGATGAATAAAATAAATCAATTGTATGTCAAAATAAATTTTATCCCACTTACATTTTTGTGACAAACTATATATTTATGCTAAATATGTACGACAGAAAGAAATAAAGAAAGATTGTGGGGGATAAGTACTTCGTACGAACACGATGCAACGCACCATAGGACTATTAAGATAAAGCTTTTAAAAAGGAATGTGTTGGTTTTTTTGGTAGTCGTTTATATCAGCTGATGAATTTTTATTTCTTCCCATGTGATTGAGATTGTGCTACTATTCTCGATAAGATGTTTGCGAAATAAACTTTTCAGTCGGGTGTATAATGTCTTGTTATCTGGATATTGTGCACTTGAGTTGGAATGTATACAAGATAATAAATGTTTTATAGAAATTGTAGAATCATCTTGTAAATACTCCAAGATGTATAAACAAAACAACGGAGCAACAAATAAGATTAACAGTAGTATAAATCTTGAATCACACCCATCCATTCATAAAAATAAAAAAAGAAATATTGGCAAACTTTCCATATCACGGAAACATGGCCAGTTCCGAGAAAGGGCTGTACATGAAGTTTATAAACGTTCGTTCTGTTTTAACCAATTTCAGAAGACTCACATATCATGCGTTGGAAATGCAGTGACCAATGCATGATATGTGAGTATTCATATTTATTTATTCATTGGTGTTTAAGGTCACATACTTATGCACAATGGCTAATCATGACCGTGACAGTTTTACGGGTGGAGGAAGCCGGAGTACCCGGAGAGAACCACCGAGCAACGACGAGCAGCTGCCAACTCCCCAACATCGTAACTCCGCATTGCAGCACAGGCAGGGTTAAATTGGTTGAAGCCATGCGCACCATCAACATGCAGTACGCCTTAGCACACGGCGTCATCGTGCCCCCATGTGGACAATCGGGTTAAGTGCCTTGCCCAAGGACACACCGCGAGAGTCCGAATCGATCTCTCAGACGGTCACCCATCCGAGTACTAATCGGGCTCGACGTCGCTTAACTTCGGTGATCTGGCGGGAACCGATTACGGCAACGCCACTGCGCCCATGTCCCGTCGAAACCGGTATCGGTACCGGGACAAGTCAACAACTGGATGACATCACAATCAGATGGGAGAAATTCCTGTATAAACCGACCCACTCTACAAGATCGCAAAGACAAACATGCCATCGTACCAATTATTCTGCGGCGACATCAAAGTAATCATAAAGCACGAAAATCGTTCTTTATGATTACTTTGATGTCGCCACAGAATAATTTCTTTGAAGTATCCGATGTCGGTGCTTTCATTGTCTTTGATGCCTCGTTTGGAAAGTTAAAATGATCGGCCTTATCGAGGTGGTGGTGCAGACAGAACATGCCCCTTCAGAGTGTTTTGATACGTTCATTCACAAATAAGCTGAAATTATGTCGTGTAAGTGTGCCATACACAATTCTTCCCCTGAGTTTCAATGTGTTCTATGTGCCAGTAGGCGAATTATTAGCCCGTTTACCTTCGTTCAGTTAGGAAATTCCCCATAAAATAATTTTGTCCCGGTACCGACGGGACAAAAGCTTCAGTATTGGTGCCGATTTGAGCATGAGGGAACCGGCGGTACCGTTGACGGTACAGGTACCGGTTGACATGTCTGGTATTGATTCCGTAATTGCTCGGACACAGTATGTGTCAGGTGCCCATGACACAAAACCCATATCTTCCAACTTCAGTATGCAAGCGCGAGCATGGTTACGATTTATTTATATTACTATTTATAGGACATTGCAAGCTTTCGATACACATTTAAAAAAAACGAAAAGATAAAAAAAACACTTCTCAGGAGTATAATTATTAAATTATGGAACCACATTGCTTTGTGCTTTTGGGTCTGAATCACTGGAAACATTCAAGCTGAAACAACACGCAGTTATACTGTTACTGTGCACAGTCTTTTCGGAATGTTGAACATATTCAAGAAAGCCGCATGCAGTTTCAACCGAAATGACAAGCATTTTTATGAGTACGAAAGTGAAATCTGAAATTAAAATGCAAGTTAACCCTTCTCTCAATGCACACGGTATGACGATTTAATAATCAATTATGTTTTGTAAAAAGTTTTACAAACGTTCAACAGAACCTTATCAGATGATCCCTTTTTGGAACGAGCTCAGCGATATACTTTTGTTGACATCTTTTGGATAACTGATGTTTTCTTCAATTACTTAATTTGTATATTACGTGAGGGAATGCGGCCGATTCGTTAGGTCAAGTATTAATCAAGTTATTACAGTTGAGAACTCGCCCCCGAGTTTTATTTTGACGGGTCGGAATATGGCCTCAGAACCAAGAACCCGTCTCTGATAGTGGTGATTATATATGTGTAGTATCTATTCTATTTATGTCAGAAGAGCCAACTTTTGCACTTAAAGGGTCTATGTTAAACACTTGAGACGCGAGAATTTACATGTTCATCTTGCTGGGACCAAGACATCAAGAGACCCTCTGAAAATGAGAAGTCGGATACATATACAATGCGGGGGAAGGATTTACAATAAAAAATGTCTAAATGGATTTCGCACCCGACATGTGTGTTAAAATTCTCATACAAACACAAACTTACAGTAAGGCGACAGCGAACTTCTAGATTCTGGATCATAGGTGATTAAACATGACCAAAGGCACGACTAAGTGTGTGTTAAAAACCAACATTGAAGATCAATGGATTTCAAAGTAATATTCGGGCTACAAAGACTGACGTACACAAAACTACATTTTTTCATCCTGTGGGCCTTCATCTTTCTCTACGACCTCGACTTTAGAGCATGATTCTAGCACTGCAACCATTAGTTGAAATGCCGAGGGCAAGGTCAAAGGTAACTGTTCAGAGGTTACAGTCAACCCGGCTAATACGGATCATCGGCTAAAACGGAAAACGTTTTTTTAAATAATGTCCCACCCAGAACAGAGACAAGGAATTATTAATTTCTTGCCCCAGTCATCACCGCAATTCATAAATAAGAGTACCCATAAAAAACATTTCCTCCATTGCTAGCTGGAATGTTCTAAAATGTTATTTTAATGACAGTGACCAAAAATGTGGTGAATCAAACAAAATTTATTGCCGTGTGAAAAAACATTTTTTTGCACAACAATTTTTCGGAAGAAAATTAATATTTTCTATTGGATAGTATTCTATTTATTAGATACATTAGATGTATTTTTCAACTCTGAACTCTCAAAAGTAGAATTGAAAAATTCCACCCGTCCGCATTTAATGAGTACATGTGTGACAGGGATCGAACTCGTCAAATACGAATCAAGTGTATAACTCGAAATTAAGAAAAAGAAATTCAGGATTGATGAATTAAAATGGCAAAGCACCACGATATTGCATCACATCAAGTGTGGATTGTGAAAATACCCCCACAGCTAGTGGAACCGAAGGAGGGAGTTTCCTTTCCGTCCAAAACCAACAAAGAACAATATCACCTGCGGAAGTCTGTTTACTTTCTTGTTTGACGCCGTTTTCTGTCAGAGCATTTCATTCACGTCATAAATTCAATCAAATGCGTAACGACAAAACAGATGCATCCTTGCATGATGTTCTTACGTGTAAACCGGATTCCACGCGTGGGATATCATTTCTCGGTGTCTGTATTTTATTACACGCCTATTCTACGGAATCCCCATCTACAGCAACACTAAACCACGCAGAAAATGAAAATCGTTAACGGACTATTTTTCAACTGAAGCGAAACTTCCCTGGATTTTTTTACAAATCGTGTACCGCAATTACAATTTGAATCGCTAGCGATAGCTAGAATAGTAACACAGGTTCCCCTTGCAAATTTAGTTGACGATAAAATGTGTTCTTTTTGTTGATAGTGTTGTCAAATGAATTGCTGAGTGTCTTTCTAATAATTGATTTATAAGACGTGAAGGCGTGTAATAAACACATAATACACAACAATCATGGTATAATGAACAAATGTCAGACAAACAATGTTTGGATTTTAGTTCTACAAGTATCAAACACAGTAGATAAGTAAGCTAATGTGTTAGCCATCACGTGATCGATGACGATGCAACTTATACGTTTCAACAAAGAGAGAATGCTGCGCGTTGTTTCGTTTTCCTTCAATTACTGGATAAACATTTGAGAAACGATGCAGTCACAATTGCTTGTCACACGACCTTTGTTCTATAGATGTTGCGACTTTGGAAGGGTGAACCAAGGAAAGCACTTCAGTAGATTCATATTTCTTCACAGGGTAAAAGATAATTTTAGCAGGCTACGAATCGTACCGGTCAACAATTTTCCCTCGAGGTAAGCAAAACTGATCAACGTGGGAATCAGTTGGCAGAAAGGTAGTGTTTGTTTGACCATGGCGAATTAGAGACCTGATTCTCATTCATTAGACCGATGTATGCGGAACTGAATTGGAATATTAAAATTGAAAAATGTGTAAAATCGTTAAGTGAACTCGTCTCAGGCCAACCTTTACGATGACGAACAGTTGTAAAATAGATGCAGTGTGGACGACGACATATGCACGAAAGATGGAGAAATCAACTGATCTGTGAACTAAATGTGATTGTACCGAAAGACACACTCTTTCTAACAGCAAGGAACTTGCGAACGCCACATAATAATGAAAATTGTTGCCGGTGGGGATGTTGTCTAAAGGACAAAGTATCACACCGTCAAATCGGTGGGGATTCTGTCTAAAGGACAAAGTATCACACCATCAAATCTTGGATTCAACACCGCTTCGCGACTCCAGCATCAAATAATATTCCAAGGACGGTAGAATAAATCTTCAAGATGTCCTCCAGCGCTAGGAGGAAACAAATCACGAAGATCTTCAAGAATTGTATTTCAAAACAAACTTCACATTTTCCTGTGAGGGGTCACTTGATATAGTTTTGTTGAAATGTTTCAAAATAGTGATAAAATAATTTTTAAAATAATAAATTTTGATATCGTCTGCGTTGGGTAAAGGGTTAAGTTTATCATTATTAAATATAATTAAACTTTACGCACTTTATTATGTGGGATAAAAAAGAGCACCTAGGAAACTCACGGAAACCCCAATTTCTCACTCGACACAAGGTTAATTATAGGATGCGTCCTGTACCTTCAGTATCGTTTAACACACTTTTCTCTCGTTTGTTATCGCCTAGTCAGGATTGCTTTACACCGACAACCTTGACAGGTAAGATTGCTGTCCAGATATTGATATCGTGTTAGCAAGCAAACTGAAATAAGTTGGCAGTATGGCTTCTGCACTCATTTTCACCATTTGGGATAAATAATAAAGTAAAACTATAGGCATATTGTAATCGGATTATTGATATGACAAGTCTACCGATATCCCTTCATGAATAATATATACACATGCAATCGAGCTTAATTAATCTGAAGACGTAGAATACTCTCGAGACGAAAGGAACACGGAACTTCACAAGCTCTCAGGGCACCAGATTAGTTTTATTCTGTATGGAGTCCGACGCTGTTATGAACAATTTTCCCAATTTTCGGAGAGATTGCGATTAGACTGCCGTTGATTTAATGTGATGTCCCTTATTTACAGTGATATATAGATATTCTTTCGTGCTCCAGGTTTAAATATCCCAATCAATAAATATTAATTTTGTATTGAACACATCAAGATATTAACAAAACTTGTGTAACCACACGGCGTAACCGCTAAGCTATAGCCGTGGTGAGTCTACATCCATACGTACAGCACGGCCGCCGCGGTCTGATCACTTTCTACGGGGTGAGCAGTATTTCCACGGACTCAACAATATTATATTGCAAACACTAATTATAGGAATAATCATCAAACATTGACTTAATGAGGTACCGGGTACAATTGCTGCCATTGAACTGGCATAGAAGGTACCCCCAGGGTTCAAAGTGTTAAAAATATGATAAATTATCTGAGTTGAATACGAAATTTCAGATAAAGAACACATTGAATTGTGACTGCGTATAGTCTGAATCAAGTTGCGTTGCTTTGCAGAGTTAACCCTTTGAACCCTGGTGGTATCTTCTATGTCAATTCAATGGAAGCAACTGGAGGAGTCCATATTTATTATTTGGAGATAGATCAATTCATATTTTCAACGTGCAGCCTTGGGGCTGCACGTTGAAAATATTAATTGGTCTACCCCATACCTTAACTCAGCAGCCATCCCACTGAATGAAAGTATGACATATCTTGTTTCTGGGCCGTTAAAACGGCCGCTGGTGTTCAAAGGGTTAAACTACGAAGTTGGGTTGTTGGATTAAATTAGTAATGACCCTTCTTAATTATTTATTAGTTGTTCTTTATGCGATTTCCTGACATCTGAATGTTTTTTACGCAAAAGAATATACGCACTCAATTGAAAGGAGAAGCAGCTCTGGTACATTTCAGCCACTGGCCCTCATTTAACCCTGAGGTCAGTTAGGTGATACATTGCTTGTAGACCGACACGAGGTGTCGTTAAACCACAATAAATACATACATAACTTGCTTATAGATGTTATGGTCTTTCGTAGAAATCAGGTTATTCTCTGGGATGAAATTCCACTGCTCCATGTGTTTTGGTTGTTATCCACTCTCCAAGTGGTGCGGTTCAGAAACAGACCTATTATATAAAACCACTGGAGAAAGTTGAAATGTCACGAACCTCTGTTAGTTTTATGGTCTCTTCACAATGATAGTAGGAGCATTACGAACATTTGGTATATCACTAGTGAAATCCCGTCATGTTATGATCTATCGGAAAGGGGTGGTTAATACATTGCGTTTCATATCATCATTTTTTTTTAGCAGAACTCGTACAGTGCTTAGTACGTCATCACTTTCGGTGTGGATGCCACCAAAATATTTGAATGATGTTTCTGAAGAAGAAACCTACTTTTTGCAATTGAACTTCTGGCAATAAGAGGGCGTTCTTTTTACCGGAATGTGTTTGTTTCTCACGTAGTTCCTAGTGGTTGTATATTTCGAATTATCTACCGAATTGTCCAACCCTAATAGCTCTATATACAGAAATCTCCATTCAACGCTGGTTACTTTTTCAATTTTTTCCACAAAACACTCCATGACAGCTTAAGTAAATAATCTCATTTCAATGGCCGGTCAAAAGTCCCTGCCTTAGCTACGAAGCAAAAAATATTGCAATATTTGTTCGCAATCTATGTCATGTAAGCGGATTATTAGGGTGAGCATACATTCATAAAGTGGTTGGAACAGAAAGATCCTACAAAAATGTCTTGCACTATAGTTGGTCTTTCCTTGTGCCTCGAATCTCAGAAACAAGAAATCAACTTTTTCCCCTCTCTTGGTTTTTTATGCAGCAATACAGTACGGTTAAGCGGTCTCTTTTTGGGCACGCGACCTGGGGGCAATACTATAAACCTTTTATCATTGTATTTTCCAAAATTGTATTTTCTGCCTGTGAATATAAGTGGCTGGATTGAATCATTAGCGATTCCGTTAGGTAAATTGTCACGTCTTTTAAAGCACTAATGGTTCATTTCGACCATTTATAGCCACAGATAGGAAATACAATTCTGGAAAATACAATTGTAGCAGGTTTATAATATTGGGCCCTGGTCGCATCACACTTTCACTAATGAGTCGAGATTTCATAAAAAATATATTGCGACATCAAGACTGAATCACGAAAAATGAAAGGAAAAGCATCTGAGTCTCGATGTTGTAAAGTGGGAAAAGGACAGAGAATTTCGCTCAGATTGCGACCCCGTCGCGATCTGGTCGAGATTATCTGCCCGCTTTTGGAATCACAGTACTTTAATAACATAAAAGAAAGTCAACATATAACGTTGTGCCATTGGGGCCAACCGTAAGAAATAGAGAAGCCAAAAAATCTCACCTCAGACACCAATTCACTATTTATTAGCCAAACGTGTATAAAGTTGACTAATGCGGGATTACATCCACAGACTCAACGATTTTCTGTCAGAGAGAGGCGAATGGTCTTTTGACAAATTGATTCTTGCTGGCAAACTTTCGCTTCCGCGCTACAGCGAACTCAACTGTTTAGTTTAACGGAGTACAAGGTACGAAACACAAGTCAACAAGAAAATTTTGATTCAATGTCTCAGCGTGCAAAAGAAAATACTGAAGAAACATTCCTTCACATACACACCATGAGATATTTTCAAATCGTTGCATTACCTGTTTTAATCATAGGGAGTAAATAAGAAAGAATGTATTTTTAGTTCTCGAAATCTATATTAAAAAAACAATCTTTGGAGTACAGGTTTGGAAATTATATGATAAGAAAAATAGTTTTATCATATATGAAAATTACGGAACCAAGATAAAAAATTTATTTTTGTCACTCGATAAGTTTTGCTTCGATACCGGGGTATTGGAGTATTTCGTTCCTTGAGTGCAACAAGTTTCCATCCACTCAGTACCACAAGGCGCCATCCGCAAAGCCAAAGCTTTGTAGATGACGCCTTGTTTCACTCAAGAGACGATACACATCATCATCTTTTGTTAAAATTGTATTTATTGTTAATTCTTAAACCCATTTCGTATCTCGTCTACCACAAATTACACATTCTATTTCCCTCTCTCACATTCTAATGTATCTTTCTTCTCGAATGCCACGAACTTGATCTCAGTCCGAACAGTACTAAATACCGAAATGTTCTTCGAATCTGCCATTCATAGGTTCCTCTTTAATTTGTAGACCCGCTAATGACTATTTTGCATAAGAATTGCACCTCATCATGCTGCCCTGTAGTCTACAGTTTTCTGACAACCCTTCGTTTGCAATTTTGATGTCACACGCCCTGCAGATCATCGAGTCCCAACATCTGTCACATAATTATTCATTAATACTTTTTCCGCCAGTTATACAAATTAGTCTCCCACGCACGGTTGGTTACAATTATCTTACGTAAGCGTTCGTGTGGAGGGTTATGCAAATGAAATAAGTAGTGTACTGTGATTATAAAATCGGCCAAAGAATTTCGATTCGATCAAGTCTGAGGCAGCCCTCTCTCCAGAACACATTAAAATCTCATCCGTCGTCAAAAGAAATGCGAGAACGAACAGTGAATGTAAGATTGTATTTTTGTTTGTTTTTCTTGAGTCTGTTTGGATTTCGCAAAATACCATTTAGGAAATCTCGACCCACTCTGACCGAGAGAGCTACAACTTGGTTATCACAGTACTGTATCTTAGTGTATCACCCTGACCGAGAGAGATACCACTTGGTTATCACAGTACTGTATCCCAGTTTATGACGTTGGCCGAGAGAGATATCCCTTGGTTATCACAGTACTGTATCCTAGTGTGTCACTCTGACCGAGAGAGATACAACTTGGGCATCACCGCACTGCATCCTAGTGTATCACTCTGACCGAGAGAGATATAACTTGGTTATCACAGTACTGTATCCCAGTGTATCATTTTGGCCGAGAGAGATACAAGTTGGTTATCACAGTACTGTATCCTAGTGTATCACTCTGACCGAGAGAGATATAACTTGGTTATCGCAGTACTGTATCCCAGTGTATCACTTTGGCCGAGAGAGATACAAGTTGGTTATCACAGTACTGTATCCTAGTGTATCACTCTGACCGAGAGAGATATAACTTGGTTATCACAGTACTGTATCCCAGTGTATCACTTTGACCGAGAGAGGAGATACATCTTGGTTATCACAGTACTGTATCCTAATGTATCACTCTGACCTAGAGAGATATCACTTCGTTATCATAGTACTGTGTCCTAGTGTATACAGTTCATATATATTCTTTTCTGGTAGAGTGTTGGAAGCCCATATTTGGAGGTTTGCTGTAAAAGGGGGGGGGGGGGGGGGGCTCTAAATTCAAGGTATCATATGCTCTGGTGTGCTTTAGATTTCCTTTGAAGTGATTTTTTCCTTCTGTGTGGATTTGCTTTGTTACAATTTATGGGAAAGTGCCATAAATTGTAGCAAGGCAGTGACACGTTAACAAATTCTGATGACCACAAATAATTTAATACTCTTCCAGGTAACTGTTAACGACCCAAACAAGCCTTTGAAGTTACATAGAGCAGCTTTACATGACTCTTCTTCGACCCATCTCATTAAGTAGGGGATTAAAATGTAGGTCGATTGCAAATGAAAATAGAAAGTTGTGCTTGTGACAGAAATGCCCAATGTGTGGTTGTGAAAACAAATAAAAAAAAGCGTTTGAAGAATATAGATGAAACTTCTAAGAAGTCGTTTCTGTTCGCGACATAATTCACAACACTGGGTCGTGTGCTTGAAATGAATAATTAAGGAGAAAAAAATCTTGTTTTAATATGAGAAGGTTTACTGGGAATATAGTTTGAAAAAATCGAAAAGGAGGTTGTGAGACACATGGCGACTGGAAATATGAGGAAGATTACCTCAGCATGCTTGGTGCAGAGAACAAAGAGACAGATACCGGACGGTCTCGCCCTGAAATGCCTTCTATTCATTTCGAATGTCTTCTTGCATGGAGAGTCATCGAATACGAATGTATGTTCAAAATGTTAAATCTAAATGTTGTTTCACACTGGACGCGATCCGAATATTGTGAAGTCACGGAGAAGGGGATGGATTATCAGTTTGAATTTCAACACAATCTGATATCTAATTAATTAATTAATTAATCAATCAATCAATCAATCAATCAATCAATCAATCAATCAATCAATCAATCAATCAATCAATCAATCAATCAATCAATCAACCAATCAATCAATCAATTATTGGGTTTGAACGATACTTTCGACAGCAAAGGTCACCTCGTATTAGACAGATTTGTGGTTGGCGGAAGACGGAGAAAACTGAGAGAACCACCGGTCAAAGGCAGATTCCCCAACGTACTAACTCCGCACAAGCAGTGTTACCATTGGTTGAAGACAAATGCACCATCGACGGATAGTGCACCTTAGTTCACAACACCACCGGTCCTCCACGTTGGCATTCGGGATGTGCCTTGCCAAATTTTCAACGCATTTACAGCTGATCAGGAATGAACTCTGGACCTTTCGGTTCGAAGTCTGATGATCCATCCCATGCTCCAACGTGAACCGATACCTTAAATCTGATCACTGCTGTAAAACAAGCACGCATATTGTCTACACTGAGAACAAGGTGCCTTTTGTAACACGGAACCGTAAGTTGACAAGTATGAGATGGCAGCTATTAACCCTTTGTCTACAAAAGGACTGCCAGAGCTATTCACAAAATTCGCCCTTTGCATTTTATTTTTTTTTTATTTTTCCATCCAAAACATACTTTATGACCCCTCATTGGAAAGAGCTCGTTGAGCTCGTTCCATTGAGATGTCATAACCATTGTGTTGGAGGAAAAAAATGAAATATTTTTGTTGTTCAAGAATTTTGTTTTGCATGTTTCGTTTTTTATAGTGTATGGAAAAAGGTTAAGGCGCTGAATCTATAGAAAATACTGATAAACCTTCAGCTCAAGAACCACTATGTGTAATAATAAGTTTGCTAGTGGTTCAAATGCTATCATGGGTCTGATCTAATTGTAATCAACATTTTTACACACATCCTTATCAAACATCAGAAAAAGCAGCATTAAATAGTTTCGCACTCCCTTCATACACAAAATATCGTACAATCTTGAAAGTTTATAAATGTTGACTCGGAAACCTTCCAAGAAACTAATTGTGATGAGCCTAGTCTACTCCAAACCTGGACGGTGAATTTAGAACTTAAAGTATTACCGTCTAAGTTTGGACTTGGCAGAACCCGACACTGTGAGTGCCGAAGACCCAAAACTTTACAACCGGAATTCCCTTTCGAGGCGAATTTTAATATTGATGCTCTCTTCTGTGATATCCTGATACCAGTAGATGTTTCTTCTGCCAGAACGATTGACACACTTACCTAAAATATTCTGTCAACCAAACTTTTATGGCTACAAATGCTCGCTTTATCCCTGGAGCAGACACCTATGTGAGAATCTGTACATCTCAAGTTTAGGTCGAGTAGAATTCTGAATCGAATCAAGCAGAAGTGTTCGAATCTAATTTCGAATCTAATCTCGCCTCTCTTCAAATTGTAAATATTGCGCCCTCTTACAAGGTAAACATTGCCATCCTCCTCTAACGTAGTAACGTATTACATTACACATCCATTAAACTTTAAATCCTTGTATTCAATGGAATCGCCGCTATGATATAAATGATACTGTATTCAACGGGTGATATACAAGCCGGAACTTTTTACTGCACCGTTTAGTTACGCTTCGAAAAGTTTCCAAATTTCGTTATACAATCATCGACCGTCTGTCGCATAGTGTAAAAATGAAAACGTCCAAAGCAAAATAAAGTCGGTTCACAAAAAATTAGCCAAAAATAAGATAATATTTTTAAAAAACCCAATCATTTCCAACCAGAAGATTAACCCAGTCTTGTTGCCGTCTCGTTTTGTGGATCCCATTATATCTAAATTGGTCAACTTTATTTTGGTAAATCTTCGTACACCTTGACATGCTTCGAACTTCTTTTAAAAACGTTTCTGCCATTTGTTTTGCAAATCTGCACATATTTGTACTTATATTTTTACTAACAGTAATAGCCACCAAATGGCTAGGCGTGAAAGGGCTGGTGCCCATTCACGCCTAACCATTTGGTGGCTATTACTGTTAGTAAACAGCGATAGGAATTTCAACAAACACTGGTTCCGAAAAGGTTGTTTTGATTTTTTTATCGATCCATATGATCAGTACAGCTTCAGTCAAAACAAACTCTTCGCCTTTGGGTTTAATTATCGGAATTAAAATTTGTTTATTTAAATGCATTTTAATGCAAGGGTTGTATAATAAACACAGAACGCAATGTGTGTTTGAATTGGTGGTACCGCTCTCGCGAAATATGACTACACCATTCCAACGAGTTATGTAAAACATCCACCGATTCAAACACACATCGCGTTCTGTCTATATTTTCAACGGAGTCTCGACTATTTGATCAAGTCAATCAAAAAGACGGAATATTCTAGACATGGAATCAAAGTAGTAGTGGCAGCGGAACCTCAAAGAACTCTTCCTCTATCATCAGGTCTCCTGTAGGAGACCTGATGATAGAAGAGGAGTTCAAGAGAAGACCTTTGGAAGAACTTTCAGAATATCTCAATGATATTTGAACAAAGATGTGTGTATATTCTTCTGCGTGGATTTGGTAAGTTTGCAAAATCATTGTCGGACACCTGTGCAGGAATGGAATGGATAATCCAAAAGAGTGACGTCCAGTAAACAGAATGAGCAGTAGGTTTATAATGTTGTGCCCATACTAGACATAGAGGCATGTTTCGGAGGTAAAATAACTGTATAGTCATGGGAAAATGGTTCTTTAACATTCCGGAAAAGTGACTTCCTCATAATATATTTGCTGAATGATACAAATGGCATGTAAAGCGGGGATCAGCAATGAAAATGATTGTGTGGCGATGAAGTATCTGTTTTTGTCGATTTAGACACGATGACTATGGTTCAGCAAAATTATGGATTGTTATCGGTAAATGAGGCTATCATACAATTTCACACTGAACAAAGGGCAATGTAGTATTTCTGAAGAGGTAACTCCTTCAAGTCTTCTTTACAGGAGACTTCATGATAGAAGAGGAGCTCAAGAGTAGACATATGGTGGGAGTTTAGGATATATCGACGATTCGTAAATTTTCGAATCAGGGCGACGCAAATCGAATCGAATGGAACGATCACGAGGATTTCGAATCGAATGGAATTTCGAAACATATCAGGGCCCTAATTCGTACTTATTGTGCCTGCAGTACTTGTTTCAATATTGGATTGGTTCATTTCGCGGATTGCACAGCTGATATTATGCAAACCTTTTGAACCACACGTTTTATTTAGGCTAGATTAGATAAACTCTTCGCTCGATGAATATTATCAGTCATCGTTTTCTATGTCTCTTCCGTATATAAATGCTGCCTATCGTAAGCTCTTACTTTGTGTTGATCTACAAAAGCGATCGTTGGCTTCGTAAATTAAAAGAACACTTGACTGCGTTAATATAAAATGTGATAACATCATTTATTAATGAGGATAAAAATGCAATCACAAGTGATCAAAATGAGTAAGACCTAATGATAGGTATCTTCTACTGTCTAGATTGTTTCACGAAACCTAATGTGTACAGGAATTAACCCTTTACCTAACCTGAAAAGCAGACGACACTTGCAAAAATAATTCTTGAATAACTATTTTTTTTCATTTTTTGTCTCAAAAACATAGGTTATGACCCCTCGTTGGAACGAGGTCGACGAGCTCGTTCCAACTAGGGATCATAACCTATGTTTTTGAGACAAAAAATGAAAAAAATAATGAAAATTAATTGGCGATTTTTGAGAATAGCGCTTGCCGGTTTTGGCCGTTACGTTAGGTAAAGGGTTAACCCTTCATACTGCGATTTCTTGAATAGTATTTGCCTTTAGAACATCTTCTGCAACAAAATAGTAGAATATGTATACAACTTGGAGGAAGGTTCATTAACCATTTTCACACTGTTGTCAAAATACCCAAATTTCAGAAACTTTTTCCCATAATGCATCTTGGAACTGAATTAATACAATCTTGTTTGACAGCTTTTTTCTGTGCAACAAATTATAACGTGTTGGAATAATTATCCCCCGCCAAAACGAAGTTTGCGGGGGATATACAAATGGGTTCCGTTCGTTCGTCCGTTCGTTCGTTCGCCAGTTCGTCAGTCCGCCCATCCGTCAGCCCGTCCGTCCGTCCGTCGGAAACAACTTTGCATCTTCATATCTCAGTCAGTGGATGTTGGATTTCAGTTATCTTTGGTATGCTGATAGACCAACATGGAGGAAAGGATATTCACAAGTAACAGGTATTATCCATTTTGTAGAGTTATGGGCATTTTCAAGCTTTTTTTCAACTTAGAATTCCCCTTTTTAGTAACCACCTTCGTGGGGAATATCGGTGGCGTTGCACCTTGTTAGCCTTGGTTTGTTGAGTGAAGCGAATGTACGTATAGTTCTTTCCCAGTTTCTGGCATATCCGACCTGTTTCCGGACCCTGCAGGGGTTATCCAATAGGCCAACCAAGCTAAGACTATGGGTCTGAGCTCAGAAGGGCTCACAAGGTTTTTTCTTTACAAAAGAGCCCTGGAGAAGTGGTAGTCCAGGTGCCCCCGAGGAATCTCAATCCGACACTGTTCGGAGCATTGGCCCGAATTGTGTCTGCGCAGCCAGCTCATGGGATTAAGGCTAAAACTTAACATTGCCGAAGATGAATGTATGCTGCCAGTTCTCACAACAGCCGCGTTTCCCTTTTGACAAACACATTTATATCTAACAGGCCAGTATAGGCTCTATCGACAAATTGGTTGCATCTACCTGATTCAAAGAACTCTTCTGCGCCGTGAAGACTAATTTTAATTACATCTGGCTGGTATGCGGAATTATTTATTCCAGAGTGTGCGTTGGTTTACATTGTGATGCTACTGAATCGTGATTTATTTATGTCGGACACTTTTCCTGGTGGTGAAGCCAGAGTACCCGAACCACTTAACCGGGTCATGCTCCTGCCAGACACCCCGACGTGCCAACTCTGCCCAAATAGTGTTAGCATTGGCTGAATGCAAGTGCACCGTTGACGTGCAGTACGCATTAGTACACAGCGCCACCGTGACCTCCATGCGAGCAATTGGTACTACATGCCTTGCCCATGGACACGACGCATTCACCACTGGTCGGAATCGAACCCTGGTCGCGTAACTAGTGTCATAACTTTATTACACCGGCAAAGTTATCAATGGTTGTGTCGTAGTTTTTATGATGTACAAGAGTCTATGTTGCCACTGGTTGATTGTCATGCACAATGTTTCCTAGGGCAGAACACCGTAGGAGGCACCCTCCATAAACACACGTCGGTTTGGGTGGGTTAACGGAGGACGGTCCGATAATATTCTACCCAGTAAAACATTGAAATTATGGTATCAAGCTAAGTCGCCATGTTTACAATACCGCAAGTACCAACCGACAACAGTGAGTCCAAGAACGACAATTCACTTTGTGATAGGCGCTATATTTATTATATGCTTGCCTGTGAATTATCGCAAAATATGTAAAACATATTTCTCGATATCTTTCGACTTGATCGATAACGATGAATATCCCTGAGTATCTTCCTAAATGGAGTTATGGTTCGGCGCTGCCTTGAACGTCGACTTGAAAGAATGATCAGCTGATCATTGTTATTGTTCTGAAACGTACCTGTTTGCAGTCGAATTGGGCTGAATATTGCACAGTAAAATTTTACGTGGCATGTAACAAAAAAGAAAATCTACGCTATTTTAGAGAAAATCGGGAATTATCTCATGAGTGTGGACCTGAAAGTTTTATTTATTTTAAATAATATTTCCAGGTCCACACTAAAATAGCGTAGATATCATCTATATATCTCACAACCTGTATTAAATAAACTGACGGGGGCAGGACAGAGAATAGATGATTTTTCATATTATCAGTTTGGCTGATCGTTAGAGTTTGATATCACTGTTTTCAGCACAAATCTATAAGACCATAATATGGTGATCACAACAGAAGTATAGAGTTAAGGTTTATGGTTTTCAAGCTGACGAACATTCACTCTGAAATCAGCTGGGCTAAAAATTAACCCAAATCAACTGATTTGAGTGAATATGAACCAACTTGTGAACAAATTCACTCAACCAAGTTGATTTGAGTTTATTTTTAGCCCAACTGATTTTAGAGTGTTCAAACGTTTGACCTTTTGTCTATAGTTTTGCGGCTGCACGGCGACTTAATTTGAATTTGACGCGAATAACTTTGGAAACACCCAACATCGAATTCCTCGATCATGGGAAGACTTTTGTTTCTGCTCCAAACGTCAAATTACCCTGTCTGAGTATGCTGCGTGCACCTGTTATGTGTTCATAAAATGACAATACTGCGTGGAGAAGAGTCAATCATGCGCCAGATGTATGCGTAATTATGTTCTGTTAGAAATAGCAATAATGTGGGCTAACTCTTCAAACTTCAATTCAATTAATCGTTCAACCCATTCATCATTGTATAAAAACGCCCAATTCAATTCCGTGTATCTCTGCCTTTTCTCCCCTTCCAGAACAAAGTTGATGAATGACTGCGAACGTCATCCCGGCTCTGGCCCGGGTCTCAAGATTGTTCTAATGGAGGTCATCAGCTGTGTTGTGTTCTGGAATAAAGAATTTTAGTTCCAAATGGAGTTTTGAACAAGTCCTCAAAATGATAAAGGTTAAGCCAGTAATACCAAAACATGCCCACCAATTCAAATTAAAAAGATCCGAACTTTCTGTATTTGTTCTGGTTTTTTAGAGAGTAATCGCTTGACTGGACTGGTTACGTGAAATAATTCAAGAGAGGTGAGGGACGTTGTATAAATACGAGTGCGCGAATGCGCACCAGTGTTTTACAATATAGTCCCTCGCATCGAAGGAATTATTTCACGTAATCAGTCCAGTCATGCGATTACTCTGTTTATTACTTTTCATTATTAACGATAATTAGATTATTTAACCCTTTACCTAACGTAACGGTCAAAAACGGCCAGCGATATTCTCAAAACTCGCCAATTAATTTTTATTATTTTTTTTCATTTTTTGTCTCTAAAACATAGGTTATGACGCTTCATTGGAACGAGCTCGTTCCAATGAGGGGTCATAACCTATATTTTTGAGACAAAAAATGAAAATAATAGTTATTCAAGAATTTTTTTTGCAAGTGTCGTCTGCTTTTCATGTTAGGTAAAGGGTTAAAAAAGCACAAAAAACAAATCCCCATTACACCCACGGCAAAGCGTCTTCGTTTGCGCGCACGGATACATGACACAATTGTTGATTGCATAACTCACTTGTGAAGTTATCGTTTATAATCAAACTCGGAAATCCCAGTAAATCACACTTTGGAAAGTAATAAATTTTTATAACACATCTCTCGATATGAGTGGCGTCGCAACACGGGGGAATTGGGGCATTTGCTTTTAAACTTAGAATTTGACCCCCATTTATACCCTACCCCCCCCCCCCCCTCCTAAGTTTACCATCCTCATAAACCTACACATACACCCACACAGTCTTGTTTAACCGACGTTGTTGGGTACTTATTTTTCATTTTGTTCTCAGTTGTTATTGTTGGCAGACACGTTGTTGACATTATCTCCCTTCAATTTGAATTTGCTTTCAAATGAAGCTTTTTTCAAGCTTTTGGGGAAAATCACCAGAAGGCTTCATTTGAAAGCACAATTCATTTTTTTTCAGGGAGAACCCCTCCCGTCTCTCATTGAAATAACTCCTCAAACAAACCTCATATGATTGCTCGTGACTAAGAAACTCGCGCAGATTTCTACGGTATTCGAACAGAATACTGGGATACTGTCGCAGTCTTCGCTTGCATGTCCGTATATCCGGTTTCTCGTTCTGAAATGCTGAAGCTTTCGACAGTTGTTCAATATGTAATTCAGAGTTCCACAACTGCAATAGAGTGTTGGAATGTGGTTTGAAGCCGTGTTTGAGGTTTCGATATATCGGTGCGCTACTTGGTAATCGAACCTGTTCCATTTTTCCGCCGAAAACCTTCTAAGATATGTAATTCGAATTACTAAAAGTGTGTCCAGATGTGGCAATAGGGTATGCAGATGTGCATGAAACTTTCGATGTTTCCATGTATCATTTGGCCATGGCAACTGTACCACTTCAGTGTTTTTTTGCTGGTTGAATGCTAGAAGCCACTATCAGGGCTTTCATAAAATGAGGATACCAGAGCAAAAACCAACACTTTCCTTGCTTATATTTCATATTCAGTCAAACACAAATAATATTTTGTTTATATAAATTGGTTTTATTACAAATTATTGGAGAGTGCCCGTGGGCACTCTCCAATAATTTGTAATAAAACAAGTTTTGAATAACAAATTCAGACCACCAAAAATAATTTAGCCCTCAACAAGTTAATCACTAATGTTAAAAATATCTTGCTATTTGTTCTTTCCGACGTTTGACGTCGCATTTTTAAAAACGTTGAAGAAACTGAATTCCCAGTGACATTTGAACGTCAGTATAATTAAAGTCTCAAAGGGTTAAACCCCCAAAGTATTTCTATACCGGAAATAAAAAAAGCGAACAGTTTACATTGCGGGGTGCGTAATGGTTGTAGCGATTTATGTCATGACAAGTTCCTCAACTTTATCTCTTCGACTTCACAATGTGTTTACAGTCATCCGAAAGAGGACGCTGCTCATTTCTTTTTCGACTGCCTGAATAACATTACACAGAGAAGAGATATGCAGAATGGCCTGAACTTATGCACAATAACAACTGTCATCGATTTATTTTTTGGAATTATTAATCTCTCAGAAAAACTGAATGTTTTACTCTTCTACAAAGTTTAGATATTCCTCACTGCCAGTGGTCGTTTCAATTAATTCAATTAAGTTATTCGTTTACAAAATAAACAACCCATTAAAGTATATGTATTAGTTTGGTGTGAATTATATTTCAAGTCCAAACTGCTTAAATTCATCTTGTTCTCTTGACATTCCATTCCTTCTAAGCCTGTTTTCCTTAGTGATGTTTCATAGTCAGTCACAAGCAAATAATATTTTGTTTATATAAATTTCCCTTTGGGCACTCTCCAATCATTTGTAATAAAGCATTTTGAATAACAAGGTCATACCACCAAAAATAATCTAGCCCTCAACCAGTTAAAAGAATGCCCTGCAAAGACCTCAAGGGTATGCAATTCAAAACACTAAGACCATGTTCAGAGGTTGCAATAGGGTCTGTAGATATGCACGAAAGTTTGCAATTTTCCACGTTCCTCTTGACTGTACCACTTAAACCGTTTAAGTGTTTTGTTGGCCAGTTTACGGCGAAAGGTTGCGCCTAGGGTATGTAATTCAAAACGCTAAAACTATGTTCTGACGTTATGTTTGGAGACGTGCATGAAATTTTTCGAATTGTTCATTTGCCACTTCGCTGTGCCTCAATGTGCAACTTTAGTGTTTTCTAAGTTTTGGGTGAAAGGCTTTCAGGGTATGTAATCTGAAACGCCTAACCCATGCCCAGATGTTGTTATAGGGTAAAAAGATGTGTACGAAGGTCTTGGGTTTCAAATGCGCTGTGTGGCTTTGCCACCTGAGTCACTTTAGTGTTTTGTTCAACCGTCTATCTCTGACGAAAGGCTTCGACGTGTGAGATATATAATTCGAAACACCATAACTATGTACAGATGTTGCAGTAGGGTCTGTAGATATGTACGAAGGTTTCGAATTTTCTGTGCGCAACTTAGCTGTGACACCTGTGCCACATCAGAGTTTTCTGGGACAGTTTCGGCAAAAGGTTTTTTGGCATATAATTCGAAACGCTAAAACCATGATGTGGAAATACGATCTGTGGATGAGTACGAATGTTTCGTTTCGGATTTTCCATGTTCTACTCGGTTGTGCCACTTTAACCGCTTTAGTATTTTGTTAAAAAGAAAAGCTTCTAGGGTATATAATTCGACACCCCAAAACCACGTTCAGATGTTGCCATGGGGTTTGTAGACGCAAATAAAGGCTTATAATTTGCCACGTGGCACTTGACTGTACCAACTGGGCCCTTTGGTGTTTTCTTGGTTTCCGGCTAAAGTCTTTTAGTCCCCCGAATTCCGGAAAGTAAAGTAGTGCTTACTGTGGTAAACAAGCTCTGTTTTACTGGTAAAATAGGACCCAATCACCAATGCTTGTGTTGAAAGTCTTCTAAAATAGCCAACATTGGGTACATGGGCCTCTTGGCTATGTCACCTAGCTAAATGTCTTTTGTCAAATCGTCTCTGGCAAAGTCTTCCTGGGTTTGTAATTAGAAACGTTAAAACTACTTTAGATTGTGAATGTGCATGAAAGTTTTGGAATTCCCATGTGACACCTGACTGTGCGACTTGAGCCTCTTGAGTGTTTTGTTAGATTTTTTTGCTAATACTTCTATTTTATATAATTCGAAACAATAAACTATGCCTAGATGCTGCTAGTTTCGGATTTTCTATTTGCCACTTGTCTCTGCCATGTGTGTCACTTTAGTATTTTCTTAGAACGTTTCCAGTGAAAGATTTCTGGGGTATGTAATTTGAAATGCTAAAACTATGTTTTGTTGTTGCAAATGGGTCTGTCTGTTTGCACAAAGGTATCGGCTGTTCCATGTGCCATTTGGCTGTGCTGTCTGAGAAACTTTAGTGTTTTGTTAGATCGTTAAGGGAGAAGGCTCTCAGAATGTATAAGACACAAACACTATGCTCAGATGTTGAAACAGGCTTTTCAGTTGTGCATGAAGGTTCCGTATTCTTTTCGGTTCCACCTAGCTGCAGCTTCGTTATTAATGTTATTACGGTCGATTCTTTCACTCACAATCAGCGCTGCCAATTCGGAGATGCATCATAGTGTGTTTTGCACACAAATAGCACAATCAAGATTTTGTGTTTTAAACTTGGATCTGCGGTTTACTTTTTTAAACCTCTGTTTCATGATGAATACATTATAATGATAGCGGATTGCCTGAAGCTGTGTGTTCTATTTCTGCAGATCAAACGAAGCGCAGTAGGCATCTCGTTTGACTGCCACGTCACATCGCCAATCCAGTTGGTATACGTCAACTGAAATTAAATCAGTTTTATACTGACATATATTTATTATAACAATTTTGGAGAGCATTGTTGATTGGTGTTCTAATGATCACAGACGTTTTGTGGCATACGTGGCCCGAGATAAATCTACTTATACAGGGCCGAAACTAGGGCGCTCGAAGAAGTGTCTGTGGGTAGAGGTTTCCAAAAGGAGTTCTAACCTGGCATACTGCCAGCACACCAAGAAGTGTGAAACACTGGACTGGAAAAGGACCTTCGGGTAAACATCTTGCCTGTGCTTTCTGTGTGTCGACAAAGATCATGCGTTTTTTTTTTGGTTCCAAAATGCACACTACAGAAGTATATGTAGCAATCTGGGCTTCAAGAAATGTATACCTTGTCAGTCTACATCATTAAACAATTCATCTTAGGTATCCGATGAGGGAGGTATGTCCTCAGGGAGGGAGGCTTGTATTTTTATTTTTTTGTTTGTTATATTGTGCACCTTTTCTTAGAACATATCGTCCACATAATATTTGAGCTGTTTTCTGCAAAACAGAGCAAAAATGAATTTTTTTGAAAAACAAATATAATATATAGACACTATATTTTAATCATACTTTGTTGCAAACACATTATAATGAATATTCATCAATCAAAAATATTTAATTTGAAAGTCTCACGATTCCACAGTACACCTGGAAGACGCTGCAAGCCAATAAAAACGTTTAACCGTTTACCTAACATGAAAAGCAGACGACACTTGCAGAAAAAATTCTTGAAGAACTAATTTTTTGTCTCAAAAACATAGGTTATGACCCCTCGTTGGAACGATCTCGACGAGCTCGTTCTAACGAGGGGTCATAACCTATGTTAATAAAAATTCATTGGCGATTTTTGAGAATAGCGCTGGCCGGTTTTGGCCGTTACGTTGGGTAAAGGGTTAACGAAGGAGTTCAATTGCAGTAAGGGGTTTCATGAGAACCAAAACTCCATTTAGCATTAGGTAGGTTTGACTACGATTGACTGTTTGTTAACGGATCAACACACACCCGAACACTAATAATGTTTTTCGATCCCGTCCGGGACAACCCCTCCCCCCCCCCCCCCTCGCGTTGTGTCCTTCGGCAAGGCAATTTCTCCCGGTTGCCTACTTGGGGGCACGATGACGCCGTGTACTAAGGCATACTGCACGTCGAAGGCGCACATGTCTTCAACCGCTGTAACCCTGCTTGAGCGGAGCTTGAACAGAGTTAGAATGTTGATGAGCTGACAGTTGCTCGTCGATGGTCGATGGTTCTCTCCGGGTACTCCAGCTTCCTTCACCCGTAAAACTGTCAAGGTCACGATTAGCCATTGTACATAAGCATATGACATTAAACACCAACACCAATACATAAATAAATATAAATAACACTACTATTTCTATAGCAGCACTTTTGCAGGTATGAACAAACTTAAAGAACATTGTTGCATATCATGCCTTAAAAGCATAAATGTACCAACTGCAATGCCAAAGCATTGCAGTTGGCACCTTTTTGCTTTCAAGGGACGATATATTAACCTTGCTTATGCCAGTTGCTGTTGGAAATGATTATGTAGTCACGCCATTAGAGTATTAGTACTTTGTAATTCGATCCGTGGCAAATACCTCATAAAGTTTCTCTTTGGTTACGGTGTAAGGACTGCAAGAAATGATTACCTTCGTACTTGCATGGTTCAACACCCTTTTCCAGTGCGCAACATGGTGTGAACTATACCATCATTCATCAACGTCACTTGTTGACCGCAACGGGTTTCTGTTGCGATCATTAGATTATCTGAACTCGATGTTTTTTTAGTTGTTCAAGATTCTGCTGAAAGCATTAACGTGCTCATCCATGGAGAAGAATATGAGAAAGCACTTGTGTGTGATGTTAATTATTGTGAAAAATGAAGAAATACTGCAATTGCAAATTATAATAGATATGTTGTTTTATATTACAATCACTAATCACATGCCATCCTCGCGATTTGTAAAGAAGATATCATGATGCGTAACTTAACCAAAACAATTTACCACTCCAACAGCATAAAAAGCTGCAATTTCCATTAGTTGACTACGTAGGGCTGCACGGTATTTGATTTTTCAATACCGAGTACGGTATAAAATAAAATACCGCGGTATGACTAAATACCCTGAGCGTCATCGGCTTTACATTTTCGGGACAGGGGAAGTTCAATCACAGGCAACGAGCATTTTGCAGACAATGATTTTTTAACTATTTCACTGTTATGAATTTCTTCACTTTCGCAAAAGTGATTGTCGGTAAAATGCTCGTTACAAAAAAACTTCGGTCATTTCATCAGGAAGTTATAACAGGTGAAATTCTGAATTATCCGTCAAGATATCCTCGAGTTTCGTGAACAATAACAGCAAGCACGTGATATGCACGTGAGGTGGATTATATCCGTTGATAGACAAATGAATAAAACATGAACATGGATACAGTATTTTTTTCAGCATTTCAGATGAACAACAAAAATGAATTACTTCAAATTTGAAGCCAGGAAAGATAACATATTTACTTTATCAGGTTTCAAACATGAGCGTTTCGCTGACACAATATTACCAGATTTACTGAATAGTCTTTCAGACGGTACACTTGTTGCACATATACATAAATACTTTCTTGCAAAATTTGCAAGATTGGGATAGGTGTTTTGATGCACCTTCCACCAGTCCAGGGCATTTGATTCGCTGTCTGCGTAAGGGGCAGCAATATAATTTGCAATCTCTGCTGAGATGTCAGCTTCATAACTGTATTTCTTTAGAATGCAATGCAGAAAGACTTCTGAATTACAGTGGAAAGTTTTCTTGCATCAAAATGAAACGAGCTTGACAAGCTCGTTCAAATGATGGTTCACATAATTTGGTTTTGTTGATATTTGTTTATTTTATATTTTCAACAGCTCAATTTGGAAATTACGATGATGGCTGCAGCCGAGTGGCCGGGTAAAGGGCTAATCAAATACAAAACAGTCAATTCGTTCATCAATTTTTTATTCTTCATCTGTAGAAATACTCGAATTGAAAGTGCAAGTCCTATTTTTACTCTTTCGTGGTAACGAGAACGTACTTAACGTTTCTTTTGCAGGTTGCTTGGCGGAAGGCACCCAGACCGACGCCATTAACTATAGGTACTATGACATATGTGGATGATTCAAGAATAACAGTCAACCATGTACCATACAAAAATGAATGGAATTTAGTTATAAGAAAAATTCGGTTGTCTGATGCCGGAAAATACGAGTGCCAAATAACAGTTCGGAAGAAAAAAAAGTTCAGACAATATGTTTATTTACAAGTATTAGGTGAGTATCTTACCGCGAGGAGCATTTCACATATATCAACCAATGTTTAGTTTTTTAACTTACGTATTGGTTAGGTTCATCAATTGATCTCTCCACCAATGAATTGCTGGGACGTCAGCAGAAAACGTCGCTACTCAATATCTGCCCCATGATCTCTATAAAACGGGACTGCTGGAGCGTAATCTAAAAACGTCACAACCTGCCCCTTCGAGATGGAGCGTCACGTCAACCAACGCGATAACACCTCTTATTATGCCACAAAGTTAGTTTGTCCAATCAGAACGCTGGAATACCATCTAAGGGTTCCGTCGTATCAGGTAACACATCTGATATTATTTGATATCAGGTGAGTAGCCGCCATTACTATTTTGATCAAATTGATGCATTTTCACTCGTTTCGAATTTTCAAAATTTCAATTAAAACAAAATAAGGGAGTTTAAGTACCAAAAATATTTTCAAGGCACCGTATTTCTTGTTTTAAAACATTAAATATTTAAAAAATGGACAGAAAATATTTTTGTTGTCCGAAAAGTTCTTTGTTGTTTTTACGACTCTAAAGATTTTTTATGCTGAAGAGTACATGTTCTTTACAGTTTACTCAACAGATTAAAAGTGATTTTGGAACAATACGAAATGCTTTGTTAACCCTCTTCAGATGGTAATTACAGTAAATGTATGTAAGGGTACATCAGATATATTTGTAGCGATACGTTTTTTTGTAAACAAATATCGCACATCGAACAACGAAGATTCTTTACTGTCACCGTGGATACAAACAGGTGCCAGTTACTGTTGATGATTCTGCGCGGTGCTGTCAATAGCTGTTTCTGAAAAATAAACATCCAATCATTGTTTGTTTTTCGTGAAAAATTATTAATCTCTTGATTTACATGGACTTTCGACATAATAAATATGTTACATTGTGTGTAGCTGGCTGATATATTTCCATACAAGGCTCTGAGAGTTCATATCAGGTGCGGCTTCGCCTCACCTGATATGACCTCGCATCGCCTTGTATGAAAATGTATGAGGCAGCTACACACCATGTAACTTATAATATCTCTGACGTTCGATAACGTGAACGCTGTTATGCTGTGAGAGTGTAAAAGCCTTCACTTCATCAAACGTCATGATATTTACCCTGCACGAAAACTTGTGACACTTTCTCAACAATCACGGCTCTGTATTTTGTCAATAATAACTAAAATTATGTGTTGTAAATATTCCATTGTATTGCCGAAAAAATATGCATATCATCCACATAATTGTATTCATTTTTCCCTGACACCAAAGTATATTTTTTTTAAAATGCGACCGGTGATTGCGCAGTGTCGTGAAAAATTTAAGAACCTTTGTAATTTTTTTTTTTTTTTTTTTTTTTTGAGAATTGTTTATTTTTCTTCACAATTTTCCGCAACAAAGATGGCTGCTGGTGAGACACTTTTCTGTATGTGACCAATGCGTGTTTCGGAAATTCAGCTGCATAGAGATTATTGAGTATCGTTCATTAGAGAGAACATGACGAGCCGTACCACTTGTAGTTCATATAGCTCTGACATCCCAAAAGAGACTTGGTCCTGATCGAAATTCGCTGTCCATTTTTTCTGTCCACAACACTGAACACCCCATCTGTCGAAAGCAAAATACTATTCGGTCTAAAAACACAACTTTTGCCTTAAAACATAGCGCTGGCAGGATATGGCCGATACCTTAGGTAAAAAACCTAAGTGGATGAAGGCTTGTAGGAGGAAACCAACAAAGGTCCAACACTTGAGGAGAAAAATTGCCGGGCCACAATGTCCATCAGATAATACATATGCATTTCATGTTGTTTTCTCTCTCCAAGTTTTTCTTGGCATTCATTGTAAATTGACCGAATTAAAAGGCAAACTTTTACGACATAAAATTTAAAAAGAGCCCAAAACTAGGAGATCGAACATTCGTCAGGAAATACATATGTGTCCTTCACGCTTTCACCTCTCACAATGTTTCGTAAAAACGCGCTGGAAAAGGTTAAGCTATTTGTGGTGGACAGGCAATGAAAATGCAATACCCTGCGAAAGATTAGTGAATAGAAAATATGTGCATGTAAATTCCATACACTATGCCCGGTACTGTAAACCGGTACTAAAATCCGTCAAGTTGTTGAGTGGAGCAATTATGCCACATGAGATCAGCAAAGAGCCATAACTCTAGAGTAAGAATGATTTGACCGTACTATCCTAACACGTTGATTTGTATTATTGCATTTCACAATTTCGTATGAAGTCGTAACACTCTCCCGAATTTATGGTGATTCATATCCGCAATCCCTGTATTCCCCGGTCAATGGATATTATCAATTCCGTACAGAATAACTAAGGACGATCCGAACACATCTTATCCTACGATGTCATAGGTCTGTAGGTTTGAACTATTTCTGATGCTTCTGTTTTAAATCAAAAAATAGGGTTGCTGATTTGTATTCCATTGAACTATACAATTCGGGAACACAGAGTTAAGACATTTGATGATAAGATCACAAACTTCCATTCTCATTTCGAACTACGACAGATGACAATCTGACATGTTCGCGTTAGACCTAAAGAATTTTTCGTAACTCTCCCTCACCGATTGGTTGGACGAATTAAATAAAGATTTCCGGAAGGGCTGTTAGACTTGTTAGACCATAGAACATCAGTGAACGATATGACAAAAGTGAACGTCATACTGAACAGCAAACAATAAAGTGAAATTAGTAATAATTTAACCAGCATAATCTGCTTCTTCTCTTCCCAACAAATGCCACGAAAATGTTCCGTTTGCATTATCCAGTCTTATACAGGATTATTCATTTGAGAAACATGGCGTCAATGTGGCGGGAATATGTTATTCTCAGACGTTTTATTTAACCCTTTACCCAACGCAGACGATATCAAAATTTATTATTTTAAATATCATTTTTTTAAATTTCTCAAAAAATTCCAACAAAACCATATCATGTGACCCCTCGTTGGAACGAGCTCATCAAGCTGGCGAGAAAATGCCCTCGAAACACAATTATTTTGGCATATATCATGTAGTCTCTTCGTATTAGAACATGACTAGAAAACATTCTGTGAACTAACTTGAATCTCTCATTAACTCTTTTGGCGCGGAATAATCTGAGAAACAGAATTCTTAGCGCCTAATATTCATCAGGAATTTTACAAAAAGTATAGGTTGTTAAATTAAAGCGTTATTATTTTAAAATATGTTCTAATGATCTCATTGACAGTTTTTCAAATGATTTCCTATATATATTTAAAAGGCACCTTTATACTTTCAAGGGACGATATCGTTGTTCATGGATAGGACATAAATGGTGCATGAATCATAGGAATACGTATGTTTGTTCAACCCTTTACCTAACGAATCGGCCACATCCTCCCGCGTAATATGCAACTTCAGCAGTTGAAAAAATATTATTTTTAAAGAAATTTCAACAAAACCATATCATGTAACCCCTCGTTGGAAAGAGCTCGTCGAGCTCGTTCCAACGAGGGGTCACATGATATAGTTTTGTTGAAATTTTTTGAACAAATTAAAAAATGATATTTAAAATAGTTTGCATTGAATTTTCTGTACCTGTAAGCTCGTTCCAACGAGGGGTCACATGATATGGTTTTGTTGAAATTTTTTGAAAAATAATATTTTTTCGACTGCTGAATTTGCATATTACGCGGGCGGATGTGGGCGATTCGGTGGGTAAAGGGTTAACTAACACAACGTAACTGTCATATGCGGCCATCCCTATTCATAAAACTCGCCATTTAATTTCTACTATTTATTCATCTTTTTTTTTGGGGGGGGGGAGGAAACATAGCTAATGAACCCTCATTGGAACGATCGACATGAGTTCTTTCCACGGAGGATAGTGACGCTCCTGGAGTGCAATAAGGTGCAATCTGCAATTCTTCAGTATTCAAAACAGAGCCTTGTCCATTGAGCACAACAAGGGGAAATCTACAATGCTGTTTTCGAGACAATTTTTGTTGTTATTGTTGCTCAAGAGACCTGTTTACATGTGTCTCCTCTCGTCCTGTTAATTAAGGTATTAAAATGTAATTTGTAAGCATTCATGGATAATTCATGGAGCGAAAATTGGTATGTTGTGAGCCAAAACAGGATAGGAGATTTTTTAGTTTGAGAATGCGGGGAGTGTGATCAAGTTTAAAGACTGTTTTTTATCTTTAGAATTTTTTAATGACACTTTTGACAGCCAGGGTCACCTCTTGTGGGGCAGTTATACGGATGGAGGAAATCGGAGAACCCGGAGAGAACCACCGAGCAGCGTCGAGCAACTGTCAGCCTCCCCATCGTACCAACTCCGCACAAGCAGGGTTACAATTGGGTGAAGGCTCGCGCACCTTCGGCGTTCAGTACGCCTTAGTACATATTGCCGCCATGCCCCACATGGGCAATCGAGATTAAGTGCCTTGTCCAAGAACAAAATGTGGTTACCGCTGGTTAGAATCGAAAAGTAGAACTTTCGGTTTGAAATGCAATGCTCTAACTACTGAGCCACAACGCTGACGGTATCTTTAGATAGACATAAAAAGACTGGTCCGCCATTCTAACTGAAGCCAACGTGACATTTTGTCTTTGTCTTTAATGTTTTACAAGTTTGGGGCTAAATTATTTTTTGAAATCAAGAGTATGTCTATCAGTGGCTGTTTGTAATAATCTATTGGAAACTGCCTGAAGCCTTTACAAATTAGAAACTAACCCTCTACACTCTGAAGACAAAATGGTAAAGTTGTCAGCAGCAAATATTTCCGATCATGCAGTTTGATATTCAACCAAATATACATTGTTTGACAGAGCTCAGCGAGCTCTGTCATACAAGATATAATTGGTTAAATTCGAAGTTAAACAAGATAAAAACAGAGTGAATGGAGAAAATTACATTACACTACCAGAGTGCTAGGGGTTCAGGTAACCCGAGAAGGATGGAATTAGATTGTTTCGTGCAACTCATTTTCTCTGGTAACTCTTTTTCAGACTGCTTAACCATGGGAAATAGGGCAACTGATATGTTTCATGTTGTAAATGTAAATGCACAGATGAAAACCCCCAAATTCAGCAGCTCATTCCATCAGTGTTTTTCATTAAGCCGACATGCTGTGTTGTAATCCATTGCTTAAAAGGGCTCGTGCCTCTTTCATCTTATTCATAGTATATTACATCATCGCATTTAAGCATCATTGTTGAAACTTTTATCGTCATATAAAAGGGACTATGTTTCTGGAATAGTTAACATGTAGGTACCAAGTGTACTGTGAGTAAACGACCTTGCTCTTTGTCTGAAGTCTTGTAGTTTCGGAAATGAAAAATAAACCATTAGAAAACATCTGTGAAGATACAAAAATTATTTTTTCAAACCAAATGTGAAACATATCTCCACCAGAGGTAACACCCTTTTCGCCGTACCAGCACATTCCAGATAATAGACCCTTGTTCGTGGTTTCATGTACAGAGACAGTTGCGAAGTAGTGGTCGAGTGGAAAGAACACGTCCTTATGATCCTGATATAAATCTCAATTCTGGGAAGACTCAGAAAAGACCTACCATCGCCAACCATAATAAAAGGTGAGGTTGAGATTGGAGCTGTGGGATGCCCTGTCAGCTGGGGTGGATAACATATAGATTTCCTTCGCAGAAAGTTCGAGATTGTGTACGTATACCAGGGACTTCGGAGTGACTTTGCAAGTGTGGGGATGGGGGCTGAATGTAAGAAAAGGTTCCATCTAGAAAAGTAGGTAAACAAACGTGACCTAAGAAGCAATTTGGTGATTTTAGGACATTAGTAGATTACCGGCACCGATCAAATCGTGGTATAATTCACTAATTCCCTAAAACCCCAGATCGCTCAACATTTCTACACTGTACACTCTGACACGCTAAGTTTCATGCAGCAACGACTTCTACCCTGACTCGGATAACCGCCGACTCAAAAAACAAGTTCTTTAGTATTAGATATGGCAAGTAGAATAACAAGGAATTTAGCTCATTTCGTTTTCTATTCCCAAATATTGTGAGTATTGGTGGCTCCAAAAGTGAGGGGAGCTGAAGCACGCATAGTCTATCCCCTCCCGCTCTGTCGCCCCTGGTCACCACCATCAACCCTTCTGGTGGACACCAGGATGGTCACTCACAAACCTACCCTCCTCCTCGTACACCACATATACACCACAAACACGCAAATTCACGCACATCTCCTCAGAGATGCTGAGATAAACCTGATAAACCTGCTGCGCAAATATTTCCAGAAAGTGAAATAAAGACGTGAGCAATTTCTATATCATATTTATACGAAGTAGATCAGAAAGATGGTCTTTATTGGCAATTGTAGAATGTAATGTTGTTTATGGTGACTTTTGCTTTGACTTGCATAAATATTTTAAATAATATTTATAAACAAAGATATCAAATGAACAGTGATTATTCTAACCATCAACATGGGAAGTCTATTTCGGTGCACGAAAGACCTGCTTGATAATAGCATATTATTTCGGGGTAGTTAACCGTAAATGTCTGCACGTAGACTACTTAATTCTAACACAATCGTAAATCATTTGTAGCGCTAAATGAAAGGTTTTATCAGTACGTTCTGTCTCTAAATTGGTTTGACGTGTGACTAATGAATGTGCAAATCAAAACATATGTGCAATTTTATTTTCAAAACGTGTCCTATTAATGTGAGGTTGCAATTAGTTCATGTATGTTTGATATCCCATGCGGCTAACACTGACAGACATTATCTCCCTGTATTATTGCAGTCGATTCAGGAGAGTGGTGTATAATTATTTGTGGCGATAATAATTGAACAATAAAGTCCATTTGTGTCATATCTGAACGATATAATTAATGCTTGAAACTATAGTATATTCATCATCATTGACGATAGAACCCAACTGCGAGAGTGTATTTGGTTGGACAGGAAGAGGTACAAATAAGTACTTGAGTACGTGCTCTGGAATATCAATAGACCAAACTCGATGTTGACCACCCAGACGAGACTACCATAAAATGGATAACCCCATAACACGTGACCTGTCATATCATATTTATACTATTCTTCTTGTGAGAACCGTAACATACCGTTCTCACACGACGCATTGTTAACTCGTAGAGTGCTAAATTAATTCTAGTCGCCATTTTTTCATATTCCGTTCGCTTGTTACAAATTATAGGAGAGTGCAAGCACTCTCCCATAAATTTTAACACAGTAATCCACAGATGAAATAATTTTACTTTGAATATAATATGAACAATTTCCAGGAAATGTGAAACCCTAACACTTTGATCCCGAGAGACCGCCTTTCTGGTCCAGGAACATAATACGTCATAATATCACTGAGCATTGGGTGTTAAGTGTATGTGTGAGATAAACCAATCAATATTTCCAACGTGCAGCCCCAAGGTTGGTCTACCCCAAATAATGAATATCGACTCTTCCAATTGCTGCCATTGAACTGACATGGAAGATGCCCTTGGGTTCAAAAGGTAAGATTAGATACTTTCACTTTAGAATAATGCTCAAAAATGGTTTTCTAGCACTCTACCTAACGAATCGCCCCCATCCGCCCGCGCAATATGCAAATTCAGCATTTGAAAAAATATTATTTTTCAAAAAATTTCAACAAAACCATATCATGTGACCCCTCGTTGGAACGAGCTCGTTCCAACGAGGGTTTCACATGATATGGTTTTATGGAAATTTTTTGAAAAAGTTTAAAAAATGATATTTAAAATAATAAATTTTGATAGCGTCTGCGTTGGGTAAAGGGTTAAATACCAGTTACTACCTTAGAATTCAGTATGGAAGACTTAACCATTCCAAAGTACTATAGTGTCATGTTGTCGTCTTATCACGCGATTTAGCGGCGCAGTAAAACCGCGTATCACCATGATAGTAACGTCACATCATGGCAGCTTATGCGGACTATCGTCAGAAAGAAGGTAATCTTATCATACACCGCACATGTACCTATTAACTCAATGGAAATTGAGACGTTATGACCTGCTAGCATGTTCCATTATTTTGTTGCCGGTAATCCTTTTACAGTGACACTTTTTGTGGGATTTTGGTTGCAAGAGAAAGATTAAAATTAAACCGATTTGTTTGAACGTGGGAGTGCTAAAAATGAGATGAGCAACTTCAAACATAGAAGCTTATTTTCGACTCTCATATCAAGGTGGTGATTTGTTGTGATATAATACACCGTTGTGAAGGGCTTGGAAAACAGTTTGTTGCATCAGAGCATTTCATGGGTCACCGACGCTGGCGCTTAGGGTAAAAATTGGGAAAGATGGTGAAAGGAAGTGTCAAATGTGTAATTTAGGAGTTGAGGAGACCCTGGAACATTTTCTATCAGAATGTCCGAAATGTCAGTCCAACAGAATAAGATTCACTGGGCGTATAATGGGGAAGTGGGATGAGAGAATGAAGGATAAGTGGGTATTGGGTGATACAAAGGAGAGGGTTAGGTGGTTATCTGAGAGATTGGGAAGAATTATGTACGGGATGTCATCAGACGGTTCGTTTCCGGGTGTTGGGAAGAGAGGCGAGGTGTGGGGATGGGGGTGGGGGTTGGAGCATGTGTTGATAAAGGCCTTCTTATCAGAGAACAGCGACAAATCATCGACCGACCAAAGTGTTATTATTATTATTATTATTATTATTATTATTATTATTATTATTATTATTATTATGTTCAAAATAAAAAGCACTCAGTTCTATGGTCATTTTCAAATTTGAACATGACTTAACAAATGGATATCAAGGGCAAGGTGAGTAGCCATATGTGTTTGTAAAGTCGAAAGGTCGGTCGTCTTATTTTTTACCAAATTTACTTTGTATTTCGTAACGAAATGATCATTCGCCCAATTCCTGCAGTTCAGCATTACTTTCTCCATAGTTCCCTTTACGGGTCGTGGGTCTGCTAAAAAGCAGACATGCCCTTAGTGAGGATAATAAAACACCCAGTTTTATTGTCATTTTCAAATTCGAACATGACTTAACAACTGAATATCAAGGGCAAGGTGAGCAGCCATATCGTCCCCTGAGTTCCAATGTGTTTGTAAAGTCGAAAAGTCGATCGTCTTATTTTTGACCAAATTTACTTTGTATTTCCTAACGAAATGATCATTTGCCCAATTCCTGCAGTTCAGCATTACTTGGTTCCAGGGGGAGCTAGAACATAATGTGTTTGAATGGAACTAAACGTTTATGACATGTTGTTTTTCTATTCATCTTTTCCCAGCCTTTTTCAACTGGGGTTGGTTACAAGGATGCTATTTGCAGTCTCCCAGTACCATCTATTCTACTAATCTTGAGCGCGGCTTCTTGAACACATATATAGAATATATTTTGGGGAACAGTAAATGTAATCTTATTTTAACCCTTTACTCAATGTAACGGCCAGATCACCCTTCCATTTTCATTAGTTTTGTCATTTTTTTGTTTCAAAAACATAGCTTATGATCCCTCATTTGATCGAGCTCGTTGTGCTCGTTCCAACGAGGGATTATAAGCTATGTTTTGGAGGCAAAACATAAAAAAAAATGTTTTCCGGTGCCGTCTGCCTTTCGAGTTAGGTAAAGGGTATGATTGTTGGATGTAATACAAGCTTGACCCCTTCAACCCAATACACCTACATTTTTGCGAAAAAGAACTTACGGTTGCTGGAAAACAAATAACAAAACGGCCAATCGATAATTAAAGAGGGTAGTGGCCGAGTGGACAAGTGCGATGATCTCTCATGCAGAGGATCGGGGGTCCTCCGTTGGGAAAGTTCTCAAGATGTCCGAGCACTGTCTAGCAGCATCAATTGTGTGACTGGTGCGATAAGAGGATAACGTTCTATCTAATGGTGACATAAAATGGCTCTCCCATTAGCGGGGAAAGACACACTCCGTACAGGATAAAAGTGTATTCGTCGTATTCGAGAAGAGCGAGGCCACGAAGTTGTCGTTGCAACGGTCGTCCCTCATACCCGTGCCATTGGCTCAAGGACAGTCGTTAATATAAGTTGTGTAACTTGCTCGCCAATCCTTAAAAAATAAATGAATAAGCTTAAAACTTGAAATTTTACAGAGAGTTAGTATGAAATTAATCAATCGGCTACACAGGGCTGTAGAATTAAATTATTTTTGCAACCCCTACAATTATAAAATGTATTATACCGATTTCTGTAGGCAGTATGCGTTAGTTCCATTCTGGACCTCCGTATTGAAAGGGTTAAGGTTGTAAAGTCAAACTATACTGTTGGAAAATCCTCCTAGATGTGTGTATTCATCAGTCTAATTCTGTAAGGAATACAACGTTGTTATGGGCTGTTTTTTAACCACCTTTTTGTGGGGTTTGTGCGCAGATTTCCCTTGAAGATATGTGATGTCCATTTACTCAAATATTCTTTTTAACCTTAGTTACAGTCAATACGTCGTCCCCTTAGTTCTAATGTGTTCTATGTGCCTATTGGCACATAGAACACATTGGAACGCAGGGGACGACGTGTTGAATTCGCCATCAAAACATCAAAATATTAACACGGCAGGTGGAACTAAGTGGCATAATCATACAACTGCAGCTGTTGAGAGTCTTTATTCATAACTGTTTAATAAACATTCATGTCTGATTGAACTGTTGAAGTCATTAAAGATTCGGTCAAATCAAGTCTCGATTGAGAAACATTTCTTGCTTTGATTCAACACAAATGGATGTTTATGATGTTGTTTAGATTCAGTAGTGTGGAATGTCTCAGTTGGTTGGAAAAACGGACCTATGGTTCGCTCTTCCGACCAACTGAGTTTTTCCAGAGATTGAATCTAACCATATATGATGGGCTTGCCTAGATATGTTCCAGGTCATAACAGCGTCGAATCATTACAGAATTGGATTGGTGGTTTGAGAGCTTGGGGTTTATTGAGCAGAATGAAACCCTAAAAACGACTTGTAACAAGACATTACATCTGAGTTCTGATATACACACACCAGTGCCAAATCGAGGGATAAATCTGTGTCTGGACGGACAATATCTCTCACCTAAGCTACCCATCCCAGGGAGATTATTTGCACAACATCACTTGAAATTTTTCAAAACTCACTTTAACGCCCCTCAAAAACCAAATTAACACTACAGAGTCATTTAGTAAGATTTAAGAAGAGCATGAGCCTGCCTGCCTGCCACCCCCACCCCACCCCACCCACCCACACACACCAGATGGAAGCATTTTAGCACTAGGCATAAACAGGTGAGGAGGGGCTTGTTGTCTTCGTTTAACAGCATGGAGAGAAGTCCAACACCCAGTAGAGTGGTGAATATTTGGTACACCAAGCTACTATGGGTATATTTTATTTATACCATGATCGTCATATTATTAAGAGTAGCTGTTATTTTTTTTTCTTGATTTTCTGAGCAGCGGCCGTGCATACGTGCGAATTTGTTTTTGTTTACATGAGCATCGGTGGGCGGCACTTCCGCTGTCACTTTTATCGCCGATACGAAATGGAATAATAATAGCATAATAACATACTATTTCGAGTTATGGATGCTTTATTAACATGAGACAATGCATGTTTGTTCATTTTTGGCAGCTTATGAGATAAACCCATTGAAAAAAAATCTAATAAATAATTGCCACTTTCATCTCACTCTTCGTGAGGCGACGTGGGAGAAATCAAGACAAGTTCGCATTCAGGTCGACGTCACCAAAGGTCAACATGGATGTAGTTCCACTGTAGGTGTAAATTTTAACTACTGAAATCCCATTGCTGGCGTGTTCACCACAGCTGGCGTATAAAGCCAAACATTTATGTTAAAGGCTTTTCATATATAGTAGAACAGGTTACCATGGTATAAAATCAGTTTATAACTTAGGCCATGGTTGTAACACCTTCTTGCAGTACAAGTAGTTGAGTGATACTTGTCTCGTTTTCACCGGAGCTCTGCGCGTAAACACAGACGATCATAAACTACAGGAAAATTATTCAATGCTGATGCGTCTGTTTATTGCACAGATTTTATTTATTCCTGTTGCGTTATGAGATATCTGATTTTGTTATTAACACATAATTAAGTTGGGTGTGAGACGTGAGTAAACTAAAATTGAACTGAACCAGCAAATCTGCATCATATCTTGGTCTGCTTAAAATGCGTTTGACGCGAAGCTTTGATGAACAAGAACATTATATTTTCGTCACAAGGATAATTCATATTGTACAAACATAGCTGTAAGACATACAGTTAATGTTGTCGGTATTTGTTGAATTATATGGCATGTCGAGTGAAAATAAAATACACACATTTGCCCGAATAAAACAGGCTCGCCACCATGGTGGGACTCAAACTTCTACCATCGCCAAGCTAGAACCGGATAGAGCCCACTCTCTAACAGTCTTAATGGCGTTGAGGGATTGATTATTGACAATCTATCACGCCAAAGTAAACTGCCGGGAATTCTAACCGCGTGCATACCCCCGCAGACCCCATTTGAGGCAATAGGAAAGCTGGGCCTGTGTGATCCAAGTGAAATAAAATAAGGTTAACCGGGTCGCAAGGGATTTGTTAATCCCACATCGTAACTGCGCGCCTTCGGCGCGCTAAAACCTTTCATTCATTCAATAAAGCAGAGTTAACTTGATTTAATCTGCACACTTATTTTAATAATTCTCTGTCAGAGATGGATTGGCCATATAAGTTACCGGGAACATTTCAGATTGCCACTCACTCGGAAAGACCTTCGGTCTGAGGCTGATATAAAGTCACTTCGGGCTGATATCACGTCTGATATTGTAAGTTACACTGCGTATAGCTGGCCGATATATTTTCATACAAGACGATGAGAGTTCATATCAGGTGAGGCATAATAAGTTACATGGCGTCTAGAATGACGTGTAGCTGGCCGATACATTCCCATATAAGGCGAGGAGAGATCCTCACCTGATATGAACTCTCAGAGCCTAGTATGGAAATAAATGTATCGTCCAGCTACACGCCATGTAGCATATTTGTTATGTCGAAAGTCCACGTAAATCAAGGGATTTATAAATTTTCTCGAGAAACAAAGAATGACCGGACGTTTATTTTTTAGAAGCCACTATTGACAGCACCGCGCGGAATCACCAACAGTAACTGGCACTTGTATGTATCCATGGTGACAGTTAACAATCTTCGCTGTTCGAAGTGCGATATTTGTTTACAAAATAAAACGTTTCGCTACAAGCATATCTGAAATACCCTTACATACATTTACTGTCATTACCACCCGAAAGGGGTTTACAAAGCTCTGTTAAATGTTCAAAAAATCACATTTAATCTGTTGAGTAAAGAAAATGTTCGATTCTGCATAAAAATTCGATAGTCGGTATAGAGTCGTAAAAACAACAAAGAACTTTGGGGACTACAAATAATATTTTCTGTCCATTTTTTAAATATTTAATGTTTTAAATAAAAAATACGGTACCTTGGAAATATTTTGGTACTTAAATTCTCTTATTTTGTTTTAATTCAAATTTTGAAAACGAAGCGAGTGGAAAGCATCAATTTGATCAAAATTGTAATGGCTGCTACACACCTGATATCGAATAATATCAGATGAGTTGAGGTATTCCGGCGTTCTGATTGGACAAACTAACATTCATGGATAATAAAAAAAATAATCATGTAAATACCTGTAGATATACCAGTCACATCAAATAAGAATCTTTTGGCATTCTGTGTGATCTGGTCTCGTCAACCCAGATTGATTGACAGTTCTGTTAATTTGTATATTATCGAACAGTGGAAATGTAAAAATTAAATTCAAAATCCCCACATTTCAAACTATCTCAGAGTAAAAACTAGTGAACTGACAGTGATATAGTACTTCCTAACAGCCGATTATGTACATATGATGGATTTAAAAATTTCAGTTATCAAAAAGTTAATTACAGAAAACAATTTGTGCCGGCTGAATAGGTTGGGAAGAAGGAACCACGCACGTTATGCCTCCAGAAACTAATATAATTTACAGCATAATCCAGAGGATCAGTGTGTGTGGGGGGGGAGGGATTCTACAAGACTCAAGTACAGTGAAATGAAACTTATATTTCTCTTTTGGTTTTCTGTCATTGCGATTTATTGGGAATTAACGCGAATGGGGTATACAGACTCTTTACTCTCAAGATGTGACTGAAGATTCCCTCGTATGATTTGCTCTTCTACGAATAAACAGCACGTGTTGCTCTATATTAAACAAATTTGTTGGAAACATTTTGTTAAATATGGAGCCCAAAATATGCATTTTCCGCAATGTAAAGACGTGCTTGTCCCAAACAAAGCTCTGTGTATTGCATTTCAACCAAGCCAATAAGTAAAATAGCCTACCACCAATGTAATTATAACAGTGTGCGGTTGGTCTTCCATGACTGTGCCGTCAAGATTCGAAATGATATCTATCATCCTCAATACGAATGCTGCTATTTAGAAGTGAAGTTTCTGGTATATATGAGCTCCGAAAAAACGCAGTTGTGATCAGAATAAAGCAATAAGTTGTTTTAGTTTATAAAAAGTTTGCAAGTTTGTGTGCTCGTGGAAGTTTTCAGCAAGTCTTTATAATGAAGTGCTTCATGTTTCCTAAATCTATCGTAGAACCATTCGTTACCGGAAGTGTAAATTATTCTACTGAACCGTGCATATAACATGAAATGTGTACATGTTTTTTTTCAAACTCGGTGGCTCGATTAAACAATAGTCAAAGATATCCACACGCGAATTTGAAGATCCTTGGATAGAAGCGTTGGACGAAGTATCTCAATGTCGGTCCTTTCTTGCTAGTAGAACAAAATCTTTCGTAACAAAACTTAACTGCGCGATGACGAACAGACGACACAATTAACGAAAAGTCGGCGAGGAGGATTGGCAACAATACTAATAATACTTAGGTGTTTGGGGGTTACATGATTAAAATATGGTAAAATCTCCCTACAAATGCAATTGGTGGTGGCGAAATCTCACACATTTGGAAGCATGGTTACACCTTACTTCCAAATGTCAGATGTATTCGCCCATTTGATAACGAGTCAAGCCAGAAAATAAGTAGACTGCCATCTGCAAAATTAGGTCCCCAGAGGGTGAATTTAGTGATGCTACCCTGCACAGCAGGGTAGCATCACTAAATTTACCCTCTGTGAACCTCCGTCTGAATCAGGGTCTCAAAACTAAACAAAAAGAGGTACCCAGATGATAAATTGGCCCACCGTATGGGATATCATCATCAAATTCACCCTCTGGCGACCCCGTTATGCAAATGTCAGACAGCTTATTTCCAGGCCTGTAACGAGTGCCTTTTGTGGTTATGTTTGTTTGTTTATTCTGGTTTAACGACACCTTCGATGGTCAGGGTCACATCGCGTGGGGGCAGTTTTACGGCTGGAGGGAGCCGAAGCACCTGGTAAGAATCACCGCGCAGCAGCGAGCAACTGTCAGACTCCTCTGCACAAGCAAGTACACAGCGCCACCGTGCGTCTACGTGAGCAATCAGGATTACATGCCTGTGCCCAAGGACACAACGCAGTTAACGCTGATCAAGCTCGAACCGTCGACCTTCGCTTCAAAGCCCAGTTCTCTAACCACAGAGCCAGCGGGTTCCCATATTTTTACGTGAAAGCAATAGTAGCATGCTATGAAACTGTGACACATTACACAACAAATCGGAAAGCAGGATAAACAGTAATTTAATCCTACAGGCCTTTAGGGCTGTAGTATTCAATTATTACTGAACATCCCAATGCATACAAAATAGATTCGCCCATTTTGATGCTCATAAATTCTTTATGACGATACCATTCGCGGCCCGACTGTTCGATCAGTCACTCTACATTTATGTTTGTGAAACTTATCTCCATGTAGCTAATTCGCAAACTACCAAGAATATCGAGTAAGCGTCGCCTGTTATATGCACATTTTGTGAATATTGGTCTGGACGTTACCGGGTCTTTTTCACCTCTTCCGGCGCGACTGCCGCGTGATATTTCATAATTAATTGTGTGCAATCGAATAGTTCAGAGACTGCAATAATTTTGCCTCCATAACCATCAAATCTGCCCATACGAACGACTCTAAATAGTCACTTGTATAGAAAATTTGTTAGCATAGTTTTTTTTTTATTTTGGCAAGGTAAACTCAAGTCAAATAGTTTATCAATTATGCAAATGTTCACAATCTCAATTCAGAGAAGAGTGGGGAAAAACATTGATGGCTCCAACGAAGGCAAAGTTTTCAGACTATGCAGTTTCCAAATTGACCGTGAAACTTCAGTCACGGCGCAAGACTGTTTGATGTACGGTTGTTAATGACAAATGGTACCACGGGATTATTGTAAAAGTATTTTTAAATGGTTGAGCTAGAATGAAGTGAACAAATTATTTTCTCATGCTACTACTAACATCCAATATTACATTTCCAGAAATTTTTATTCAGCACTGACAGCTTTCTCTTGCAATCAAAATATCAGTTTTGTTATTTTAGTAACAGATACCTTGAAGTTTAATCTTCCCCTTTTCAGTGTACAATGCGTTTTGGCATACACTGAACACGTTAACACCCCAACATCTAAAGGTGAGTTTACTCGCCTCAGATGTTGTACAGCAGATTGTGTTGCACTTGTAATTCAGATAATAGTCAGCAGAACAAGTAGTGTAACCTGCACAGTTGTACGAAGTCGAGTGTCGTCATCTGGTAAAGGTAGACAGTGCCTGCCTGGAAACAAATGCCAAGCCATAGATCTTGGCGTTCAATAACTTCACACAACTTTTGAAATTATTTCTACCTGTCTACACATGATGCTGATTGGTCGGAAGGGAATCTGGGAAGGTGTGTGTGTGTGTGTGTGTGTGTGTGTGTGTGTGTGTGTGTGTGTGTGTGTGTGTGTGTGTGTGTGTGTGTGTGTGTGTGTGTGTGTGTGTGTGTGTGTGTGTGTGTGTGTGTGTGTGTGTTTGTCTTACCAACTTGACGAGGTAACTAGACAAAAGAGTTTGCGTGTTTCGCCTTACCGAGGTACAAAAGACAAAAGAAACCCTTTACCTCGGTTGTTTTCCCAGAACTGTACCGGCAAAACGAGGTTGAAACCGTTAGTCCACACAAAGGACAGACAATGGGGTACCTCGGTATGTAGGGAAAACAAGACTGTGTGTGTGTGTTTGAGGTTAAAAAATCGCACTGGCACAGACATTTCATACTGAAACGTTTTTTTCTTTTTAATATGCCGCCGAAAAATTGTTTTCATTTACTGAACCCTGATGGGTTTCAAACATGACACAAAATTGATTTAAACTAAGTGATGAGCTTAGGAACTGGTTAAACTGACTGGCAATAATTGATGTTATTCATTGATGGGCTCTAATTTAGTCCTTACAAGGATGTTACGCAAGCTTTTGTTTTTCTTATAGGCGATGACAGGTCGAAGATTCAAAGGTTCATTTAATTTAGCATTGGTAAAATTGAATTCATCTTTTAACATTTTTGCTATTTCGATATTCATTCTGTTGTACGTTAAAGTGAACGGAATGATGGACCTCCTTGTGTGTGTGGGTTTGTCTTACCAACTTGACGAGGTAACGAGACAAAAGAGTTTGCGTGTTTTGCCTTACCGAGGTACAAAAGACAAAAGAAACCCTTTACCTCGGTTGTTTTCCCAGAACTGTACCGGCAAAACGAGGTAGAAACCGTTAGTCCACACAAAAGACAAACAATGGGGTACCTCGGTATGTAGGGTAGACAAGACTCTGTGTGTGAGTGTGGGGGGGGGGGGTGTGGGTTTGTCTTACCAACTTGACGAGGTAAGTAGACAAAAGAGTTTCCGTGTTTCGCCTTACCAAGGTACAAAAGACAAAAGAAACCCTTTACCTCGGTTGTTTTCACAGAACTGTACCGGCAAAACGAGGTAGAAACCGTTAGTCCACACAAAGGACAAACAATGGGGTACCTCGGTATGTAGGGTAGACAAGACTCTCTGTGTGTGTGTGTGTGTGTGTGTGTGTGTGTGTGTGTGTGTGTGTGTGTGTGTGTGTGTGTGTGTGTGTGTGTGTGTGTGTGTGTGTGTGTGTGTGAGGGGGTGGGGGTAGTCTCGAAGATACTCATTTTTATATAGCGTTACTATTACTACAACATGTGCAGTACACCGAGATAGGTTACCATTAAAACACACATACAGTGGAGTTTCCACCAAGACACTTCCTTATATTCTGTTAAACGGCATCACACAATCAGGTAATGGACCTAACGACTGAGCATGGAGATCATTATCTGAAATTTGGTTGTGCTTCTGAGGTTTTCCCATGAAATTTGAAACATGTGTGAGTGAACACTCCACTTCGCAATTGCGCCATAAATTAATCGCAATAACAACTGCCATAAAATAATCGGAAACAATAATTCACGATACCATAATCATTCACCCATGCTACCTTTAATAGGGACATTTATTCCCTTCTTCAGATAAATTCATTAAAATAGTTTTCACCAAATAAAAGGAGGGGAGAGTCACAGCTCTTTAATCCCCAATGGTTCAAATGGAATGAATTGTCTGTCGTTTTATCGGAGTATGAATGTGGGGTTAGCGTGTTAAGTCGTATGAAGTGCGCAGTGCGATAGATAATTCATTTCATATTATAATATACCCTTTCGCGGCCGGTGTCGCATTCATTTGCATCACTGCAGTCGTATCAACTTTCTTGCACACAACAGTTTTGTTATTTTTGAACATGGGCTAATACACGCGGTCTCGCGTATTGAAGAGAAAAACAATCGTGAACAGCCCACGTGAACACTAACTGACAGCCCATTTGCAGAAATCACAGTTTAATTGGCCCGTTGGACACGCCTACAATTTTTTGTTTGACAAATGGGCGAGACAAAGTAAAAATATACATACGACAGAAAATTATTCATCGAATTATGATAACTCTTCTCGACCAATCATATTCAAGCAAATCGGATATCATTAACTCTTTGAAACCTCATTTCCTGCAATGGTAGGGCTTTGTGTACACTTACAGTGAGATGGGTCAATCCAATATCAATATACAGGGAGGATAAAATAATAACATTAGTCTGCAGCCGTCCGGCTGCAGACTGAAGTTATTATTTTATCACCAATGCCCCGTGTTTAGACCTCTTATAATAAGACAAAAAATGGGAAGAAATTATGCCTTGGTCCGAAAAATCGGTCTTGCGAGTTCAAAGGGTTAAAGAAAATTAAATTATTACTGTTTGTTCAATACTGAATCAAACAAGGACATGCATATTGTAATATTACCAAGACATTATTGGTTAAATAATTGATGGTTCATAAATAATATATTAGTATTGACGGAAATGTATTTTGATATGAAAGTGCTTTGGGTTAACGTCAGTGGAACTGGAGGGTGTGTATGTTTGAGGGGGGCGGGGGTGGGTGGAAGGGTGTTTAATCCCAGTTTGTTGACACTATGGAGATGGAACCCTAGTTTAAATCCTGAAAATTTTTAATTACCAGTCAACATCGCTTACAAGCTGTCGGGAGACCAGTCTAATTCTGTAGGGAGTTCGACGCTGTTATGGCACGGAACCAGTATTGCCCTTATATAGTCCATCGCATTTGTTTAGTTTCACTCGTCTGGAATATTTCAGTTGATCTGGAAAGTGAACCCTCTTTAGCTCTTCGGACCAACCGATACATTCCAGACGACTGAATCAACAAATACCAAACATTCGTTTTCTTTGAATCATTACTAGAAATGCAGCTCAATCGAGACTTGATTTGACCTAATTTTTGTTGACATTACCGTCAGAAATGAAGACTCATCATAGTCGTAGTTTCATGAATATACCCAGTAGTTCCACTAATTGTATTAATATCTTGGTGGTTTAAAGGCGAATTAACCTTTTACCCAACGAATCGCCCGCATCCGCCCGCGTAATATGCAAATTTAGCAGTTGAAAAAATATCATTTTTCAAATAATTTCGACAAAACCATATAATGTGACCCCTCGTTGGAACGAGCTCGTCGAGCTCGTTCCAACGAGGGTCACATGATATGGTTTTGTTGAAATTTTTTGAAAAATTTAAAAAAATGATATTTAAAATAATAAATTTTGATATCGTCTGCGTTGGGTAAAGGGTTAAATACTTATTGATTGGAACATCTAGAAACGAAAGAATATCTTATATCTCTGAAAGTGAAGGAACAACACATTTAATCAACTGTTGTCTACGCACCAACTCCACGAAAAGTGGATAAACAAACAACCCATAGCAGCGTCGACATTAGACTGTTGGCCTGAGAGCTTGCATCGCATATAGAATACACGATCGATTTTCATGAAATCGATTCTCATGAAACGCATGATGCCAAGTTGGCCAAGTTAAAAGACGAAAATAGTGTATATGTGGAGCGAGTGGGTGAGTGGGTGAGGATAACCATGGTTACGGTATGGGATCAACCTATGCTACTAGATGTCAAAAAATGTGATCCACGCTAGTCCTAAGATCTTTCGCTCGTTACCCTACCCCACTCTTACGTGTACTTCTCTGTGAGTGGATTAACGGCTAAGACCGGGGAAACTTCCTAGTAAGGTGTACACACGAAAACCAGTTGGGTTAAAAATCAACCCACAGCAACTAGGTTGCAAATGGGTTCATATTCACTCAACCCAGTTGATTTGGGTTCATTTTAGCCCAACTGATTTGAGTGTATGCTCTCAATTCCTCAAACGTTCGCTTCACGCACCTGTAGACTTCAGTCGAAAATTTAGAGTTCTATTGGCTTTTGTTCACTTACCTGATGCCCTATTTGTCTCATTCAGAAAATCGCAATTCTTCACTTAGTCACAATTAAACATTTTGAGTAATTCGTTTTAGACATTACCCAGAAAAAAGACAAGGATACCCAGAATTATATGGGGTTTGAAACTATAAAATTTACGACAGAAGATTGCTTCGCAAAACTTCTCCGCGTTCCGCTGGTGCATTCAGCCATAGAGACCATCGCTGATGTCGGTCGGAGATCTTGTCTCAACTCTCATCCCAAAAAGTTATCTACGCCACAACCGATTGGTAAAACGGTTTGCCCTTGGCTAGACCTGCTTATCTTTATTGCCAATTTCTCTATAATTAAATTGATTCTGACTGCAGTGGAAAAGATTGTCTAGAAGTGAGCTATATTTTTGTGCTTTTGTTTGTAAGCAACGCTTACTGAAAATATATCATCGGAATCATCAAATGATATCTGAGTCAGTTTATCTGATGAAATTTGAGAATTTGAGTCATACATTCTCCAGTCCATTGAGGTAATTTACACTTGAATTATTCTGACTACGCATGGACTTCCATTCCTATAGCATTATTATTCACACCTGGGGGGGGGGATGGGAAGGGTGGTGATATTTTTACAGTGTTAGAAATTTCACAATCCTAAATACTCTATGACTCACGGAGGTTCTACAGTTTCAAATTAGAAAACTTCCATGAAGCTGTATGTTTTGTTTATTTTTAGTTTATTTATTCGTTTTTTTAACATTTAGTGGTGTTACAGGTATAACTAATATTAAACAATCATATTTATAAAATACACGAGTCGGGGTTGTTTTTTGAAATTACAAAATGCATAAATGGGGGTATGTAGGTTGGGCTAAGCTGTTTTAACTGGCAATGTTAGATATGGGATGGGCCGGTTTTTGATGAATTTGGAGGGTTCATCAGCCAGCAAGAGCAGCTAGCCCTCCCCCACCCCCACCCCCACCTCCACCCCACCTGGACTTACTGGGGAGGGGGAGGTCGTCACAGATACATGGTCTCTCGTTCTCGAAAAAAAAACCCAATCCATATGTGTAAGCGAAGACTGAGAAACCTACCAGAGACGGACGAGGAGTAAACTACACATTTACATTTGAACACTGATTCTTTTTATTCTGACCGATGTGTTTAGATAATTGCCACCTTGTTGACACTGACAGACATCTTCAAAAGGACCAGGTTATGTAATTACGATTACTGTATAACAATTTGCGTCGTGGACTCATCTAGAGACAACTCGCTCAGATTTTAAAATGATAATTTTAAAAATTGTCAAAGTAATGATATTAATATTAATAAACCCGATTATTGGTTTAACTGTATAGAATAGCTAGTACTATTAAATAATCCCTTTAGCTTAATTATTTTTGATCGTTTATAGAAGTACCGTTTCAGGAAATATTTACTTTGCCGGACTATATGGTCGTGATAGAGTCAAATATACGTAAAGGAGAACAAACAGTACAGTATTGTAATAACATATTTGGGTAGAGAATCTAGACTGGATCGCGACATGGTCGCGATCCGGTCGAGATTCTCTGTCCTTTTCCGACCACCTCTCTGCAGAATCTCAGCCGTCGAAACCGACATAGGAAATATTGAATCTCATCTTCTTTTCCTTTGTTTTTCTCAACTTTGAATGGATTTCGCAATATATTATTCAGGATAATCGCGACCCACTGATGAAAGTTCTAGAAGTTTTTTATGAATAGAGTGTTTTGCGACCAGACCGCATCGCAATCTGATCGAGAAAGAGACGCCTTTTACGATCACATTTCTTTATCTGTTCCATTAGTTTAGCATTCTTATTTATTGGGTTTTTGCGCAATTTTCGACAGCAGCCAGGGTCACCTCGCATCAGACAGATTTGCGGGCGGGAGAAGCGGGTTTAACCAAGCAGCGGTGAGCAACTGTCACATTGCCCAACGTGCTAACTCCGCACAAACAGGGTTAGCATTGGTTGAATACAAGTGCCCCACCGCGTACAGTATGTATTAGTTAGTAGATCTACCCCCTCTACACGTGGGGAATCGGGTTTAAGTGACTTGCCAAAGGACAAAATCCATTACTGCCGGCCAGGGTCAAACCGTTCGATGCTCTAGCCGCTGCGCTCCAACTTGCGTCAGTCTGGTAACCAGAGTAAATTACCAAATCTTAACACGCAGTGCGTGACTTTTTATTGAACAGCACTAATCATCATCACTCATCTTTCAAAATAATAATCATCTCCGTCTCGAGCAAGCAAACTTGTCATATTTAACAAGTGACCCTACTACTTAGACCAAGTTGTTACTCATTGCTCCCTGTCAATGTGATAATGGTCATTAATTTTATCATTTCAGATGCAGTCAGACAAAAAGATTCAGTTCTACAGGGTAGGTTTCAAGTTTCTTTTTCACAGTAATCAAAAACCGATCTTGTTGAAGAAACGTTATGTTAATCTTCTCAGCTGTTTAGATTTTAACCCTCTCACCTAGGTTCTGTGTTGGCTTAAACAGACGTCAAATGTGTAATTCCTGATACCCCACTTTGGCGAAGTCCACAGTAGTTTGAGTGAACACAATAGGGAACGAAATGTAGAAAATGCAGCAATTAGGATCTCTCTTAAAATACAAGTTGTACGGAAGTGACATGTTTAGGTTAAATACTTGGCAACATTATTTTTTTCAGTTGCATCCAGTTTCCGGTCCTCGTCTTGATTCTCTCAGCACAACAAAAAGCTTCTGTTGCAGACAGTTACCACAAGACATAGCTGATAGTTGTCGTCGTTTGAAGAGTTTTACAGAAAAATTAGCTCCCCTTAATTTTCTAGAGTTGTCTGGAGTTGTCAGTATATTTAATACGAAGGGCATGGGAATGTCATATAAAAATTGAAATTTCGAAATGCTTGCGAAGTTGTATTATCGATGTACTCATCCTTTCACAAGCTTCAGGCATTTTCCTGAAGAGTAGTATAAAAATACAGAAGCTGGCTTTTTACAATTCATCCCCAATCAGTTTGAACGTTTGACTATTATTCTCTGTTTAAACCCATTTAAAAATAAGACAACGGCTCTGTCGCCATCTTTTGATGTTCTATAACATTTTATCTGTTCATTATATCATCAGTGTGCGCATCGTGACATATAATACAAACACTATCCTTACCACTAATATAATAGCCTAGAAGGTAAGATTTGCTATTTTGTTCCTTGGAAAAACAAAAACTTGCAAATTATTGTAAAAACACATTCGCTAAACAAATAACCAAAGTAGACAGTTACTTAGTTGCTTCTAATTAGCTTGTCATAAAAAGCCAAACTTCCATTTTTATAACTTTTAATAAGCGAAAACAACAGACAGCTTCGAGAGTTGTTTGTTGTTTTCCTTTATTAATCCTTTACCTAACGTAACGGCCAAAACCGGTCAACGCTATTCTCAAAAATCGCCAATTAATATTCATTATTTTTTCATTTTTTGTCTCAAAAACATAGGTTATGACCCCTCGTTGGAACGAGTTCGTCGAGCTCGTTCCAACGAGATCTCATAACCTATGTTTTTGAGATAAAAAATGAAAAAAATTAGTTATTCAAGAATTTTTTTTTGCAAGTGTCGTCTGCTTTTCATGTTAGGTAAAGAGTTAAAAGATAGCAGAGGGAAACTTCGCTTTGTTTTCTACTGATGTCATGTGTGCTTGCTTAACAATTACATCCTTCTCAAGTTGACCTTCCTCGCCCGTCTAATAATTTCAGGGGAGATAACTTATCGAAAGTCGATTTTCATGAAGAGATAAGTCAGGGATGTGTACTCAAGTACATATTCATACAGTGAATTTGATTTCAGTTTCCTCCTAAAACGCTAGCCAATTTTTCAATCAGTAGCCAATAGTCAATACTATAAAACTTTTACAATTGTATTTTCTAGAATTGTATTTTCTAGTTATAACTTTAAATGGGTTGAAATGAACCATTAGCATTTTCAAAGATGTGGCAATTTGCCAACGGGCAAATTGCCATATCTTTTAAAATGCTAATGATTCACTGCAGTCGGTTATATTAATAGGCAACTCTAAAAAATACAATTTTAAACGTTTTCATAGTATTGGCCACGGATCACAATTACACTCGAACCAGTGGGGCGAGATTTCATAAATAAAATATTGCGAAATAGACACCACACAATGAAAGACACGGCAATGACATCTGAGATTCAGTGTTATCGTAATTCTTTTTCTACAGATGAAATTCTACAATGGAAAGCAAACAAAGAATTTCTACCGGACCGCGATCCGGTGAAAAATTGGTGTCCCCCTTCTGAAACAACCGTTTGTATTTTAGAAGTTATCAGCTTTTTTGGGACACATAAAGGTGTGAATTCAAATTCAGCATTGTTTGTCATTATACTGAATGGAGTACGTTGCGTTTCAACTTACTCTGTATTCAATCACTTATATTTGTAAACCAAAATGGTGAAAAAAGCTTAGGATATGACAGTTTTAAATATTTGATTTAGAATTACCCGCCTTGAAAAGTTGCAGTCTGCGAAACAAAGTAGCCTTGAGAAAAATCTGTTGTTTTTTAAAAAAAATCTGAAGCCTTGTAGTGAAATTGAATTTGCAGCCGCTATACGCTTTAACGCGGCTGATCAATTGACTGAATGTCTAATTCAGCAATTGTTCTAACTTTGCCAAACATCGGCTTTGGAATGATAAGGTTTCAGTTTACCTTTGAAACCGAGAAACAGTTTTACGACCAGGCAGTGGACAGGGTTCTGTCACGTAAGTTCAAGTGCCATTTAAGTTAAATCGTGGGGAGAATACATTTTTATTTGTGCCTGTAGCCACAAAGCTGTAGGCTAAAAATAGTAATTTGTCTTCCAGCCCTTTAACCCTTTAATGAACGCAGACGATTTCAGAATTTATTTTTTTAAATATCATTTTCTACATTTTTTAAAAAAATTTCAACAAAACCATATCATGTGACCCCTCTTTGGAACGAGCTCGACGAGCTCGTTCCAGAGAGGGGTAACATGATATGGTTTTGTTGAAATTTGTCGAAAAATAATATTTTTTCAGCTGCTGAATTTGCAGATTACGCGGGCGGATGCGTGCGATTCGTTGGGTAAAGGGTTAAATATGGACTATTCAAATCCTTGTGATTGGTAAAGAAACAACTGTGCATGGTTTTCTTTGATGTTGACCAATTTTGTCAACAAAAATTCTTAATGTGTAATATAATTCTAGGGAGCGCGGTGGCTCAGTAGGTAGAGGTGCAGGCTGCAAGCCGAGAGGTCCTCGGTTCGAATCACACCTGCGGCAACCGCGTTGTGTCCTTGGGCAAGACACTTCATCTCCATTGCCCGCGTGGGGGCACGATGACACCGTGTACTAAGGCGTACTGCACGTCGATGGTGCGCATGTCTTCAACCAATCTAACCCTGCCTGTGCTGCAGTGCGGAGTTACGATGTTGGGGAGCTGGCAGCTGCTCGTCGTTGCTCGGTGGTTCTCTCCGGGTACTCAGGCTTCCTCCACCCGTAAAACTGTCGCGGTCATGATTAGCCATTGTGCATAAATATGTGACCTTAAACACCAATAAATAAATAAATAAATAAATATAATTCTATCTTTCTGGAGAGCGTATTGGAAGCTAGAGAATGCGTGGGAGGGGACAGGTGATGCCATATAAGCGAGAACTATTGTAATTGATATTGTTGTTGGAAAATTCAAAATTATGACAATATTTTTCCAATTTGTGGAAAAGTCTGTGCAAGGCAAGATCAACAATAACCTCACGAACCCTAGCAGGAATAATGTTTATCATGTTTAAATGAGGAAACTGTTAATTTAGAATATCTAAATTGACTGGATTCAAGCTTTGCCCCCTTGTGAGATATTTTACTTGGAGGTCGGTGTTTACAGGCGCTGTTTTGTCTAAGTAATAACCAAGACACGAAGTAGTTAAGAGTTTCGGGATTTTTATCTGCGCGTAATGATCTTACATTTTGTCTCCAAGTCTACTGCTTTCGAGATTAGATAATATCCACTTTCTTTGGCATTTCAACTCTTTTTTCTAACCCAATCAGGAGATGACCCTTAAAAGAAAATTCATGAATAACAAGTAGTTTCATTTTTGCCTACAAACAGCTTTCACGCCACACGGGAACGCGCTCGATGACCTCCTCCCAGTGGTGGGTCATAAGCTATGTTTTGGAAGCAAACATTGAAAAAGCAATAAAATTTAATGATATTTTTTGTGAAAAGCACGGGGGAATGTGGTTGTTAGATTTCTAGTAAAGGGATTAACGTTTTGTTCTTGGATATATTTTTTGCACAGTAATATCTTCAGCAAAATAGACGTAACTGCAGGTGCCAATACTATAAAACATTTACAATTGTATTTTCTCGAATTGTATTTTTTGTTAATGGAAATAACTGACTGAAATGAATCATTTGCGCTTCAAAAGACGAAGCAATTTACCAAAAGGTAAATTGCTACGTCTTTTGAAACGTTAATGATTTATCTTAGTGATTTATATTGACAGGTAGAAAATACAATTCTGAAAAATACAATTGTAAAGGTTTTGTAGTATTGGCTCCTGTTTTGTGTGTTTTTGGAAGATCAGTAATTATCGAATTATTAAGTATTCGAAAACGATATAAAATGTCAGAGGCGGTGGAAACGGAGATAGGGCATTGGTTCGTGCCCCTCCCTTTTTAAATCGTATTTTCTAGACGTTTGGTGAATAAAATAAATATCATTGGACATTTTTGATTTATTGAACTCTATTTCAGTTTTGTACCTGTCAAAGTTTTCAACTCCAATATTAATTATAATGCTGTTGAAATAAGAGACAGCTCAGACTTCACTCTTGTATGAGTTCTCCATTTTGTGAGGTGGAGATTTCTATTATTTTATATTACTGAAGATTATGATTGTGTGGAAGTCAGACCTTGTTGTCAAAGTGACAATAAAATAGACGTCAACTGCATTCAGATTTAGAGAAATCAAATATCACAGAACAGCTGAGCATTTCAATTCAGAACTTCACTAGCACTGGAACATTCGTGGTCTATCTGGGTGGAGTGGCTCCCCTTCCCCCACCTCAACCCCACGGATGTGGCTAGAGGTTTCAGCTGGGGGGGGGGGGGTTCCACCGGTGTAAATTCCAACTGTGAGTGGTTTCGATAGGTGGTGCACTGCAGCGCTGGGTGTTATCTTTTAACCCTTTACCCAACGAATCGTCCGCATCCGCCCGCGTAATATGCAAATACAGCTGCTGAAAAAATATTATTTTTCGAAAAATTTCAACAAAACCATATCATGTGACCCCTCTGTGGAACGAGCTCGTCTAGCTCGTTCCAAAGAGGGGTCACATGATATGGTTTTGTTGAAATTTTTTAAAAAACATTTTAAAAAAATTATATTTAAAATAATGAATTTTGAAATCGTCTGCGTTGGGTAAAGGGTTATGAACCCTTTTGAAAATGTTCACTAGTCCTGAAACGGAAAAAGCATCATTTATAATGTGTCAGGGTCAGAAAATTTACCGGATTGATGTCAGAGTCGAAATTTTGAGGCCATGTCCATTTTAGAGTAGGAAATTTGAAACTCAAGTTTCCAGTTGGAAATAAAAGATCAAAATTTCTCATCATTAGTTGGAATTTTAATATTTTTCATGAACAATGTTAATTTATTGAATTTCCAACCATTTGATATTATTTTTAACCTCGGAATTTCCAGCTATTGAAAAAAATACTCCTAGCTGGGGGGGGGGGGGGGACACCCCCCCCCCTCCACACACACACCCTGTCGCCACATCCCGGCTCAACCCCCACTCTCAATTATATTTTAATTCCTTCGCAAATTATGCTGGTGCATGCCGTACGTTTCGGAAGTTTACATTTTGATATTACATCCTATTGTTGGGGAAAATCGAAAATGACACCAACTGCCCAGATTTTTTTACAAAACGACACGATTTCCTTATTTCAAAACTGCAAACACTAGAAAATCGTTGGGGAGATAGGGCGTTTCACACCGGGAGTATGTTGTAACCCAACCGGTAATGTTTCTATTTATTTAACCCAACGAAAATTCTTGATAACAGCAACTGTTCATATTTTGACTGAAAATCTAGTTTTTTACCCTATCCTTGTAATGTCGAGCTTGTTCCAATGAGGGATCATAAGCTATATTTTTATGCAAATCTGGAAAAGATATTAAATTTTGATTGGCGAGTTCTGTGGAAAAAAAAGTTGATTGGATAGGAATGGTATGTTTGGTACGAGGGTAAAATAATGGCAACATCTAAACTTTAATTCTTAAATGATTTTGTTCTGTTACCGGGCATCCCAGATCAAGCATACTGTGCATTAAAAATATTGTAACATAACAACGCAAACGCTGTTATAAAAGATGTGCCGTTGTTGTTATTGATAACGACACAATCGTCGAGTTTTGTTTGACACAATAAAACCTGCGTTCAGAACAGAAAGATCAGTGGTATTTGTGTGATTATAAGATTTCTACCGAGTTTCATCTTAAGTTTTAATATTTACAATTATACGAATGCCTCATATTTTCCTGAATGAATGACATATTTCTTCGTTTTTGTCGGAATGTCAGTTAATGACCTGTCATTGAAATGAGCATGAAAAATGAAAACAAAATAAACAGAACCTGATTTTCGATCGTTATGTGCAGCGCCCTGTGATTTGGTCGATTCATTGCGAAAAATAATTTCTGAATAACAGAAATTCCCGAGGTACAAAAATATCTTGCGAGAGGTATCAAATCCAAACAGATGTTCCAAATAATGTGCTCAACTGTACCCTATCTTTTAATGCGAACAAAATTTGTCAAGCTCTCCTGGGAGCCCAACTCTGTTCGTAATTCAACAGTGTTACGGTCTGTTTGTTTAGTCACTTTTCTTGGAGTTTGCGTTTGATACAATGTGGGTACCTTCACTCACAAAGATACACAGATATTCGTTTGTACCTCAGTCATAGACATTCCAATCAATAAAATTAATTCACCTTGAGAATATCACTACATGAATAATTAGTGGACCTTCGCGGCGTAATCATACAAATTCGGCTGTGGTGAGTCTTCAGTCATAATGATGATGTCAATCAGGATTCTGTGAAATTATGTCTCTATTGAGAAACATTTCTCGTGTTGATTTGAAGGCAATGCATGTTTATGGTATTTTTTAAAGTCGATCGTCTGTAATATTTCAGTTGGTCGGAAAAGCGAACCATAGGTTCGCTTTTCCCACCAATAGAAACATTTCAGACAATTTATTTATTATTATTATTATTTATTGGTGTTTAAGGTCATATACTTATGCACAATGGCTAATCATGACAGTGACAGTTTTACGGGTGGAGGAAGCAGGAGTACCCGGAGAGACCCACCGCGCAACGACGAGCAGCTGCTAGCTCCCCAACATAGTAAATCTGCGCCGCAGTACAAGCAGGGTTGGATTGGTTGAAGACATGCGTACCATCAACGTGCAGTACGCCTTAGTACATGGCGTCATCGTGCCCCCATGTAGGCAGTTGGGGGTTAAGTGCCTTGCCCAAGGACACAACGCGGGCGTGCGAATCAGTCGCTGAAATGGTCACCCATCCAACTACTAACCGCGCTCGACGTTGCTTAACTTCGGTGATCTGACGAGAATCGGTTACCGCGACGCCACCGCGCCCCATTTCAGATAATTAAATCTAAACATTGGCTGTAAATTATTTAATGGAACATCGTCGATTTCCTTGCATAATTAGATTTGTTATGAGAGCCTGACAAGTTGTAAGTCCTATTAATGGAAAGGTATCAGATTAAATAGTCCCCAGGGACTTTTGTGTTGTCTTTTTGTGATCGCTCACCGTAACCACAAACATAAATAACTAAAATTATATTACAGGTATGATAGATCAAACTGATGACAAGTTGGATGGTCAAGGTAAGGCGTATTTACTTAATGTCTATGATCTAGATATACGTTGTTCTCTGTAAACTCGCTAGCTCATTGATCCCGAAAGTGTGATTTTCCGGACCAGTATCATGTTATGTCCTACTTTTATAATGTAAATGGCTTCTCTGTGAATTTGTGGATAGGCCAATCAATATTTTCAAAGTACAGTTGCGCGGCTGAAAATATTAATTGCTCTGCCCTAAAAATGCATATGGACTCTTCGAGTTGTTGGAACTGACCTGGCATGGACATACCACCAGGGTTCAATGGGTGAATGTTCTAAACTTTCTTTGTAATCCGGAATCATCTTGTGGTTGAATGAAGCTTTAATGTTGATGGTCACTGTTTGCGATGTCTTCCATGCAAACTACGTGGCAAGTTAACAGCGGTCAGTTTGGTTCAGCTGGCAGTTAGACAAAAATATACAACAACAATCTGCACCTTGCTATAAAACAAAGGCCACTTACAAAGCACCCATAAACTCCGATTACACTCCGTCCAGCGTAATGGCTGAAACGTACATCAATTTATTACACGCCTGTTCTACGGAATCCACATCTACAGCAGCACTAAGCCATGCGGAAAATGAAAAACTGTTCCGTACATATGTGTAGAATGGAAATCGTTGGCGGAATATTTTTAAATAGAAGTGAAATTTCACTGGAAGTTTCTACAAATCGCGCACCGCAATTACAATGTGAAGCGCTAGCGATAGCTAAAAATCATCCCCTGCCCTGAGTCCCAATGTGTTCTATTTGCCAGTAAGCACATAGAACACACTGAAACTCATGGAACGAAATAGTAACACGGTTTCCCCTCGATGAAATCTGTTCTTTTTTATAGTTGTAAAATGAATTGCTGAGTTTCCTTCTAATAATTGTTTTTATAGACGTGAAGGCGTGTAAAAAAACATAGAACGACACACGAATGTGAATGGGTTAATCGATATGGCATTTGCGCCATCGCCGAAGAATAAAACTCGAGGACTGCGGCCTCTCGTTTTATCCTGTCGTGCTGGTACTCTTGTCATATTGATTAACCCATTCACACGCTTGTGTCATTCTTCGTTTGTCTTGTTCGAACTTATAGGCAGCGATTCGCAGTGTCAAGATTATTATGAAGCAATCAAACAACCTTGAAGATCGGGTGGGAATCATTAGACAGACTGAGAAACAAAACTCGTATTGCTGCTTTCCAACTGGGACCTTGCGAAGCCTCGAAATTCAATTCGATTCTAAAACGTCCAATGATGTTATTGTATTCGATTAGAGTAGCGCTAATTCGGAAATTTTCGAATCGTCGACATGTTGTCAGAGCCGTACCCGCATTTTAAAAAATGCGGGGATATTGTCATGATCTCCGTCCGTACGTCCGTACGTCCGTACTTCCGTACGTCCGGTTTTGTAATTCGAAACGCTGTAACTTTCTACAGTTGTTCGACAGGGTCTGTGCAACCCAAAAATACAACTTTTAAATTGTTGTGCCACCAGGTGGCTTCTGTGGAGCCACTTAAAAAATGCGTTATTTTTTCACTTTTTTGCTGAATAGTCCCAACCTATGTAATTCGAAGTTCTAAAATTACACTAGGGTGTTGCTAAATGATCTGTAGATATGTAGGAAGGTTTCTGATTTTTCGGGTGCCACGTGGCTGTGCCACCGTAGCCACTTTTGTGTTTTCTTAGACCGTTTCCGGCAAAAGGCTCGTAGGATATGTAATTCGAAATGCTAAATCCATGCTCAGATGTTGCAGTAGGGTCTGTAGATGCGCACGAAGGTTTCGGATTTTTCGGGTGCCACGTGGCTGTGCCACCGTAGCCACTTTTGTGTTTTCTTAGACGGTTTCCGGCAAAAGGCTCGTAGGATATGTAATTCGAAACGCTAAATCCATGCTCAGAAGTTGCAGTAGGAGCTATAGATGCGCAGGAAGGTTTCGGATTTTTCGGGTGCCACGTGGCTGTGCCACCGTAGCCACTTTTGTGTTTTCTTGAACCGTTTCCGGCGAAAGGCTCGTAGGGTATGTAATTCGAAATGCTAAAACCATGCTCATATGTTGCAGTAGGGTCTATAGATGCACACGAAGGTTTCAGATTTTTCGGGTGCCACGTGGCTGTGTCACCGAAGCCACTTTCGTGTTTTCTTAGATCCTTTCCGGCGAAAGGCTCGTAGGGAATGTAATTCGAAATGCTAAAACCATGCTCATATCTTGCAGTAGGGACTAAAGATGCGCACAAAGGTTTCGGATTTTTCGGGTGCCACGTGGCTGTGCACCGTAGCCACTTTCGTGTTTTCTTAGATCCTTTCCGGCGAAAGGCTCGTAGGGAATGTAATTCGAAATGCTCAAACCATGCTCATATGTTGCAGTAGGGACTATAGATGTGCACAAAGGTTTCGGATTTTTCGGGTGCCACGTGGCTGTGCCACTTTAGCCACTTTTATGTTTTCTTAGACCGTTTCCGCCGAAAGTCTCGTAGGGTATGTAATTCGAAATGCTAAAACTATTCTCAGATGTTGCAGTATGGTCTATAGATGCGTACAAAGGTTTTGGATTTTTTGGGTGCCACGTGGCTGTGCCACCGTTGCCACTTTTGTGTTTTCTTAGACCTTTTCCGACGAAAGGCTCCTAGGGTATGTAATTCGAAATGCTAAAACCATGCTCAAATGTTGCAGTGGGGTCTGTAGATGCGCACGAAGGTTTCGGATTTTTCAGGTGCCACGTGGCTGTGCCACCATTGCCACTTTTGTGTTTTCTTAGACCGTTTCCGGCGAAAGGCTCCTAGGGTATGTAATTCGAAACGCTAAAACCATGCTCAATTGTTGCAGTGGGGTCTGTAGATGCGCACGAAGGCTTCGGATTTTTCAGCTGCCACGTGGCTGCGCCATCATTGCCACTTTCGTGTTTTCTTAGACCGTTTCTGGCGAAAGGCTCCTAGGGTATGTAATTCGAAGCGCTAAAACCATGCTCAAATGTTGCAGTAGGGTTTGTAGATGTGCACGAAGGTTTCAGATTTTTTAGGTGCCATGTGGCTGTGCCACCGTTGCCACTTTTGTGTTTTCTTAGACTGTTTCCGGCAAAAGGCTCCTAGGGTATGTAATTAGAAACGCTAAAACCATGCTCAAATGTTGCAGTAGGGTCTGTAGATGTGCATGAAGGTTTCGGATTTTTCAGGTGCCACGTGGCTGTGCCACCGTTGCCACTTTTGTGTTTTCTTAGACCGTTTCCGGCGAAAGGCTCCTAGAGTATGTAATTTGAAACACTAAAACCATGCTCAAATGTTGCAGTGGGGTCTGTAGATGCGCACGAAGGTTTCGGATTTTTCAGGTTCCACGTGGCTGTGCCACAGTTGCCACTTTTGTGTTTTCTTAGACCGTTTTCGGCGAAAGGCTCCTAGGGTATGTAATTCGAAACACTAAAACCATGCTCAAATGTTGCAGTGGGGTCTGTAGATGCGCACGAAGGTTTCAGATTTTTCAGCTGCCATGTGACTGCGCCACCATTGTCACTTTCGTGTTTTCTTAGACCGTTTCCGGCGAAAGGCTCCTAGGGTATGTAATTCGAAATGCTAAAAGCACGCTCAGATGTTGCAGTAGGGTCTGTAGATGTGCACGAAGGTTTCCGATTTTTCAGGTGCCATGTGGCTGTGCCACCGTTGCCACTTTTGTGTTTTCTTAGACCGTTTCCGACGAAAGGCTCCTAGGGTATGTAATTCGAAACGCTAAAACCATGCTCAAATGTTACAGTGGGGTCTGTAGATGCGCACGAAGGTTTCGGATTTTTCAGGTGCCACGTGGCTGTGCCACCGTTGCCACTTTTGTGTTTTCTTAGACAGTTTCCGGCGAAAGGCTCCTAGGATATGTAATTCGAAATGCTAAAACCATGCTCAAATGTTTCAGTGGGGTCTGTAGATGTGCACGAAGGTTTCAGATTTTTCAGCTGCCTAGTGGCTGTGCTGTTGCCACTTTCATGTTTTCTTAGACCGTTTCCGGCGAAAGGCTCCTAGGGTATGTAATTCAAAATCCTAAAACCATGCTCAAATGTTGCAGTGGGGTCTGTAGATGCGCACGAAGGTTTTGGATTTTTGGAGTGCCACGTGGCTGTGCTACCGTTGCCTCTTTCATGTTCTCTTAGACCATTTCCGGCGAAAGGCTCCTACAGTATGTATTTCGAAATGGTAAAACCATGCTCAAATGCTGCAGGAGGGTCTGTAGATGTGCACAAAGATTTCGGATTTTTCAGGTGCCACATGGCTGTACCACCATTGCCACTTTCGTGTTTTCTTAGACCGTTTCCGGCGAAAGGCTCCTAGAGTATGTAATTCGAAACGCTAAAACCATGCTGAGATGTTGCAGTAGAGTCTGTAAATGCGTAGGAAGGTTTTGGATTTTTTGGGTGCTAAGTGGCTGTGTCACCGTTGCCACTTTTGTGTTTTCTTAGACCGTTTTCGGCGAAAGGCTCCTAGGGTATGTAATTCGAAATGCTAAACGCATGCTTAAATGTTGCAGTAAGGTCTGTAGATGCGTACAAAGGTTTCAGATTTTTCAGATGCCACGTGGCGGTGCCACCGTTTTTCTTTCGTGTTTTCTTAGATCATTTCCGGCGAAAAGCTCCCAGAGTATGTAATTTGAAATGCTAAAACTATGCTCAAAAGTTGCAGTAGGGTCTGTAGATGTGCACGAAGGTTTCTGATTTTTGGGGTGCCACCGTTGCCACTTTCATGTTTTCTTAGACCGTTTCCGGCGAAAGGCTCCCAGGGTACATGTATGTAATTCGAAACGCTAAAACCATGCCCAAATGTTGCAGTGGAGTCTGTAGGTGCGCACGAAGCTGTGTCACCTGTGCCACTCAATATGATTTTAGTGTGTCATATAATACATTTCTTCTTTGTATCAAGCATTCATACAAAATCAAGGATGCAAATGCGGGGATACACTATAGTGTGCTTTGCACACAAGTGACACCATCTAGTTGAACTCTTCCTCTGTCATCGGGTCTCTTGTGCAAGCCTGGTAATAAGCAGACTGCCATCTGCAAAATAAGGTCCCCAGAGGGTGAATTTGATAATGCTACCCTGCACAGCAGGGTAGCATCAGTAAATTTACCCTCTGCTAACCTAAATCTGAATCACGGTCTCCAGCCTAAACAGAAAGAGGTACCCAGAGTATAAATTGGCACACTGTAAGGGATAACATCAGCATATTCACCCTCTGGCGACCTTATTTTGCAAATGACAGTTTGCTTATTTCCAGTCGTGCTCTTGTGCAGGAGATTTGGCGTTAGAAGAAGAGTTCAAGGAGGCTCAGTGTCAGAAACTACCTTAATTCCGTTCTGCAATATTCCGCATTTTTAGCCCGACTGTTTAAAATCAGGACTATAGTCATGACCTTCGTCCATCTGTCGGTCCGTCCGTCTGTCCGTCTCTACGGCTGTTAACATTTAGAGTTTTGGTTAAAGTTTGTTAAAGTTTTTTAATGCCGGTTAAAGTTTTTTTTTCTTTTTAATTAATATTAATTACTATTGATTGTATCATTCTCATTATGTTTTCTGATATTTTGGGAAATATTTAATCCTTCTTTTCAGTGAATTCAACTTACAACTTACAGGTTAAAGTTTTTGGTTAAAGTTTTTTATTTACAAAGTTACACCTTTAATTCTTCAAACAGTTTAGTGGAATGTCACTTTTTCTCAGATGGGACAATGTCTACTCTCCACTGAAGCTTTCTACGGTGATTTTAATTAATACTCGCATGATTTAACCTCTTTTAAACATGTTTTCAGACTTAGTTTCTTTATATTTGAAATTAGGTTTTTACCACATACTTTGTTACTTTAATTCTTGCATGCTCAATACAACTAAATGATTGCATTTACATCAATGATTTCTTTTATAGGTTTTAGGAAATATTTAACCCTTTTTGGCTGTCAAAGTTTACTTAGTATTCCTAGCTTAAAGTTTCGGATTAAAGTTTGGCTTTTCAAGGTTGTACCTTTCGTTCTTCAAACACTGTGTTACAACGTCATTATTTTTCATTTGAGGCAAGATCTACTAAACCTGTATACAGTGGATTCAAATAATATTGGCATTAATTTAACCCTTTTCAAAACGGTTTTCGAACTTACTTTCTTTAAATTTGAAATTATGCTTCTACCGCATACTTTGTTTCTTTTTATCCCCCTGCAAGGGAGGGATATCGTTTAGAGCTCCGTTCGTCCCGTCCGTCCGTCCGTCCGTCCGTCCGTCCTAACTTTGTTTATGGCATAAATTGAACAATAGTTAACGGATTTCAATTCTTTTTGGTATATGTCTCTATAGTAATTGAACATTAGTAACCAAATATAAATTTTTGTTGGTATATAACTCTTTGGGAAGAATGTCTACCTCAAGCTCAAGTTTGATGACCATTATCCAATAAAAAGTGTCGGAGTTATCGTTCCCCCCCCCCCCCTCCTGCCAATTAGGCATTTTTTTTTCTTTGCTCCAAAATGGATTTTGAAGGATTTAAAGTGACCCCATGTGGAAGAAAAATTGACTCCCATAACCACCCCCCGCCCCCCGTGCCAATTAGGCAATATTGTTTCTTTGGTCCAAAATGGATTTTGAAGGATTTAGGGTGACTACATGCGGGAAAAATTATTTTGATTTCTATAACCCCTCCCCGGGTGCCAATTACAGAAAAAAACATTTCGGGGTTGGGGGGGGGGGGTCCAAAATACATTTTGAAGGATTTAGAGTGCATACATGCGTAAAAAATGCACTGTGACCCCTTCACCACCCCCACCCCCGTGTCAATTAGGCATTTTTTTCTTTCCTCAAAAATGCATTTTGAAGGATTCAGAGTGATTACATGCGGAAAAAACTCCTATGCACCCCCCCCCCCCCCCCCCCACACAGACACACACACACTCCTTCCCTCTGTCCGGTCAGGCCTCAGTTTATTTTTGATCCAAGGTGGGTTTGGTCGGATTTAGAGTGATTTTATGTGGGGAGAACCCCAACTATGCTCCCCCTCCCCAGTTGGGGGTGCAGGGGGATTAGCAGCGTTTGGCGTTGCAGGCATCTTGTTGTTCTTGCATAATCAATACAACTCTAATAATTGCATTTACATACATGATTTCTTTTACATGTATGCAGCTTTTTTCATTACCTGAGCTTCACGGTTTGAAATATAAAGAAATGCCTTCTGCAGCATTCTTCTATTGCTTCACAAAAAGCATCACAGATGGGAAGGAAATGGTGGGGAGGGACTTTGATATTGTCTCCAAAACTTCGGGGGAGATGAGTGGAATCACGCCCTCCACCCATGTTATCCAGAAGATAAATCCAGTTCTAATTATACGATTCTCTTTAAATTTGGTGCACTTCGAATTTGAAGTACAGTCTTTTAAAATTTAAACCACAAATTTTAAGTTAAAAATTCAAACCTATATTGACTGCAGTTGTATTTCCTAATCAACAGAGATATGCAGCTGATGATCTAACTACAAATTTTGTTGACATTTTCAGAAAAAACATAATTTTATACTTTCTTTCAGAAAGCTGAAAAAAGCAGAACATTTTTCTTGTCACTTTTTACCAGAATTTTATAGAAGATTTTAGAAAGAGAATGTTTTATGTACTGCATCTTTAACCCTTTACCTAACTCAATTTGAAGCCAACAGTCCAAATTATTTTTCTGAAACATCAGATTTTTTCATTTTTTTACTTCTGACCATTGCTCATTAGTCCTTATTGGGACAAGCTCATCAAGCTTGTTCCACTAATAGGCCATGAGGTATGTTTTGGGGTAGAAAAATGAAAAAAATAAAATTTGAATAGCAATTTTTGTAAATCGCGAGTGCAGATATGGCAGATTCGTAAGGTAAACGGTTAACAACAAAAAAAACAGCACAGACCATTTTGTGTCTGAGCATTGTCATTGCTGGGACAGTAGGGCTCTGCTCTATGCGTGACATCACTCTGGTTATTTACTTGCCAAGTAATACAGTATTTGAGTGGAGATATGCAGTTGTAAGAAGGTACAATATTTACAACTTGGAACATTGTAAGATTATTTTCGACATTCCATTCGTTTGGGAATCCTGTGCCTGATTCGATTCGGGAATTGAAATTTCAGCTTTAAGCAAGGTGCCGTCTCAGTGTGATATTAACAAAAAGTCGACATAATTACCCCGGGTGCGAACTTTGAGCTGCATATCTCAAAGATTGTCAGAATGCACAGCCAATAAAAGCACGGACAGAGAAAGGGAGAAACAGAGAGAGAACCTGACCGAGAGGGAAAGATTGTATGTTTCTCATTTGACACTGAACTGAGTACGATTAACCCATTACCCAACGCAGACGATATCCAAATTTATTATTTTAAATATCATTTTTTAATTTGTTCAAAAAATTTCAACAAAACTATTTCATGTGACCCCTCGTTGGAACGAGCTCGACGAGCTCTTTCCAACGAGGGGTTACATGATATGGTTTTGTTGAAATTTCTTTAAAAATAATATTTTTTCAACTGCTGAAGTTGCATATTACGCGGGAGGATGTGGCCGATTCGTTGGGTAAAGGGTTGAACAAACATACGTATTCCTATGATTCATGCACCATTTATGTCCTATCCATGAACAACGATATCGTCCCTTGAAAGTATAAAGGTGCCTTTTAAATATATATAGGAAATCATTTGAAAAACTGTCAATGAAATCATTAGAACATATTTTAAAATAATAATGCAGTTTAACAACCTATACATTTTGTAAAATTCCTGATGAATATTAGGCGCTAAGAATTCTGTTTCTCAGATTATTCCGCGCCAAAACAGTTAATGAGAGATTCAAGTTAGTTCACAGAATGTTTTCTAGTCATGTTCTAATACGAAGAGACTACATGATATATTCCAAAATAATTGTGTTTCGATGGCATTTTCTCGCCAGCTTGATGAGCTCGTTCCAACGAGGGGTCACATGATATGGTTTTGTTGACATTTTTTGAAAAATAATATTTTTTCAACTGCTGAATTTGCATATTACGCTGGCGGACGGGCGATTCGTTGGGTAAAGGATTAATAATGTCGCACTTTCACAGTTGGGGTATTTACAAAACCATACATAAAATATCTACCTATCTATCTACACTGGAACTAAATTTGAAGCGGGAGAGAATATTCGCTAACCATGTTTCAATCGTGTTGTTTCCGTCGATTACAGGGTTTAGCTGCACTTGGGATTCAGGCTCTAAGATCATAGTGTAAGCTGTTTAGCAAATCTCTGTGAACGGACGAAGTTGAACGATGAGTAAACACAAACCTTTAGGTTCTATATTTCTAAATCGTACTGTGGTATAGAGGGTTTCATACAACTGCTCTGCAAATATTTTTGGTATTCAGATAAAAGGATTGGAATAATTTAATCATTTCACCAAATAAAGCTAAAGACTTGAATTGCCATTACCAATTGTTGTTCATTGTGAAAGTTGCCCATTAACCCTTTACCTAACGTAGAAAGCAGACGACACTTGCAAAAATAATTCTTGAATAACTATTTTTATTTCCAACGAGGGGTCATAATCTATGTTTTTGAGACAAAAAATGAAAAAAATAATGAAAATTAATTGGCGATTTTTGAGAATAGCGCTGGCCGGTTTTGGCCGTTACGTTGGGTAAAGGGTTAACAGCCGCCACCTTTCGTTTAACGCAGAACGCTATGCATATCGAGTGGAAAAGATCACCTAACGAGACCAGAAGACGACGCTTGCCAAGAAATTCTTGAAAAACAAAACATGTTAATTTTCACCTCTAATAAATTGCTTACGTGTATACCTACGCTGCCCACTTTGGAGGATTTCCACCCCAGACATTCCTTACCGGGTCGTATTCGGGTATTCAGCTAATCAAACTTACATGATATACCACTCACAAAACAAGACTGAACCTCATCGATAGCATAAATCGTTTGAATAGTGCGTCTAAACCAAGGCAAAGTACGAATGCTAGCCCAGAGGATATGCAACGTAAAATCATTACTGAGCACGATAAGAAGGGACCCTAGCAAAAAAAAATCAAAAAACGAAGAGCTAACAATATTCTCTGTTGCTTTAAAAACATAGCGTTTTGTCTATCATTGGTACGAGTTCAACATACTAGTTCAATAACGGGTCAGAAGCTGTGTGTTTTGTTGTTTTGTTTTTTTTTTTCTGGGGGGGGGGGGTGGCAGTGAAAATTGAATGGCGAATTTTTGTGAATAACGCTAGCAGGTTATGGGCATTTTGTTAGGTGACGGGTTAAACATTCAAATAATGAGAATTAGTTCAGTTCAAATGAGTTCCAATTCAGCCAAGTTCAGTCTGATTGGTTTCTAATGTAATTTAATTCAATTTAATTTAATTTAATCAGTTTCTTAATTTTACTGAAATGAAATTATTCCAGTTTGATTAGATACTTCAAACTTCTGAGAAGTTGTGCTGTCAATGATTTTGCTAGAAATCACTGGTGAATTACAATCTTCGTTTATCTGACAATGAAAATGTTTCTAGGAACTGGTCACGCATTGGTCTTTAAAATATCCTTTGTGCTTCCCAAGTGCAACACGTCTTATTTACAATGTAGTAATGCATTAGAATGTTAATGAATTAATGCTTTTACACATTCAAATCGGCGGAAGAGGAAGCTAAGTTATCATACAAATCAACCTGGGCCTTCAAAGCATTGCACTCGCGGTACAATACCAGCATGGCTACTTACATCAAGCCTATCAGAATTTTGGCCCATCCTTTTCAAAATTGTAAATGCTTCTTTGCTGACCGGCATTTTTCCTAATGAAATAAAACAGGCTCTTGTTAAGCGACGTAGTAATCCTTTACTTAACGTACCAGTCGTAACCGGCCAGCGTTATTCTCAAAATGCACCATTCAATTTTCAATACTTTTTGGGTTTTTGTGTCACAAAAACATAGCTTATAACCCCTCATTGGAACGAGCTCATTGAACTCGTTCCAATGAGGGGTCATAAGCTATGTGGTTGACGCAAAAAAACAACTTTATCTCCCTCCGAAAATACAGAAAATCAAAATTTTAGAAATCTTTTTAAAAACTGTCGGATCGCATTGAAATTTAAATGTAGGTGCATTTCATGACGTTAAATTGTTTAGATTTTAGATTTTTCTCACCGCTGTTGGGTTATTGCCCTTGGACTTTTGTGGACAAAATTGCTAAAAACAGAGGTTTGTGCACGCGATAACTTCTAAACCACATAAATTTCAGGTTTTAAGTCGAGACCGCCTTCACTGCATTGGTCGATTTACGGGGTTTTTTTATACAAATTTCTGAGCAACTAAATATTTTCCTTTTTTCTGCCACAAAAACATCGTCTTGCTCGTTTGAAAGATGGGTAATAAGCTTTGTTTTGAAGCAAAGATTGAAAAACAAAAAAAATTGAATGACATTTTTTGTGCATGAATATGGTTAGTCGATTTTGACGCTATGACAGGTAAAGGATAACCCTTTACCTAACGAATCGGCAGCATCCGTCCACGTATTACACAAGTTCATCAGTGGAAAAAAATATTTTCAAACACTTTCAACAGAACCATATCATGTGACCCCTCATCGGACGAGTTAGATGACCTCGTTCCAATGAGGGGTCACATGTTATGATTTTGTCGACATTTGTTTTTAAAATTGGAAAAAATAATATTTAAAATCATAAATTTGATCTCGTCTTCGTTTGATTATGGGTACAGAAGCTTATCAAAGACGCAGTGACAGAAAATATATCAAAGACATTTCCAACTGGTCACTGTTGTTATATAAGAAATTGTTCAGCCGTGTTAACACTTTTGACGTTCTGATTCTGTATATCGCCACGTCCAACGATCGTCAGCAAACCAGATGTTGTGTCACTTTGAATGTCGGTTTGTCTTTTTGTTCGTGAATGTTTTTCCGACTGTTTGGTCGGCGGTGAGGGTGAAGTTTTTGTGTACTTGATTATGCAAATATCTGGCGTACATTTGATCTTTGCACACAAGGGTGATGTTACTTTATGTTATAGCTTTGTATACAATCTTATCTGAAAATACATTTCACACTTTACTTTGATCAGCTGAAATAATTGCAAATTAACTGTGAATTCGTTTACTGCAAGATAAATCTCTAATTTTTTTTATATAGTTCTGTTATTAATCAGTCATATTATAATTACCCATTTAGTACACACATCCTTGTTTTTTCTTGTTCCGTCGTTCTGAATTAATTCTCTAAAAGAAGTATTTCATTCCGCGAGTGGCACAAGGCGAAGTATTGCAGATGGCTCCTTATTGCACTCAGGGGATGTTTTAACAGATTTTCTAACAGGTGTTTGAGTCTCGCTGCTGGTGAAAAAATAAAACAAATTCTGTATACCCACTTAGAAGGTGCATCTCCAAACTACAATGGTAAACTGTAGTCACAAAGAGTTTAAGCTTCTTGTCGAATATCCGAACCACGACTGGGAAAGATCAGATAAATTGTTTCATCTCCCTAATCGGGACATGCATTTGGAAAATATTATACATTGTTATGCTTTCATTAATATAGTACTTGATGGATTCTCGGTTTTCGTTTCATTCAAACATTGAGTTTTGAATGGGGAGCCACATCGTCCACTGAGTTCCAATGTGTTCCATGTGCCTACTGGCATATAGAACACATTGGAATTCAGGGGACGACATGTCCCAATGCATTGGATGGCATGTAACAAAATCTTCACATTCATTTTACTTACTGTCCGTTTTCTGTATTACTAGATAAACAGCTCATAAAGTATAGTTTTAATAAATGAGAGTGTTATTTACAGCCGTTTTTCAAACCAATCACAGCTCTCACAGCGGTTTCTTCACAATTATTGTTTCAAATCAATACAATCAAGCGATTGTTCCCTCCAGCAAAACGTTCATGAACTCTTAATTACGTCCGTGTAGAAGTTTGTTTCTGATGCCAAAATTGAACAAAAATAATAAAATTTTGACTGTAGCTTTTTGTTAATTGCGCTGGTCTGTTAGAAAAGTAAAAGGTTAATATAGTATTTCGTCCATTAAGTGCAACAAGGCGCCATATAAAGCATTGCAGATAGGGCCAGGTCACACTCAAGGGACGTGGCCCTTATTCTGTGCACGTATGCCCGGCGTGGGGAGTACGGTAGCACAGTAGTTCCGGCATTGGACTTCAAACCGAAAGGTTCACCGTTCAATCCCCACGAGGGATCCACTGACAAGGCACTTATTTCCGATTGCACGATGGTGCTTTGTACTAAGGCATAATTCACGTCGATGGTACATTTGCCTTCAACCAATGTTAACCCTGCTTGTGCGGATTTAGTACGTTGGGGAATTTGACAGTTGTTCGCCGCAGTTCGGTGGTTATATCCTGGTTCTCCAGCTTCGTCCACACTGCAAAAAATATAGGGTCTCTTTAGAACCAAAACTGGTTCTAATCTTGTCCCTGAGATGTAACCAGTTCTGTTTAAACAATATTTATTTCAAATCAAATAAATTTACCAAGATTAGCATTCAATTTTAACAGAATATTACATGAACTGCAGTTGATTCAGCAGTAAACTTGGAGCTTATTCAACGCAGTCGCCAAACATTTTGAAACAAAGGAGATATGAACAGTTGGCATATCGAACCAGTTTTGGTTCTGTATAGAACCAAAACTGGTTCGATGTGCCAACTGTTCATATCTCCTTTGCTTAATAATGATTTATTTGAGACAACCTCGTATAAGCTCTAAACTTACGACTGAAACCCCCCTCAATTTATGTTCAATTCTGTTAATATTTAATGTTAATCTTTATAAATTTATTTGATTTGAAATAAATACTGTTTAAACAGAACTGGTTCCATCTCAGGGACAAGATTAGAACCAGTTTTGGTTCTAAAGAGAACCTATATTTTTTGCAGTGCACCTGTAAAACTGTCCGACACGAGGCGATCCTGGTTGTCGAATGTCTCCAATAAAAAAATACCCAGCGTGATCCTCACATTATTCACACATCATTCATTTTGATTAACCGGTTTATTGACATTGGTGTTCGTCGAGCAGTTTAAGGTTTCTCAATTGAATCGACCTTTAATGTTTAAACCCCAGCAAATGTTCTAACAGACGCAGATGCGGATGCAGATGGTCTATAAACCCTAGAAAATGTTCTAACAGATGCATGCAGATCGTTACAACTGTCAGGTGATCTGTATGGATTCGGTCGAGTTGAAGAGAGACGATCAGCTAGATTAAGCAAGACGCTGAACTCGCCGTGTCTGATCCGACTGATTTAGGATCATCAAAGAGACGGAATATGACAACGTCGACTAACCGACTGTTGTTATAATTTGGTCATTATATGACAGCGAATCTTTAAGAAATGAACACGCCACCTGAAATGTTAACAAAAAATGAAAGTATGGATGTTTTTCCAGCTCGTTCATTGCCAAGGCACTCGAATTTATTTCGCCATTGTAAAACTGTCGCTTCGAAAATCTCCGACGTCAGTGACGTCACGAGAGACTCATTTGAGACAGGTATGATAGGGATTTTGAAAGTTTGAGACACTCGTTTTCTGGCGAGCCAGAATTTATGGACAAACTGCTGTGGTATTGAGGGGTGGCCATGTAATAAGCGTTTATCCAACGAATCGATCGCATCCGCCCGCCCGCCCGCCCGCCCGCGTAATTTGAAAATTGAGGAGTTGAAAAAGAATTATTTTTCCAAAGATGTCAACAAAAACATATCATGTGACCCTCATTGGAACGAGCTCGTCGAGCTCGTTCCAATGAAGGGGTCACGCGATATGGTTCTGTGTTGAATTTTTTGAAGAAAAAAAATGAAAAAAAATATTCTTTTTAAACAGCAAATTTTGATATCGTCTGCAATGGTGGGTAAAGGGATAATCAGATTCATTAGTTAAACAGCTTTAGCAAATATATATAGTGCCAGATATCACCTAGTGTGGAATATATTAACATCGTAGACATCATTATTACGCCAGCCCGATAGATTAACCAGTTAACGGTTATAGCTAATGCTCAAGGACTGAGGAATGCACCGATATACAGTGACCCATATTATAAGTTACATGGCGAGCAGCTGGTTGATACATTTCCATACAAGGCGATGAGAGTTCATGTAAGGTGAAGCGAAGCCGAACCTAATACGAACTCTCAGAGCCTTGCATGCAAATGTATCAGCCAGCTATCCACACGCCATGTAAAATATTTATTATGTCGAAAGTCCATGTAAATCAGGGGATTAATCAATTTTCACGAGAAACAAAGAATGACCGGACGTTTATTTTTTTAGAAACCGTTATTGATAGCACCGAGCAGAATCATCAACAGTAACGAGCAGAATCATCAACAGTAACTATAGCATCGGTGTAATAGGAATGGAAGTCCGTAGGAAAATTAGTCCCTCTGGACTATTATTCCGCGGAATTATAATCCTAGGTCTAACATTTCTAGGAATAGTAGTCCGCCGGACTACTATTCCTAGAAATGTTAGACCTAGGACTATAATTCCGCGGAATAATAGTCCAGAGGGACTAACGTTCCTACGGACTTCCATTCCTTTTACACCGGCATGTATCCATGGTGACAGTAAACAATCTTCGCTGTTCGACGTGCGATATTTGTTTATAAAATAATAAAACCTTTCGCTACAAGCATATCGGAAATACCCTTACATACATTTACTGTCATTGCCACCAGAAAAGGGTTAATAAAGCACTTTTTAATCTATTGAGTAATCTGTAAAGAAAATGTTCGCTTCACCATAAAAAATGATAGACTATAGTAGGTACAGAGTTGCAAAAACAACAAAGAACGTTTGGGACTACACATATTATTGTCTATCCATTGTTTAAATACTTAATGTTTCAAATCAATAAATACGGTACCTTGAAAATATTTTTGGTACTTAAATTCTCTTATTTTGTTTTAATTCAAATTTGGAAAATCCGAATCGAGTGAAAAAGCGTCAATTTGATCAAATTAGTAATGGCTGCTACTCACCTGACATCAAATAATAACAGGTGAGTTACCTGATTCGACGGAAGCCTTAGATGATACTTCTGTGTTCTGATTGGACAAACTAACATTGAGGCATAATAATAATTCAATATGCCGACACTGGTTGTATATTAATTGCCACTGTTCGCCATTAATTGCAAAAAATAGTAATCTGAATTCAGCTAAGTGGTACTTTAGAAAGTCTGTTTTCAGTTCAAAGCGTCGGAAAGCAGACATAATTGCAAATGCGCCCACAAATGTTGGAGATAATAAATGAAATATTTTCATGGCAATCAAATGAATGCCAATAGTAAAATTTAATCTAAACTACGAAACGGTTTGGAAACAAACTGATATGAATTTCAGATAAAAAAAAACTGCTGGCACAATAAACAGGTCAGGAGACGTTTAGTTGACGGATACGGTGTCACAATGCGCTCAGCGAGAGCATTATTAGACTTTGCTAAAGCCTCACTCTATGTTTTTTTTTCACTTCGCTTCATGTGACATCGTATCCGCCAACTAAACATCCCGTAACTTACAGGTTATATCAATAACAGTGTAGCGAATACATCTTATCAACTATTTTATCAATATACTGAATTGGCAATAGCAATGATTTATCGATGCCAAAACTCTTACTTGTTTAACGTGGAGCAGATATCGACAGTCACCATTTTGGTAGACGAATAAACACAGTGTGGGGCACTCTGTTAACCGAGTATATGCAGCAATTGACTGAGTATGTCAAATGCACAGCTTGCACAGGGCGTCTTGATTCGAATGCAATCTTCAGTAATTTGTTGGAAGAAACATTATATTGTGTCCACGGACAGTTTGGAGAAAAAGCTTAGAGAGTAAATGTGAACATTTATCTTCTGTTTCAGAGATATTTATCAGTGGTACAAAGTTCGTTGAAAAAGGAGGAAATATACGCTTAACGTGCAACGCAACAGGCGCAGAGTTTCCACCCGACGAAATAGACTGGTTTAAAGACGGTGATAAAATCACGACGGACATAGGTGGAGGCATATATATTTCAAAACAATTTTCCTGGAGTGAAAAAACTATTGTTAGTGAGTTAGAAATAAAACGAGTTAGCATGAACGATGCCGGGACATACGTTTGTAGAACGTCCGATTTGCAGATTATTGCAACCAAAGTAAATGTGCTTAACGGTAAGTAGGCCTAGACGCCACGGTTAACCCTTTACCCAACGTAACGGCCAAAACCGGCCAGCGCTATTCTCAAAAATCGCCAATTAATTTTCAAAATATTTTCATTTTTTGTCTCAAAAACATAGGTTATGACCCCTCGTTGGAACGAGCTCGTCGAGCTCGTTCCAACGAGGGGTCATAACCTATGTTTTTGAGACAAAAAATGAAAAAAATTAGTTATTCAAGAATTTTTTTTGCAAGTGTCGTCTACTTTTCATGTTAGGTAAAGGGTTAATAAGATGATATTATTCTCCAGTATTTTACCCCTTTGAGCCCGAGAGACCGTTTTCCGGTCCAGGATCGAAATACAACCTGAATTCATAAGATGGACAGTTGATCAGTGAATGTGTGTGGTGGTAGACTAAGTAATACTTCCAACGTGCAGCCCTGGGGTTGCACGTTGAAAATATTGATTAGTCTCCCCCAAGTAACGAATATAGACTCTACCAGTTGATGACTCTGAACTGGCATGGGATATACCATCAGGGTTCAAAGGGTTAATTTGTTTAACTGTCATTAACAGTTGCAGAAATTGGGAGTAGCTGTGAGAAACACCAAATAGCATATTTACACTCATCGGCTAAGTAATTATGCGCAAGCAGGGTCATCCCGAACTTGTATTATGAAAATCGACTTTCGATAAAGTTATTGCCTTTGAAATTATTAGACGAGCCAGGAGGGTCCAATAACCCTTTACCTAACCTGAAAAGCAGACGACACTTGCAAAAATAATTCTTGAATAAGTAATTTTTTTCAGTTTTTGTCTCAAAAACATAGGTTATGACCCCTCGTTGGAACGAGCTCGTCAAGCTCGTTCCAACGAGGGGTCATAACCTATGTTTTTGAGACAAAAAATGAAAAAAATAATGAAAATTAATTGGCGATTTTTGAGAATAGCGCTGGCCGGTTTTGGCCGTTACGTTAAGTAAAGGGATAAAGAAGTACGTAATTGTCGAGAAACCCCCGATGACATCGGTAGAAAATAAAATCAAGTTATCTTTTGTTACTTGTAATAAACGAAGAGAACAGACAGATCTTAGAGCTGTCTATTGTTTTCGTTTATTCAAGGTGACAAAAGGAAAACTTGGCTTTTTCATGCTAAGCTAATTAGAAACAACAAGTTCACAGATAATCCGTCATTAACAATATCTTTCAGTATCTCACCTACCAATACTAAATGTCCACTTTTGTACTTTGTTGAGCGAATATGTTTTCACTGTAATCTGCAAGTTTGTATTCTTCCCAGGAAAATATTAGCAAATGTCACCTCGTAGACGTTTATATAAATGGAAGGACAATGTCAGTATTATATGTCACGATGCACACACTATTGATAAAATGAACAGCAAAATTGCAGAACATCAAAATATGGTTACAACAGCGTCTTTTTCAATTTTTACGTGGGTTTCTGCACGGAATAACAGTGAAACCTTCAGATTGATTGAAAGAAAATTGTAAAAAGCCAGCTTCTGTATTTTAAAACTACTCTACAGGAAAAGACCTTATGTTTGAGCATTACAAATTTGCTAACATCTTGAAATTTCAATTTTACATGAAGACAGAAAGTCGATGACTGATGTGAAGTTACCGATGGCTGATATCTCGGCCGATTAAGCTAACCAAGTAGTAATCTATTTATCAAACCAAAACAAATAACTACAAGATGTTTTCAGACATGTTAAAGTTTTCTAACAGTTTTATTTTTTCTCATTCTTTCCACAAAGTCCCAATTTCCACCTTCTCCCAGTTTAGCAATCCTAACGTCTCGGTGTCATCCCAACAAGACGAATTTGTAAAATATCCCAACAAGACGATCCCAACAAGACGAATCCCAACAAGACGAAAAAAAAATTTCTTATCAAATATGGGGAAAATTTACTTTAAAACGAACGTGTATATTACAATATATGCTATTTGAAGTATTTTACGGTTTTATTTTATGCACGTGTTTCGGAATTTTGTTGATAAAAAAGAAACAAAAAACTGTAGCAAATAGTATCTTGCAACAACGCGTGGCGCCTCTGTTAACTGATAGCTTTTTGGGGTTGTCAGAGTTTTGTTCACATATTATTGCCTTGTTACAATTAATGGGAGAGTGCATGTAGGCACACTCCCATTATTTGTAACAGAGCAAATCTACTCAGATTAATAATATCACATCAAACATTAATTGAAGTACATCCACAGAATATGAAGCCTTTCAGCTCCGGTACCCACACTTCACGATAAAGCCCCAAAATAGGCTTCCAGCACCCAACCAGTTAATTGACATCTGTTTGTTCAAAAACAAGCCGTGTTAGCAGTTTATGCTGGAAAACCTAAAAATAAATGCGTTATATAGTCATTCTAATTAAATTCGTCTTTTTGGGATTCGTCTTGTTGGTATGACCATTTTCGACATTCGTCTTGTTGGGAATAAACCAACGTCTCCGCTTCTCCACCAGGGAAGCCGCGATATTCGGATAGCCGAACTACCTCTTCTCCAACTTCGACGTATCTCCACTTACGAGACTCTGAATCTTAGTTTGCATTGAATTTTCTGTACCTGTAAGCTCGTTCCAACGAGGGGTCACATGATATGGTTTTGTTGAAATGTTTGGAAAAATAATATTTTTTCAACTGCTGAATTTGGATATTACGCGGGCGGATGCGGGCGATTCGTTGGGTAAAGGGTTAAGTCACTCCGTTATGACTGACAACACCAATCTGCCTGACTGCTTTGAGACTCCGATGTAAACGAGCTGATTAGACCAAGTAACGCGTCAAGGGGAGGGGGCAACTCCAGATTAGTTCATATGCCCAAGATCGGCGTCATATCAACCGAGTTTGAAGTCATATCGCCCGAGTTAGATAATGTCAATTTCGGGGAAAGAAAATCATATCTATCAATACTAGAGATCCCCTCTCCGCCTTCAAGTTGACCTGATCTTACAGTCCGCGGGTATTACCATGCATTTGTTTTCGTTCAGTTGGAGTCGTTATTTGTTCCCATATCTCCTAACAATTGCCAGCAATTTCCCTAGCTTCTCTTTACTTTCAGAAATTATAACCATGTCAGCTGCAAGCACTAAACCTGTGATCTTTATGCTTATATTTCCACCTTTGTCTTTGACGTGTAGTGTAAGCAGAACTAGTGAATGAATACACCAATGTATACTTGATGTCTGTAATCGTAGAGAATTGTGTCATTAAGAGGTTCATTCTGTGCCCGTCCATGCCGTTTCGGTAACTCGTTTGGAAGTTCATCCGTTCTTCCACCTTTCCGTTCTGTAGTTTAATCCCCTGCACACCGATCTCGAAATATTAAAATTTCAAGCGGCAAATCTTTTCCATAATGCAACTTGTTTGACAAAACCAATTCAATCTTGTTTGACTCTTTCCTCTGTCTCTTTGATGGGCACCTCTGACCCTATCATTTACCCTTTCCCAATTCTGAACCAGATGTAGCAGAGACTTGATATTTGGTATACAGCTTCCTTTTGAGGTGTAGACTCAAATGTGCGCAAGAGAAGTTCGAGGGACATATTTATTGTCGTTATGAGAGGGACAAGATTTTTTGCCCCCACCTAATATTTTTATTTTCCTAACCGAGAGGCCGATTTGAACCAAATATAATACGAAGTATTAATGGGTCATAAGTACTTGATTTATGCAAAAAAAAACTCCAGAACTACACGGCTCTGAGAATTCTTATTTGGCGTGAATCTTTCTTCGGCACAACAGAATGGAATGGTCTAAAACAATTGCTATCGGTCTTATCATAGGGTACTTTCTCGGGACTTTGAGAAAATGCTGAGTCAGCATTTTTTAACACTGTGGGTAATAGGGGAAACATTTAAGACTCTTCTTCTCCCCAGCCACTGCCTCAAAAGCTTTCAAATTTCACATATAACATCTTTGAAAGATTGTTTATTAAATTAAATCCCTGGGTCCCTATTTGGGCTCTCTATGAGAGCCCAAATGTTTAAATTAGTTTAGTATGAGGAATATTCTTTAAAAATCTTCTTCAGATCCACCATTCAGAATTTTTTTATATTTGGTAAGCAGCATCGTTATGGGGTGATTTTCCCGTTTATTCAAGTCAAGTCTGGGTTCATATTTGGGCTCCTTGTGGGAGCCCGAATTATAACTTAGTTCAATATGAGGAATGTTCTTTAAAAATCTTCTTGTTCAGATCCAGCAGTCGGAGTGTTTTGATATTTGGTATACAGCATCCTTAGGGAGGTGTGTTTCAAGTTTGTTTTCTAAATGGGACAGATGCAAGTTTGTTCAAATCAGGACCCTCGGTTGATAGTTGTCAGTGTTAGATGAGCGCTCTCAGGCCCCTTGGGGCCTCTTGTTTTGTTATTTTCATCAACCTATTTGAGTTTCCTACTACCCCTCTGTACAACACATTTTACTGCCTCCCTTTTATATCTATTCCTAACTCTTCATTCCTTCTATACCACAGCTCGCTTATTAGCACCCTAATTCATTCAGACCTGCATCTGTCGTTTCTTGGATACTTTCCGCCATCTCCATGTGTATCTTTTTTAGTTTAAAGGTTTGGTATAAATTCCTCTAACTCCATTTGATCATCTCCCTTTTTAGTCCTCAAATTCCTTAAAAGCGTCCTGTGACTGACTTCACATTTTTGCCCATGATCTTAACTGTTATCAAGGTGTTATCATTATTACTCTTTGACCGTTTCCCTCCGGGGTCCATTACGATTACATCAAACATCCCTTTTCATAATCTTTAGTCCATACTCATTTCTGAAATGCAACAGCTTCCTCCCATTTGTGGTAAATTTCCTTTTTCCGTATGTTTTCTTCTTTATTACAATTACCTCTATTACTTCATTATGTGCCTACTAAACATACCAACATTCTCTAGTAACTTTGTGTCCTTCAACGTTTCCCATCCGTTTCGTGATATTAGATCCAAATATGAAACATAAGGAATAATTATATTCAGAAGTGCTTTCCACGACCACCAAATACCCAACTGCGACATTTTTTTTTAACTTGATTTTCATCTTTGGATACCTGGCTCATTAGTACAGAGTCCTGCCAGATCATCGATATATTATGAAAGTCGAGATTCTTACTTAACCCTTTACCTAACCTGAAAAGCAGACGACACTTGTAAAAATAATTCTTGAATAACTAATGTTTTTCATTTTTTGTCTCAAAAACATAGGTTATGACCCCTCGTTGGAACGAGTTCGACGAGCTCGTTTCAATGAGGGTCATAACCTATGTTTTTGAGACAAAAAATGAAAAAATAATGAAAATTAATTGGCGATTCATGAGAATAGCGCTGGCCGGTTTTGACCGTTACGTTAGATAAAGGTTTAATGCACATGCCTTCCCCCGCTCGTTTGGACATGTAGTTCGCCAGTTCCTACCTCCAGGTATGCACTGACTGGGTAAACCCGTTGCTCCTGTCTTAATACAGGGGATCATAATAACAACCCCCTCCCCTTTGACCATTGTTGTTATTTCACTTATTTTCATGTGAATACTCATGTGGCATTGTGCTCCAGAATGTTGTATTCTCCCGATCTCCAAGTGTTTGTTATTGTAATTACTTACGGTTGGCCTTGATGTTATTCTGCAACGTATGGTATTCATATTTTCCCCTCTGCACCCCCCCCCCCCCCCCATACACACACACTTTGTCTTACCCAGAAAATTCTCCATTACCTGTACACATTTTTACCAAAATATTTTCTCAAAATACTTCTGAGATACAATATATACTTACAATAAAGTCCTCTTTGCCACAGTAAGAAGCTATTCTAGTATACGACACACACGTATTCTGGCCTTACTAAACTATAATGTACCATAATCTTCCGACCAAGGGCTGAAACCATCACCAATCAAGCGCAGCCTCTATGTGACACCATTGCACTGTTGGCTCAAAACATTGGAAATACGCTAGCTTGTAAATGGTCCAGTCAGTGCTTTCTGGTTGATGAAATGCATTCATTAAGAGCTGAATTTAAGATGTGAGAAGGTACTCGCCAAACTTCAGATTTCTGTATGAGAGGGTGTATGGTGCAATCAAGATAATCACATTGTAAATTAAATTTATAACAAGGCAGAATGTTAATCCTTTGAACCCTGGGGGTATTTTCCATGTTAGTTCAATGGCAGCAATTAGTCCATATTCATTATTTTGGGGGTATAGATATTAATATTTTCAATATACAGCCTCGTGGCTGCACGTTGAAAATATTGATTGGTCTACTCCCCACATTCACTTAGAAACCATACTAATTATTGAAATTATGAGGTATCATGTTCCTGGTACGGAAAAGGGCCTCGTGGGTACAAAGGGTTAACGTAAGTTTAGAAATAATTGATTTTGAACAATTCGCCTCTCAACCTGTTTTGAGTTAGGGCCAAGACAATACGAACTGTGGCGACACATAAGAAATGTAAGCAAATTTTCGGCCAATGGGTCCCGGGCTAAAACCGGAGTTCCCTGGGCTGAAATTTTGCTTTTCTTCATGTACTCTTCGACGGAATCTAAGAATTATTGTCGAGTAGGAAACTGCACTCCACGTGTTTAAATAGTAATCCACTCTCCAGTATTACTGAAAGCTCGCATTTCAAATCAAATGTCATGGTATTACGAATGTTAATGAACAATTTACCGATATGGGTATTTTTTTTCTGTTTGTTCGAAAAAGTGGCACTTTCCCGGTCGTATTTCGATAACGTCGACATTGGAATTACCTCATTTGCTGTATTTATTCATAATAATACAGCAAATGAGGTAATTCCAATGTCGACCATTTTGTTAATTCTCTATTTTGCAGTGTCAGTGCATACACACACTGTAAATGTTTTTCTCAATGAGGCGGCGCAAAGGCTGCTCCAAAATATGAATAAAACTCGGTGTGGAAAGTCAGAAATCAGTTTAATTCACGTAATTTGATATTCGACGATGCGGTGACTCTCAAATGAAATGTGTTGAAATCACAAACTACGTTTCGGCCAAAGGATCAGATTAATGTCGAGAGTGAGCCTCCCCTTTGAAAAGTATCATAGTACCTCTAAAATAAGAATATACTTATAATTGAGGCAGTCAATGTTTATTTTTATTTCTTGCATTATGAATGATTTTATTTCCATTTCAGCAGAGACAGTCAACGTTAAGAGAGGTAAGTTTTACAGTCAATTAACTTTAATAGTAGATGTAGTGCCAGAGATGTTTCGACACAGTTTATTTTTCTGGATCAGGAGCCTTAGTTAATAGTCGGATCCTCACCAAGGGAAGGGATACCATCTCCACACCCTGCAGAACTTGGTTGTTCCAGATCTATCTGCTGGTAGTTCCCAAAGAACCTAGTACCTGAGATGTCAGACGGGATATTCTCTTCCCTCGGTAGGGAGCGGTATCGAGAATTTATTATTTATTTATTTATTTATTGATGTTTAAGGTCACATATTTCTGCACAATGGCTAATCATGACCTCGACAGTTTTACGGGTGGAGGAAGCCGGAGTACCCGGAGAGAACCACCCAGCAACGGCGAGCAACTGTCAGCTCCCCAACATACTAACTCCACACAAGCAGGGTTAGCATTGGTTGAAGACAGTGCACCATCTACGTGCACTACGCCTTAGTACACAACGTCACCGTGCCCCCACGTGGGCAATGGGGCTGAAGTGTCTTGCCCGAGGACACAACGCGGTTGCCGCAAGTGGGATTCGAACCGAGGACCTCTCGGCTTGCAGCTTGCAACTCTACCTACTGCGCCACCGCGCCCCACGGTATCGAGAAGACTCTCCAGGAAAAACTTAAAAATGAAGACCCATTTGTTGAGATTTTTGTAACTCACAAATCATTAGAAATATTTATTTATTCTTGAATGGCGAGCGACAACAAATCTACTCGTTCAAACCAACGTAAATTCGTCTCTTTAACTGGTAGAGTGCTAAGTTATTTTTGGTCATCAAAATTTGTTTACGTGTCTTTGCCTTGTTACAATTTATGGGAGAGTGCATTGTAACAAGGCAAACCCATATAGACTAAGTACCTTCAGGCTGGGGTATCTGCTCTTCATATTAAAGCCCTGATAGTGGCTTCTAGCACTCTACCAGTTAAGTGATGAATGTGCTAACTGCAATGATTAAGTATTGTAGATAGGAGCATGCTTGCATTCAAAGCTATGGTGCTTCTGCATGGTTAATAGTCCTTTGAACCCGCGAGTCCACTTTTCTGGCCCGAGAACACGTTACGTCAGAAGTTCATTAAGTATGATGGCTGCTAAATGAATGTGTTTGGTAGACCAATCATTGTTTTCAACGTACAGCCTCACACTGCACGTTGGAAATATGAATTGGTCTGCCAGTTTTGTCAAGTTTTATTTGCTACTCGTTTCATGGTATTTGAACCTATCACAGTTGACCCTTTACCTTACGTAAGGCCCAATAACGTTCAACGATAACCACAAACATCGTCATTCCAACTTTTTTTTTATTTTGGTCTCAAGAAGAAGCTGACGATTTTTAATCCAGGGGACATAAGCTACGTCTTGGAGTTAAAAAATGAAATTGCTTAGTTATTGAAAAATATGTGTTTCAAGTGTCGTCTGCTATTCGATGAAGGTCTAACTCTTTAAGAAGAGTGCAAGCCTTTGAACTCGTGAGCTCGCTTTTCCGGTCCGGAACATGATACGTTATAATGTCATTGAGTAGAATGGCTGCTAAGTGAATGTTTGGAGTAGACCTCAAGGCTGCATTTTCGAAATATGAATTGGTCTGCTCCAAAATAATGAATATGGACTCTTGCAATTGCCGCCATCGAAATGACATGGAATATACCACCAAGGTTCAAAGAATTAACATCTCTCCAGCATAGATGCCATTTTACAGGCAGTCCCTTTGAAAGGCTGAGTTTTCACCAAAGGGAAGCTAAATGTCTCTGACATTCACCCCTTCCCCACGCTAAGTCATAGCTAGCTACAACCTACTCTTTGAAGTATTCAAGCAGGCGGGACGTATACAGTATGTATACGACACAGGTTAATAAAAAAGGGTAGAGTGTGCTTTTTCGTGAAATATAATTCAGTTGCAGTCGGAAAATGTCTTTTATTTCCGCGTTGTATCCACACGAGGTGGAGAAAGTTTTGCTGCTTGTGAGACACGACGCGCCGAAGATCATTGGATAGCGCATCAGACTTCAGATCGAATTGTCCAGGGATCGACCCTGAACTGTGTCGTCTGTATCACTTTGGAAAAATAAAAGCTGAGAAATCTCGATCGTTTATTTTTCAGAGGTCTATAAACTACTACGATGCATTAAACTACGAAAACACTTTTAACAGAGGTAATATGTTTTCATTGCACTGAATGTCCATTGAATATCGTGCTTTATATACAAATTATAAATTTTAACAAAAAATCAATTTCATCGCAACATTTAAAATACAGTTTGAGATAGAAATTATCAGCGGCAACGAGTGTTAATTTTCCGTCTTCGGTAATATTCGGAGCAAGCGGTTGACAAAACAAGATTTTACCCCCCTCCCCTCCCCCCCCCCCCCCCACCCGTCGTGATGCATTAGCACATGGTGTCCAAGAGGGCGGGTGTCATCGGAGCTGTCTGTTGCTTTCGTTTATTAACCCTTTAATACTTTTGTACGTCTTATGAAGTACGAAATCAAACAGCGCGTTGAAACTTTGTGGTCATTTGTTTTGTTATTATTTTTCGATTTTTTAAAGTTTTACTTCCATTCATATTTTCTCCCGAATAGTGTTCAGTGACAACCGTTGAGTCAAATGTTATCGCAGTTTAAAATACTAATATAATCCTGCTGTCAAGACTTCTTAATTAGTTGAATGCAAGATGCCACTATCAGGGCTTTCAAAAATAGGCTACCAGAGCAAAAGCCAACTTTCCTTGCTTATATTTTATATTCAGTCAAACACAAATAATATTTTGTTTATATAAATTTGTTTTATTACAAAGTATTGGAGAGTGCCTGTGGGCCCTCTCCAATAATTTGTAATGAAACATATTTTGAATAACAAGTTCAGACCACCAAAAAAATCTAGCCCTCAACCAGATAATCACTAATATGAAAAATATCTTATTTGCACTTTCCGACATAATCACTAATATGAAAAATATCTTGTTATTTGTACTTTCCGACGTTTAACGTCTCATTCTGAAAAACGTTGAAGAAACTGAATTCCTCGTGACGTTTGAACGTCAGGATAATTAGTCTCAAAGGGTTAAAAGTAACAAAAGGAAACTTGGCTTTTTTATGGCAAGCCAATTAGAAACAACCAGGTCACAGATAATCCGACAGAAAAAATAGTTATCAGTATCAACTCTACCGACACTACGTGTTCGCTTTTGCTCTTTGTTTAATGAATGTGTTTTTACAGTAATTTGTAAGTTTTTTATTCTTCCCAAGAAAAACATCAGCAATCTCACTCGTAGACTTTTATATTGATGGAACGGACATAATGTATGTCACGATACGCACATTGTTGATATATCGAACAGATGAAAGGTTACAGAAAATCAAAAGATGGTGAAAAAGCTGTTTTTCCTGTTTTTTAATTGGTTTTCAACAGAGAATAATGTTTAACCCTTTACCCAACGAATCGCCCGCATCCGCCCGCGTAATATTCAAATTCTGCAGTTGAAAAAATATTATTTTTCAAAAATTTTCAACAAAACCATATCATGTGACCCCTCGTTGGAACGAGCTCGTCGAGCTCGTTCCAACGAGGGGGTCACATGATATGGTTTTGTTGACATTTTTTGAAAAATGGGAAAAACTGATATTTAAAATAATAAATTTTGATATCGTCTGCGTTGGGTAAAGGGTTAAACGTTCAAATGGTTTGGGAGAAAATTGTAAAGTGCCAGCTTCTGTGTTTTTATACTTCTCTACCGGGTAATGTCAGAGGTCTGTAAAATGATGCGCACCGATGATTCAAATTCGCTAACGTTTCGAAATTTCAATTTTTATATGAAATTCTCATACCCAAAGTACTAAATTGACTGATAGCTTGGGATATTAAAGGGAACTAACTTTCCTGTAAATCTCTTCCAATGACAAAATTGTCAGTCAAAGGTATTTATCGGCTCAGCAAATTGAGATTTTGTTCTTATTTTACATGTATGTGTGGTGATTTTCCTTATTCTAATTAAAAGGGTTATCGAGAACCTACCCCTTATAATTTGAAAAATGTAAAACAGCTGATCATTGTACGTGCACAGTACAGTACTCTAATTACAAAATGCTTCATTTTCTAGGTCGGGTTGCGATAGAATTTCGATCTGGTAGCGACACATTTACATGGTGGATGGGTCGGAATTGCTTTATTAAAATGCATTTAATAATAATAATAATAATAATAATTTTAAAGCCCAGAATTCACACACGGTGCTCAATGGCTGTACAATAATTGCATACATACGTATACACACATACACGTACATTCTCTCACAGATACATTGACACATGAATCACTATTATCATTTATTGGTGCCCAACGCCACATCAGCAACCAAGGCAATATTGTGGCGATAAAAGCGGTAGAACCTAAAAGAAAAAGGGTATTGAATTAAGAAAAAAAATACAACCTTACCAAAACAAGTATGTGAGTGTGGCTTGACGAGTAACGAGGCAATCCTCACTGACTCAGTCACACTTACGCACCTGGTAATTTCAGTCTGTGACCAAAATTAAAAGACCATTGAAGGAAATGGTTTATGAAAAAGGTAGGTTTTAGTACCAGACTTGAATGATTCAAGTGATTTACTATTTTTTTATGTCCATTGGAAGAGAATTCCAAAGCCTTGGACCAGCAACCGCAAAGGCCCTATCACCAGCACTAATAAATTTAGATGCGGACTGAACCAGATTGGGTTGACCTGATGACCTAAGAGACCTCGGTGGTTTGTGAATGTTAAGCAGATCGGACAGGTGGGATGGTGCAGATCTCGAGACACACTTGAACACCAAAAGGACAATTTTAAATTGAATTCTTTGCTTAACGGGTAGCCAGTGTAACTCACAGAGTGCTGGTTTTATATGGCAGTACTTTTGAGTTCTGGTTATGACTCGTGCAGCACAATTTTGGATATGTTGTAGCTTTTCACGAATAGATGTTTTAGAACCAATCAGAAGAGAGTTGCAGTAGTCGAGACGACTGGTAACAAAGGCGTGGACCTGCTGTATTGACGTTTGCGTATCAATGAAGGGTCGAATTTTGCTAATAGTTCTAGAATGAAAAAATGCACTGCGAGAGACACGTTTGATATGTTCATCAGCGGCCAAATTTTCATCCATTAAATAACCTAAATTCCGAACACAGCTGCTGGGTTTTATCGTAGAACCTCAAATTGTGAGGAACAGTTTGGATATTTTTGAAAGTTGATGAGGTAGCCCTATATATATTACTTCTGTCTTGTCATCTTTCAATTTAAGAAAGTTTTTAGTCATCCATGCCTTGATGTCTGAAATACAAAGTTCAATCTTGCTGCATGCTTCAGGCTCAAAGGCGTGAGTAAAACTAATATACAGCTGTGTGTCATCTGCGTAAAAATGAAAATCAAGGCCATGGCTTCTGATAATGTCACCGAGAGGTAAGACATAGACAGTGTACAGTAGGGGACCCAACGCCGACCCTTGAGGGACGCCAAAACGTAGTGTGACCTTATCTGACGACTCACTGCCAGTAAGGACACTCTGTGTGCGACCATTAAGGTCAATATAAACAGTTCGTATTTGTCATATTATCAGCAGTATCAAAAAATCCAAGCCGAACTAGCGATGTTCTTTGTTTTTAAGCATTCTATCACCATTGTATTCATTTCTAATTGTAAACAATGAGAGGACTTCTTATATAGATGGATAATTCATAATGCCAAAAATGAAGTCGCGTTTATCTTCAATTTAAGATGAATCCCTATAATGTTTCATGTGAGTATACAATTTGTATTATCTCGCTGTTGTTTCAGTAAACTCTGTGGTATTTTCTGCTACAGCCGATAAACAATAAAAACATTTAGAAGTTTGAAACTTTTGCGGGGTCTTTTGCGATTTACAATTGGTAAAGGTAAACGCTACACTGCCATGAGATCAGCAAATATTTGTGTCGGTTTAATATACGAACAACGTTTTGCAAACTATCGGTGTTTCGATACATCGGGGATAATACGCGGCCTATTCAAAGTTGATTCGTTTTAAATTATATTGCTTTATTTCCTACCGTTATTCCAGCAAAATCGCCTGCGAATACACTCTAAATCAACTGGGTTAAAAATCAACCCAAATCAACTGGGTTGAGTGAATATATACCCAATTGGGTTCATATTCACTCATCCCAGTGGATTTGGGTTGCTTTTCAACCCAACTGGTTTTAGAGTGTAAAACTCTTAATAGGGTATGTCAAACTTAAAACTTCCTCAAATCACTCATCAAAACTGTCACAGTTTACTCGCAAAACACAGATAGTTCGTTCCCCTGAGTTCCAATGTGTTCTATGTGCCAGTAGGCACATTGAACACATTGGAACTCAGTGGACGAGTTGTAGACATCGCTTCTCAACACTTTACCAAAAGTGACGTAGTCATAAGGGGTTGTGTGTCGGTGACACGCCCCCACACTTTTCTGAAAAATGTCAACCTTATAAACATTGATGCCCCAAATCTCTGAAACTGATGGTTTGCGTACTCTCACTCTGATATTTCTTGGGTAATGTTTCTGGGAACTTTTGCCATAAAAAAGTACTGAATGCGCTCTAGCTTGCATGAGAGGGTTTGTTTGCCCCGAGAAGACCCTGAATCTTCATCTATGGGGATATACACTCTAAACCCAGCATTAGATGAAATAAAGTGGGGAAAAATATGTTGTCCCTCCCTACTTCGTTTAGGCTGGCTATGCCCCTGTTTGAATCCATATCACACTTGAACCAGCAACATTCAATTACTTATTGCTTGTTAATTGCTTATTACTGATACTAATTGTATTCTTCTAGGAATGGATAGAACCTTTAGCAGCAAAAAGCTGGAGACAAAGGACACAGCAAACTCTGCAAACAGACTTTTTGTTTCTTTATTAAACGTGTGTTTATGGACGATAATGTTGCTCCCTCCGTAATGCTTTTGACCCTCCAAATATACAAGGAGTTGATGTGCTGTCTCAGGAAGTTATCTGCGCCATAATTATTCCACCCTTTCATGGGATTGCTGAACTGATATCTGTTATTGGCACAAATGCACAGGATTTTTTCTTCAGTCATCTGATTTTCAATCTATTTGTTTACAAATGTATTTTTATCATTCGACGGAGAGTGGAACTTGGAGTAGGATAAGTGATGAATAGTTAAAAGGCTAGTGGATTGATTACACAATCTTCGCAATCGAATGCCCCAAATCAAGAGACTGTTCAACACATAAATTAAGGACATCTGAGAACAGATTACCACAACTGTTTAGATAACTTTTTAAATGTAATCATACAAAGCGAGATGGACAAAATATTAATACTAATATGTTTGCCTTTGTTCGTGAAAAGATTAACCCTCTGCACAATGATGTCGAAATATCAAAATTTCACTCTCCAAAATGTTCCCATAATGCAACTAGGAAGTTAACCAATTTAAGCTTGTTTGACAGAGCTAATTAGCTCTGTCAAACAGGATTAAATTGGTTAATTTCCTATTTGCATTGTGGGAAAAGATGTTCCTTGAAATTTTTACATCGGTGTAGAGTGTTAAGATAAAAAAAAACAGGATACTACTGGGTATGTCTTTGCTTTCGTTCATTAATTAATGGTATGTTCGAGAGTAATACACTGTTCATGGGGCGCTCCAGGAAACTCTCCCTGACAGTGTCTGTTACGCCGTAATATTTCATATCTATAGTCAAATAGTACTATTCTTTTTGGAGGTTTAAAAAAGATCTGGAAAATTAACAAATGCATACTAAGGGCAAGTAATTCAAGTAAATGGTTGTGCTATTTGTCTCAGTTGTTAACAATTTACCGTTACGCGAATAGAAGATACAAAAAATTCTTGACTAACAAACACTTTTCATTTTTTTGGTCTAAAGCATAACTTACGACCCTCTATAAGGAGTCACAAGTTATGTTTTTGAGACAAAAATTGACACTTATAAACAAATGGCGCGGTGATTTTATGGAAAAGCGCTTAACAGACGTGTTAAACTGTTGGCGGGCAAAAGTTGGTCTTTCCCTGCACTGCATTTCAAAATTATCACCTTTTGCCCTACAACCGCTTTTCAAACAGTACAGGTATAACCAGTAAAAGTTATCTTCAAACTACACGCGTCACGAATCTTCTTTCGGCACCGTATGGCCTACTGGATAGCTTCCAACCAACACTCCGATCATTGGGAGGACGTTAATTGGAATTTTTGTCTCATGACGTACCTCTTCAAATACATTTGAAATTTGTTTCAATATTTTTTTATTGGTGTTTCAGAGTTGTTTTGCTGGTTATATGTGTTGTCCGTTAATTGTCAAGTGTCACCAAAAGCATGAGCACCCACTGGTAAAACGTCCACTTCCAACCTGAAGGAATACGATTGCAGTCCGAGACTTTAATTGCCTTTGAAGCACCAGTACTTTTACGCCAGTGCCTGTGGTAACATGGGTTCACCAACTCAAAAGAGTAGATGTAAACCTACTTTTTGCAAACATAACGGTCACATCCAGCCAGAGCTATTCTCAAAGGTAGCCATTCCATTTAAATTATTTTATTCAATTTTACCACCAAAACATAGGTCAAAACCCCTCGCTCGAGCAAGTTCCGACGAGGGATCAAAAGCTAAGTGTTCTATCCAAGAAGTGAACATTTTTTGTTAGACAAGAACTTTTTTACAAGTGCTCTCTAAAATCAGTTGGGTTAAAAATTAACCCAAATCAACTGGGTTGAGTGAATATGAACCCATTTGGGTTCATATTCACTCAACCCAGTTGAAATGGGTTAATTTTTATCCACACTGATTTTAGGATGTATTTGTACGCTGTACAACATTACCGTTAAATTTACTGCAGAACTACTGAAAATCAATTGCCTCCATTTCTACCATAAATCTTAAGGAGATGACTGTAACTGCTCAGCGTTTCATCACAAGAAAACTAATTGAGGGATGCCGATATACATAGCAGCAAAGTCTTACTTCAGAACAAAAGCATTAAGAAAGATACCTCGTTTCAGAATGGGCTGAATGATTAAATCATTACTGATCTTCCTTTCGATTCATTGTGCGTCTTGTCATCTTTTCTATTTCTTTATGCCAAAAAAGTATGCATAACGGGATGAAATAGTTAAAAAAGATTCCATGCAGTACTTCTGCAATCTATAATCAGTTGAGTTAAAAATCAACCCAAATCAATTGGGTTCGTATTTACTCAACCCAGTTGATTTGGGTTGGTTTTAACCCAACTGAGTTTGGAATGTGTGCAATAAGTACCTGCTTACAAAATGTAATAGAGAGCGCGGTGGCCCAGTGGTTACGGCATTGGACTTCAAACCGAAAGGTCCACGGCTCGATCCCCGCAAGAGCTAACTGCGTTGTGTCCTTGGGCAAGACACTTCATCCCGATTGCCCGTGTGGGGGCACGGTGGCTCTGTGTACTGAAGCGTACTGCACTTCAATGGCGCACTTGTATTCAAACCAATGCTAACTCTCCTTGTGTGGAGTTAGTATGTTGGGGAGTCTGACAGTTGCTCTCCGTTGTTAGGTGGTTCTCTCTGGGAACGGCGGCTTCGTCCACCCGTAAAACTGTGCGATACGAGGTGACCCTGGCGGTCGTAAAACCCCAATAAATAAATAAATTACTAAATGAAATTGAACCTCCAAAGCGGAATGTTTGTCCTTCGATTAATACATTTCTTCTTGTGTACTGTGGGAGCGTTACTTTAGCTAAATTTGTCAAGTGAAAAAACTGCAGTGTCAGCAATTTTACATCAAGGTCACTGTTTTTATCCAATATTGAAATTGGACGTGCTTCTATTTGTGCCTTAGACAGAGTGTAATTGAAGGTAGCTCATTTCTAATCAATGTTGACGTGTCTGATTCTGTTACTCAATCAATAGACACGTTCTCGGGGTGAGAATCCGACCAGTTAATGGTATTAAATTTACGTTGAGTAACCGAATTCTGATAGTTGTTCGTAGATATATTAAGTCTCGCATCTGCGCGGCATTTCAATTCAATTAGATAGTACAAAAATCCATCGATTTGTGTTCTTCATTAGGCCAAGGATACGTTGTGATGTAACACTGTGTTAGAGAGCAGCATTTCATTTCCGAAGTTAAACATTAATCTTTTACTCAACAAGATGACTTGTCGACAATCTTAAAATCAGTTGGGTTAAAAATGAATCCAGATCAACTGGGTTGAGTGAATATGAACCCATCGGGGTTCATATTCACTCAACCCAGTTGATCTGGATTCATTTTTAACACACCTGATTTTAGAGAGCACTTGTAAAAAAAAGTTCTTGTCTAACTGAAAATGTTCACTTCTTGGATAGAACACTTAGCTTTTTATCCCTCGTTGTAACTCGCTCGAGCGAGGGGTTATGACCTATGTTTTGGTGGTAAAAATGAATAAAATAATTAAAATGGAATGGCGACCTTTGAGAATAGCGTTGGCTGGATGTGACCGTTATGATAGGAAAATGATGAAGTTTTCTCGTCATGATAAGTTCACAGAAGAGTACCAATTCGAGACCATGTGAACAAAAACTCGTGATATTGTCTCGGGAAAATACGAAAGCCTCATTTCTTTCAAGGCGAGCTACGGGCAAATGAGACGATTATTCGCAGTTTGAACGGTCTTTAAGGGGTGCCGAACAAAAACATTCAATAGACCAGGTGACTTATCGACTGAGTTCGTATGTCAGACATTAATTGTTTCACGCACGTGCTTCATGATTTAAAGAAATGCACAAAAGCAATAAGAGCTAACGATTGCCTGATGGACGCCAGGTATAACCTTCCTCCCATAAAAGACAACAGATAAATGTTTATATGTATTGCGATAGTGTTCAAGCCTTAGCAGACTGATGCATTGCTGGTGTTATGCGCAATACGAAATAAGTATAACGAGTTTTCATTTCAAATCGGAATTTTGACAAAGTGCCGTGCTCCTGATACAACCTTTGTTGACGAACAATGCGAACAACGACAACACGAAATTACGTAGAGTCCACTACAACATGCCGTTTCTGAAAATAATTTTGACGCATCTGTTATATTCGTTAAACTACAGTAATTTGTACATTGGTTTCAGTTCAGCTGATGCTTGTTTTTGTTTTACAGACAGGCTTGAATCTGAGGTATGTCATAAACCGGAAACTGAGAAACAAAATTGTTAGTTATTGTTTTAGCGTTTCTCGTGCAACGCTTGCGGCGCATCCAGTGTACAACGCTAAGGAATTTGAAAATATGTTTTTTGTGTGGATGACATAATTATTTCATAAGTGACTGGCAAGTAAAACATAAATATTCAACGAGCGACCGCAGATCGTTGAAAATTTATAGTTCACCTGCTTGTCAAGAATGGAATAATTATAGTATCCACTCAAAAAAACATACATATTCTTTTTATTGAATGTGTTGACTATCTAAAAACACACTCTAAAATCAGTTGGGTTAAAAATTAACCCAAATCGACTGGGTTGAGTGAATATGAACCCAATTGGGTTCATATTCACTCAACCCAGTCGATTTGGGTTAATTTTTAACCTAACTGATTTTAGAGTGCACCTTTACGTTTTAATCCCATTTTAAGCTAAGTAACTACCTCGAAAGCGACAAACATTTCAATTTAAAAGGCTTCAGCGCATAGCCGACGAATCGCTTTCAGTGACGAAATTAGTTCGTCCGCGAAACAAAATAGTTTCCTCAGCTTTTCTCTAAAAGCTACATGGAATCGTTAAAACACAATAACCACAAATTTTCTACATGAAACAATATTTATTTATTGGGGTTTAATGGTACTTTCGACAGCCAGGGTCACCTCGTGTCGTGCAGTTTCATGGGTCGGGGAAGCCGGAGTACCCGGAGAGAACCACCGAGCACAGCGAGCAACTGTCAAACTCTCGAACGTACTAACTCCACACAAGCAGGGTTAGCATAGGTTGAAGACAACTGCACCATCGACGTGCAGTACGCCTTAGTACACAGCGACACCGTGCCCCCCACATGGACAATCGGGATTAAGTGCCTTGCACAAGGACACAACGCGGTTGCTCCTGGAGGGGATCGAACCGTGGGCCTTGTGGTTTAAAGTCCAATGCCGTAACCACGGAGCCAACTCGCTCCCTACAATGAAACAATAAACATTTCCTTCCTTCACAATATTTTAGCGAGTTTATTTCGTGTTCGCTGATGTCATGTTCACCGTGATTCGCCGGTTGAACCTGCTGTGAAAAATCCGATTTTTAAAAAACATAATTGCGTGTCTTGTGTCAGTCAAGACGAAAAATACGACGTCTACGTTTTCACTGTATCCATATATTTTAGCAGAAGCAAATGATGACATCCTTCCTCTAATGCGTGTAAAATGGTCTTGACTCGTTACAAATTTGTATTGAGGATAGCACTACTCCACGCACGTCTAAATTCCGGGAGAGAAATTTTTGAAGATGCATTCCAAAGAAATATTAATTAGATACTTCCTTTTATACACAACCTTAGATCAAAGTACTTGGTAATACTAATTACAGTACGGCCACCGTGGATTGGTCACTTTCCTCGGATGGGTAATATTTCCACGGACACAATAATATTAGATTTCAAACACTGTAGGAATAATCAGCCAAATTTTAATTATTGAAACACCACACAACCCGGTGCTCTTATTAATCAAAATAATTTGTATTACCTGGTATTACCTGGTAAACGCATGCGTGGACCTCAAAGCCCGCGGGTGGATTATGTCTAGTCCACGGTGACTGCGCTGTAAAGTTAAATGATTTAGCATGCATAACAACGTCAAACGCACTCTGTACTTAATTGTGTTTCGCTCAACGTAAACGGAAACTCCACTGACTGTGAAACTGTGTGACCAAGCCAATCGCCCATAACAACAACGCTTTGTTTTAGTCTGCGCACAATAAAATAATTCTTTGTTTAAATTAGGAGCTGGCCACTTTTAGAGGGTTATTATATGATAACTTGGCATTACCTCCCAGGGTGGGGGAGTTCTCCGAGACTGGAGTCTCGACCTCTCCTCTAGGTCATATATCAACCCGTCTTTCGACAGAGTGGAAGAATTGCCAGAAGACAAGGTTGAGAATTCGGACGAATCGAGATATGGTCCGGAGACGAGCTCAAAACCTCAGTGCATCATACGAAAACACAAAAGTGGTAATAGCCACATTTAGTCTGTCTGCATTTCCCTAAAACCAGAACATTCTGCCATTAACATAAAAAGCTTTTAGCTATAACAGTGTTCAATTTGTATGAATGTTAGAAGATTTAGAATACTCCGTGTGCAGTCATTGCATCTAGTTGCAAGCAGATTGACACATCAGAACATTAAGCCAGATTGGGTTTCCACCCTAACCACGTGATCTCATTATTATTCAATAAATTGTGACAAAACAATTATTCATTAAAAGATCTTGCTAAACTAAGGCTTTCTTTGCTGGTTGCGTGGCACCTTTGAAAAAATACCTTTCAAATCGCATTTGATAGATAATTTAATACACAACGAGTTAATATTTCGGCGATATTGGACTGCATTGCACGTTTTACTTCTTTACATATACAAGAAGGCGTTTTTGGGCGATAATTGTATGATGAATTCAGAATCAACATACAAATTCCAAGCAGCTGTCTCCCAACGTAATACTCGATACACCACTATCGCCAGCTGATCAATCTGCAAGATTCATTCAGAATATGCATAGTGTCACAGTGGTTCATGCATTTAACCCTTTGAACTCTAGTGGTATCTTCCATGTCAGTTCAATGGCAGCAATTAGAAGAATCCATATTCATTATTTGGGGTAGACTAATCAATATTTTCAACGTGCAGCCTCGGGGCTGCACGTTGAAAATATTGATTGGTCTACCCCACACATTTATTGAACAGCCATCCTATTTAATGGTGTTATGACGTATCATGTCATAAAGTTCAAAGGGCCGGTAGAGTTCAAAGGGTTAAACTGAGCATGTTCTAAATTAATCTGATTCCATCACCTGAGAAGTTAGTTTCAACAATACTGCAGGAATCAATGAGAAAATGGAGAAAACGAAATAAATATAGTTCGAGTATGAATAAATGGTTGTTCACGTGTTATCTGCAATTAAATAAAAACACATATTTCATCATAACGAGGCATCATTCAGCAACAGTTTATTCACCACTTCTTCCCCAACAGACACACTTTTTTGTTGAAGGTTTTCTTTTTTTGCATCCAAGTTGTTGGTTTAGAATATGTTGCATCACTCGTTTGCAAACACGAAAAAGTCCTCACTGCTGGTGATTTCCATGTATACTTGACTATTTCTGGTTTATTGTAGCTAAAATGCAGTAAATCTAAATTTAGAAAGCATAGTTTGAAGAAGACGGAAGAAGTCTAAAATACAAATAAATACAAATACAAAGTCTACAATACAAATGAGCGCAGTGAACTGACTCCGGCATATAAAACGCCCAAAATATCCCTTTAAGACAGATTACGTTCAGTGTATAGGCCACGTATGTAAAACTCGACCCAGGATATCTGGCGGTTATTCATTGGTGCAGGTGAATTCAATGAAACCTCCGAGAACAGTAGGAATATAACTGTGGGTTGCGGTGCGTTGCTAAATCAGGGCATCCAAACAACAAGACGTGTTGGTGTAACGAGTGTTACGAAAAGTTAGACTTTGGACGTAAATGTCTAACTTATTTATTTAGTAAATATAAAAAGGTGTTTTGAGCGGAAATTGTATTCTGAATTCTGGATCAATATAATGTGTAGAAAAATATTACGACTCCGTTATAAAATTATTTGTGAGATTGGATTGATTACTCGAAGCAACAGAGTTAGATGGAAGAGTATATCGTATCATAATACCCAATCGTGATATGCTATAGGTTTAGAAAATGGGGTGTTCTCAAAATGTCGAAAAATTAAATTTCACTCCTCGGAAAGTTTGTTTTGATAGTAATTATAGTTTATATCTAATTAGTGGTCACTCCAGCTGGTCACTCGTGAGATGTTTCTGCGTTCAGAGATCAATCAGACATACAGTCGGTGGGCTTTCTGTGTTCAGTGGACAGAGTTTACTGAGTCGTGTAAGATATATACATTATGTGGAGAGTGGAGTGTAACTAAATCACCCGTCGAGTTATCACCCAAAGTATTACTTTCAAATTCAGCACAAATTCTGGACAAAAGCACAAGCAATGTTTCAGCCAATGGACCTCCGGGTATAACCCGGGGGTCCATTGATTTGAACTTTGCGTGTGCTTGTTATGCTTTGCAACAAATTTGCAATTATTGCTTGGGTGGAGTCCCCACTCTGCAGTTGATTTGGTGACAATACGCTTTCCACGCACTGTATATTCGGTTACAATACAGTGTTTTCGTGCAAACAGCGCCTCCAGCGGTTTGCACCCAACTTTTAATGGAGAATAAAAGTTCCTGGAATTATCCGATTGGTGGAAAATGAACTGAGCTTGTAAGTGTGAATTAACTTTTTAAAGTGCATGTTCTGGAAAAGATATAAAAGATTGGTGATTATTGTCTTCTGAAATGTGTGAGAGAAGATTAAAATTGGGTGGGGGTAGGTAAAAAATATGTCTATTTCATTCAGTGCGAAACTGGACGGGAGTACAGGAAGCTCCAAATTAAAGGGCAAAATTCATATGCGACCTATATTTTTTTCAGTATCTTTTTTTCATGAGATGATAAACTAAATGGATAGATGGTTGTTTTTGCCCAAATCATCTTGATGAGATGGGGAGAGGAGGAAAGATTAGTACTGTCGTCAATGGAAAAAAACACTGTATTGTAACCATTCCTACAAGTCTTTGGTATCCATATTAATTTTCTGAAGATAATCAGAGGTAAAAATTGGGGAGCAAACACAGATACGCTTCTCAAGCTTTACAAATCATTCAAACGTCAGTGAGAATTACACAACAGACATCCATGGTTATTCCCCACGGTTATAGACCCTTCCCGCAAAATACACGATCCTAATTAGATATAGACTATAGCCTTAAGCCTATTGTTCTCTTGTGTAAACACTCCGGTACAGATTTTCATTTTTTCGACATTCTGAGATACAGCCTAGAAAATGATGTTTTCAGACTTTTTATTTCCTGTATTCCTGTAAGATTCGTCGATTTTATTGAACTGAAAATTCAAGCTTTTTTGATAATATCGTTTATTCAGTACACCTGAGAAGTTGTGCTGGTATCAGGCATTTGTTGTGTGTTCTTTGAACCAATCATGTCATCATTTTTGTTATATAATTTGTATATTTTGATATGTACTCAAATTTTATTGTTGTATTTTGATCATTTGATGTGTATATCAGATAAAAGCTGTCAAATATTTTCTCGTTTGTTACCACATTAGGGCCCTACCTCAATTAAACTTGAACAACTTTGAATAATGGTGAGTCGCAATGCAGCTTGTAACTTTTCCATTACTAATAAGCTGCCAGGGATCAGCAGACACTTGTCGTCAGAAGAATGAACAAAGACGGGGAGAGTCGATTTTTTTAAATGTTCAAAGCGTCTTGTTGCTGAGGACCTAAATATCGAAGAAAGTACATCTTCACAGTCATTCTCCAACTTGAAATATTCCAGCTAAATGAACAAAATTTCTCTTTACCCAATATAACCTGCCTGCGTTATTCACAAAAATTTCCATTCAAATTTTATTTGGATGAATTCTTTTTCAGTTTTGTCTCAAAAACATAGCTTATGACCACTCAGTGGAACGAGCTTCTTGAGGGGTCATAAGAAAAGTTTTCGAGTAAAAAACATAACAAAAAATGTTTTCCAAGTAAGTAGTAGGAGAGGGATGGAACGGGCCTTATTGGCAGGACCCCGGGCAGGACCCCGGAAGTGACGTCATGTCACGTGACCTGGTGACGTCATGTTGTGTTGTCATGGTAACCCGCGTGAGCAACCATCTTGTGACGTCATCTCCATAGTGATACGTGGTGTGAGTGCGCATGCGCAGCGCGTGTTGTTAGGGTGATACGTGTTTCCGTCGGCCATTTTGTATACTGGAGGCCGCCATCTTGGTTTCTATGGTAGCCCGTGGTTGCTATGTGACCCAAAACCTTCTAACAAGACAGGGGTATGTTTGGAGGGTGTGTTCCTTTGTAGAAGAGTATTACGAATTACCACAAACATCCCGACAATCCCTCCAAATCACCAAAATCCACCGGAATCACCGAAATTGACTTTATTTCCCCAATTTACCGGCTTAGCACGTAGTGCTATAGTACTAAGGGGGGAGGGGGGTACAAAGGGGTGCGTTCGATTGAACAGGAGTAATGTTCTGGCTTAGTTCTCTCTCTCGGACTCGAATAGGAATCCCATTTTACAGAATCCCTTTTTAAGAATCCCGTTTTCGAAAACGGCTATGGCTATGGAATCCCTTTTTCTGAAATGAGTCTAAGAGTCGTTCGAGGAGTCACTCGAACGAGCAATTGCTCGTTAGCTCATTTGCTCGATGGGATTCGAGTCGTTCGAGCAGCATGTCGAGTCACTCGATCGAGCAATTACTCGATAGCTCATTTGACAAAAAAGGGATTCTCCAGAAGGCACCCCAATTTCGGCACCCCTTTTTGGAAAACATATGGCCTTCGGCACCCCTTTTTTCTGAAATGAGTCTAAGAATCGTTCGAGGAGTCACTCGAACGAGCAATTACTCGATAGCTCATTTGCTCGATGAGCTTCGAGTCGTTCGAACAATATACCGAGTCACTCGATCGAGCAATTGCTCTTAGGCTCATTTGCTCGATGAGCTTCGAGTCGATCGAGCAATTGCTCACGGAGCAATTACTCTCTTGCTCTTTAGCTTATAAGGGATATTTGGGATAGGTATGCCTTGTGATATAGGTAATAGTATCCTCAGATAAGTATCCTATAATAGGTATCCTCGATAGGTATCCTCAAATAATACAATGCCGGGCCATAGGTATCCTCAAATACTGAAATGAGTCGAAGAGTCGTTCGAGGAGTCACTCGAACGAGCAATTACTCGATAGCTCATTTGCTCGACGGACTTCGAGTCATTCGAGCAATATGCCGAGTCACTCGATCGAGCAATTGCTCTAAGGCTCATTTGCTCGATGAGCTTCGAGTCGTTCGAGCAATGACTTATCGGTAACTGCTCGATAGCTTATTGGCTTTGGGAATGATATTGGCTTTGGGAATGATATTGGCTTTTGTTGTACAGAAGGGAGATAACTCTGCATACAGGTTATGGGAAATCAAGCAATCTGATTGGTTCGTTATAATTTATATAAATGATCTAGATAAATGAAACAACAAGACAAGGAATAGGGTCAAAAGTTACAAGAATAGCCCAGAAATTGCTAACTATAGCAATAATAAGGTAAACTGTCCCAACTAATAGGCTCTTCTACGCTACTGGAGTATACTCTATAACAAAGGAACATGGCCAGACAGACGAAAACTATTGCATTTATAGATAGAAGCAGAGAATTCTGGGTAAATTTGTCCTATAGCACTACGTGCTATTCTTAATAGGGGAAAAACGTCATGGGATATGGATCCCAAAAGGGATTCTGGGAGAATTCTAAGCCAGAACATTACTCCTGTTCAATCGAACGCACCCCTTTGTACCCCCCGCCTTAGTACTATAGCACTACGTGCTAAGCCGATAAATTGGGGAAATAAAGTCACTTTCGGTGATTTCGGGTGGATTTTGGTGATTTGGAGGGATTGTCGGGTTGTTTGTGGTAATTCGTAATACTCTTCTACAAAGGAACACACCCTCCGAACATACCCCTGGTTTGTTAGAAGGTTTTGGGTCACATAGCAACCACGTGCTACCATAGAAACCAAGATGGCGGCCTCCAGTATACAAAATGGCCGACGGAAACACGTATCACCCTAACAACACGCGCTGCGCATGCGCACTCACACCACGTATCACTATGGAGATGACGTCGCAAGATGGCTGCTCACGCGGGTTACCTTGACAACACAACATGACGTCACCAGGGCACGTGACATGACGTCACTTCCGGGGTCCTGCCCGGGGTCCTACCAATAAGGCCCGTTCCATCCCTCTCCTACTACTCAAATATTGTCTTTTGTTCGCGATCGGTAACGGATTAAAAATTTAAAAGCATCGCATGAACTTGCTCTTTTTATATTTTTCCATTATATTTTTTTAATTTTAATATATTGTTTTCAATATTCTCTCGACAAACTGTTTTATGGCTGTTGAATGTTTTAGTTAAATATTTTAAAAGTTGGAAAATAGACTCTCAAATAGGGTTTAATCCCAGGAAGGGGAATTTCCCGGTTCTCGCTTTTGAAAGACAGTCACGGTACTGGGAATTTTTCGGTTCTGGTTTCTGAATATCAGTCACGATACCCGGGAAATCCATAGGACAGAACCGGGCTTCAAAGGTTGCGTTCCGCAACCTTTGATTTCCGATTCTGGTCTATGAATTTCCCGGGCATTAGGACTGATTTTCAGAACCGGTAATTGGTAAATTCCCGTTTGTGAGATTAAACCATAGCGCCAACGGCGATGCTGGTCTCCAAAGAACTTGATAATCGGCATAATCTCATAAGCTATAATACGTAATCATTGATACCATGGTCTATGAAGTTCTCGGATATCATGATTGACTTTCAGAACCATGAGCCGCAGAGCTGTGAAATTCCCATTCCGGGTATTAAATATTACTCTTAAGGGATATAATATTATCCGGTTGTGTTAATGCATATTGCACAGACTACTTTTGTAGATTATGTTGTCGTAACAGCAGATTCAAAATAATCTGCGCGTAAGATGATGGAGTAACGTCAAATTGACACGGACTTCAAATAAAGTCGTAGTGCATTTGCGCTTTTTTGACAATTCTGAACAGTCACATACATAATATATCAACTCGATAGACTTCAGGTTTATGGCAGCTCAAGATTAAAATGCAGGTGTTACACTTAGTGTTTATCATTACACATACATTTTCACTGAAACTGACAACAGTTTTCAAATCGGCTTTATGTCTCCAGGAGGGTAGGAAGGAGGGGACATAACCCATTTTGCTCCTCCGCAATCTCGCCTAAGATTCTCTCGGTGTCAGTTTTCAGAACCTGCGTTATCAATACAAACATCAAAGGCCAAACGCTGAATGTTTTTCTCGATATGGCATCCCTTTTCGCACCAAACGGCAAGCTGTCCAAGGAATGTGAAAAACGCCCAAGTTTTTTCCCCCCGATTTTTATTTAATTCTAAGATATAACCAACTCGCATCATTGAAATGATTCAATTCACACTGCGGTCTCATTGATTTACATCATACATTATGTTTAGAAAAGACAGAGTGATGTTGTCAAATCACTTAGAAAGGTATTAGTATCATTGTCCACACCTTGTATTTCGTGTAGGATTCGCCTCTGCACGTGAGGCCAGACTGACGGGTTACACTCATTTATTTATGTCTAACTAGTGTATAAATTTAAAACAGGGTTTTTCTAATTTCCAATTTTCATCATGTGTTTGTTGATACATTAATTTTAACCCTTTCAACATGGCACTCTGAACGGTTTAATCTTATACAATATTATGTAAGCTAAAATGGGCTGAAATTCAATATTTTTTGTATTATGGAAAGGTTCAGTAATAATTAAATTCTGCAGCCCTACAGGGCTGCAGAATGAAATTATTACTGATATTCCGTAGTCTTTGGTGTTTAAGTATCATTGACTGGAAAATTGATTCAAATCGTGTAGAAAGGGTTAATATCCGAGTAATGTTCAAAACCCTCATCTATTGAATCTTATTTCTGACAATAAATTTTTACAAATGATACTTGTGTGTTATTTATTTATTCAAGTTTTATTCAAGCCGCTGACTTGAAATTAGTTGTACATTACACAAAACTGTTTTGAGCTACCCCAGTTTTTCCTACTTTTCGAATTTTGAAGTTGGTATACGTGCACCCTGGACCACCATAGCGGCCAATAAGTAAGCCAATTGTATTTTTTTTTGAAAATCCCAAATTGGCCAGCAATCTGTATTGTATGAGATCTATGTCCGTATAATACCCTGGGGTAAAATATTGTCTCCTCAGAGAGACCTGTGTCCTTGGGAAGTATCAAATGGGTTGTCAAGGCGATAGCTTTAATTTACCATCTTCTTGTTTTGAGAGTGTACATATTTGGGGTATTTTTCTCGCTCATGCTGAAAGGATAAGAATTGATGTATGACGCACCCGAAAAACAGATTTGTCAAGTAAGCCGTATGTGTATCTTAATAGAAATAAATCAGATAAACGTAAAAACTTTAATGAGGAAGAATCTCAATAAAAGTCTGCAACGCCAATTTGCGTTTAACTGGTCCGAAACAACGACCTTGCCTTATAAGCTTCAAACAAAAGACACTCGTCTAGCCATCCAAGGTAATCAGTAATCTAATTACATGGTAATTAGAGTCGATTATCTCCTATTCGTAAGTAAAGCAAATGGTTCACCTGTAGTGGTACGGACAACGTCAATTTCTGACAAGGGACTGTCAGAAGTGTCAAAGTATAGCAAACTTAAAAGAATTTGAAAGAGAATTTTAAATTAAGACAGATCTACAGCGGCCAAGTTCAAGAGAAGCAATTAAAGTGGGAATTAATGTCCTTGCGATCGAATAAGAGTCCGGGGTTTTCTCGAAAATTTCATTCCAGTCTCAAGGCGTGTTAAACTGTAGGTCACAGGCGAGGAGCTGGGGATGTCCCATGCTGTAGATTAGAGGAGGTATCGCATCGATGCGAAAGTATAGGCACGTTGTAATGTAAGGGGAGACACACAGCTCATGTATAGCGAAGAAACAGCCGCTGTCCAAGGCGGGAGCTCGCAAATATTTGCATTCAGGTAGACGGTATTACCCGCTGTAGGAGGCAGGCCATACGTAGACAGAGTAGGATTTGCCTGTATGAACATTATTCTGAAGTAAATGGAGGGGATCACTTCACCCCCTAAGTGGCGACTGCCTGAGTGAAAAGCGTCCAGTCAAGTGATGATACATCAGTGGCCGTGCGGCGATAATGATAGAGTGGCATTCATCACATGTTATGGTAAAAGCATCCAGTAATTGACAATACGTTAGTGGCCGTGCGACGGCAGTGGTGGAGTGACATTCCGTCACATGTTAGAGCAAAGGCGTCCAGTAAAGTGACAATATGTTAGTGGCCGCGCGACGCTAGAGAAAGAGTGAAGTTCCAGTTTTATGTTCCTGAAAAGGCGACCAGAGTCCAAACACCAGCGACAAGGAAGAAGAAACCAGTGACAATAGAGAACACGGACCCGCAAGTTACTCAAACACTGTGTGGGTGGGTTGTGACTGACGTTTTGTTTTTCTTAATCATTGAATTTCATGTAAGTCACAAGTTACTATATTTTTTATATGTATTAAAATTGTTGTTTTCAGTGAACCCCTGTTGATTTTGCTTTTTGAGGAAAGTCACAGACCTCCCAAGTCACCTCAACAAAAACGAAACGGGTTGGTTCGTCATGGTGAGACATACGCTCCTCACGGATTCAGGCGACACTCCTTGAGGTTTGGCTGAATACGCGGCGTAAATCTATTTCCCCCAGCAACGACCACAACCCGGTTTCCGACACCGGTATTGCGCTGACATGAGCTTTGGAGGGGTGACTAGACATTTTGGGGTAACATACTTCTCCATGAATGGAATCAAATTGGTCAGGATCAAGTTCGAACTCTCATTACAAATTCGAGGCAGAGGTGTCTAGAGTATTTACAAGGCAGAGGTGGACAGATCAGATACTGATTAAAAAATATGTTTGTGGATACCGACCACTCGAATATTACTGTTGTGCGTTTCGGCAGTAAAACACAAAACTTTTGTCTCGGGGGTATGTATGATAAGATACAATTGAGTTGTGCTATTGTATCGGCTCAACTAATAGTCAGCGAAACTGGCCCAATACCGGCTCAGTTCTGCTTTGGTAAATATGAGTCACTGCAAGATGAGCCGTTTTAGCCGGACTCGCTGCAGGTTTCAAGTCGAAGTTTTTAACCCTTTACCTAACATGAAAAGCAGACGACACTTGCAAAAAAAATTCTTGAATAACTATTTTTTTTCATTTTTTGTCTCAAACACATAGGTTATGACCCCTCGTTGGAACGAGCTCGACGAGCTCGTTCCAACGAGGGGTCATAACCTATGTTTTTGAGACAAAAAATGAAAATATTTTGAAAATTAATTGCCGATTTTTGAGAATAGCGCTGGCCGGTTTTGGCCGTTACGTTGGGTAAAGGGTTAAATAGTCACGTTGGCGATTAAGTACTACAATCTACGTCATTGGGCCCCCACGAACCAATTGTTACTTTCCTTTCTCCAGAACGATTGAACTGCTGGTCGTTTCTTTAATAATGTAATCTCGGGTCCCATTTTGGACTATCTGCCATAGTCCTGTCCTGATTTCTGAAAATGACAAAAGGCTATATCTTTACATTTGGCAACGGTAGAAACTACAGGTGGTATGGGGTATGGACGATACACAAACATAAACTCCTACTTCGGAACCAGACAGGCAATTTCGCACCAAAAAGAGACTTATCATGCGGGCATTGCTTGAAAGATTTCGTTGGTAACCATGGAAACACATAAATAAATGAAGGAAGGAAGGAAGCAGAGTGTAAACTTTTTATGACCTGCCGGCAGTCATCACTGCCCCTCTATTTTTAAATACATTTGTAAAATAAATTGCAATCCGGTTTTTTTTATTTACAAATGAATGTTTGCTGTGGATAAATATTAACATATTAGAATGTTTTATGTAGAAACGGACGAGGTTCCGACCTTTATCCTGAAGGTGACACAAGCATGGGCTTCGGAACACACGTTTTTCCCAAGTGTTTTTCCCTGGACGGCTATGTCAATGTAACGGGGAGAAAGTGGGGTTTTTTGTAACAATATTATACAATATGTGAAAAGCAATAAATCTGCAAGCGCCTTCCGGCTATTTGCATTTTTATGCAGTGTTTATGCAGTGTTAAATTGTATTTGTTAACCCTTTACCAAACGTAACGGCCAAAACCGGCCAACGCTTTTTACAAAAATCGCCAATTAATTTTCATTATTTCGTCGAGCTCGTTCCCATGAGGGGTCATAACCTGTTTTGAGACAAGAAATGTTAATAAATAGCTATTCAAGAATGTTGTTTGCAAGTGGCGTCTGCTTTTCATGTTACAAAAGGGTTAATTGGGCGTAGACCACACGACTGGTGATACCGTCGGCATTCTTAAATTAATTTGTCCGAAAAGATCATTCTTTTGCAAGAAGTGAATTTGCTTCCACGTGGATATTGCGTTCATTATTGTTTCATTTTTTCCCTTTCACTGAAATATTTGGGATAGTTCTAAACTTTTTTTTGGTGTAGTATTATAACGGAATGCACAACAATTCTTAACCCTTCACCTAACATGAAAGGAAGACGGGACTGGCATGCAAACAAAATTCTTAAATAACTAAATATTTTCACTTTTTCTCAAAAACATAGCTTATGACGAAGATAAGTTTTTGAGACAAAAAATGAAAACAAATTAATGAAAATTGAATGGTGATTTTTGTAAATAGCGCTGGCCTGTTTTGGCCGTTGCGTTGGGTAAAGGGTTAACGGTGTGTGCATGCGTTTTTGACGGGATGTTAGATTAGTCTGTGAGTCGTAGTCAACCCATTTGTAACTTATACTCCACACTTTAAGGATCCACTATTATTGGGATTGTTTTACAACTTTTGATGCAAGTAAAAGATCAAGAAATGTTCCAAAGGGAGAAAAGAATCCGGAACCTTGTTTTCTAGGATTGAAACAACAAAACACGTATACATTAAGCTGATCAAAAACTAGTATTTATATACGTGAAAGGTGGCTAGAAAAACTTCGAGTAACACCAACCTTTTAATTTTCCCAGAATAATTTATTAAATTATATCCCTAACATTTTAACCCTTTACCCAACGCAGACGATATCAAAATTAATTTTTTTAAATATAATTTTTTCAAATTTTTCCAAAAATTTCAACAAAACCATATCATGTGACCCCTCGTTGGAACGAGCTCGACCGACGATTCGTATTCTAAAACTAGACATTTAAGCGACGGTCAACGTTTGATAAACGTCGGTTCATCATGTCTCCCACAAGCGTAAAACAAGTCACGACAACACGAGTGCGGGAGAGGCCAGAGGTCAACAAGTCCGTTTCTACTTTTGGAATAAATTATTTTAGTGTTAAACCTCCGGGGAAAATTTATCGCCATACTAGGCGAATAAAGCAAAAGTTTATCCAAAGCATTTATTGAATAATAAACGGCAATTTATGGGATAAACGAGTTCTAATGCAGAATAGTGTACATCGATCAGCAAAGAGAACATAAAACCTGTGCCAGAAGAAGGTGGTGGCGGATCATCCAATAGGCTAACGAAGCCCACGAACTCAAAAGAGGCTCCAAGGTTTGTGCAAGACAGGTTTTTCTTTACAAAAGCACTTCATAAATGTGAAAAAGTAGCGTAGGGCCCCGAGATATTTTATTCTGCCACTGGAAGATGGGGACCAGTAAAGACTATATTTAAGCGTCTGCGTTATGTCTTTGGCCAAGACTCCAAATCACGATTACACAAGTGGGATCACCAGAGGGTGGGCGTGTCTGTTCTAATGTGCACAACCCTTCAGCACGTCCATGGTACACTTGCCTCCAACCAATGATCACCCTGTTTGTGCCGGGACAGCAAATTGAAGACTCCGGCAGTTCCTTGCCGTTGCACGGTGTTTTTCTCCAAGAAATCCGGCAAACTCCACATGTAAAAATCTCTGACACATTATGAACCTGCCTGTTAAATGTAGTTAAATTCCAATAAACAAACAAGCATCTCACAGAGAAAAACAGCCGCAAAACAGATTATGAGTAAACATGTAATGCTTTATTTGGTCATCATTGCGTGGATTACTCCAAGGCATTGTTCGGTAAAGTATTTTATTACACGCCTGATCTATGAAATCCCCATCTACAGCTGCACTAAACCATGCGGAAAATGAAAAATCCGTTCCGCGCAAATGTGCCGAACAGAAATGGTTGACGGACTATTATTGGATGATCACGTCATCTGTCAAAACTTAATATAAACACGCCTAATCGGAATTTCCGTTTGACATACAATCACGAAAGCCGTGCAGTTTAAACCATAGGTACTTGGCATAAGCTGTGAAATCGAAAGAAAAAAATGATATCTGATAGCATTTGTGGATCGATGCTGATGTGCCCTCATAATGGTATATTAATATTAACAAGGTACCCAACTCGCTTTTCGAAAACGATAGCACTCATCTTCATTATACGCCCTGAAATTTGATTCATCCAACATATCCAGCAATACCCGCTGTCAGTGGAAAGGGGAATGAATCAGCTTTACAGTGGTGTATTACACGATCGTTGGGTGTTCTTGGGTTGTTCATAATAACTGGGAGAAGTCACAGAAAATGCCGAAAAACATTTAGTCGGACAAGATGCTGTTCACTGGAAAGTGGGTTACGAGCGACGCTTCTCCGATTTATTATGAAATTTCGAGGTGTCATTGTCTTTGGAGGGCCGATTCAAATATTAACCTATACCTTTATAAATTTTCAATCTTGGGTTGACATTTATTCATTTCTGGAATTCACATTTACCGTTCATACACTTTTTTGCCGTCACTTGAAAACTCATCAAGTTGTCGGCGTCCATACAAACGGCGAGGCTCACACAAAAACATTCCCATTCTCCCATTGGCTTCTTTTCTTGTACGATTTTCTCGGTATAAATAGTAGCCAATGGGAGAATGGGGGTGGTTTTTGTGAGCATCGTGTCGTTCTATGGATGCCGACAGCTTGATGAGTTTTCAAAATAAGGGTAAAAAATGTATTAAAGATAAATCTGAACACCAGAAATGAATGAATATGGATCCAAGATAAGTAATTGAAAAAGGTACACGGTTAATATTTGAATCGGCCCTCCATAGACAATGAGACCTCGAATTTGTATAATAAACTGGAGAACTGTCGCTCGTAACCCACTTTCCACCGAACAGCAACTTGTCCGACTAAGTGTTTTTCGGCCTTTTCTGCGACGTCTCCCAGTTATTATGAATAACCCAAGAACGCCCAACGGTCGTGTAATACACCATTGTAAAGCTTATTCTTCCCTGTTTCCACTGACACCGGGTCCTGCTAGATACGTAGGACGGATCAATGAAGATGAGTGCTATCGTTTTCGAAAAGCGAGTTGAGTACCGGTTCCTTGTTAATATTTATATTCCATTATGGGGGCACGTCAGCATCGATTCAAAAATACTATTAGATATCATTTTTCTTTCGTTTTCACAGCTTGTGCCGAGTACCTGTGGTTTAAACGAAGCGATTGCGTTCTAATAAGCTATCGCAAAGACAAAAACTAAATAAAACATCATTGTGTATAGAATTACTTCTAAAGTTTAGAAGAGAGAGTTCAAACCAGTCACTATAAGCTGTATAATGATAACAAATTGAATAGAACTAGCTCAAATATGCACGTACTACGATAGTACAAACTACGTACACCCCATGTTTGGACCATTTATAAATCTGCCCACGGGAATTCCTCCAAAATCACACATGTGTTTGTAAACATTATCAGACGATTGGTGACTCGAAACTGAACCGATTGCGAAATAACTTGTTGTTGATAGTTGTCAAATGGATTGCTGAGTGTCCTTCTAATAATTGTTTTTATAGACGTGAAGGTGTGTAATAAACACAGAACGACACGCGCGTGTGAATGGGTTTATCGATATGGCACCTGTGCCATCGCGGAAGGATAAAATCCGAGGCCTCTCGTTTTATCCTTCCGCGCTGGCACTCGTGCCATATTGATTAACCTATACACACGCGTGTGTCGGCCTGTGTATATCCTTAAATTTCAGCCTTGTATGTATATTTTGTGCGAAGAGTAATATCTGGAACGATTCATGTCTGTAATTTCACTAGCTTTCTTTAATATTTATTGTTTTTATGTCTCCTCATCTGATTGATCAAATATCAAAAAAATTTTCACATGGCAATTTTTGTATAACGAATTAATAGAGTTAATTAAAACACCGTGTTTTATGCCTGAAACAGACATGTCTTCTGAACATTTCACAAAGGCATAAGGCCTTTCTTTCACATGACACATCCTTGGTTAGTAGACACCACGCGTGATCAACAGAACTATTTCACTATGCTGCATTCCAAATAAATCGTGCCAAAAACAGTGATTAAGAGTTTCAGTGACAAATCAAAAGTTGAGGTGTTCACTTTTGGAACAGAAAAAGATACATCTATTTTTCGTTAAAAACCAACTGCATCCATACGCATAACGTTTCGGGTTTATTTCTATGCTCGAGTTTTATCAATTCCCGACTGGCATACCCCCACCCTCGCCTCATATACTTTATTATTATGCCTCAAAGTTAATCTGTCCAATCAGAACGTTTGAAAACCATCTAAGGGTTCCGCCGTATCAGGTAACTCACCTGATATTTTTTGATATCAGGTTAATAGCAGTCATTACTATACTACTCAAAGTTTGCTAAGCACCAAATATTTGACACATCATTGTGAAATTTGCTTGTGACATATGTGCGATATTTTTGGTGGATATGATTGAGGAATGTATTGAGATGGTCCCAAGTGTTTACATTAGCTCTCCTGACAGCCAGACTTTTCGTGACAGTCATGGAAAGCATGTACCTCTTGATTTTTCGTGTACTGTCTACATGTACATGACATGTGTAGGGTATTCAATCTTAATTTCAACTCAAACCCTTGTGATTAATGATTGAATATGGCAAATGCAAATGTAAGAAGACATTTGTCTGAAGCAGAAATGTGGCGGGCCGTAGGGATGGTGGAGCAAGGGGCTACACATCGTCATGTTGGTGAAGCCTTTGGTGTGCACCATACGGTGATCACCAGAGCCTGGGCAAGATTTCAGCAGTATGGCACATCGACTTCCCAGTGGAGGCAGAGACAGGGCATCATCTGCAGCTGAAGACCGGTTTTTGATCATTCAGGCCCATAGGAACCGCTTTGCCACAGCAACCCAGCTTCGCAGTGACCTTCAGAATGCATCCGGGGTAAATGTTTCGACGCAGACTATCCGGACAAGGTTGCACGAAGGTGGTCTCCGGTCGAGAAGACCATGTATTCACATTCCGCTGTCCCAGAACCACCGCCAGGCGCGATATGAACGGGCCATGGACCACGTTGGATGGCTCAGAGAAGACTGGCGATCTGTCCTTTTTACAGATTAGTCAAGGTACTGCCTAGACCACACAGATAGGCGTACTAGGGTATGGTGTCAAGGTGATAGCTAAAAGTGGAGTTTTTTTTTGTTTAAAAGTGTAAATATTTTCGATAATATTTCTGCCTGGGTTAAATGTAAAGCGTAAAGATAGGTATGTGACGGACCTTGAAAACAGATTTGTCAAACTCTGCTAATTAAGTATGAAATTTAATGCCCATTACGGCGCACTTCTTGAGTGCCACATAGGTATCTGATAACAGATCAATAGTAAGAGAGACGATATTCTCTTCGGAAATCGTTATCTGGGTAATTAAGGCCAGTTAAATTGTAATTGTTGGAAACCAGTGCATCACATATGTTCTGGACACACACCCATATTATGCATCTATCCTGTCTCCGAAATGTCAAAATATACCAAAATGCGAGTCTTTCAAAGGAACTTTAAAGCGAGTGTTAAATTAAGATAGATCTAAGCGGCCAAGTTCAAGAGAAGCGATTAACTGAAAATAAATGTTCTGGCTATCTAAATAAAAATCGGGGGATTTCTCGAAAAGTTCATTCCAGCCAATTCCAGTCGGAAGGTGCGTAAGGCTGTGGGTCGTTGCGAGTAGATGGGGAGGTCCCGTGCTATAGGTTAGAGAAGGTGCCGCATCGGTGCGAAAGTAAAGGCGCGTTGTGATGTAGGGGGGGGGCACAGAGCTCATATTTAGAATAGGAGCAGTCTCGGGCCAAGTCGATGGCCATATATGAGAATAGGATAAGGAACAGGAAGTACGAGCTCAGGGAGCTGTATGCATTTAGGTAAATGGCATTACCTGTGTTAGTGGGCAAGACATACATAGGCAGTTGGTCTGAGGGCACTCAGAGAAGGTCCGAATTTAGCCTTAGCTGTCGAGGGTCATAGGCACCGAGATTGAAGGTCCGCGTATTGTCGTAACCCAGTGAGGGTTGTAAGGGACCAATAATAGTTTGTTAACGGTTGCGAACCGTAGTAGACAAAAAAGTAAAAGCTGAGGTCTAGAGACCGTATTAAGAGCGTGAGTAAGCGCTGGAATACCTCGCGAGTTAAGATAGTTTTAGGCGATGCGAGAATTGGTGATGTTGAGAACACTTTGCAGAATTTTTTTATGTAAGCTTTGTTAAGCATATATCTGAAGGCGAAGAATAACTTAACCCCGTGAGAGCCAGGCAAGGCGCAAAGTGATAGTGAACTGTGGTAGACGCCGATTGAATCGTGATTGAACTGTGAAAACGCTGAGAGAGTCACACAAGCAGAACATTATATGTGTTAAGCCCGACTAACGGCGAAGTTAACCCTGCGAGGAGGAAGCAACGAGAAGTTAATAGACACATTGTATTTATCACAAACCGTGAGAAGATGAAGATGATGTGAGGTTGATCCAGCGGACACAGCTAGCTGTGGGAGACGTCGAGGGCCCTAAAGAATAAACTTTTATCCGCGTAATTAGTGTACTCTTATGGATAATTTTGTGAGTAATTTGTTTCATATTATATTTCTTCGTGCATGTAAATAAATAATCTTTTCAGTGAATTATCATTGATCACCCTTTGGCGTTGTAAGCCACAGGCACCTTCAGGAATCCTAAGAGTCCCAAGCGGATAGGGCATTGACAAGGTGGCAAGGTTTACGTTCGAACTGGGGTTCAGACGACAGACACTGGCTGTCGGCTGAGCACTGATAAGAACATAAATATTCCTCCATCACTTAACTCCTGTAATCCTGCGACATATGGAAAAGATCAGGAGAGCGATTCCATGCAGCCAACATTGCGGGGCATGACCGCTATGGTGGAGGGTCAATCATGGTCTGGGGCGGCATCAGCAGGGATAGACGTAAAGAGCTCTGTGTCCTTGAACGTGGTACATTGACTGCACAGCGGTATATTGATGAGATCCTGGATGTCCACGTCAGATTGTATGTAGGAGCAGTGGGTGATAGATTTAGTCCGATGGACGGTAATGCCCGTCCTCATGTTGCCCATGCTGCCGAGGAGTACCGACAGAGGGGGGGGGGGGGGGGGTTGAGCGTATGGACTGGCCAGCAAGATCCCCTGACCTCAATCCAATCGAACATGTCTGGAATGAGTTGCAGCTTGCAACTTCAGCCCGTCCATTTCAGCCAAGAAGTGTCCAGGAGCTTGGTGCCATGTTGGTCCAAGAATGGAACAACATCCCACAAAGGACCACCAGGAACCTGATTGGGAGCACGAGAAGGCGTTGTCAAGCTGTAATTAATAGTAATGGGTCTCATACTCGATATTGAACCCATACCAGTTCGCTCCGTTTGTCAAATTGAAAAATTTCCTCTTTTACCAATAATATCCATTTCCCATGATTATCGTATTCAAAAGCTAAAAAATAATGTCAAACACAAATACAATCTTAATTTCTGTACTTAAATCATTAAAGGTATAATTAAATAAAAAATTATATACACTTTTCATTACAATATTTCAACTAAAACGTAAAACAGGTAGTTGGATATACTTGGTGCTTAACAAACTTTGAGTAGTATATTTTGATCAAATTGAAGCATTTCCACACGCTTCGAATTAAGTACCAAAAATATTTTCAAGGGTACCGTGTTTATTGATTTAAAACATTAAATATTTAAAAATGGGCAGAAAATATTATTTGTTGTCCCTAAAGTTCTTTGTTGTTTTACGACTCTAGCCTATACCGACCAAACTTCAAAGTCTATCGATTTTTTATGCTGAAGCGAACATTTTCATTACAGTTTATTCAGCAGATTAATGTGATTTTTTGAACATTTAAAACTGCTTTTTTAACCCTTTTCAGGTGGTAATGACAGTAAATGTATGTAAAGGTATTTCATATATGTATGTAGCGATAAGTTTTATTTTATAAACAAATCGTCCCCTGAGTTCCAATGTGTTCTCTGTGCCTACTGGCACATAGAACACATTGGGACTCTGGGGACGAAATATCGCACTTCGAACAACGAAAATTGTTTACGGGCACCACGGATACATACCGGTGCTAGTTTCTGTTGATGTTTCTGCACGGTGCTGTCAATTGCAGTTTCTAAAAAATAAACGCCCGGTCGTTCTTTGTTTCTCGTGAAAATTTATTAATCCCTTGATTCACATGGACTTTCGACATAATAAATTAGCTTCACCTGATATGAACACTCATCGGCTTGTATGGAAATGTATCAGCTAGCTACACGCCATATAACTTATAATATCTTAGATCCTAGAGATTTTTAAGAATTTCGTTGGTTTCAAAAGGTCGTATGCATGCGGAGTACACACTATGCAGAGTCGGCCAAAATCTATATACGGCTTACAGTCAGAGTGATCTCCCTTTTGTCCAATCATCTTTCTAAATGTTGGCAACCATGTTAAATAAGGAAGATTTGTATCATTTGAATATTTATCTTACTTGCTCCATCTTATAGAAAAATAGTTGGTAACATGCACTCGTTACACAGTTTGTGCGAGACAAAATGTTAGCCCGGAGCTTGAGGAAGGATCGGAAGGGTCTCTGGGCGCTTGCACATTTTCAGAAGGTATAAATTTGCTCTACAAGTAATAAAATAAAACTGTTATTGAAGTTGCATAACATTGCCACTTCGTGCAATAACAGGTAGGGGTAAAGCAAAACGACCTGAACTTCCAGTGTTTTTACACCTATATATCCACCTATATTTAACGGTGATCTCATTTTATCTGCAGCTCATACTCACGACTTCATTTTGCCTCGCCTTACACTGAGCGAAATCGTCCACTTGAATTAACGTGTGTGTGAATTGTTATGTCCCCGACCTCCGAAGGAGGATTCGGGGTATATAATGGAGACATCCACCCGTCTGACCGCCCATCTGTCCGTACAAATGTTTTCGATTGTAATTTCAAAGACATCGGTTGGATTTGGATCTCCTTTAGTATGTTGATAGACCCACATGGGGGAACGGATATGCACAAGGATCGGGTTCCGACCAATAAATTTTCCCAGAGTTATGGCTCCTTTTCACTCTTCCGATTTAGAAACTTTTTCTCGATCTCTGTATTGCATTCACTGCATGTTGGATTGGAAAAATGCTTATTTGATCAAATCATAATTTTAGATTTTAGGGGTTACTTGTGGATGACAAGACAATGCTTCCTTTCGATGTTGGTCCAGCTAGCCAATTCAATATGGCCGCCATGGCGTTATGGCACCGTCGGGGACATATGCCACGCTTCGTGTTGCTCTTATTTGAAACAACTGTGTACGACCGTTGCTACTAATGTAGCAGCGGTAGTACACAGTTGTTTTAACCCTTTGAAACTGAGAGGCTGTTGTTCTGGTCCATGAACAGCATACATCATACTTTCATTTAGTTGGACGGTTGCCACGTTAAAGTGTGACGCAAACCAATAGATATTTTCAGTTTGCAACCTCAAGGCTGCACGTTCAAAATATTAATTGGTCTACCCCCAAATAATAAATATGGACTCTTTCATTTGCTTCCATTGAACTGACATGGAAGATACCGCCGGGGTTCAAAGGGCTAAATATTTCACTTACACGTTACTTTATATGAACGGTTTGGGGAAAAATCACGCTGAAGGTTACCAACGCTCACCCCCTCTCCCACAATAGAAGCATTAAAAAAACCTTAGCCTCAGTCCCACCACTTTCAAAATCATTCCGCCGTTCATATACGTTGACAGTTAATTCCAAATTGGAATACAGAATTGACTAACACCGGATGTATCATATTACGTCACTCACAAACTGTGTAATTTGTAGCATGGCTGTTCGGAATAATCAAGTCAGTAACACGTACGAAACAACAAACTTGTGTGACTACATTTACTATCTTCCATTGATACGAAATTATTTGTATAGGGCGATGTAATTTGACCGATTTTCAGTAATTTGGTAATTGGCATGTGTATATCTGTTCACCAGTTGCAGAGACCGTTTGGAGCATTGATTTATGAGTTAAAGAATTGAATTCCTACAGAAGGGGTAATAATCAATGGTTTTGTCTCGTGTCTCGCATTCTATACCTTCAACATTTAAGTGGCAATGTCGTGTAGTTTCTCTCACGCATTCATGTCACGCAATGATAACTAATGGGGCTAAAACAGACCCTGAACTTGATACTGCTGAATCCATAATCCTGATAAAGTGGGGTCCCCTGGCTCCAAAAGTTAAAGCATGGGTGATGTTGAGGAAGTTCTGAATGTCGCTGCCTGCATTAACATTCTCATGGCAGAAAAATTACCAAGTACACCAATAATTAATATATTAGTGAGGGCATAATCCAGGAATTTTCCCCAGATGATCCTCTCATGAAATTCACTGTTTCAGGCTGCGATTGTTCTGAGGCTGTATCAATAGGCATCAACCCCTGGCTCTTTTGACTTTTCGGGGTATGCAAATAAGTAACAATAGAGCTGGAAGTATTTCAGGAATTTGAACAACCCGGGCCATTGAGTGGCATGGAGCCGCGTAGTTGTGAGATGTTACAGCATGAGTCAAATGTTTCAAATTCATGAAATACCGACATCGAGGTTAGTAACTCTCTCACACTGTACTTCTCAGGAAAATTCACTTGAACACATAGTCTATTGTTTTTATCGAGTATTTCAAGTTATTTGCATACCCGGAGAAGACAATAGAACCAGGGTGTGACTTGAATTACGCCCTGGTTCTATTGTGTTGGGGTGTTCAAGCGATCAGCCAGTATCAATTTCATGGTCTATTTTAGCCCCATTATCTTGCATACCACGAGAAGACATTGTCTTCTCGTGGTATGCAAGACAATGAGGCTAATTCCAAGTATAAGCCGTCTGCATCTAGAATCACATCCCGTTCTGTTGTCTTCTCGGGGTTAGCAACCAACTTGAAATACCTGATAAAACAATAGACTAGGTGCTCAAGTGACGTCACTTGAATAACTGTGGTCTATTGAGTATACCCGGGTCCATGTGTTTTGTTGATTGAACAAAGGACAAGGTCTAAGTTAGTTACCAACCTCGCTGTCGGTATTTCATGAATCTGAACAACCTATCCCGTGCTGTAACACCTCACAGCTACGCGGCTCGATGCCACTCAACGCACAGGACAGGTTGTTCAAATTCATGAAATACATCCAGCTCAACTGGTAACTATTATATTCATGCATGGTAGAACTATAAATGACGTCATTTCAATACCTATGGTTAACTGGGCACACCCGAGTCCGTGCGTTTTGTTGATTGAACAAAGGACAAGGTCTGAGTTAGTTACCAACCAAGCTGTCGGACAGGTTGTCCAAATTCACGAAATACCTCTAGCTCTATTGGTAACTATTACGTAATTACGTCATCACCATTCGATTAAACCCTTTACCTAACATAACGGTGGAAATTGAACAGCACTATTTAAAAAAGCGACATTTAAATTTTATTTTTCATTTATTTGTCTCAAAAACACAGCCTTTTTCAGCTCATCCAATGAGGAGTCAAAGTTATGTTTGTGAGGCTCAAAATGAAAATGTTCACTTATTCCAGAATTTTGTAAAATGTCGTGTACTGTACGGGGTGGGTAAAGGGTAAAAAAATTATCGGAATCGACAACGCCGTTGTTCATTAACCCTTTACACAACGCAGACGATATCAAAATTTATTATTGTAAATATAATTTTTTTAAATTTTTCAAAAGATTTCAACAAAACCATATCATGTGACCCCTCATTGGAACGAGCTCGTTTCAACGAGGGGTCACATGATATGGTTTTGTTGAAATTTTTTGAATAATAATATTTTTGAAACTGCTGAACTTGCACATTACGTGGGCGGATGCGGCCGATTCGTTGTTTAAAGGGTTAAGAGGTAGTGGTGACTTTCACATGCATGTTCTCCTAGGCCCTTTTCTCCGTCATTCTGTCACATAATAAAACCAACATAATGATAGGGTTAAATTGTCCAATACATTTTGTTCAGTTCGACAAATCCATACAACTGATCCAACGGCATTCTAGCAAATGGCATGTGTCGGCACAATGAGGAAAACTTTCCGAAAAGAGCGATGGTATGTGACAAAATGAAACAATACAACATTCGTATTCATGAATAATGGAAATTCAATTACTTTGAAATTAAATTAAAATTCTCCACACCGAGTTTCTACATGTCTCGCATTTTATCTGTAGTTATGAGATTTCCAAGCATTTACTCCAAATAGTCTCATGAGAAAAAAATGCTACTTAAATACCTATGAGTTTCGAGTTGGGACTTCTGCCATCGCCTTTTTGTCTACTTAATCTGTCAACTGGTTTAATATATTGGATTTCATTTAAGTGATTGCTCCCCGTAGCATACATTCTAACAACATATTAACCGCTTGCCAAATTGAAAGTCCTGCATGTGCTAGTTCAAAAATCCCGATTCAAAGATTATTGATTTTTCAATTTCTTGCCCTTAAAACATAGCTCATGCCCCCTTATTGGGACGAGCTCTATGAGCTCGTCCAAATGAGGGGACGTGAGCTATATTTTGAGGTAAAAAAAGAAAATGTTTAGTAATTCAAAACTTTCGTTTTTCACGTGTCATGCTGTGAAACGCGTTAACCGCTTGCCTACCCCCCCCCCCCCCCCCCCCGGCAAAATGGATCACTACAACACATTTATTTAAAAGTAAAAGGAACAAGTTTCTTTGAATATAGATTTTTTACCCTAGCTGAAACAAGCTCGTCAAGCCTGACGAACTTGTTCCAACGATTGTTCGAAAGCTGTACAGTGGATGGAAATACAAATACACCAGAGACGTTATGATTGTCTCATAAATTTAGAGACGTCAGTTGTGCAGACAAAGTGGATTGGTGCATTTTAGCAGAAAAGTAAAACAAAACCAGCAGAAAGACTTAGCTTTTTCTCCCCCCCCCCCCCCCCCCCCACCCCCACCGTTCTTGTTCTACCATGGATGGATAAATTGAACCACAGCGTGACATGGGAGACGATTGAAGTTTCAATGTCGAAGTAATTAGGCAATGAAATCGGTAGAAAAAAAACGTCCAAACCTCTCTGATAACTTGCATGCATCTTCACACAGCACGCCGAGGTTCAGTTTCCCGTCAGCAGTTTTTAAACTTCATTGGATTAACAATTATATAATAGTGCAATTTAAACGGATATCACCTCGCATCTGTCTTAAACAATGGCAAGATATTCATATGAATACGATTCATCGCGCCTCCATTTCGAAGCCCGAAGAGGTTGTATATAGTACGAGGAGTGCGGATTACCATAAAACATCCACGGAGTGGAGTTTCTATCTGGCTAATAACTCCTTCTGTGAAAAGGATGACAAGTTCAAGAAGCTATTCAGCCAAATGACAACTGCGTCCGACGAATGAAACCTTCTTTACGCTTCTTGTGCCCCATAACGGATAATGGGAAATGAGAGTTATCAAAAACTGAATCCTTTGGTGTGTTTTTTTTTTTTTTTTTGTGGCGATCTCCTCTTAATGTTAACGTAAACTGCCTGAACATATATATATATATTTATTTTTTATTTTTTATTTTTTTTTTTTTTTTGGGGGGGGGGGGGGGGGGTCTTAAAAGCTGCTTGTAAACCACAACTTATTAACCCAAATTTCACTGGGAGTACAACATAACTCACTCCAACAGCAATATTTAGTTCAAGTAAAGGATAACTAGAACTAGAGAAACAGAATTTACTGCACCCAGTAAATTCAAGTCTGTGTGAAAAGGTTTAAAGTATCAGGAATAAACTATACAGAAAGAGAATTTATGGAGGCTTATTTTCAGGAGTAAAATATTTTTAAACAAATCAGAAATGGGTTTTCGTTAACAGTATTTACAGATATTCATACTGGAATCAGAACAATTATTTATAAGAAACCAGAAAAGGCATACATGTGACCAGCATTCAAAGGGTTCGATACTCGAATCAGAAATTGACATTTTTGGCTCTGCCCACTAATTTGAGTGATGAAATACGTTCATAAACTTTAGAAATTCATTAAGGTGTAATAAACTTCATTTCCCAGTATTTCTGAATAATACGCACTTGATGACTTAGGTGACCTCTTTCCGGCAGACCCCTAGGTGACCTCCGTGACCTTGACCCATATTGTGAATTTCCATCAAGTGTCGACTCATTTGGTGTTAGTTCCAAGTCCATTCATCATACCACGATTGAGATATGAGCATGACCCACTTTCAAAAATGTTGGCTACGCCCACTTTTTAACATAAAAACGCATGTATGGACCTCAGGAATGCTTTGGGGGGTCAAAAAATGTGATTTCCATCAATTATGAAAAATGCACTTAATGACCCCTAGGTGATCTCCTTGACCCTGACCCATATTTTGAATCTCCATCAAGTGTCGACTCATTTGGTGTTAGTCCCAGGTCCATTCATCATACCATGCTTGAGATATGAGCGTGACCCACTTTCAGATGTTTTGGCCACGCCCACTTTTTTAACGTAAAAATGCATGTATGAATCTCAGGAATGCTTTGGGGGGGGGGCAAAAAATGTGATTTCCAGCAATTATGAAAAATGCACTAGTAGGTAATAAATGCCGATTCAAGGACATGTTGTACGTGTACGTGTACGGTACACGTACATGGTGCGTTTACCATCATAGGATTCAGTGTTAAATCGTGAGCACGTTCACATTTTTTTATGGTGTCCCAGCATCGGCTATTATTTTGAGACTCCTAGATCGCACTTTTAACGTTCAAATACCCGTTGGCGAACGTGTCGAATGTACAAGTTTTTCAAAAAAGTGAAAAATGTATGAAATTGTACATTTTTCACTTTTTTTTTTTACTTAAAATTTTTGTCGACGTTCCCATCACGGATTAGACCTTCGATCTATCGTTGGTGAAGGCAAAAAAAAAACTTAGCCGATTCTAAGACAGCATCAAAAAAGGTGGTTTGCCGATTCTGGGACAGTGTCCCAGAATCGGCTCCCAGAGCCGGCTTTTGAGGCTCTGAAGGCGGGCACGTGACCTGCTAATTAACCAATCAGATTGCTTGATTCTCATAAACTTAATCATACAAAGTTATCTCCCCTCGTCGTGGGGGTGGGGGTCACGCCCATCAGAAAAATCGAAGTTTCGAGAAGATGGTCACGTGACCTATCAAATTGAAGGTCGAGGAAATAAAAAAGTGATTGATATATATAGGAGAGAAAAAAAATATAAAAAATAAATAGTTATTTAAAAATAAAATATATCAAATCGAATAGATAATAAAAAATACGTAAATCATGAGCGCTTCCCAGACTATTAGAGCGAGGTTTCTTTTAAACATGCTGATGAGAGCGTACGCAATCTGCGTGAATGATGAACTATGTCCCATCTTGTTGAAACGATGCGTTGGATGTCGGGATCATCTAGACTTCGATCACGAGAATCATTCGTGTCTGACGATGGAAAAGGAAGATATGGTCGTCAAGTATTTCGAACCGGCGTTCGAACGCGTTAGATTCGACGATGTGATCACGCTTTGGAAGAGATTAGTCTTTTGTAAGGATCGAGACAAGCCCACAGTTTCGGAAGAACTGAAATTGGCGCGTAGAAGTCTGACTTTAGAAGACAAGGGACGCATCATGAAATTATTGTTCAATGAAGCATACGTCTAAGTTTTCTCATTGATATAAAAATAAGGGAGAATAGAAAATAAAAATAAATACACATACATTTTTTATCTAATATTAGAAAGAAAAAAAACACAAAACTGAGAACCAGAAATAAATTGTATCCGACGTTAGATGACGATGAGGATGAGAAGCCGAACGGCGTTTTGCCGACGGCACCATCTCTAGAAGAAAAAGAAAGAGGAGAGAGGTATCGCATCGATCAAATCAATAGAATCCAAGCATATCTAACTCGAGAGAGAGATTCTCGCCACTCTCTCAAGAAGAAGTATTCGCATTTCGTGAAATTCGTCAACGCGATCGACACGACACTCATCACGATTTCCATGGGTTTACACGCGGCCGGCATCAGATTGTTGTCGACCGTGGTTGGTATTCCGATCGTGTTGACCGTAGAAGGAGTGGCTCTCACCGCTGGATTGTTTAGCACGCTCAGAAACTTTTTGAGTAGGAAATTATATCTGAAGGCGAGGAAACATGACACGATTCGTGTCTTGGCTGATCGACACGATATCTGAAATGATCTCGATGGCATTGAAAGACGGTAGGATATCGGATGGAGAATACTTCATGATATTGGGTGAGAAAACGAAATATGAAGCCATGAAAGAAGCTGTGAGAATCAAGACTCGTCAGATCATCAAGGAAGAGATGAAGGATTCTCTCGTGGAAAAGGGGAGGAAAAAGGCCAGGGAGGAATTCAGTAAGATGATAGAACTCAAGAGCAGCGATTGAAAAAAATTATATATATAATAAGAACAGAATTTTAAAAAAAAAATATTAAATTTATATATAAAATAAAAACGAAATTAATTTAAATAACTCTTAAAAATGTATTGCGTAAAGTATAAGAGAGTTACTGAGACGAGTAATTCTCGAGAAGTACGAACTAAAAACGACAGACAGATGCCTCGCGTAATTTGCGACGTTTGTGGTTCTATCAAGACTCGATTCATCAAAAAAACCGCGAACAAAGGTAAAGGCATCGTGAATAAAATGATCAATAATCTACCTTTCAAAATGCATCTACCTGGTCACAGTTTCATGGGACCCGGAACGAAATTGAACAAGAGACTCAACGCTGATCTGACTCCTAAATCTTGGAGCAAACCTGTGAATAGGGTGGACGCGGCTGCATATGATCATGATCTGTGCTACGCCAGACATCCCGACACCAAGACTCGCAACGACGTCTGTGATAAAAACATGTTGGGGAAATTGAGAGGCATATGGAATCCGACCAGGAGAGAGAAGATAGAACATTCGCTGGTCGGCAATCTGATCGGCGCGAAACGTCGATTCGGATGGGGCGTTCCAAAAAAAAAAGCGCATCTGAAAAGAAGAAGAAATGATTATTGACGAGCGAATTGGCCGAGGAGTTACACAAACCCATCGTGTGTAAATTTCGAAAGAGAAGGGTGTTCGTGAAGGGTTTGGATGATATTTGGTCTGCCGACTTGGTCGACATGAGATCGTTTTTGAGGTGAAACGAGGGTGTCAAATATCTATTGACGGTCATCGACGTGTTTTCCAAATAAGGTTGGATCAGAGCTTTGAAGAATAAATCGGGACCTTGTGTTGCCGTGGCTCTGAAGAGCGTATTCGACTTGTCTTCTTGAACCGAGTAAATTGTGGGTGGATAAGGGAAAGGAATTCTACAACAAGCACGTTCATCGATTGGTCGACCTCTACTCGATCGAAAATGAAGAGAAAGCCAGCGTGGTGGAACGTTGGAATCGAACGATGAAGGAAAAGATGCATAGATACTTCACGGCAAATTCGACCAAGAAATACATATACGCTCTGAACGGTCTGGTTAAAGATTACAACAACACGCAACACAGATCGATCAAGATGACTCCCGTGGAAGCTAGCGACCCTCGAAATGAAAAACGGGTCTACGCGAATCTATATCCTGAAAGATCTAAGATTAGGAAGAAGTCTAGAACGCCGAAATTTGCAGTCGGTGATCGAGTGAGAATCTACGCTTATAAGAAGCACTTCAAAAAGGGTTATACTCCTCGATGGACCTCGGAAATCTTCGTGATAATAAAAATATTTCACACCGATCCGGTGACTTACGAAATCAAAGCTTTGGATGGAGAAGAGATCATCGGAAAGTTTTACGAACAACAATTACAGAAGACAAAGTTTTGATAAAGAAAACAAATTTCTTTTATTTGCTCTCTTTAACATTTTCTTGTTTACACACACATATATATATAGGAGAGAAAAATAATAATAAAAATAATTAAAACTATTTATAGATAAAAAAAAGCAAGCTAATTAATAAACAAAAAAACAAAAATCCTTTAAAAATGACAAATATACTAGATATAGCACAAAGCATAGTGAAAGATGAAAGTATTCAAGAATATGAGGATCACGAATATGAACTGGTAACCGGAACGAGTTTGAACAATGCGGGAGAGATAAGAATCAATGTCGAAACTCAAGATCTATTCATACATCCTAGCGAGAGTTACATAGTGGTGTAGGGACGTCTCACCAAGGAAGATGGGAGCGACTACGCCGACGACGACACGGTTACTCTAGCCAATAATGGCATCATGCATCAAATCAATAATATAAAATACATGCTATCCGGACAAGAGATAGAATCTGTGTTTCATCCCGGTCAGGCCACCATGATGTTCGGACTCTTGACGTATCCTGATGATTTTTTGAAATCCAGAGGACTTAATCAGTTGTGGGTGAAAGACACCGTCGGCCCTGCTAGCGCCGGCGCCGCCATGATATTCGACTACGTCGTCAAGACATCCAGACCTAAAGGAACGTTTTCGTTCAGGATACCTTTGAAACACATCTTCGGATTTGTGGACGATTACAACAAGATCATGTACGGATTCAAACACAATCTGATGTTGATTCGAAAAGGAAATGACGACGCAATAGTGAGACTCACTGCGACTGATGCGGGTAAGATAACTCTACGCAAGATATCGTGGTTCGTTCCACATGTGGAGCCTTCGAACGTGGAAAAAGCACATCTCTACAAGATCATAGAATCCAAGAGTAAATTACCCGTGGGATTTAGAATGAGACAGTGCGACACGGCTAGCATTCCTCTCTCCATGAATCACTTCGATTGGAGATTGATGGTGAAATCAGCTTCCGAGAGACCGCGTTTCATCGTGGTTGCATTTCAGACTGATAGGGACGGGTCTCAGGAAAAGAATGCATCTCTGTTCGATCACTGCCATTTGAGAAACAAGCAAGTGTTTTTGAATGCCACGAGATATCCAGCAATTGATTACAATGCGTTGTTCAACAAGAACGATTTCTGCAGACTGTACAGCGATGCCGCTGATTTTAGAAAGAAGTATCATGGTCTAGACAAATTGATGAGCAACCCTAACATATCTCCCGGTGAATACAAGTCGATGTATCCCATGTATCCCATGTTCATATTCGACGTCAGTTAACAGAGTGAACGACTCAAGAGTAGCGTCTTAGACATTCAGATCAAGATGCAATTCGATAGGAACCTGCCGAGAAAAACCGAAGCCTTTGCCCTGGTCCTGTCAGACAGAGAATTACAATTCGAATGGGATGGAAATAAGATGTCGATCATTCGATGAGGGACGTGTGTGAAAAAAAAAATAAAACAAAAATAAAAAAAAGTAATGAGTAATTATTAGAAAAAACAAAAAAAAAAAAATAAAAGTAATGAGATCTAGAGAGATTGAACATCTTTCCAAATCTCATTACTTTTTTTTTTGTTTTTAATAATCACACATTATTTTTTTTTCAATTAATTATTTCCACGCGTTCACTGTTTGTTCAAAGGAACTAGTTGAATCAGTAGACTCACCACGGAAGTGGCGGCTTCGGGATTATTGGTTTTTGTAACGAAATTAATCCTGTCTCTGGCATTCACTTTGAGAGGCCGAACGTGCTAACATTCGCGTGTTGATTCTCAGTCTTTTTGACACTGTATCTCTTATCACTCTCTACTCCATTCACCATGAGATTGACAACCGCTCTGTTATTCAAATCCGAGGAAGCCAGACTCATTCAAAGGATTTCACCTCCCAACGGCATGGGATATCCCACCTGACCATGTTTCGATCCACTACCTCTACTACCTCCATTTCCGAAAGACCACTCAGCTTTTCCCTCATCTAAGGTGCCGGCCTTCTCGGCCCACACAGTGATCAATTGTCTAGCATATTTGACTTTCTCCACCACCAAAATCAGGGTGCAGGCATCCGTCATGTTCACGGGATCCGGTGGATTCGTGAGCGCGTGTCCACCCATGTCTAGTTTACCTTCCATGATGTCACCCTTTCTCCAGACCGAGTTGTCGTCCACGTACTTCCTGCTGACTGCACTGGAATCGAATTCGGGATCGTGACTGAGTCCGAATAAATTCTCACCGTTCATGTCGATACCACCCTCCATGGTTCCGCCAGATTGTTTGTTCAGGTAGAGATCATCCACTTGCGATTCTAGGTATTCTTGTGATTGTATCACGGCAGAATCTTCATAGCCCTTGTTGACCACGGTTGAGTTCGCATCCGTGTCATCGACCTTCGACAGATTCAATATCTTGTTGAATCCCGCATTCAGATCCGATTTCATTTCTCGTCTGTCAGACTTTCTCTGTTCCAGATCTACGTAGTGTTTGGTCGCCACGTCCTTGGGATTCGTGGGAGTGGCCACGTTCGTTATCTTGTTAGAATTGGCATTCAATTCCGAGTGCATCATTTTCTGAACGTATCTATTTCTCAGGTGTTCGCTGAATCTTGCGTGAGAGTCGTCCACGTATTTCTTGGTCGTGGGATCTATGGGATTTGTGGCGTTCACCAAATGTTTAGATTGCAGATCAAGATCGTCAGTCATGGTTTTAGCCACGTAATTATCTAGCATGATTCATTCGAAATCGGCGTTCCCCCTGTCGACGTATTTTTTAGTCGCAGCATCTGCGAGATCTATCGGCTCGGGAAGCTTGTAGAGCTTCTTATCGTTCATGTTCAAAGGTTCGTCTCGAGGTTCGTATCTCCGAACGTAACATTCGTCCAAGTTGGCAACGTTGCAACCATCGTCGACTTCGAGCGTCTTCCTCTTCTTTCTTAGGTTGACTTTTTCGTCGTCACTTCTACCAAATTTATGGACTGGCATGTTGTTGTAAGATTTTTTGTTTTTAAAAAAATATATTTCAAATGCAGTTTATTAAAAATGAATTATTTTATTTTTATTTTTCGTTTTTATTCGATTGAAATTTTTTTAAATAATTTTTTATCTTTATATACTATAAAAAAAATCTCTCTCTAATGTAAATCATTGAGAATGTCTTGAAACCGATCTCCTTCAGACCATCTCTTGAGAATGTAGAGACACAGGTGACCGCAAAACACTTGATCTGGTGATTGCACTCGTTCCGTGTTGTAACGAACCATCGATTTGTTGAAATAGTTCTTTATTTCTTTTGGCGGTGAGATTCCATAGCTGTCGAAATAGTAATTATTCTTCCCGTTCTTGAACCACACCACCCAGTGAGTGCCTTCACACGATAAATCATCTAGATTTAAAATTCTGCATTCCAATTGTCGAGGTCTTCTCTTTGGCAAGGCATCTCTAGAAAACACGCCTAGAAAATCTTTGATTTTCAAATCCTTCGCCGCATTCGACAGATCGATGTTGGATAGGGGTTCGGTAAGATGACATCTTCTACTCTTTTCTTCTCCATGAGCTTCCATTTCGTGAATGAAATGTATCTTTCTTGGCTGTTCGCGATGCAATTTAATTCTTCGTGGGAGGTGCCGAGATTTTTCATGAACAGATGACTGTCATAACCGCGATACAGACCCTGTAATGATCGTGGTCTCTAACCTTCTTATTTTCCTCCGAATTCTCATCGAACGATTGTCTTCATATGTAACATTCGGTGGCTCTGTTATTTTCATCCTGCTGCGTGATGATCATTTTCGCCGGAGTTTTGAATTTGTCGTATAACATTTGAATTTTTGATTCTAACTCTTCCATGAACCTTTGAGCCACGTCGTCGTCTTCGCCCTGTTTCATGTAGGTGAAGGGACCCATGTTGTGTTGCGAGTCGAAAGCACATTTCACGTAAATGCAATAACCGGAAGGCATGTGTTTTTGATATCTTTCCACATAACTTTGAAGAGCATTAGGTTGGCAGGAACTCATTTTCACGGTGAAAAATTCGAAATCGGCCTACACGACGAATGGTACTTTTAACCTTCTATTGCGATTTTCAAACTTCACGATGGTGTTGGGTTTGGGCATTTCGATGTTGACACCTTGATTTTTGTTGCAATATTCCTGATGTTTCACTAACGATTTTTTGCTGTGAAACGCGTTCATGCAGTTGCAACATAAACATATCTTATGTTCATGTTTATTATTTTGTCTCAATAGTAATCGGCTCGGATGTTTAACCCAACAATAATGACGATTGTCACCATTCGAAATCAATAATAAAATAATCGTCTTTTCTCTTTCGAGATACGAAGTCTGTCTGAGAGGATAGATTGTTCGTTTTTCATCATCATATCCCAAGACGTTCACCGCTATGGTGGGATTTTGAGCCTCGAAACGTTCGATATGTTTTAACTGCATTGGAAAAGTCACTCCGGTCCAATCGAGATTTTTAGAAGACTCCTCGTAATGAAAAACTCTCTCAGGATGGATTGTGACAGGGTATAAAGCAGAAGTGACTGCCCATTTAAAACACTGATCATCTTTATTTCTCACGTTGACCACGGAGTGTTTTTTAGCTAAGAAATACGGTAATTCCACGTAGGAAGATCCTTTCAATGAATCGTTTTTAGTTATATGAATTTCGAGTTTCAACACCTCATCGAACATCCAATTACTACCTTCATGTTGATAATTCACGAGAGACATCAACATCTTGTCTTTCATCTTTTCAAAAATGTCCGATAAATCTGAACCTCGAAATACGGGTTCGACGTTAGATCTGAAATATGCATTTTTCATGATGCCCTCGCCAGACTTCACGTCGATTTTATTCATCACGCAATGGAATATCATCTTAATTTGTAGTCCCATGTTCATGTGTTCGTGAAACAAATCCAATACTTTTTTCTTCACCCGTTCCATGAACAATTTCGGATCAATTTTCTTGAACAAGGGAACCACATCGAAAGTTTTAAAAATGTCTTTGATCACACTCTCCCATTCTACAGGCTTCGATTGGAATAGTTCCGTGACGAGTCGTGCTACATATTCTTCTCCTTTCCCTTCGTCGATTGCTCATCGAATTTCGCTTGATATATCTCATTTGTCTAGAATCTGAATTGCATCACTCGTTTTCATTTTAGTTTTTCTTTTCTTTTCTTTTGAAACTTGAAATTCTTCAACAGCTTTTCGTTTAGTTGTCTTCTTATTTTTCACAATCGAAACATTTTTGGTTTTTTTCAATGTCGGCATTTCAATTCCTTTTACTATCTTTTTCTTCTTCTCATTTTTCACAACCGATGCATTTTTTGACGTCGTTGCTATCGACATTTCGTTTGCCTTTCTAGCGTTTCGCAAATATTCCTGTATGACTTCAGTTTTTTTTGATTTAGTTCTATGATTTCTGAAATGTGGAATTTTAAATAGTTTACAAATCTCGTTTATCTGAGGTACAGTTTTCTCATTTAAATTTTCCATTTTTTTATTTGTTTGCACCATTTGTAAGAATATTTTTTTTTTGAATTTTGTATTTAAATAATTTGTTAAAAAAAGTTTTGTATTTTACTCTTTATATATAAAAAAGATTTTTTTTAATTTTAATTTTTTCTTTAATGTTTTTTATTCAAAACAATTTACGATCGCTTTTATTTCTTGTTCGCAAAATGAACATGTTTTCTCGTCTCTAGAATAACATTCCTTACAATAACACAAATGTGCACATGGTAGAAACAAAACATTTGCAGAGTTGTTTTTGCAAAGCAGACACGCGTTCATATCACTCGACTCCTTCTCAATAGATAATAACCCGTTTGCTTCTTTCATGAATCGAATCAAATCTTCTAAAGTCAAGAATTGAGATAATGTCTTATTTGCATAATTCAATGTATTATACAATTGTTCCTTCGTGTATCCAGATTGTAAAATACCCCTCTCGTTTTTATTTCTTTCACATTCTTCGTTTTCAATTTTAATCAATCCTAATGTCTGGATCTTCTTCAAATAATCACAACGACCTTTGGTATTATTTATGTGTTCTGCTAACGGTTTGTCATTAGGTTCCCAATTCATTAAATTTATGTTACAACAAAAACATTTAACTTTGTCACTTTTACCCAAATAAATGAAACCTGCAGCAGCTAAATCTTCGGGTTTTTAAGCAAGATGCGAAGGCCAATTTTTAAACGTTTGAAGTCTTGCACATTCTAAACTATAATTCGGATATTTGGATTTAATCATTGTTTTTCTACCTCAAAATTGGGTTTGTAAGAATATTTTTTCGAATTTTGTATTTAAATGATAATTTGTTAAAAAGTTTTAAAATTGTTTATATATATGTTTTAATTCCTTCAAAAAAAAATTAATCAATTTTTTTTTATGTTCTTAACGTGAAAAAAAATTGAATTAATATGAGAAAAAAAGGATGTTAAATTGAACTTTTTATTTATATATAAAGAGAAAACAACTTTTACAAAAAAAAAAATTTTCACATTAAAGAAAATTAAAATTAAAAAAACTTTTTTTTTATATATATATATAAAGAGTAAAAAAAAAAAAAAAACTTTTTAAACAAATTATTAAAATACAAAATTTAAAATATATATTATTTGCAAGAATTCATAAAATAAAAAACCAAATAATCGATCATGACAACAACACCTAAAAGATGCAAATTGAAATTGAAACGAGTCAAAACATATAAGAAATTCGGTTCTAAAATCTATAGATTACAACGACACAATCCCATCGAATTGAACAAGGTCGAGACGAAGGGCTTAGAGCACAAATACGACAAATATAGCATGCCTTTGAAATTGGATGAAGCCACGCTCGATTTGTTTTACGAGTACGAAAGCGATCTGCAGAATATAGTCATCGCCAAAGATAGAGAATTCAACAAGGACGATTTGTCGTTGCCCTATGGAAGTTACATATTTCCAAACATCTCACTTGAACTCGTGAACAAATCGGGTGGTGAGAGCGTGTTGACTGAAGTAAAAAAAACTAAAAAAAGTAAAGATAAACATTCAACACATTTGCGAAAAAGGAGAAAACACGAGTGTCAGCATGCTAATAACGGACTTGGAAATATAAACAATAGAGAGATTGATTTTTAGCGAAGAAGAAGGAAAAAAAAAAGTAATGAGATCATCTTTAGATCTCATTACTTTTTTTTTTGTTTTCCTTCTTCACTATTACCCATATATTATAATAACGTTTCCTTTTTTCTTAAATTTCAGCGTCGATTCTTCTTTTTTTTTCTTTTTTTTGTAATATGCTACGTTTTTATAACAACACATTTGTTTATCCGAATCATAATTATGAACGAATGTTGTGCATCTCTCGGTAACACTTGCATCATTACCATTCTCTTCAGAAGATAGTGGTAATGGTGGAAAACGTCTCATTCTTTTAAATTTCAACTGCATATCCCGATCTTTATTTAACTCTTTTGTCAGTTCTTTCCTAAGATATCTATCATTAGTGTCTAATCGTTTTTCCACTTTTTTATCCATTTTATATATTATTTTATACATATAATATGATTTATATTTATATAATTTTTTACATTATAATAACATATTCAAAATCGGTATATTCTTAAATGGCGAATTCTCACCAAACAACAAACCCTTACCGAGTCGCTCAACGTTCCGTCCACTCTTCAGATAGAGACTGTTTTCACTCAAAGAGTTGTCACCTCTAACGGGTTCTAGATACAATCCTTTACCGCTGTCATCTACGTGGATGGCACACACGGCTCCTCCCTTCTTCAAAAACAGTCCGCTGCCACCCATTAATTTCTCAACTCCCGAACTTGCGAGTCCCGTGAGAGCTCCCACACCGAGAGTCTTTCCGAGAAAGGGTAATGCCTTTGTGGCGAAGGGTAATGCTTTTGCGGCGATTCCTGCCAATAGCGGTAGGAAACCGCCTTTCATTCTCAAATTGTATCTCAATTGAGCGGGACTCAATCTCACCGTCAACCCTCTTCCATCACGAATCACTTTCTCCATCCTTTTGATTTGACTTCTGGTCCAGGCAATCAAATCCTGACCGCCACTCGTCAGATCTTTGTGAGTGAATTTGAATCTCACCAACTTGCCTCGAGTTGTTAACGCTCTCTTAAGTTTCTTCCTCTGTCCTATGGATATGTTCACGTTCTTAACCACGTATTGTGACATAATTCTTTTTTTTAAAATATATTTTCTTCAATTGTTTTTTTGTTTTAATGATAATTATATATATTAAATAATTTTTGTAAATATTGCGTTTATTTTATTTTTGTTATTTATATATATACAAATATTTTTTTTTTTTTTGCTTTTATATTTCTCTTATGTGAAATTGTATCGTCACCCTCTCTCTGCGAAGATCTAACAGTTCACCATTTTGATCAGTCAACGTGGTTTTGAGACTATACAATGTGTCTAAAATCACTGGTAGATAAACTAAATTTCGAGGTCGCTCCACGATCTTATAACCCGGCGACACGTTTGGAAAGAAGGAATAGATCGTCAGTTGAGCGCTACCATCCACGTAGCTTCCAGCAATCACATCCACGTTCACCAGAATGCTATTGACTGCGAGAATGTCAACCGTATTTTCAGATGCTGCGTGGTCTCGATACATCTTTCGATCGAATCCCAACATCTTGCCTATAGAATCATCCATATTGAAATCCACTCGAAAATTATCTTCCAAATCCAACATCGTCTGTAAGGTATTAGGATTGGGAGCGGGTCTGATCTTGTTGCTTCCCTTTCCATCCGTATTCATTTGGGTCTGAATGTAATTGTTCAAATCGTCTATGTCGTAACTTCCTTTGGGAATTCGAATCTCCAACCAATCCACTCAGTCGGAATACTTGAATGAGTTATTCTTTTCGGTTACGTTGGGAAAGGAATAGTAAGTCTCCAGATTCACCAATGCCATCTCGTATCTTTTCTTTCTATTCAATTCAATGGAAGGTTCGAATTTCGTCGCGAATCGAGTCGAATCGCCACTCACCACGATTTGAATGGATTGTTTGGCAGCCATATTCTCAGCTATCTGTTCTAACAATTCTCCTTGTTCGAACATTATATTTTAATTTTATTTTTATTTTTTTCAAAACTAATTATTTGAAGATTTATTATTTTCTAATTTTTTTTATTTTCACGCTCTATATTATTATCATCAGAAACATAAAACTTGTCGAATCCGCACCGATATTTTCCGCGATTAAATTTGCTAGTCAAATCGTTCACGACGAAATTGTAAAGTCCTCCATCCCAAACCCTCTTGCAGAATCTCCTGAATTACGCCACGTGATCGCCGTAGATGTGATTGAGATTCTTGAGATCTTGGCGAAAGAGACATAGAAAATTAGCGTTCTCCCTTATCGTCTGTCTGGGCAATCAAAAATAATTCTGCGACAGGTAGAAACAGTCCACGTTGCTGTGTCGACCCCTAACGTAATACGATCTGCATCGGTTCTGTCTCTCCAAAAGCAGATCATCGAAAAGCATGAGATTCTTATCTTCTGATTTCAATTCTCTAGGATCCGGAACGTCGCTAGCATTCTCATAAAATCAACACTCGACGTTCGAAGATGCATTTCTCTTCATCAATTCCATCGCCGCACCATCCAAAATGGTCGAAAGAGGAGCTTCACTTTTGTCGAATTCCTCCTTACTGTCAAAGATTCTGGCTATGACGTTCTTGGGCAATCTACGATCCATGCACTCTCGAAGCAATCTGTATTCAGGTTGAAACAAGCTCTTGCCAAACACAAACAATCTGTCGTAATCAAACCAGTCGGGTCGGGACAACAGATTCATCAACAGATTGGTCTTTCCACAATTCGATTTTCCCACTATCAAGCCTCTTATGCTTTTGGGAAAGAACTCGTTATTCGACCTCTTGGTCGCGGCGTCGTTCCAAGACATATCTTTAATGTTCATCTTTGTTTTATTTTTTTTTTGTTATTTTAGATTTTTTTCAAAAACAATTGTTTATGTTTTTTCAAACTCAGTTTTTAATATTATTATTTATTTATATTACACCGTCGTAAGTTCTCTTCAATCCAGATTCACTCGTCATTTTGGCTAAATCTTGAATGGGTACCACAGCATCCTTAAAATCTTTCCAACTTTTCGGCGTTTGCTCTAATGCAGCTCGCTTCGCCGGCGGACTGATCATCTTGTCGATCAATTCGTCGGCTGCCCTCTTGCCAGCCACAGAAGCTATCCTACCACTGGCTTCAGAAGCGGCTTTCTTACCAGCATCCAAAGCCGTCTTCTTACCGACCTCAAACGCGGTCGATGCGAGTTTTCTACCTGCATCGCTCGTGAACGCTCGCATTATAGAATCGACGATGCCAGAACCACCTTGAACGTAAGTTATGACGTATCCCCTGTTCTTTATCACCAACATATTTTTTATTTTTTTAATATATATTTGTTTTCACTGGTAAATCGTTTGTTGTTTAAACACTTTTATTATTCTAGTGTAAAATTTACTATTTTTTTTATTTTATATATTTTATTTTGTTTCTCTCTACTTATTATATACATCAATCCTTCAATTCGTTCATCAGTCTTTTATAATGGTTTTTATTCAAAACCTTCTGTCTTAACAATTCGTCAGATATAGTAACTATCTGATTATCTAATCCTGTGTTACCAGCACGTCTGCTTGCCATCAACAAACTCAATCTCTGAGACAGAGTGTCCGAATCGCTCGGAAGAAAAGTGGTTTCCACCCCTTTGCCAGTCACCGATTCGACGAACTTCTTATGCGAATTCCATATAGGTTTCACCACTTTCATCCACTTGTAACCTCTGTTGGCTTTAGGTCTCATCTCTCTATCATCATTATTTCTCTTCACGGCGTTGGTCTGAACCAGAATGTCGCCGTAATTGTTGTAATCCTGTTCCGTGTAATCACTAGGCTTGTCGTAAAGGAGCAATTTGCGCAGTCCGGAAATTAATTCGTACCTATTTGGACAGACGGTTAATTCATCATCATCTATTTCCACTTCTGTGTCGCCCAGAAAAGTTCTACCATCCGAATCCTTATAAAATCCATACAACAGATCTCTCTTACCACCATCCTCGGACGACGCGATGCTATCAGTGGTGATAGTTGAACCTGTATCGTCGCTCTCGCTCACGTGGGAACGTAATCTGGTGTAGATTGAAAGGAATACTGATTTCCAAAACTACCGGGCAATGAACCCATTCTTAAAGAACTCTCTTTATGGGTCTCAATTCTTCAACTCTCTCCTTCTTGCTTCGCTCTTGACCCTCCGTCACGGGTTTAAATATTTTTGCAGTTTCGCGTCTCAATTCCATCTCTCCGAGACGTCTGCTTCTGTCAGCCGATTGAATGCTCTTCTTGGCTCGTTCATATTCGCTTAAAAGCTGACCTCGACGTTTGGCATCCATCTGTAAAAACATGTTTTCGTTTTCTAAATTATTAATATTTCCTTTAGAGTATGCTAACTTGAGTTATTTATTATTTTCAAAATTAAATGTATAATTATTTTTATGTTTTATGTTTTAAGTAAATAAAAATCTTCTGTCTTTAATATAATAACTAAAACCAGTT